>CM077166.1:139759386-140359386 GCA_039583875.1 Platanthera guangdongensis | reverse complement strand
CGCCGGTTTATAATTTGTTCTTGAACATCCCTGCAAGGTACTCACCTCTGATGTCGAAGAAGTTTTCCAACATGCCAAAGTCAAGCGCAATGGCAAAGTACTGAAATCAAGGGTTCGAGATATCATGGTAAAGATCTGTTTCAAAATTGCTACAGTTACCAGTAATTGATGAAGAAGATGACCTAAAGAAACAGATTATGAAAGAGCCTACAGTTTCTGTGGCCTTCCCCAATCAACCCACACTGTTTGCAGATAGTTCATGAATGAAGAAAGTAAGTTGCTGGCAGATATCCTTAGAAACGTACTTCTCTGCAGGACAAGATCCATAAGGTACATCACACTAGATTTTTTGACATGATGACGGTTGTTATTTGTAGAAAGAAATATCAATGGGATATGATGATCTTTGATAAAATTAAGGCAAGAATCAAGAGTCCCAGTTATTGCAGGATCTTATCTTTGTACCTGAACCAGATGGACCCAGAAGTATTTTCTATGAAAAAGGGCATGGCCCTACACCATATGAAGAAAGTCTCCATCACCTCTATCTAGAGATGGGAAGTTAAGCTTCAGAAATCTGACAAGAAAAATGAAGATGTGGACAGGACTCCATCTTCTCCTTCTCATTAAATAACTGATCTAGTTATTGAGGGGGGAGCCTATCCCATCTGTTCAAGTTCAGTCCACTCCAGCTCCTCCTCCTGCTGCTATAGCAATTCCAGTCGAAGTCACACCACCTGCCGCACATCATGCAGTGCAAGAAGATGATACTTCTTCTCCTGCTGCTGCAACCAATGCTTTAGAATAAAATTCAACTCCATCTGTTGTTGCCACTTCCAGCATAGTTCATCCAGAAAATATAGATTTTACTACTGAAGATCAACCAAATACAGAAATCCTAACTAATGAGCAGGTTCAAAAACAGATTATGGGTCTATTTGGCGCAGCTCTGGCGGCTGGAAAATCTCTATTCCAGCCGCCAGAGCTGCTTTATATGTGTTTGGGACAGCTTCCTGTGAAGAGCTTTTCAAAATACTGTAGCTGTTTTGCAGCTTTTCAGAAATCTTCCTCCCCCCAGCTTCTGCTCTTGCAAAATAGCTTTCTCTCTCACAGGTTTTGGAAATCTAATGGTTTCTTCAGTTGGAACATGCTTAGAGGTCGGACGGCCTTCCTTCGGCGATTCCGAGCCCCTGACGGCCTTCCTCCAGCGATTCCGAGCCCCCGACGTCCTTCCTCGGGCGATTCCGAGCGCACTTCTGCACAGAATACCCAAACACTCTCCAACTTTTCAAAACTGCTCCCTAGAAATCTATTTTAAAACAGCTCTATCCGGACAATAGCTTTTCAATCCGGCAGAGCTGTCCCAAACAGAGCCTATGTCTACTGATGATGACATCAACAGGATGATAGAGGAACTCTCCTCTAAAGAGCCTCTTTTCACTGTTCCTGAAGTACATCCTTCTTCTCCATCTAAGTCACCATAACATCAACCAGAACAGTCCCAGAACCTGACAAGTCTCCTGTACCAAAACCAACAAAATCTCCATTTGAAGATATGCATGATGAAGAGGTTTTTCTATTCATGACTCAGAAGATGAATTATGTGTTGAAGATGCTGAACCACCACTTCCCAGTCTTCATTTCAATATTCCCTCCATACTACCCAAAGATGCTGAAGATGAAGAAAGTACAATCAGCAAAAAGTTAGTCTCTACCTCTACTGTCAACATTGAAGAAATTGCTCCTAGGACAGCCCCAGTTCTACCTCCACCATCTACTCAAACTGAAGTATTTCTTGAAGGTACTATCTTAAGTAAGATTTCAGCTATGTTATCTGCACAGAGAGATTATTTTGATACTTCTCTTAAAATTGTAACTGATAAAGTCACTATCTTGGAAAAAGTAATGAGCCGTGGATTTGCTGAAATCCAGAATAACACTGATGAATTTGAAAGATTGTTACAAATTGGAGGAAAAACAATTGATCATACCATCACCAGCATAGGTACAGTGATGGAACAATCAGTTACCCTTGCAAATAATCAGATTCAACTTGAAAAGAAAGCCCAAGAATGCAACTTCAAAACTTGTAAAGAAGATGGGCAGTTCAAAGAAGCTGTAATTAGCACCCTATCTTTAGAAGTCAGAAAGTGGGAGGACTTAGTAAAAGAACAGCTTGAAAAACAAGTTCAAACAATGAAAAATCAGTGGGATGACCAATTGAAAGAGATCCAGACATCAGTGCTGAAAGAAGTCAAAAGTACAAAGTTATACACTTATGATACTGCTATTTGGATGTATAATCAACTTTTCTCTGACTTATCTATGGATCCTTCTGTACCCCCTCCTTCACACGTAGATGTGAATAGGCCAACATTCTCTCCACCTCCTGAATATTTTGAAGGACCACCTCCTGAATATTTTGAAGGACCGCCTCCTGAAATCTATGAGGAAGTTTGGGAATCTGATCAAGTAAATGTGCCTCCTCAAGCACCTCCAGAGATTCAGTAAGCTAAAATAAGAAAGTATGGTGATGGTGCAACAGCCAGCAGATCAAATCCTCATCCTGAAGCTGAAAGGAGAAGTCCTCAATAATTCTCTGAAGTATGGAGCCCAACCTCCAAAGCTCTGATTCTTGAAACTCTGAAACTTGTGGTTGATTTTAATAAAGACGGTAACATTCATTACAGCTCCTATGAATGGGATTTATATGAAAAATCTCTTACCAAAAGGATGTTGAATGACCGGGAGTTTGGAAGGAATAATCCCAAGGCTCCACCCATACCTCCAAAATATTTTCCAAAACCTTACAGTTATCAGAAAAGGCAATAAGAGAAACAAGATAGACAACAACAACAGAACTAGTAGATATTGCATATGTTTAGAAACAACAGAACTAGTAGATATTGCAGATGTTCAGAAAAATTCATTTTTGAAATCTTGTGGAATTGAATTTCTCTCGGACAATTTCTATTAATATAAACCTTTAAGTTTTGATAATCTGATTTTTCTATATTACAGCATTTCTTCCAGTTATTATGGTTATTAGTTTCTTTATTTGTTTATCTTGATGTAATTCACCTTAGTGTATAGGGTTTTGACTTCTACAAATAGGAGGAGATTGTTGGGTATTGCATCCATAATAACACAAATTTGTATGAAGTCACCATTGAACTAAGATGAATTAAGTTTGTATTTGATGTCTTTTCTAGTTAAGTGTTTACAGGATAAAATTGCCAAGTGTAGACCAATGTCAGTCTACAATGAGTCACAAAACACAGGAACATACAATGCAATCCCTCATTGTGTGATCTATGGTGTTGACTCATGTGTAGTCTCTCTATTGAGACACACTTCTTTTTAAAGCACTACAACCATGGGAGAAAAGGTTGGTAGCTGTATATCTTGAAGAAATAAAGTTTCAGATTTTCAGACAAATTGCTAAATTCCACCTCCACATTTTTCCCAAGTATTTTTCTTGAGATCCTCATCATTCTTCCTGAGAATTAGAAAACTTCTTCTCGAGTACAACTCTTCCTCTCGAGAAATGCTGAACTATTTTATGAAATTTTTCTAAGTTTCGACAGATGTATTTTCAAATGTGATTAGCACTTGATTGGTCCACGTGTCATGCATTTAATATGATTATGATCATTACGTAAGTCCTATAAAAGGTCTTATCATAATTGACCAACCTTAAGAAAGAAAAAAAAACAAAACCTAAGTATTCTGAATCACAAAGTCTCTTTCCAAAATCAGAAGCCTCCGCTGTTCATCGCCTTCATCGTCGATCTGCTTTAGATCCATAGATTCAGGACAAGAGATTCAACAGATCAAGATCTTCTACATCGACAGATTCTTTTCTTGATTGTACTAAGTCTAGAATTTTCAGATCTAGAGATTTAGCTGTCTTCTTCAATCTATTTCTGACAGAGCATCAAACTTTAAGGAAGAAGAAGGGCTGAAGATTCAGATCTGGAATAATACTGTTTGTATATTTCTTTGTAAATCATTTTATTCTTATAGGAGATTCTTCTCCGAGTTGTAGGAGCTTTGTTCTCCGAGATTTGGTAGGAAGTTTGTCGTCCGAGTGTAGATCCTATTTTAGGGATCGAGTTGTATTAACTTTTTTTGAGTGGTAGGATTGTTTTCAATCCGAGAATAGTGGAGTAACATAGTCTAGTGTGTTACTAGATCGGTGAGGTGGAAAGTGGATGTACCCAAGGTTGGGGAACCACTATAATTCTTGGTGTCGTCTGTGTATGCTTGCTTATTTTTCTATGCATCACTCGTTCGATTTTTATTTCGTAAAAAGACGCAAAACTCACCTATTACCCCCCCCCCCCCCCCCACCCGCTAGGTTATTTAGGTAGACAACTTAAACATTTTTCAGTTTGCATCAGAATAACCAGTCTGTTCAAATTACCCACTACTAGGGTACCACAGGCTAAGATCTGGTGCCCTTAAGATACCTCAGAATTCTCTTTGTAGCAGAGTAATGAGATTCTTTGGGGCAAGCCTGATACCTAGCACAAACACATGTAGCATACATGATGACTGGCCTACTAGCAGTTAGATAAAGAAGAGAACCAATTATCCCCCTATACAAAGTCTCATCAATAGGTTTCCCTGCCTCATCTTTGCATATGGAAATACTTGATCCCATGGGAGTTCTCATGGTGGAGGAATTTTTCATACCAAATTTCTTTATTAACTCCCTAGTGAACTTAGACTGGGATATGGATAAGCCATCATCAGTCTGTCTTACTTGGAGACCCAAGAAGAACTTAAGTTCACCCATACCGCTCATCTTAAACTTCCCCTGCATAAGTTTGGCAAACTTCCTGCAGAGGTTGTCATCAATAGATCTAAAGATGATGTCATCTACATACATCTGAACTAGGATGATCTTACCCTTGGATTCCCTCGAGAATAGGGTCTTGTCTATCTCCCCCCTTGAGAATTTATTCTCAATGAGGAAGCTAGATAAGGTCACATACCATGCTCTGGGGGCTTGCTTTAGCCCATATAGATCTTTCCTAAGTCTATAAGCAGAATCAGGTGAGTTAGGAACTATAAAACCTGGAGGTTGCTAAACATAGACTTCCTCTTTTAAGTCACCATTCAGGAAGGCTGACTTCACATCCATCTGGTAGACCTTGAATCCCTTGTGTGCAGCATATGAAAGGAACAATCTTATTGTCTCCAATCTTGCTACGGGTTCAAAGATTTGATCAAATCAATGCCTTCTTCTTTCTTGTACCCCTTAGCTACTAATCTTGCTTTATTCTTGATTATAATCTCATTTTCATCAAGTTTGTTTCTGTAGATCCACTTGACTCCAATGATATTATGTCCATGAGGTCTGGGAACCAGCTTCCAGATTTTGCATCTTTTGAACTAGTTTAGTTCCTCTTGTATAGCCACTATCCAGAATTAATCTATGTTGGCTTCTTCAAACTTCTTTGGCTCCACTTGTGATAAGAAGCTTGCATGCATAGCTGTATTCAGATTTCTGCTTCTTGTCACTAATCCATGACTTGGTTCACCAATGATTTTATAAGCAGGATGGTCTCTTAAATGCCTCATTGCTAGAGGTAATCTTCTTTCTAAATCAGCTTCTAGAAGTACTCTTCTTTCTAAATCATCTTCAGGAACAGCTCCTTGCTGATCCTCATCTGCTTCAAGAGTGTATGGTGGACCTTCAAGAATATCCCCTTCATTTTGGATAGCTGATTCTGCTTCCTTGATGGTCAGATTATCCATCATCTTTTCTATACCTGTAGTGCTGAAGGTGGGGCTTGACAGCACCCTATTAATCATATTGGGCTCATCAAAGACTACATGCAATGTCTCTTCTACAACTTGACTTTACAAGTTATAAATCATGTAGGCTTTGCTATGATTATTGTACCCAACAAAAATTCCATCAAGGGATTTGGCAGCAAACTTAGACGCATAAGACTTTCCATTATGGAGCACATAACACTTACTACCAAAGATTCTAAGATATCTCGGATTTGGTTTACTGCCTTTCATGATCTCATAAGGAGTCTTCTTGTGACATTTGGTGATAGAGGCCCTGTTGAGGACATGACATGCAGTATTTACTGCCTTAGCCAACAAATATTTTGGGAGAGATGTGTCACTCAATAGGGTCCTACCAGCTTCTATGAGAGTTCTATTTTTCCTCTCAACAATCCCATTTTGCTAGGGTGTTCTAGGTGAAGAGAATTCTTGTTGAATCTCATGATCTTCACATAACCTTGTCATGTTATCAGACTGGAATTCAGTTCCATGGTCACTCCTGATTTTGACCACAGAGCTATTATACTCATTCTGAATTTACTTGACAAACTTAATCAAGATATCAAGTGTGTCTTTAGGAAGAATACCCAAGCAAATCTGGATAAGTCATCAACCACCATAAGGGTTTAGACCTTCCTACCAAGACTGTGAACTGTCATAGGACCAAATAAGTCTATATATAGGAGGTATAGGCATCTTACAAAATCTTTGATCCCAATACCCTTGAAGAAAGCTTTTGTCTGCTTGCCCTTATGACAAGTAGAGTAAATGCCCTCCTTGTAGCACTTCACATTAGGACCATTCCTAACTAGCTCTTGACTGAAGAGTTGGCAATATTCTTATAATTTACATGGGCTAGCCTCTTGTGCCAAAGGACACTATAAGAGGCTTTCTCATTTGCCACTAGCCAGACAAGAGAGTCTGTATTTAAACATAGAAAGTTTAAGCAATAAATATTTCCACTCCTAATGCTTGTCAAGATGATCTCTTGGTCACTTGACCTCCTAATTAGGCACTCATCCTTATGGAAGACAATAACATAGCTAAGATCAGAGAGTTGTCTTATGCTTATAAGGTTGTGTTGCAACCCTTCAACATAAGCCACCTTAGTGATGGTGACTATCCCATTGGTGATTATACCATATTCTTTTTTTATCCCTCTATCTGAACCACCAAATATTACTTTGGCTCCATCTTTTACTGGAGTGTACTCTTTCAAGTTGCTCCTTGTCCCAGTCATGTGCCTGGAACATCCTGTAACGACTCCATCCGTTCATATAGTATATAATAAAAGGTCCGGCCGGGGCCCCACACCATATGCCACAAAATAGGCGGCGAAGTCACAGGTTGATATCAGAGTTGCGCATCCTAACTCATAGCATTATAGCGAAAGCTTTTAACATAAATACTGAACTCCAACCATGAATGTCCACTGATATAAACACCCACATTTATATAGGAATGTAGACCAAATACAGTATCGTTTGGCCTTATGGCCTTACAGTTACTTTTTACAAGTGTGGATTTCAAACATTGGTCCCGCAGACCAGCCACACGTGAACAAAACATCACATTTTCAGCTTAGCCTTCAAGGGCTGGCAACAGCAGCAGTAGGTACTTTAACCTTTATATGTCTCGCTCGGCTCTCCAGCACCTGCACAACGACAGCCCACCCAACGTTGGCAAACAAGGCAATGGTCAGCATTCAGCTGACCAATTTATAACAACCCTACCCCTTTACCGGGGCAGTGGTATTCCTTCCCTGCAGGCATAGATATTTATAGATAGATATATAAATATCACACATTGTGCTCTCATGCACAAATAATCCATCACAACTGTCAGCCACGCGGCCCGACGATCTGTGCACGCAGGGAACATTCTTGGTGTACCGACGAACCAGGGTCCCACCACCGTTTCAGGGTCAAAACCCAACGGTAAAATTGAGCATTTAGTCTTAGTGGCGCTCAGGCCTAAGACTCTCATTATGCGCTCTAACAGACCGCACTTTCAGGTCTTCAAGTCGGATGGACATAACGTAGGTAGGATCAGCCACCCTTCATTGCTCAAGTCGCCTTGCCATCACCGAATACCAATGTACTCACAGCTAATTATCAGGCGTGGGTCAGTTTCACCTTTCCTGTTTGGCATGAAGCCTTTTAAGAACTCTCCAAGCTCACACATAGCCATGCACTCACCGAGGGGCTGCCTTCACATTCATAGGTTAGCTAGGAGCCACGCCCAGTGTTAGCGATAGAACTCACTTTCTGTCCCTAGCTATAACCTTAGCATTCATAGCATACATCACAAGCATTTATTGAGTGTTTTCCTGGGCTTCCACTCCAGTATTTCCTGCTACTATCCTTCACATTCACAACCCATTTAAATCACAAGAATCACAAGGGTCTTTTCCTGGACTACCACTCGAGTACTTCCTGTTACTGCCCTTCACAGGTCCAACCCATCGATTCCACAAACTATAAGTTTAACCGCGGAGTCTTCTCCGGTGTGCAAATGCAACATCACCAATTTAGACCAACCTGTCCAGATGGGCTTCACACAGCATGCATATTCCGTACTTCATTTTCGGATCTATATGCAAAACTATTGGGGATTCCAAGAATCAACCCAAGGAAAATCCCTTCACAGTCCACCCTTTGGTGGAGGGTAAATCCATGCACATGCCAAAAGGAAGGACTTCACATGTCCAAGAAGGAAGATCGTTCCCCTTGACGACCTCTTTGAAGACATGGAATTCTAGCCAGCTGGAAAGCACCGCAGTGGCCTTGCCTCCACAACGCTGGCCTCGGATCTTAACTCGGAACTCAGCATCTCCACCGGTGGCCTACTGCTCTCTCCTCCTCCTCCTCCTTGCTCTCTCTTCTCTCTAGCTTCCTTAGAAAGAGAATGGCCAAGTTTACAATGAGATATATCTTCTCTTTCTCGGCCTTAAAGTAGTAGGGAGGAGGCTGGTCCATCCGATCCCAAATGAAGAAAATGGATGGCCACTATTGGTCCACAAAAGTCTAATTTTTGGCTTACACGGCCTGTGACACGCCCGTGTCACAGGCCGTGTACCTTAAGCGGCACATAACTGACTCATCCAGAAGAGTACACGGCCATATGACATGCCCTTGTTACAAGCCGTGTGACATGACATGCCTTCAGACACGCCCGTGTCTGCGGTTGTGTATCTCAAGTGGTACACAACCATCTTAACCCGAGCAAGACACGGCCATGTGACACGCCCGTGTCACAGGTCTTGTGCCAAGAGACACACCCGTGTCCTGCCCATTCTCACCAGGCCTCACTGCCCAAGCCAAATCCAGAAAAGGACACGGCCATGTGACACGCCTGTGTCACCGGCCATGTGCCCTTACACGGCTGCAGACACGCCTCCAGCGTGCAGTTTGTCGAGTGAAGTTCGTAGACCAGAGGGGGATACGCCCTCTGACACCCCTTTGTCATAGGGCGTGTTCCCTCTTGAGAACTTGTCGAGCGCAGTTCATCGAGCACTCAACAGGCTGCTCATCCATACAGAGCAGGACACGCACTGGGACACGCCCGTATCCCAGGCCGTGTCGCCCAACTTGAACCCAACTTAGTATTTGGGGTATTATACATCCACTGTCCAAGTACCATATAGGGGTATGGCCACTTGGACTAACTTGCAATATATAGTTTACTTTACCTTAGGACCCCAATATCTATTGGGTCCTAGGTGCATATTAGTCTAAAACTAAACATGTCCACCAGCAAGATTTCTAAGTGGTGGACTAACTTTAGCTCTGACCACATTAGTATTGTGCCAGCAGTCAATGACATAATGGCCTATCTTGCCACAACACCAACAATTATGAATGTTGTATCTCCTTTTCTGTGTAGGCCTAGCATTTAGTTTGACTGCAGTCTTGATAGAAGGAGGGGATGCACCAGCCATTTTTTTGTTTTCTTTCAACATGGATTTGACTGAAAGTTAGTCTGGTTGCTGGCTTGTATGGCCTGTTCTGAATCCTATCAGCAGCACATTTCTTTTCAGATAGTGTGTTCTTGATAGCATCATAAATAGCCATATCAGGCAAGCTAACAGACTGACCTATAGTCATATTCTGTGCTGGCGGGTTCAGAAAACTGGTTGCAGCCACATTTTTGAGAGAGGGGGTTGTAGCACCAAAGACAAATGGTCCATGATGGGCCATTTGAATTTCTTCATGGGCAGCCTTAAAGGCACTTGCCCTACAATAGCTTCCATAATAGATTGTCTTATGTTACCCTTGAAGATCATCCCCTTCTTACCCTTCTATGACGAGAAGGAATCTATCAAGGGCAACACTGTATTTGGCTGTGAGATGCTGGCCACAATACTTTTCTCCTTCTTTAGTTTTTCTTCAAGATATTTGATGAGACTATCTTTTCTCTTGATAGTTTCTATCTGGATGCCTGACAGGGTTTTCAGATGACTGAGGTCCCTCATTATCTGATTCAGCATTGCAGCTATTTCAGCAAGCTGAGAAGCAGCAGGTTGAAGAGATAAAATCTCTTTAACTTGTTTCTTAGTCAGCTTTTTGCACTTCTTGAAGGAATTTAGAAGTTCAATATATCTGTCAATCAATTGATTGACATCACCCTCTGATCCAGAATCATCCTCACCATTAGTTGAAGACGCTTCTGCATCAGGACTAGTCTCATGCATGGACATAGAGCTGGTTGGAGAATGTACCTTACTTTGACCAGGCTGATCCTGGATGCTCTCTTCATCAGTCATTGCCATCAGCCCTCTACAGCTGTGGCCATCCTCATCCACCTCTGAGTCACTATCTGATAGTGTCAGAGGGGCCCTGATTCCTGTCCTTCCTGGAGGGAAGACATCTCCTACTGTAACAGTTTTATCTTTAGCAGCAGCAGCAACTAGCCCAATATAGGCTTCCTCTTCTTCAGACTCAGATGATGATGAGTCTGTCCAGCTCTTTTATTTATTAGCCACAAAGGACTTTTCTTTCTTACTGAAAGAATTAGTGCCTAACCACCTAGAGGGGGGGTGAATAGGTGTACTTTTTCTTTTACTTTTAAGGCATATAATCTGTTCAGTTAATTAACCAGAATTTGCAAATTCTACTACTACACAACACAGCAATCACAGAAATAATTCAACACAGAGTGCACATAGATTTTTATAGTGGTTCCCCAAGGTCTGGGTACATCCACTTTCCCACTTCTCCTATCTAGCAGTGTACTAGATTCGGCCTAACTCCTGCACTTCACCTCAGATCCTCAGATCTTATAGCTCAGAACCCCAAACAGGTTACCTACAACTCAGAGTGTCCCCACTCCTACAACTCAGGCAAACAACCCTACCTCAGCCTTCACCAAGGCCTACACTCAGAGAACACAGTCTCCCACAACTCAAGCACAAAGCCCTACCACTCAGTCTTCAACAAGACCTACACTCAGAGATCTATATCTCTTACACTCAGCCTTTATAAAATATGCTTACAACTTAGATCTATAATAGATCTTACAGAAATTTGATTAAACAAAGTATATAACCACCACCCTGAAAGAGAGAAAAGGGATGGATGGCTTCTTGAACTGTTCTTGGAAGAACTTGATGGCAGAGATCAACCTCCCTTAGCTTTCTTCAAAGCTTCTTGAATCTGAACTCAGTAGGGTTGAATCTTCTGTGAAGTTGATCTTCAATCAGCTTCTGACTTAAGATTTAGATCTTAATCTGAATCTTTCTTTGCAGCCTGGTTTAGCAACTGTTCTTCTTAGATGGAGCTCTCTCTCTCCAACTTCTTCTAGATCTTCTGTCGAAAATCTTATGTATAATTACTTCTAACTATATTGATCAGAATCTGTATTCTTCAATGAATGATCATCACTTTCTGTTGAAGGAGAAAACCTTTATATAGTCTTCCTCCATGGTAACCGGCTGAACCAGTTTCTAACAACCTTCTGATAGCTCTGACAGTAGTAGTTGACCGGTTAGAAATGGCAGCTGTCAAGTCATCCAGTCACTTCTTGAAATCACTGTCTCTGTCTGAAAGTGTCGAGACTGAACTTCATTATGTGTTGACACAATTAGACTAAGTGTCGACACAAGTGAACTAAGTGTCGACACTAGCCTTGGTGGTGTCGACACAACTCCTTTTATTGTTGTAACAGCTTCTCGACACTACTTCTTCAGAATGTGTCGACACAGATTCTGTGTGTCGACACAAGCCTTCTTTTCTTTAACTTTGTTGAAACTTGTTGTGTGTCGACACAAGTCCTGTGTATCGACACAGTTGATGTTGACAAATACTTCTGTGTGTTGACACTACCTCTATGTGTCGACACATTTGATGTCGACTAAGTATTCCTGTATGTCGACACTGCCTTTTTGTGTCGACACTGATTCTGTCAACATTGCTTCTCTGTATGTCGACTGAGCTTCACTATGTGTCGACACATTCCTTCTGGTGTCGACACAGTTGATTCTGGTGTCGACACAGCCTTTCCAAGTGTCGATACAATTAACTCCAAGTGTCGACACAGCTTTTTCTCCAGTGTCGACACAAGCCTTCATAAGTGTCGACACAGCCTCCCTAGGTGTCAACACATGGACTTAGAGATTTTTCTGCATTTCCTGCAATTACTTATCCTGTACATATAAACACAAAACACATCAAATACACCTTGATGTATATCATTGAGTAGGGTGAGGCTTCTTCAAATCTGGTACACATTTTCCAATGTACCCAACAATCTCCCCCTATTTGGAGAAGTCATAACCTTTAGTCAATGATATACACCATTCTCAACAAATACACATTTTGATGTACAACAATATTATAAGGCAGGGTAAATACTAAACAAAACATATATAAACAATCTTCACAGAATAATAATGTAACAGATTGAACATTAAACATTGTTTTGTTACAACTTCCAATAGTTTCATGAACAAAAGTTTACATAGATGTTTAACACTAAAGATTACAAAATGTAAACTCAAGTAATTATATTCTAAGGCTGCTCTGGCTCCTTGATGACAATGCCCTTGCCTGATTGAATCTTGGCTTGAACTGGAGCATCAGTGTCATCAGCAGGCTTCTTTCCCTTAAGATCTTTCTTCTTTAGCTCTTCAGCCCTTATCTTTTGTCTTTCAAAATAATGGTAAGGCTTTGGGAAATATTTGCTAGGCTCCTGTGCATTAGGAGGTATCTTCCCAAGTTTGGCCTTCCTTCTATAATGTATAATAGCCTCATGCCTGGCTTCATGCTTTCTCCACTCTTGTTCAGAGTACCATTTGCCCCTTTCTAGGGTATTGTCCTTTGCAGCTTTCCAAGCAGTCAGTATAATATTTCTAGAAGTTGGGCTCCACTGCTCAAAATTTGACTTTAATTCAGCCTTTTCTCTAAATCTCTTCTTGGACAAAAGAGTTTCTTGCTCTTTGGACAAAACTTCCTCAGGCACTGGCTTATCTACTTTCTCAGGCACTGGCTTATCTACTTTTTCTAGAATAATATTCTTATTACCCTCAGGATGGCTGTACATAGATTGTACTTCTTGATGAATCATCTCAAAATCGGCAGGAGGATAGATTACCTGAGCAACTTCAGCTTGTTCTCCTCCAAAATATGCAGGATGTATACCAGATTCAGCTACATTGTCATCATCACACAGGGGTGGATATCCAAGTGTGGATCTGATGCTATTGGAAATCCATTTAGCATGGTCAGATCCAGCTTTGACTAGTACTTTCTCCCCCTTTATGACTTCTCTTTCAATATGATCCCTGAGATCATCTTTCTGAAATCTGATTTGGGCATTAAGATAATTAACACCATCTTTATAGAAGGGCTTCAGTTTTTGTAGCTTTGCAATAATATTCTTTTGAGAATACTCAATAGCAGTCTGTATAGCAGCTATTCCTTCTTGTAATTGTTTATCAAATTCTGCTTTGGCTGTAGCCCTTGTTGCAAACTGTGCAGTAGCAATATTTTTCATCTCAGTGACAATCATATTATGTGATTCAGTCAAGTTTTCATTCATCCTTAATTGATTTTCTAAGACATATCCCTGCTTAACTGCTATATCATCCACTTGTGTTTAGATTTTCTCTTGGTGAGTTTCTAGGTAAACCACTGCATTGCCCCCTTTGTGGAAACAGCCAGTCATTTCCTTCTTATTTTGATTCACCTCAAATCTTATAGATTTTATATCTGGTAGCCAAGGAGAATTGGAGATCTTTGTGAGTTTCATCTATATACTTCTCCATTGCTACCCTTTGCTCATCCAACTTAACTTGCAAGTCCACCAACAATGAGCTGTAGTCAGCTGTAGGGGCAGGTTGTGGAGCCACAGTTTGTAATGCTTTCTTGTAACTCTGGCTTCTTCTTTTGAAGACCATGAGCTTCTTTTCTTTGCTTGAACTTCTGCAGCATCTTCAGATTCTGAGGTACTAGCTATGTCAACCCTTACTTTAGGACTTGGAGGCAATACCTTCTCAGGTCTTGGTAGCTCCCCCAAAGTCCTTTGCTCCTCAGTTTCAGTCATTGTATTCTCTCCCTGAGCTCCTACTTGCTCTCCCTCAAAAATATTGTTGTCCCCCTCAAAACCAGCATGCTCCTCCTAAATATTAGGAAACACCTCTTCTAGAGTAAACTCCTGTTGAGTAGGGACAGGAGAGTTTCTTATTTCAGGAGCATTATCAGCAACTGATGTATCTTCCATGACAACATCTTGTGGTTGACTATTTAACTGAGTTTGTTGATCAACATCAAATAAAGACTCAGTTAATACTTCATCCTTAATATGGAAAATTGATTGATTAACTGCATGTATTACCTCAAGGATTGTTTGAGTTGTCATTTCACTATCTAAGTGAGTTGGCTCTTCCACATGTTGTGGCTCCCCCTGGAGTGTATCCAGGTGGATGGGGCTAGCAGATGGTCGCTCCCCCTGCCTCTGTGTATCTTCATTCCTTACTGGTGACCTTCCAGTATTATCAGCTTCTTCCTCATTAGAACTGAAAACTACTTGCTCCTCTGAGCTACTGGATGATTCAGGAGCCATTATGGCTTTCTTCTTCCTCTTCTGTGGAGGTGTTCCCTTCTCTGGAGTAGGCATGTCCTTAGTTAACACCCTATCCCATCTTGAGATAATCCTGGTATCCATCTTCCTCATGTAATTTATTTTAGAACCAGCAGCTTGCTCCATTACTTCTGGAATAGTTCCAGCCAAGTACAAGCTCATTATCCTACCCAGATTGGGCTTCTTCATACTTTCCTTAATCTTTTCAAACAACAATGCTAACCAATCAGTTTTTAGCTTAAAGATAATTCTTGTCATTAAGCTGAACATGTGAGCTGATATCTTATCATGCCCACCTGGCTTGCACAGAATCACCTTTCCTACTACTTCAGATAAGAACTTTCCTTGCATATTCATGTCTTTTCTGTTAAAAATGGAGCCAATTTTCATGGTTGAATCTAGTCCACACCATTGCAGTGCATCCCTAGTCTTAGATGTAGGTACATCTTCCTCTTCTTTAGTTCTTGTTAGATGTAGAACTTTTCTTAGACTCTTCTGGGTGAGTTTTACTTTTACTCCATGGACTATGGTTTTAATCTTGAGTCCAGTCTCATCAAGGGTAGTTGCACTAAAGAATTCAAGTACTTCCTTTTTCCAAATCTTGGTTGGTTCTGAAACTAGAACTTCCAAACCATTATCAGTAATTAGGGTTACAACATCCTTGATTTCTGGTTCCGCATGGTCAAATACATTGCGAACTAGCTCATATCCTTCATTGACATTCTCCTCGAGCTTAGGCACCATTAGGGTTTAGAGAAATCTTGAATTTAGATTAGAGAGATGTCGACACAAAGTTTTGGTCGCGAAACTATTGAGAGCGTGTCGACAAACAATGGTGAAGACCTATTTATACCTTTCTAAAAACGAAGGTGAAAGGGCGCGTCATAATACTCTTAATTTGTCGACACTGTTGAAAAGTTTCGACACTTACTTCTAATGTCTCGACATAAGTTTTGACTTCTATGTGTCGACACTAATATAGTCGACAGAATATATATGTCGTCACTTAAACATCTGCGCTCGACGATTAGTTGATACTTCACTCGATGAATTCTGTGTTAATCCTATGTCGACAACACTTCTGGATGTGTCGACACCTACTCTGGATGCGTCGACACCAGTTCTTTGAAGTGTCAACAAAGACTTACTAGATGTGTCGACATCATTTCTCTGGAATGTCGACACCACTTCTATGTGTCGACACAGACAACTCCTTGTGTCGACACCATTTTACTTAGCCAATTTTATCAAACTATTCTAAGTTTAGCATTCCTAATTCAATTTTAAACTTATTGAATTTAGTTTCATCAAGAGGCTTAGTAAACATATCAGCAATCTGATTATCTTTTTTAACAAATTCTAGGGAAATGTCCTCTTTCTCTACATGTTCTCTAAGAAAATGGTATCTAATTTCTATATGCTTAGTCCTACTATGTGAGACAGGATTATTAGCTATAGAAATTGCACTTGTAGAATCACAAAGCAAAGGTGTTCTACTTACTTGAATACCATAGTCTACTAGCTGGTGTTGAATCCACAAAAGTTGTGCACGGCAGCTTCCTACAGTAACATATTCTGACTCCGCTGTGGAGATTGCCACACTAGTATGCTTCTTACTGCTCCAAGACACTAGTCTTCCAACTAGAAATTGTCAGGTTTCTATAGTACTCTTCCTATCTTCTTTGCAACCTGCAAAATCTGCATCTGAATAACCTGTCAGTAGAAAATCTCTATTCCTAGGGTACCAAAGACCTAGATAAGGTGTGCCCTTAAGATATCTCAAAATCCTTTTTACTGCAGTCAGATGAGATTCTTAGGGCATGCTTGGTACCTAGCACAGACACATGTAGCATACATGATATCTGGTCTACTAGCAGTCAAATACAGAAGGGAGCCAACTATCCCTCTATACAAAGTTTCATCTACAGGTTTCCCTGCATCATCTTTGCTTAGAGACATACTTGACCCCATAGGAGTTTTCATGGTAGTGGATGATTCCATACCATACTTCTTTATTAACTCTAGGGTGAACTTAGACTGGCATATGGACAAGCCATCTTCAGTCTGTCTTACTTGGAGACCCAAGAAGAACTTAAGTTCCCCCATACTGCTCATTTCAAATTTTCCTTGCATAAGTTTTGCAAACTTTTTGCAAAGATTACTTTCAGTAGACCCAAATATTATGTCATCTACATATATTTGGACTAGGATAATCTTTCCTTTAGATTCCCTAAGGAATAGGTCTTATCTATTTTCCCCCTTGAGAATTTGTTCTCAATGAGGAAACTAGACAGGGTTTCATACCAAGCCCTTGGTGCTTGTTTCAACTCATACAATTCTTTCCTAAGTCTATAAACATAATCAGGTTTGAGAGGATCAACAAAACCTGAGGGCTGCTCTACATAGACTTCTTCCTTTAGATTTCCATTTAGGAAAGCTGACTTTACATCCATTTGAAATACCTTGAACCCTTGATATGTTGCATAAGCAAGGAACATCCTGATAGCTTCCATTCTTGCTACTGGGGCAAAGGTTTGATCAAAGTCAATACCTTCTTCCTGCATATATCCTTATGCAACAAGTCTTGCTTTATTCTTCACAATGATTCCATTCTCATCCAATTTGTTCCTAAAGATCCACTTTGTTCCAATAATGTTGTGGTCTTTTGGTTTAGGAACTAGCTTCCAGACCTTGCATCTTTTGAACTGGTTTAGCTCATCTTGCATGGCATCAATCCAATGTGGGTCTAGAACTGCTTCTTCAAATTTCTTTGGTTCCACGTGTGATAGGAAACTGGAGTAAAGAACTGTACTCAGATTCCTGCTTCTTGTTTGCACTCCTTGTCTTGGATCACCAATTATCTGATTTGCTGGATGATCCTTTAAGTGTCTATTAGCTGGAGGTAATCTATCTTCAGGTTGTACACCTCCAGCCTCTTCATTTAGCAGCACCTCTTGGTTTTCTTCAGCATCTTGAGAGTCCTGTACTCCCCTGGACAGCAGCCACCATTTTCCACTTCTTGATTTGTAGTAGAATTCTCTGTAATGGTAAGCTTGTCCATTCTCTCATTTAAACCTGTAGAACTGCAAGAACTACTTGGCAATTCACAGTTAATCAGTCTTGTTTCATCAAAGACTATATGTACAGACTCTTCTACAACTTGAGTAATCAAGTTGTAGACTCTATAAGCCTTACTATTGTTGTTGTACCCAACAAAGATCCCCTCTTGGGATTTGGCAGCAAACTTAGTTAGATAAGACTTAACATTGTTAAGTATATAGCACTTGCAATCAAAGATCCTGAAATAGGATAAATTTGGTTTTCTTCCCTTCACAATCTCATAAGGAGTCTTCTTGTGGCACTTAGGTGATAGTAGCCCTATTGATCACATGACATGCAGTATTTACTGCCTCAGCCCAGAAATATTCTGGGAGAGAAGTGTCACTCAATAGGGTTCTACCAGCCTCTATCAATGTTTTATTCTTCCTTTTAGCAATACCATTTTGCTGAGGTGTTCTAGGTGAGGAAAATTCTTGAAAAATCCCAAATTCTTCACATAGTTTTGTCATACTTTCAGACTGAAATTCAGTACCATGGTCACTTCTAATTTTGATCACTGTACTGTTCAACTCATTCTGAATTTATTTAACAAAACTATATAAGACGGTTGGGGTTTCAGATTTTTGTCTTAGAAAGAACACCCAGGAATATCTAGAATAGTCATCTACCACCACAAATGTATAGACCTTCCTACCTAAACTATGAACTGACATAGGACCAAAAAGATCCATATGCAAGAGGTAAAGACACCTCACTGAATCCTTGTTTTCAAGGCTATGAAAGGTGGATTTGGTCTGCTTGCCTTTTTTACAAGCTGAGCATATCCCATCCTTTATACACTTAACCTGAGTACCATTCCTCACTAACTCTTTGCCAAAGAGTTGGCCAATAGTCTTATAGTTAAGATGAGCCAGCCTCTTGTGCCATTTAATACAATGTGAGACTCTCTCATCAGCTACAAGACAAATAGGAGAAACATTGCTCTCACACTCAAAGTTAGGACAATAAACATTTCTCTTCCTATATCATGTCAAAATGATTTTTTGATCACTTGACCTTTTGATATGACAATCATTCTTAACAAATGAGATGTCATATCCTAAATCACTCAGCTGACTTATGCTAATGAGGTTATGTTTCAAACCCTTCACATAGGCCACTTGAGTGATAGTAATCTGGTTACTAGAAATGTTACCAAAGCCTTTGATGATTCCTTTTTTTGAACCATCAAAGGTAACTTTAGGGTCATCCATGATAGGTGTGTAGTCTTTCTGCAACCCCCTTGTTCCAGTCATGTGCCTGGAACATCCACTGTCCAAGTACCATATTGGGGCATGGCCACTTGGGCTCACCTGCAATAAAGACTAGTTAACCTTAGAACCCAAATGAGTTTTGGGTCCTTGGTTCATGTTAGCCTGAAAGCTAACAAATCTGCATGTAGGTCTTCTCACAGGTAGACTGTTATTATCCTTAACACTAGAATTGTACCAACAATCTATGGCAAAGTGGTCTACCTTGCCATAACACCAGCACTCAAACTTGTTGTACCTTTATTTAGGTACAACCCTAGCTGAATTATCTATAGCAGGCTTCTTGTTTTGTGCTGGAGCTTTGCCTATAGATTTGGACCTAGCAGTCCAGGCAAGTTTTTTAAACCCTAATCCAGCCTTACCTTTTTGAGGTACAAACTCATCAATCAATGGTAATACAGATTTAGGTTTAGAAAAGCTAGCCACAATCTCTTTCTCTTTCTGAAGTCTAACCTCCAGATTTCTAATCTGATCATTCTTGAATGTCATTGTGCCCATTTGAATAACAGTTATGTTTTTCAATCTGGCAATCTCATTCAGTTTTTGATCCAGCAGTTTTTCTGAATCAGATGCAGCCACCTTAAGATCAGTAATTTTCTTAGTCAGTGATTTGACCAGATTTTTGCTCTTCTTAAGTGCCTGCAATAGATCTATATATTCATCAATCAGTTGATGAATATCACCTTCAGACTCAGACCCATCCACATCACTTGATGCAGATGTTGCTGACTATGACTCAGTACTGCAATCTGAAATACATTGTACCTTACTGGGACCAGGCTGATCCTGGCACTTATTCTCTTCTTATACAGCCACCAGTCCCTTGCACTGATGGTCTTCTTGTTTATATATAGAGTTCAGCACCAGGAGAAACTCTTCTTCTTCATCTGCAGCAAACAGACCAATGTAAGCCTCAGCTTCAGATTCTGACTCTGAAGATGACTGATCTGACAAGGTCTTCTCATTCTTAGCAACAAAGGATTTCTCCTTCTTGCTTTGGTGTTGACTCTTCTTCTTATCTGCAGTCTCTTTTCTTTTATCTGGACATTCAGCCATTACATGTCCAGGCATATTACAACAGTAGCAAACAATCTTTGATGTTGTAGACTTGTTTGGCTTTGACTTGCTCCTGTCTTTCCTGGATGACTTCCTCTTTTGATAGTAATCATCCTTAGGCTTAGATGTGGAAGGCTTAGACTTCCACTGCTTTTTCTTCAGAAATCTCTGAAACTGCCTTGTGAAGGCAGCAAAATCTTCATCTGAGTCACTGCTTTCAGAACTCTGGTTGTTTGAATTTTTTGAAGCAGTTTCAGCAACAATCTTAGGAGGTGATGGAGATATCCTCCTATTTTTCTTAGTGGCTTCAACTGAAAGATATGGTACCTAAACACCTAGAGGGGGGGTGAATAGGTGACCTAAACGTTTTTGCAATTTTGTTGGCAGCTCAACAGTTATTTCACAGATTATTACAACTAACAGCAATTACAGAAATAAACAGTAATTCCACAGCACAGCATAGCACAGAAGACACACTAATTTATAGTGGTTCCCCAATCTTTGGGTACATCCACTTTCCCCCTTCACCTATCTAGCAGTGTACTAGATTCGGCCAAACTTCTCCACTAGCTCAGAACCAAACTAGGTTCCTACCTCAGGCCCAAAGCCTTACACTCAGCCAAAAGGCCTACACTCAGCCACCCAGGCCTACACTCAGCCAATTAAGGCCTACACTCAGAGTTCTTCAACTCCTACACTCAGGCAAGCAAGCCCTACCCTCAGCCTTTATAATATAGGCTTACAATTCTCTCAGATCCAATGGATCCTACAAGTTAAAATAGAAATACAATAGCTAACTCTACAACTCAGAAAATAAGAGAGGAGTTGAGAGTTTCTTGAAGAGTTCTTGGAAGAACTCAGTTAGATCCAAACTGACTTAGCTTCCTTCAAAGCTTCTTGATTAGAACTGAATTAGTCTGAATCTTCTGCAGTTGTTCCTTGACCTCTGCTTCTTGAAATCCAGATGACTCTGAATTCTTCTTCTCAGCCTTAGTTCCAAAGACTGAATTCTTGGTTGGAGCTCTCTCTCTCCAACTTCTTAGATCTGCCGATGCACAGCAAGATCTTCTTGTGTTGATACTCAATATACCACTTTTTCAAAGATCTGAACTCTCTCTATCAAAAACTTTTTCAACCACTTCTATATTACTTCATCTATCTTGCTATCAATCTCTGTCTGTAAACTATGGGTGCCTATTTATAGGCTTCCTTCATGGTAACCGGCTGGTCCGGTTCATAACAGACTTCTGATATCTCTGACAGTTGATGTAGACCGGCTGGATTGGCAGCTGTCATGTCAACCAGTCACTTCTTGAAATTCCCTAACTGTCAGATAGTGTCGAGACTTTCTGTTCTTAAGTGTCGACACTTATAGACTAAGTGTCGACACATGTTGTGTAAGTGTCGACACAAGTCCACAAGGTGTCGACACAATTCCTTGTATGTCTCAACACAGATTCTTCTGCATGTGTCGACACTGAAATTGAGTGTCGACACAAATACTTGTACTTCATTCTTAATCTGTATTCTTCTAAGTGTCGACACATGTTATTTGTGTCGACACATCTTCATGTGTTGAAACTGTCAAGTGTCGACACTGCTTCTTGGTGTCGACACAAGTCTTCACTTTTGTTTCTTCAGCTGAGTGTCGACACATTCCCTTAGTGTCGACACTTGTACTTAGAATATTTTGTAACTTTTCTGTTCTTTGCTAAGTGTCGACACAGCTCCTTGTGTCGACACTTTCTTCAAGTGTAGAGTCTTTAGCTAAGTGTCGACACATTGTGCTGGGTGTCGACACTTTCTTTAAGTGTTGACTCTTCTGCATAGTGTCTACACATTGTGTTGAGTGTCGACACTTGTACTTAGATTCTGCAGACTTTTGCTGAGTGTCGACACAACTCCAAGTGTCGACACTTTCTGGTGTTGACTCAGCTCTTCTAGGTGTCGACACTTCTGCTAAGTGTCGACACAGCTTTTCTGCATTCTTCTACACTGAGTGTCGACACAGCTCCAAGTGTCGACACTTTCTGACTGGTGTCGACTCTTCTTCCCAGGTGTCGACACAATGACTCCAAGTGTCGACACTGCTTGTCTGGGTGTCGACACAAGCTTTCTCAAGTGTCGACACTTTCCCTCTGGGTGTCAACACATGGACTTAGAAACTTTTAGCTTCAGTCTAGTGAATACCTAACCTGCACAAGTAACTCAAACACACATCAAATACACTATGATGTATATCATTGAGTTAGGTGAGGCTTCTTCAAATCAGGTACATTTGACCAATGTACCCAACAATCTCCCCCTATTTGGAGAAGTCATAACCCTTAGTCAATGATATACACCACTCATAATTAAAAATTATAAAATGATGTAAAGCAGGTATATGTCAACAGAGTTAAACTTAAACATGTAATAAAGCACACAAGTATACTCATACAGCATTACAGAACAAACAAGAATTAGACACATTCTACTGAACAATCATGAAATATATATTTATCAAAAATTGTTCATACATTGCTTTGCAATCTATTTTCAAAGATTTACAATAATGTTTAGATGTAACAGATTACAACATTCTTCAGTCTAAGCTTAGTCTAATTCTGCTCTGGTTCTTTTATGACTATGCCTTTTCCAGCTTGCACTTTGGCCTTTACAGCAGCAGCAGCAGCAGGCTCAGCATCAGCAGGCTTCTTGCCTTTGGAGTCCTTCTTCTTCTGTTCTTCAGCCTTGATTTTTTGCCTCTCAAAGTAATGATAGGGCTTAGGAAAGTACTTGCTAGGCTCCACAGCTGTTGGAGGTAGCTTTCCTAACTTAGCCTTCCTTCTATGTTGGACAATGGCTTCCTGCCTACTCTCATGCTTCCTCCATTCTGCCTCTGAGAACCACTTGTTCCTCTCATGGGCATTGTCCTTGGCCGCTTTCCAGGCTGTGAGAATGATGTTCCTAGAAGTAGGGCTCCACTGTTCAAAATCTGGTTTTTGCTCAGCAAGTTCCCTGAACTTCTTCTTTGACAGCCTAGTCTCTTCTTCTTTGTCCAAAGCCTCTTGCATAGCTGCTGTAATAGGTTGAACAACCTTTTCCAGAACAATAGTAGGCTTACCAGCAGTTGGACTATACATTGTGCTTACATCAGCATGAACCATGTCAAAATCTGTAGGTGGATAGATCACCTGAGCTACTTCCTGTTGCTCACCTCCAAGATATGCACTTTGAATACCAGATTCAGCTACATTGTCATCATCACACAGGGGAGGATAGCCCAGTGTAGCTCGGATGGAATTAGAAATCCATTTGGCATGGTCAGAGCTAGCTTTGACTAACACCCTCTCCCCCTTTATGACTTCTTGTGCTACATGATCTCTCACATCATCTTTTTGAAATCTGATCTGACTGTCCAAGTACCTGATGCCTTCCTTAAAATAAGGTCTAAGCTTTGTAAGCTGGTTAGAAATGACCTTTTGTGAATCTTTGATTGCATTCTTGACAGCAGCAATTTCATCCTGAAATACCTTATCAAATTCAGCCTTGGCAGCAGCAGAGGATGTTGAAGGTTCAGCAGACTTACTCTTCAGTTCAGTGACTATTGCATTGTGAGATGCAGTCATATTATCATTCATCCTCAATTGATTCTCCAGCACATAGCCTTGCTTTAGTGCTATATCATCCACTTGAGTCTTTATTTGCTCTTGATGGGTTGCCAGATAGACCACTGCATTACCACCCTTGTGGAAGCAGTCAGTCATTTCCTTCTTATTCAAATTCATTTCAAACCTTATTGATTTGATATCTTGAGCTAGATCAAATTGTAAAGACTTGTGGCCTTCATCAATATATGTCTCTATAGCCCTTCTTTGCTCATCCAGCTTAACTTGCATTGCTACCATTAAGCTACTGTAATCTGTTGATGGAGCTTGTTGGACTAGTGAGTGTTGAACAACAGTTTGTAGAGCTTTCTTATAGCTCTGACTCCTTCTTTTGAAGACAAAGAACTTCTTCTTCTTATCTTGCTCAGCTTCATCATCCTCAGACTCTGATTTACTTGCAATATTCACCCTATCCTTAGGGCTTTCAGGCCTTGCAGTCTGCACACCAGGTGCTTGCTCAGTTTCCAGCCTAATAGGCTCTTCCACAACTTCCATGTTCTCCCCCTCAATAGCAGCACTCTTCTCTTCATCAGCAGCATTCTTTTCCATGTCAAAATCATCTTGATCTAAATTCAGAAATAGATCTTCCATTGTATATTCTGGGGGTGACTGTGCAGGAGATGTACTGTGTTCATCAGCTACAACAGATGTGTCTTGGAGAACAACATCTGGTTCTTGAGTTGCTTGCTGATTTTGCTGATGGTCATCAGACAAATCAGAATTTATTATAGAAAAATTGAAAGTATTAAGGTCAACAAGTACCTCTTGGATGAGGATGGTGGCTTGCTCACTCTCTAGTGTAGATGGTTCTGCTACACCTGGAAGCTCCCCCTGGCTTGGATCCCTAGGGATGGGGCTAGTGTGTGGCAGCTCCCCCTGAATCTCAGCCACATCTTGACCAGCAGGGGTCTTTTCTACTATCTCCTCCTCTTGCTCATCAGGTGTAAACACCACCTGTTCTTCACTCTCAGAACTGCTTGAGGACACTTGTGTCACAACAGCAGTTTTTCTTTTCTTCCTGGGAGGAGAATCCTTCTTAGAAGCTTGTTTCTCAGGGGTGGTCAATTCCTTTGACAGCACCCTTTCCCACCTGGAGAATATCCTTGAATCCATTCTCCTCATGTGATTGATTTTAGTTCCAGCAGCAGTGCTCATTACCTCTGGAATTGATCCAGCCAGGTAGAGACTAAGTATCCTGCCCAGATTGGGCTTCTTCAGACTTTCCTTTATCTTCTCAAAGATAACCATTGACCAATCTGTTCTTAGGTTGAAGATAATTCTGGTCATGACATTGAACATGGAGGCTGACACCCTGTCATGCCCTCCAGTTTTACTGAGAATGACCTTGCCTACTATCTCTGACAGAAATTTTCCTTGAATGTTCATGCCTTTTCTGTTAAAGACAGAACCTATTTTCATCTTAGTATCAAGACCACACCAGACCAAAGCTTCCCTGGTCTTGGATGTAGAAATTTCTTCTTCTTCTTGAGTCTTAGGTAGCTGAAGTACCTTTCTCAGACTTTTGGGTGAGACCTTGACCTTGGTGCCATGCACTCTGGATTTGATTCTGTATCCAGAGTCATCCACAGTTGCTCCAGTAAGAAATTCAAGCACCTCTTTCTTCCATATCTTGGATGGTTCTGAAACCAAGAACTCCAATCCTGAATCGGTGACTAGGGTTACCACCGACTTGATTTCTTGATCGCCATCGTCAAAAGCACCTCGCACGAGCTCATACCCTTCGTTAACATTTTCCTCGAGCTTGGGAGCCATTAGGGTTTGAAGATTTAGTCTTGAGAAGAGAGAAATGTCGACACAAGAGTTTTGGTCTCGAAACTTTTGAAAGCGTGTCGACAAACAAAGACAGAATCCTATTTATACCTTTCTGGTTTGAAGACGAACAGGCGGGATGAAGTTCTAAAGATGTGTCGACACTGTCAATAAGTGTCGACACTGACTTATAATGTCTCGACACATATGTGTCGACACAAGTTTAGTCAACAGGTTTTATGTGTCGACACTTGGTTAAGTGTCGACACCACACTACTCGACATGTAGTCGAGACTTTACTTAGAAAATTCTGAGTAAAACTTAAGTGTCGACACCTTATTGAATGTGTCGACACCTACTCGACATGTGTCGACACTAACAGTCTGAAGTGTCGACACCAACTCGACATGTGTCGACACTAACATTCTGAAGTGTCGACACCAACTTCCTAGATGTGTCGACACCATTTTCCTGAAGTGTCGACACTTACTATTCTGTGTCGACATAGACTTGTCTATGTGTCGACACCTTTTTACTTAGCCAATTTTTAGTTCTGTAAACTTAGTCTAAGTTTATCATACCTAGTTCAATTTTGAACCTATTAAACTTAGCTTCTTCTAAGGGCTTAGTGAACATATCAGCTATCTGATTATCAGTTCTAACATATTCAAGTGCAATATCATTTCTTTCTACATGCTCCCTAAGAAAGTGATATTTAATCTCAATATGTTTAGTTCTACTATGTGATACAGGATTGTTAGCTATTGAAATAGCACTAGTAGAACCACAGTAAAGTGGAGTTCTACTTACCTGAAATCCATAGTCTTCTAACTGATGTTGAATCCACAGAAGTTGAGCACAGCAACTTCCTGCAGCTACATATTCTGACTCAGCTGTGGAAATAGCCACACTGGTTTGCTTCTTACTACTCCATGAAATGAGTCTTCCACCTAGGAATTGACAGGATCCAGTAGTGCTCTTTCTATCTTCTTTGCAACCTGCAAAGTCTGCATCTGAATAGCCTGTTAGATCAAAATCTCCATTCCTAGGGTACCAGAGGCCTAGATAAGGTGTGCCCTTTAGATATCTCAAGATTCTCTTGACTGCAGTCAAGTGAGACTCTTTAGGGCAGGCTTGATACCTGGCACAAACACATGTAGCATACATAATGTCAGGCCTACTTGCAGTCAAGTATAGTAGGGAGCCAACTATCCCTCTATACAAGGTTTCATCTACAGGTTTCCCTGCATCATCCTTGCTTAGAGACATACTTGACCCCATAGGAGTCTTCATGGTACTGGATGAATCCATACCATACTTCCTTATGAGTTCTAGGGTGAACTTGGACTGACATATGGATAGACCACTTCCAGTCTGTTTAACTTGGAGACCCAAGAAAAACTTCAGTTCTCCCATACTACTCATCTCAAATTGACTTTGCATAAGCTTTGCAAACTTTTTGCAAAGGCTACTTTCAGTAGACCCAAATATAATGTCATCTACATATATTTGGACAAGTATTACTTTGCCTCTAGATTCCCTAAGGAATAGAGTCTTATCTATTTTCCCCCTTGAGAACTTATTCTCAATGAGGAAACTAGATAGGGTTTCATACCAAGCTCTAGGTGCTTGTTTTAACCCATATAATGCTTTCCTAAGTCTATACACATAATGAGGTAAAGTTGGATCAACAAAACCTGCAGGCTGCTCCACATAGACTTCTTCTTTCAAGTTACCATTTAGGAATGCTGACTTCACATCCATTTGGTATACCTTGAATCCTTGATAGGTTGCATAGGCCAAGAACATCCTTATGGCTTCCAGTCTGGCTACTGGAGCAAAGGTTTGATCAAAATCAATACCTTCTTCTTGCCTATATCCTTTTGCAACCAGTCTTGCTTTATTCTTTATGATGACCCCTTGTTCATCTAACTTGTTCCTGTAGATCCACTTTGTTTCTATCACATTGTGATCTTTAGGCTTAGGAACCAGATCCCAAACCTTGCACCTTTTGAACTGATTAAGCTCCTCCTGCATTGCTTCAGTCCACTGTGGATCTTGTATAGCTTCTTCAAATTTCTTTGGTTCTATTTGAGACAGAAAACTTGAATATACTATAGCATTCTGATTTCTGCTCCTTGTCTGAACACCTTGTCTTGGATCTCCAATAATTAGCTCTACTGGATGATCTCTTAGATGCCTGTTGGCTGGAGGCATCCTTACTTCTGGTTGAACTTCTACAGCATCTTCATCATGCTGAGTTCCTTGTACTTCTTCAGCTCCTTGTACATGTAGTTCTCCCCCTGGACATAAGCCATCTTCTTCTACTTGCTGTCTTGCAGCAGGTACATCTTCTATGGCTAGCTTGTCCATCTTCTTAATAAGACCTGTGGGGCTGCACACACTACTAGACAACTCATTGTTAATTAGTTGTGTTTCATCAAAAACTACATACACAGACTCCTCTACAACTTGTGTGGTCAAGTTGTAGACTCTATAAGCCTTACTATTATTGTTGTACCCAACAAACACTCCCTCTTGGGATTTGGCAGCAAACTTAGTTAAGTAAGACTTTTCATTGTTAAGTATGAAGCATTTGCAACCAAAAATCCTGAAATAGGATAGGTTTGGTTTCCTGCCTTTCACAACTTCATAGGGGGTCTTGTTTAACCTTTTAGTGATGGTAGCCCTATTTATCACATGGCATGCAGTGTTAACTGCTTCAGCCAAGAAATATTCTGGCAGTTATGAATCACTTAATAGGGTTCTACCAGCCTCTATCAAGGTCCTATTTTTCCTTTCAGCAATGCCATTTTGCTGAGGTGTTCTAGGTGAAGAGAATTCTTAAAATATCCCATAATCTTCACACAGCTTTGTCATGCTTTCAGACTGAAACTCAGTACCATGGTCACTTCTAATTTTGACCACTGTACAGTTCAATTCATTCTGAATTTGCTTAACAAAACTATAGAAGACACTAGGTGTTTCAGATTTCTGTTTTAAGAAGAACACCCAGGAAAACCTTGAGTAGTCATCAACAACTACAAAGGTGTAGACCTTCCTACCTAAGCTGTGAACTGGCATTGGACCAAATAGATCCATATGCAAGAGGTATAAACACCTCACAGCATCTTTGTTGTCTAAGCTTCTAAAGGTGGATTTAGTCTGCTTGCCCTTTTGACAAGCTGAGCAAATGCCATCCTTGACACACTTAACTTGAGGACCATTCCTCACTAACTCTTTGCTAAAGAGTTTGCTAATAGTCTTATAGTTAAGATGAGCTAGCCTCTTGTGCCACTTGACACAATGAGAGACTGTCTCATCAGCTACAAGATAAACAGGAGAACCATTGTTCTCAATCATGATGTCTAGACAGTAGACATTCCTCTTTCTATATCCTGTCAAAATGATCTCTTGATCACTTGACCTCTTGATATGACAACCATTTTTAACAAATGAGATGTCATACCCTACATCACTTAACTGACTTATACTAATGAGGTTGTGTTTCAACCCTTTAACATAAGCCACTTGAGTAATGGTAACAAGGTTTGAAGAGATGTTACCAAACCCTTTGATGATTCCTTTTTCAGAACCACCAAAGGTCACTTTAGGACCATTTTTGATTGGAATGTAGTCCTTCAGTAGTCCCCTTGTTCCAGTCATATGTCTGGAACATCCACTATCCAAGTACCATGTTGGGGTATGGCCACTTGGATTCACCTGCAAAACAAATTAATGAACCTTAGAACCCAAAGTAAACTTGGGTCCTTGGTGATTGTTAGTTTGCAACTTGACAAAGCCACCTGCTGGCTTTCCAGCAGGTAACTTGCTACTCCCAATGACACTTGCATTGTGCCAACAGTCCAAGGCAAAGTGGCCAACCTTGCCACAACACCAGCATTCAAACTTGTTGTACCTTTGCTTAGGTACAACCTTTGCTGTCTTGACTACAGCAGGCTTGTTGAATGTTGGGGCTTTGCCCTTGGACTTGGACTGATCCTGAACAGTCCTAGCTGGTTTAATAAAACCCAATCCAGCCTTTCCTTTATGATGAACAAATTCATCAATCAAGGGTAGCACTGATTTAGGTTTTGAAAACCTAGCAACTAGCTCTCTTTCCTTTTGGAGATTTGTCTCCAGTCTCTTAATTTGATCATTCTTAAATGTAATAGTACCCATCTGAATCACAGTAATGTGTTTCAGCCTGGCTACTTCATTCAGTTTTTGATCATACTGCTTCTCAAAATCTGTTGCAGCTGCCTTGAGATCAGCAATCTCCTTTGCCTGACTTTTGTCTAGGATCTTGCTTTTCTTATAGGCTTGCAACAGTACTTGGTATTCATCTAAGAGCTGATGAATATCTCCCTCAGATTCAGAAACACTTCCATCACTTGATGAAGATGAATCTGACTCTGAACTAGAACTGAAATCTGAACTTCGAGTTGGACTTTGTACCTGACTAGGTCCTGGCTGCTCCAGGATTTTGGTACTTTCAGTCAATGCCATCAGTCCTTGGCACTGACACTCTTCTTGTTCATAGATTGATTCCATGATCTGCATAAACTCTTCTTCTTCTTCAGCGAATAGCCCTATGTAGGCTTCAGCATCTGTCTCAGTGTCTGAAGAAGAAATGTCTGAAAGAGTCTTCTCATTCTTTGCAACAAAGGACTTCTCCTTCTTTCCTTTGAAGTGAGTCTTCTTTTTGTCACTGGATTCTTTCCTTCTTTCAGGACAATCAGCAATAACATGACCCTGTCTATTGCAGCAGTAACACACAATCTTAGACCCAGTTGCCTTACTAGTCTTTGTCTTTTTCTTATCCTTCATTGAAGGCTTCTTCTCCTGATACTAGACTTCTTTCCCTTTGGAATATGAAGGTCTGGACCTCCACTGTTTCTTCTTAAGGAATTTCTGAAAATGTCTGGTGAATGCAGCAAAATCTTCATCACTTTTACTGCTTGTAGATTTAGTGCTAACAGACTCATCAGATTCTGATTCAACTACCTCTGGAGGAGGATTTGATGACTTAGTCCTGTTCTTTCTAGGTACTTCTGACTTAAAGGCAACAGTCCTTTCCCTGTGTTCAGTCCTTGTTGACTTTTCCTCCTCTTTTCTTACTGATAATTGCATCTCATAAGATAACAACTTGCCAAACAGTGTGGGAGGAGGAATTTCTCCCAGCCTTGCCATTTCTCTGATGGCACAGATCTTAGTGTCCCAATCTTTGGTTAGGGACCTTAAGAACTTATCATTTAATTCATAGTTAGTGAACTCTCTTCCATAGGACATGAGTTCATTAACAATTCTATAAAACTTCTTGTAGCATTCAGTGATGCTATCTCCTCTTTCTTGCCTAAAGCTCTCATATTCTTGATTAAGCAAGGACTTCCTATCTTGTCTTACTTCTTCAGAACCTTCCATGTAGACAATAAGGGTATCCCACATTTCTTTTGCTGTTTTACAGTGAATAAGGTTCTGGAAGGTGGCATCATCAATTGCACTAACTATGATGTTCTGTGCCCTTTTGTCCATTGTAGCTAGGACAATCTCATCCTTGGTCATCTCAGAAAAATCCTTTGGAGTTCTCTGTGTAGCATCCAAGACTGAAATCTTCATGGGCACATAAGGCCCTTCTTTGACTATGATGTAGATCCTAGGGTCAGAGGCCTCCATGAACAGCCTTACCCTTTCTTTCCAGATTCCAAAAATCTCCTTTCTGCATATGGGCGGTTTCATTGAACCCAATTCCTTGTGATTCTCTGAAGACCCCATGTTTCTTGATTTTCTTGAAACTGTTTCCTGACTTATACTGAATCTGCCAAACTGGATCTCCTCAGACAGTTAGTCCTTTTTGAGGAACCTCCCTCTGATACCACTTGAAAGATATGGTACCTAAACACCTAGAGGGGGGGTGAATAGGTGACCTAAACCTTTTTGCAATTTTGTTGGCAGCTCAACAGTTATTTCACAGATTATTACAACTAACAGCAATTACAGAAATAAACAGTAATTCCACAGCACAGCATAGCACAGAAGACACACTAATTTATAGTGGTTCCCCAATCTTTGGGTACATCCACTTTCCCCCTTCACCTATCTAGCAGTGTACTAGATTCGGCCAAACTTCTCCACTAGCTCAGAACCCAACTAGGTTCCTACCTCAGGCCCAAAGCCTTACACTCAGCCAAAAGGCCTACACTCAGCCACCCAGGCCTACACTCAGCCAATTAAGGCCTACACTCAGAGTTCTTCAACTCCTACACTCAGGCAAGCAAGCCCTACCCTCAGCCTTTATAATATAGGCTTACAATTCTCTCAGATCCAATGGATCCTACAAGTTAAAATAGAAATACAATAGCTAACTCTACAACTCAGAAAATAAGAGAGGAGTTAAGAGTTTCTTGAAGAGTTCTTGGAAGAACTCAGTTAGATCCAAACTGACTTAGCTTCCTTCAAAGCTTCTTGATTAGAACTGAATTAGTCTGAATCTTCTGCAGTTGTTCCTTGACCTCTGCTTCTTGAAATCCAGATGACTCTGAATTCTTCTTCTCAGCCTTAGTTCCAAAGACTGAATTCTTGGTTGGAGCTCTCTCTCTCCAACTTCTTAGATCTGCCGATGCACAGCAAGATCTTCTTGTGTTGATACTCAATATACCACTTTTTCAAAGATCTGAACTCTCTCTATCAAAAACTTTTTCAACCACTTCTATATTACTTCATCTATCTTGCTATCAATCTCTGTCTGTAAACTATGGGTGCCTATTTATAGGCTTCCTTCATGGTAACCGGCTGGTCCGGTTCATAACAGACTTCTGATATCTCTGACAGTTGATGTAGACCGGCTGGATTGGCAGCTGTCATGTCAACCAGTCACTTCTTGAAATTCCCTAACTGTCAGATAGTGTCGAGACTTTCTGTTCTTAAGTGTCGACACTTATAGACTAAGTGTCGACACATGTTGTGTAAGTGTCGACACAAGTCCACAAGGTGTCGACACAATTCCTTGTATGTCTCGACACAGATTCTTCTGCATGTGTCGACACTGAAATTGAGTGTCGACACAAATACTTGTACTTCATTCTTAATCTGTATTCTTCTAAGTGTCGACACATGTTATTTGTGTCGACACATCTTCATGTGTTGAAACTGTCAAGTGTCGACACTGCTTCTTGGTGTCTACACAAGTCTTCACTTTTGTTTCTTCAGCTGAGTGTCGACACATTCCCTTAGTGTCGACACTTGTACTTAGAATATTTTGTAACTTTTCTGTTCTTTGCTAAGTGTCGACACAGCTCCTTGTGTCGACACTTTCTTCAAGTGTAGAGTCTTTAGCTAAGTGTCGACACATTGTGCTGGGTGTCGATACTTTCTTTAAGTGTTGACTCTTCTGCATAGTGTCGACACATTGTGTTGAGTGTCGACACTTGTACTTAGATTCTGCAGACTTTTGCTGAGTGTCGACACAACTCCAAGTGTCGACACTTTCTGGTGTTGACTCAGCTCTTCTAGGTGTCGACACTTCTGCTAAGTGTCGACACAGCTTTTCTGCATTCTTCTACACTGAGTGTCGACACAGCTCCAAGTGTCGACACTTTCTGACTGGTGTCGACTCTTCTTCCCAGGTGTCGACACAATGACTCCAAGTGTCGACACTGCTTGTCTGGGTGTCGACACAAGCTTTCTCAAGTGTCGACACTTTCCCTCTGGGTGTCGACACATGGACTTAGAAACTTTTAGCTTCAGTCTAGTGAATACCTAACCTGCACAAGTAACTCAAACACACATCAAATACACTATGATGTATATCATTGAGTTAGGTGAGGCTTCTTCAAATCAGGTATATTTGACCAATGTACCCAACATCAACCTTGAAGGCCACAGATTTTTCTCTATACTCACCTTTTGTACTCTTCTCTTCCTCTTTCCTAGCCATTAGTTGCATCTCATAAGATAGCAACTTTCCAAACAAGGTTGGAGGAGAAATTTCTGCAAGTTTGGCCACTTCTCTAATGGCACAAAACATAGTATCCCAATCTTTGGTCAGGGATCTCAGGAATTTATCATTCAGCTCATATGTGCTGAAGATTCTTCCATAGGACATCAACTCATTCACTATCCTATAGAACTTTTTGTAACATTCAGTTATGCTGTCAGATTTCCCTTGTCTGAAACTTTCATATTCCTGGTTTAGCATTGATTTTCTGTCTTGTCTTACTTCTTCAGACCCTTCCATATAGACTATCAAAGTATCCCACATTTCCTTTGAAATCTTGCAGTGAATTAAATTCTGAAAGGTAGAATCATCAATGGCACTTACTATGATATTTTGAGCCCTCTTATCCATAGTTGCCAAGATGATCTCATCCTTGGTCATCTCTGAATAATCCTTAGGAATTCTTTGGTTAGCATCCAGAATTGAAATCTTCATTGGGACATAAGGACCTTCTTTGACTGTAATATAGATCCTTGGATCAGAGGCCTCCATAAAAAGTCTGACCCTTTCTTTCCAGATACCAAATATTTCCTTTCTGCATATGGGTAGTTTCATTGAACCTAGTTACTTGTGATTTTCACCTGAACCTATTTTCTTGATTCTTTCTTGATTCTTAAATCTGCCTTAAGGATCTCACTCTGACTATTAAGTCCTTCTTTGAGTAACCTCGCTTTGATACCACTTGAAAGAATTAGTGCCTAACCACCTAGAGGGGGGTGAATAGGTGTACTTTTTCTTTTACTTTTAAGGCAGATAATCTGTTCAGTTAATTAACCAGAATTTGCAAATTCTACTACTACACAACACAGCAATCACAGAAATAATTCAACAAAGAGTGCACACAGATTTTTATAGTGGTTCCCCAAGGTCTGGGTACATCCACTTTCCCCCTTCGCCTATCTAGCAGTGTACTAGATTCGGCCTAACTTCTGCACTTCACCTCAGATCCTCAGATCTTACAGCTCAGAACCCCAAACAGTTTCCTACAACTCAGAGTGTCCCCACTCCTACAACTCAGGCAAACAACCCTACCTCAGCCTTCACCAAGGCCTACACTCAGAGAACACAGTCTCCTACAACTCAGGCACAAAGCCCTACCACTCAGTCTTCAACAAGACCTACACTCAGAGATCTATATCTCTTACAGTCAGCCTTTATAAAATAGGCTTACAGCTCAGATCTATAATAGATCTTACAAATATTTGATTAAACAAAGTATATAACCACCACCCTGAAAGAGAGAGAAGGGATGGATGACTTCTTGAACTGTTCTTGGAAGAACTTGATGGCAGAGATCAACCTCCCTTAGCTTTCTTCAAAGCTTCTTGAATCTGAACTCAGTAGGGTTGAATCTTCTGTGAAGTTGATCTTCAATCAGCTTCTGACTTAAGATTCAGATCTTAATCTGAATCTTTCTTTGCAGCCTGGTTCAGCAACTGCTCTTCTTAGATGGAGCTCTCTCTCTCCAACTTCTTTTAGATCTTTTGTCGAAAATCTTCTGTATAATTACTTCTAACTGTATTGATCAAAATATGTATTCTTCAATGAATGATCATCACTTTCTGTTGAAGGAGAAAGCATTTATATAGTCTTCCTCCATGGTAATTGGCTGAATCGGTTTCTAACAACCTTCTGACAGTAGTAGTTGACCGGTTAGAAATGGCAGCTGTCAAGTCATCCAGTCACTTCTTGAAATCACTGTCTCTGTCTGAAAGTGTCGAGACTGAACTTCATTATGTGTTGACACAATTAGACTAAGTGTCGACACAAGTGAACTAAGTGTCGACACTATCCTTGGTGGTGTCGACACAACTCCTTTTGTTGTTGAAACAGCTTCTCGACACTACTTCTTAAGAATGTGTCGACACAGATTCTGTGTGTAGATACAAGCCTTCTTTTCTTTAACTTTGTTGAAACTTGTTGTGTGTAGACATAAGTCCTGTGTGTCGACACAGTTGATGTTGAAAAATACTTATGTGTGTCGACACTACCTCTATGTGTCGACACATTTGATGTCGACTAAGTATTCCTGTGTGTCGACACTGATTCTGTCGACTTTTCTTCTCTGTGTGTCAACTGAGCTTCATTGTTTGTCGACACATTCCTTCTGGTATCGACACAGTTAATTCTGGTGTCGACACAGCCTTTCCAAGTGTCGACCCAATTAACTCCAAGTGTCGACACAGCTTTTCTCCAGTATCGACACAAGCCTTCATAAGTGTCGACACAGCCTCTCTAGGTGTCGACACATGGACTTAGAAATTTTTCTGCATTTCCTGCAATTACTTAACCTGCACATATAAACTCAAAACACATCAAATACACCTTGATGTATATCATTGAGTAGGGTGAGGCTTCTTCAAATCTGGTACATATTTTCCAATGTACCCCACACTTACCTTTGTGATTCTGGTGAGATTTCTTATCACCATCCTCCCTTCTCTTTATTGGGCAATCAGCAATGACATGTCATGTCTTGCTGCAGTAGTAACTGATAACATTAGCTGAATTCTGTTTACTGGGTTTAGAGCCATACTTGTCATCCTTGGAGGATTTATTCTAGTGATATGCTGAGGAGGAGGGTCTGGTCTTCTAGTGCTTCTTCTTCATCTGCCTATGGAGCTGCCTGGAGAATAGATCAAAGTCCACATCAGACATGATGTTGTCTGATGTTTCTGACTCAGAGCAATCTAAATCTGCTGGTCTTCTTGGAGGATAAGGGTTCTTTCTCCTGCTCTTGCTTGTGGCTTCAGCTTTGAAAGCCACTGACTTGTCTTTGGCCTAAGGGTTGCAGTTTGTCTCTTCTTCTTTCCTGACAGTTAACTGCATCTCATAAGAGAGCAGCTTTCCAAATAAGGTCTGAGGTGGAGTGTCACCCAGCTTGGTCATTTCTCTGATGGCACAGATCTTTGTATCCCAGTCTCTGGTGAGAGACCTGATGAGCTTATCATTTAATTCATAATGACTAAAGACCCTTCCATAGGTCCTTATCTCATTCACTATTCTGAAGAATCTTTTATAGTAGGTGGCAATGTTCTCCACCTTGGTCTGTTTAAATACTTCATACTCCTAGTTGAGCATGGACTTTATTTCATCCCTGACCTCCTCTGTGCCTTCTATGTAGATCATCAGAGTGTCCCAAATCTCCTTTGCAGTTTTACAGTGAATCAGATTCTGAAGGGTAGAATCTGTTGGAACACCCGATTACTAATTTGGGTCAGGATCACTATGTCTCTTAGGAAACTTGTTTTGACCTCATTGTATAGATCTAAAGGTCAAGTAGAATTGAGTCTAAGGGTTAGTACTTAGGTTTGGAAGCTGCTCTCAAGACCAAGGTTTTTCAGTCTGGAAACTAAGTCATTTCGTCGAGCTCAGTACGACGAATCGTCGAACTCCGATCGACGATCGTTGAGCTCACTTTGACGAGTCGTCGAACTCCAATTGACGATCGTTGAGCTCACTTCGACGAGTCATCGAACTCCATTCGACGATCTCTGAGCTCAACTTCATCAAGTCGTCGAACTCCATTCGACGATCTTCGAGCTCAGTTCGACGATCTTGACTCCAGTTTAATTCTCTATCTCTGAGCTCAGTTCGACGATAGTTGAGCTCAGATCGACGATCTCTATTTCTGTCAAATTCCAAATCTCTGAGCTCAGCTCGACGATAGTGGAGCTTAGTTCGACATTTTTCTGAAGAGTTCAACGATTTTCAGAATTCAAATTTGGACAGCTGTGGAATTATTGTCAGCATTTAATTCAGAGATCTTGTAGCCGTTTTCATTTATTCTGGAGCAAGTTTCAAGGAATTATCAAGGAATGTTTTATTGAACTTTCCTCCAGAAGACAATTACAGTTAAGGAAGTCATTTATGACAGGCCAACGGCTATCTTGACAGTGGATCATTTTATATTCAGACATCAAGAGAATAAAAGATGAGATTTTTCAGAACTAAAAAAGAAGACCAAGGAGAGACACATACTCTGCAATATTCATTCTCTGCAAAACTTCTTCTGCAACAACTCTTACAACAAAAAACACACAAGAGAAAGAGAAAGAGTTGCAGACATCCTTAGTATCAAAGATTCACACAAGAACACCAACACCAAAAGGAGATCAACAAACTGAAATCTTCAGATCTCTTTTGATTCAAGTGTTCAAGGCCATCATCATTCAAGACTCCAGACACCTCAAATTTCAGTTGTTGCTGAAATCATCATTTGCTGGAAATCAATTTTCTGAAGGCCTATCACCCTAATGCAAAGCTTCACTTCCTGAACAACTACAGATCTCAGGGGGAGCTTTGACAACATCCACAATCTTCTCTCTGACTGTTGACAGAGAAGATCTTCTTATCCCTCTCTCTCTCTGCTGTAAAGGGTTTTTCAAACTCCCTCCAAAAGTTTGTGTGGTTTTTGAGCACCTTATCAAAAGCTCGTTGGTGGCAAGACACCTGATCAAAAAATCTGGTTTGGTTTTTGAGCATCTTATCAAAAGCTCATTGGTGCCCAGGACACCTGATCAACTCATCCTGCAGTAGATTCCTATCTAGGGTGGTAGAAGAGTGGATGTACCCAGGTTGATTGGGGAACCACTATAGCTCCTTGTGTCTTCTGGTTGTTTGTGTTTCTTTTGTTTCTAGCTGTGGTTTGTGACTAGGTTGCTCTGTGATTAGATAGTTTTTGTGATTAGATTTACTCTTTATTATTTGCTTCCTTATTCACATAAGAATACAACAACTGTTGTAAAAGTTTTTAGCAAGCACCATACTCTATTCACCCCCCCTCTAGAGTATATCAGATCTAACTCACACTTTCAATTGGTATCAGAGCGAGGTTGGTTAAAAATACCACATCTCAGTGGTTGCACAGGCTAACACCTGAACCCAAAGATTCCTACTGTTAGATCTGCTTGTTGTAGATTTTGTTATTAGAACTACTTCTTCACAAATCATGGCCCAAAACAAAGATTATGCTAGCACCAGACCTCCAGTTTGCAATCTATCCAAGTTTGCACTTTGGAAAGCAAGGATTAGACTTTACATGAATTCTATTGATGAGGACATCTTTAATTCTGTTTTGACAATGTGTCCAAGACCTCCAGAGAACACAAGTACAAGTGTTGTTCCACCTCCATCAGGAACAGATTCTGACATCAAGAAGTGGAAAGTGGCAGATGCAAAGGCTATGAATATCTTATCCCAGACTATGTCTGATGACATTTTCTAAAAGGTAGTTGAATGCAACTCAACAAAGGAGATCTGGGACAAGCTATCTGAAATAGTCTCAGGATCAGCTGATGAAAGAAAAGACAGGAGATCCCACCTCATATCCCAATATGAGAATTTCAAGAAAGGAGAAGCTGAGTCAGTAGCTGAAATGTATAACAGACTCAGTCTGATAGTCAATGAACTGAAGACTCTGGATAAAGAGATCTCATTGACTGAGCTAAATGACAAAATCCTAATGTGCTTCCCAAGAACTTGGGACTCAAGAATATGGCCAATCAAGGATGCCAGAAGTCTGAATGAGATTACAACAGAAGCTCTCTTGGGCAAACTCAAGTCTTATGAGCTGCTCATTAAGAACAGAGAAGAAGAGCATAAGGCTGCCTCATCAGCCACAAGAACGGAAAAGACAATAGCTTTCAAAGCCACTAAAGATCAGCCTGAAGACAAGGTCACAGGCAATGATGAGCTGCTTAGTCTGCTGGCCAAAAGATTTTACAAGATGGCCAGAAAGGACTTCAGGAAGAGATCATACAAAGAGCATGACAAGCCAAGGTATGATAAATCAAATAATGAAGAAATTATTTTCTTTGGTTGCAGGAAACCAGGCCACATTGTGCCTGACTGTCTAGAGAACAAAAACAAGGACAGAAAAGATAAGAGAGAAAGAAGAAAAGATAAGGACTTCAAGAAGAATAGCAATGGCAAACCCTCCTCAAGCAAGAACAAACACACAAGGAAGGGATTTGTTGCTGAATCTTGGAGTGAGACTGAAGAGGAATCAGAAGCTTCATCCAGCTCAAGTGATGATGAAGATGATGCTGAAGAGAAGGAGTTCTGCATGATGGCAATCAATGTCTCTCAACACAATTCAGATGCAGAAGAGTCAGAGTCAGACTCAGAGACTCAACCTGAAGAAGACCAGGTAATAAACTCATTTGATTTCAATTCTGAGGACTTTAAGTATGAATTTAAAGCACTGTGCTTAGACTTATTAAAATCTGAGAAGGAAATTATCTCTCTCAGAAATCAATTGTCTGAACACAGTTCCTTAAAATCAGAAAACCTCAAACTCTCTGAGGAGTTGGAGTGTTGTAGGGAGCAGATAGCTTCACTGAAAAGTGAGCTATCAGAGGCCAAAAAGCTTGAAGAATCCCTTAATGGGAGAAGCATCAAGCTAATGGACATCACAAGCACAGTGAACTCCAGATTCAATAGTACACTGGGCTTGGGTGCTTCATCCAGCCAACCTATAGTACTAATAACCCCAATTAAATTTATCTCTGATAAAGGGAAGGGAGTTGTAGAGGTAGCTAGGAAAAATTCTGATCTGCCTAAGAAAACCAAGTTCCAGCAGAAATCGTCGAACGGAGCTAGACGATCGCCGAACGAAGATCGACGATCTCAGGCAAAATCGTCGAACTCAGGTCGACGACCTCTAATTCCTGAACTCTGCCACAGTCGACCGTCGAACGGAGCTCGACGATCTGACCCAATATCGTCGAACGCAGCTCAACGATCGTCGAACAGAGATCAGAGCTTTGGAAATTCTTTCAAGAGTAAATCAAAATCCATCCTAGGTGTCCTTCATCCCAAAGATTTAACCCTTATACTGAATGGATAATAGCTGCAAGGAGATATCATCCTGAAGGTTATAAGAGTCAACCAGGGATATCATTTATTTCTGAATTTAAAGGTTATCAACCTAGGCCCAACGTAAACTGGGTCAAAAACAAGTGATTTATTTTATATGCAGGTGAAGACCTATCCAACACCAAACCAGTAATGGTATTTGGATAGTGGGTGCTCAAAGCACATGACAGGAAATAAGGACAACCTCACATCCTTTAAAGCCAAGCTTGGACCCAAAGTCATATTTGGTGATTCAAACTTTGGACTGACAAAAGGATATGGTGCAGTTCAAATTGGCACAGTCACATTCAAGAAGGTATCCTATGTGGAAGGACTGAAACACAATTTGATCAGTATCAGTCAGCTATGTGATGAAGGCTACCAGGTGACTTTCAGCAAAGCCTTATGCAAAATCAAGTCAGAGGACAACACAACTGTGTTGACAGGTAAAAGGAAAGGTAACATCTATTTAGTAGACTTTCTTTCAACTCAAGTAGATATTTGTCTGTTTAACTCTGTTAGTAGACCTAATATATTATGGCATTAGAGATTAGGACATATAAACCTTAGAACCATTGCTAGGCTATCCAAGGACAACCTTGTTAGAGGACTACCTTCTGGCCCCTACAAGAAGGAAGGACTCTGCAGGGCTTGTCAATTAGGCAAGCAAACTAAAAATAGTTTCAAGTCACTTAATAAGAGTGATTCACCTAGGATTTTGTATCTGTTACACATGGATCTTTTTGGACCCATTACAGTACAAAGCTTAGGAGGGAAATCTTACACTTTAGTAGTTGTAGATGACTTCTCTAGATTCATATGGGTGTTCTTTCTGAGGAAGAAGTCTGATAACTTTAAGTGTTTGACAGAGTTTCTCAAATGCATACAGACTGAGTTCAATACTCACATTGCCCTGATCAGAAGTGATCATGGGACAGAGTTTGATTCTCTTCTTATGCAAGAGTTCTGTTAGAGTGAAGGGATCAGGCACACTTTCTCAGCTCCTAGAACTCCTCAACAAAATGGGGTAGCTGAAAGGAAAAATATAACCCTTATTGAATCTGCCACTATATTGTTGTCAGATGCTCACCTTCCTCTATCTTTTTGGGCAGAAGCAGTGAACACCTCCAACTATGTGCTGAACAAAAGTTTAATACATAAACTGAAGGGCAAGACTCCCTATGAATTACTCAAAGGGAAGAAACCTAAAGTAGATTATTTTAGAATTTTTGGTTGTATCTGTTACATACATAATAATGACAAGAAGTATTTAGCAAAATTTCAAGCTAAAGCTGATGAAGGAGTGTTTCGAGGATACTCCATGATCAGTAAGGCTTATAGGGTATATAATAAATCAACTCTTAAAATTGAAGAATCTGTTCACATATCTTTTGATGAAACTAACATGTCTTTCAAGGAGAAGAACACTTCTACCATAGAACCTTTGCAGGTACATTCTCTTGCTGAAGACTTGGACATATTACAAATCATTCAAAAAGAGGAAAGCAGTGAAGATGAAGAAGACAATCAACACCTTGAAGAGAAACTTCTTGAAGAGCCAGTTGTTGTACCACAAGAGGAAACAACAACACAGGTTGGTGAACAATCAACACCCCCTGTTGATTTAGTAACATCAAGAGACCATCCAATTTCCCAAGTAATTGGAGACATCTCAGCTGGTGTGCAAACTAGAAATCAGGTTAACCAAAACCTATTGCACACTTGCTTCCTATCTCAAATTGAACCTCAATCCATTCAAGATGCAGAGCAAGATCCATACTGGATCATGGCAATGCAAGAAGAGTTGCATCAATTTGAAAGGAACAAAGTTTGGGAACTAGTACCAAAGCCTAAGGATCACTCCATTGTTGGAACAAAGTGGGTGTTCAGAAACAAATTGGATGATCAAGGAGTAATTGTAAGGAACGAGGCAAGGCTAGTTGCTCAAGGGTACTCTCAAGAAGAAGGCATAGACTATGACCAGACTTTTGCACCAGTTGCAAGGTTGGAGGCTATTAGAATCTTCTTATCATATGCAGCACACAAAGGTTTCAAAGTGTACCAGATGGACATAAAGAGTGCTTTTCTCAATGGAGACATCAAAAAAGAAGTCTATGTCAGACAACCTCCAGGTTTTATCTCTCCAACTCATCCTGACTATGTTTTTAAGCTGAACAAAGCATTATATGGTCTCAAGCAAGCTCCTAGAGCATGATATGAGACTCTAGCATGCTTTCTCCTGAAAAATGAATTTATAAGGGGTAGAGTAGACCAAACTCTTTTTATTAGAATCCATAAGTCCCATACCCTACTAGTACAAATCTATGTAGATGATATTATCTTTGGTGCTACTGATTCAAATTTGTGCAGAAGGTTCTCCAATCTAATGCATTCTAAATTTGAAATGAGTAGCATGGGTGAGCTATCCTTCTTTCTAGGATTGCAAGTCAAACAACATGCTGAAGGCATATTCATTTCTCAAACCAAGTATGCAAAAGAATTGGTTAAGAAATTTGGTATGTCTGAAGCATCTTGTATGAAAATACACATGCCTACTAATGTTGTATTGGATGCTGATGAACATGGGAAACATGTTGATCAGACAACATATAGAGCAATGATTGGCTCTTTACTGTACCTTACAGCTAGTAGACCTGACATAATGTTTGCTACATGTATATGTGCTAGATTCCAAGTGAGCTTAGAGAGTCACAGCTAACATTAGTTAAAAGGATTCTCAGGTATGTTAAAAGTTATCCAAATCTAGGTCTCTGGTATCCAAAAGATTCAGCATTTGACTTAACTGGATTTTTTGATGCTGATTATACTGGATGCAGAATTGACAGGAAAAGCACCAGTGGAACTTGTCAGTTTCTTGGTGACAGACTTGTCTCTTGGTTTTGCAAGAAACAAACATCTGTGTCAACTTCAACTACTGAAGCTGAATATATGGCTGCAGGTAGTTGTTGTTCACAAATATTGTGGATTCAAAACCAACTCCTAGACTATGGCTACAACTTAGAGAAGTCTAAAATCTTTTGTGATAATACCAGTGCTATTTCTATAGCTCAAAATCCAGTCCTCCATAGTAGGACAAAACACATAGAAATTAGGCATCACTTTTTAAGGGATAATGTTGAGAAAAATAAAATTGAACTTCAATATATCCCAACTGATTTGCAAAGGGGAGATATTTTCACCAAACCCTTGGATGAAAAGAAACACACCTTCTTCCTAAATCAGTTAGGAATGTTAGATGGAGTAAGTTTAAAATAATGTCCAAGATTTTAAAACTCTAAAAATGACCAAGACTAGGCAAACTTCTCAATTTTTCTAGTGTCTAGAGTGTTTCTGGTCTCTGAACTGCGCTCGACGATCTTCCCCCCGATCGTCGAACGGAGATCGACGCTTTCCGAAATCATCGACCAGAGTTCAGCGCTTCTCAGATAGTGCTCAACTATCTCTCCAGGTCAACGATCGTCGAACGGTGCTCGACGATTTTGTTTTCTGAACTATCGTCGAACGGAGCTCGACGCTCTCCAATATCATCGAACGGAGATCGACGATATTGAAGACCTTTAAGATTCCTTTAGAAGCTCCAATCGTCGAACTGAGTTCAACGATCTTTCCTTTTTTGTGTCGAACCCTAATATAAAATTCATTTTTTGGCCGTCGTTCTCCTTTTGCGCTTTCAATCTCTCTGCAAATTTTCTCTTTACCTCCAAACCTCTCTACACTTGGTCGTTTGGTTGTTTATTTTTTTGTAGGAAACCATGGCTGTCTCCGTCATCGTTCTGGCCGCCATGAAATTTGATGCAGGATTCGATATTGATATGGATTCTTTCAGCACCAGTGATCAGATTTTCCAAGATATTCTAGAACTGTTCAAGGAACAAAAGCTTGTTGCCATCATTTCCACCAGAATCAAATTGGTTGCTGATGAAATCAAGGAGTGGGTATATACTGCCCACAACCAGGATCAAAATACAGTGATTGGATCAATTTCTGGAACCCAGGTACCCCTGACACCTACTATTCTGACAGAGATTTTTGGATTGGATTCTGGAGAGGATTCTGTTGAAATGTCTGGAGAAGAATTTTCTACTATGCTTGATAGAATGGGTCATTCTGATACAAACCCTAGCAAGCTGCTGAAAAAGAATTTGGCTGTTGAGTACAGGTTCTTAGCTGATGTTGTGGGAAAAGTGCTTTTGGCCAAGCATTCAGCCCATGATACCATCTCCAGGTATCAGCTATGCTTGATGGGTACTCTTGTAGATAAGAAACAATTAAACTGGGGAGAGATTTTCTTTGATCTGATTAAGAAGAAGCTAAATAATAACTTTGTGAATTATGGAAGGATACTAGGGCTGTTTCTTCAAAACAAATGCCCTGCTCTGCTAGTATCAAATGGGATGCACATCAATGCCTCCAAGAGGCTCTCCTGTGCCTTGTTTGGCAAGTGGGACAGACAAATTGTGAAGCCCAGCAGGCCCTCTACAGCTGCAACTTCAGGCACAAGGACTGTTATAGTCTCTTCTCCTCAAGTCTCTGCCCCTGCAGAAGACTTGCCTGCTTCTCCTCCTCCTCCTCCACCTCTTATTTCATCTCCACCAGTCACCTCCACCATTCAAATTTCATCCACCATTACAGTCTCCTCCACCATCATTATTTCAGCCCCATCTCCAACTTCAATTTCTCTAACTCTTCCACTAATAGAAGACCTATTCCATCCTCTACATCACTACCCTCAACCAGATCTTGACACATCATCTCACATTCCATCCTTCAATCTGATAGGTGATTCCTTTATGGATGATTCACCTTCATCCCCTCCTAATCTACCCTCCTCATCCACATCTTATCAACAGTTACTCCAAGATATCATTGCTCAACACACCTTCACACCTTCTATTTCCATTCCACTATCTTCCATTTCCACAATCCCCACACCTCAACCTTCCTTTCCCCCATACACCAGCTCTCCACCAACATCTCCAGCTGCTCCACCTTCACTCTCTACCTCTGCTCAAGTCCCTACTGAGCATGTAGATATTCCAGCCTTAGCAGACAGACTTTATGAGCTGATAGCTCCCAGGCTGTCCCTCTTGTTGGAGACCTCCTTGGCTCCACTTTTAAAGTCAGTTGCAGACCTATCTGCCAGGCTCTCCTCCATCATTCCTCCTCAGGCAATCCCTTCCTTTGGGTGCCTTGATCCAGCTATCTTTGAATCTAGGCAGGGGGGGATGCCTCATGAAGATGTTAGATTGCCTGCTGCTGCTGCTGTTGTTACTTCAACTCAAGCTCCAGCCTCAACACCACAGGTTGCAGTTTTCTCAGTGGACCTCAGGTCACTTTTATCAGAGTTTGATTATATATATTTTAGCTGTCTTCCAGAGAGCACTGCAGTCCAGCAATCTGAGGATCTCTCCAAGGCCATTGTGTCCTTTTCCAACTATGACACCAGTCTCATTAATTCTTTTATAAAGTCCCTTTCTGCTGCTGCTCCTATTGTTGCAAAACTTGTTGTTTCTGTTAGTTTTGATGTGGCTGATGTTTTAGTTTCTGAGGATATGCAGACAGAGGCACATGACTTTGAGCCTGCTGTCACTACTGATGTTGCCCCTACTAATATTCTTGTGTCTGAAAGTATTTTATCTGTATCTGCTGCTGCCCCAGTTGCTGCTGTATCTACTGTTGCTGCTATAACTTCTTCTGCTAGTGTTGCTTCCATTTCTCCTTCTACTATTACTGCCACAACTGCTGTCACTACTATTTCATCTGCTCAATCACAACTTCAAAAAGACTACCTTAAAAGGATTGATGCTTTATATGATGAACAAAGCTCTGAAAGTGATCAGTTCATAACTGATTCAGATGATTCCTCAGCTACTATAGCAAGGAAAAGAAAAGCAAGAAGCAAGTCAATGAAAAGAGTTCCTCCAGCAAAAGTAAAAGATACAAATGACATTCCCTACTATATTCTGCATGGCTGCCCTATAACAGAACATTGGATGCAATACTCCAAGAATCAATTAAAGGCTATGAAAAAGAAGAGAAAGTATGACAAAGGTTCCTCTCAGTTCCATCATCCTCCTCCTCCTCCTCCTCCTTCACCTGGTGCAGGTGCAAGTGGTAGCTCTGCTGTTTCAACCCTCTGCCAGAAGTCAAACCCCCTATCAGCCTCAAGGAAGATCTCAACATAGGGGAATCCAATTCACAGGCTATCAGTCAAGGAGAGGAAACTACAAAGGAAACCAAAGAGAACTTCAAGTTTATTCCAAAGGTTACTCCAGGCAGCACCCATATTCAAGGTAAGGACAAGGACCATTTGGTACAACTTCAGGTCCCTTCCCTTATAAGTTGAAAGAATTATTCTCCTCCAGAGAGAGCTCCTCCAAACAATCCCTCTAACAGATATGAGCCTCCAGTGCCTTTTGAGGATCCAGGGAACAATCCAACTTCCTGGACAGCTAGAATGAAAGAGTTAGTTGCTCTGGACCAGATCAAGAAAGCCAGAGAGCAAGGCAAAGACACCTCCAGCATTACTACTTTATCTGATCAAAGGAAAAAGGAACTGGAAAGATACTCCTCTAGCAAGTTCTTTGATTCTGAAAGCTACATGAAGCTGCACCCTGAAGCTGTAGTACCAAGGCCAAAACAACAAACATCTCTAGGTGCAGTTGATGATAGAAGATCAAAGAAGGAAGCTCTTAATCCAAATAGGGAAATAAAACTTATAAAGAGCAAAGAAAAGGAGTAATTCTGTAAGGTGACAATATATTCTGTTTTCTGATCTATTTGAGATTATGTCTGTGTTTCTGCATTGTTTTGTTATTATATTGTTGCTTTGTATGTTGCTTTTATTTCCTCAAATATCTATAAATAGTAATCCTAACCTAAATAGGGGGAGATTATTGGAACACCCTAATACTAATTTGGGTCAGGATCACTATGATTCTTAGGAAACTTGTTTTGACCTCATTGTATAGATCTAAAGGTCAAGTAGAATTGAGTCTAAGGGTTAGTACTTAGGTTTGGAAGCTGCTCTCAAGACCAAGGTTTTTCAGTCTGGAAACTAAGTCATTTCGTCGAGCTCAGTACGACAAATCATCGAACTCCAATCGATGATCGTTGAGCTCACTTCGACGAGTCGTCGAACTCCAATCGACGATCGTTGAGCTCACTTCGACGAGTCGTCGAACTCCATTTGACGATCTCTGAGCTCAACTTCATCAAGTCGTCGAACTCCATTCGACGATCTTCGAGCTCAGTTCGACGATCTTGACTCCAGTTTAATTCTCTATCTCTGAGCTCAGTTCGACGATAGTTGAGCTCAGATCGACGATCTCTGTTTCGGTCAAGGTCCAAATCTCTGAGCTTAGCTCGACGATAGTGGAGCTCAGTTCGACGTTTTTCTGAAGAGTTCAACGATTTTCAGAATTCAAATTTGGACAACTGTGGAATTATTGTCAGCATTTAATTCAGACATCTTGTAGCCATTTTCATTTATTCTGGAGCAAGTTTCAAGGAATTATCTAGGAATGTTTTATTGGACTTTCCTCCAGAAGACAATTACAGTTAAGGAAGTCATTTATGACAGGCCAACGGCTATCTTGACAGTGGATCATTTTCTATTCAGACATCAAGAGAATAAAAGATGAGATTTTTCAGAACTGAAAAAGAAGAACAAGGAGAGACACATACTCTGCAATATTCATTCTCTGCAAAACTTCTTCTGCAATAACTCTTACAACAAAAAACACACAAGAGAAAGAGAAAGAGTTGCAGACATCCTTAGTCTCAAAGATTCACACAAGAACACCAACACCAAAAGGAGATCAACAAACTGAAATCTTTAGATCTCTTTTGATTCAAGTGTTCAAGGCCATCATCATTCAAGACTCCAAACACCTCATATTTCAGCTGTTGCTGAAATCATCATTTGCTGGAGATCAATTTTCTGAAGGCCTATCACCCTACTGCAAAGCTTCACTTCCTGAACAACTACAGATCTCAGGGGGATCTTTGACAACATCCACAATCTTCTCTCTGACTGTTGACAGAGAAGATCTTCTTATCCCTCTCTCTCTCTCTGCTGTAAAGGGTTTCTCAAACTCCCTTCAAAAGTTTGTGTGTGGTTTTTGAGCACCTTATCAAAAGCTCATTGGTGGCAAGACACCTGATCAAAAAATTTGGTTTGGTTTTTGAGCACCTTATCAAAAGCTCATTGGTTCCCAGGACACCTGATCAACTCATCCTGTAGTGGATTCCTACCTAGGGTGGTAGAAGAGTAGATGTACCCAGGTTGATTGGGGAACCACTATAGCTCCTTGTGTCTTCTGCTTGCTTGTGTTTCTTTTGTTTTTGGCTGTGGTTTGTGACTAGGTTGCTCTGTGATTAGATAGTTTCTATGATTAGATTTACTCTTTTTTATTTGCTTCCATGTTCACATAAGAATACAACAACTGTTGTAAAAGTTTTTAGCAAGCACCATACTCTATTCACCCCCACCCCCCCCCCCCCCCCCCCGCTAGAGTACATCAGATCTAACTCACACTTTCAGAATCATCAATTACACTGACATCACATTTTGAGCCCTCTTATCCATGATGGCAAGAATGACTTCATCCTTAGTCATCTCTTCATAGGTCTTGGGTGTTCTGATGTTTGCATTCAGGACAGACAATTTCATGGGGATGAAAGGTCCTTCTTTGATAGTTACAAAGATTCTAGGGTCAGATGCTTTCATGAACAGCCTGACTCTCTCTTTCCATATTCCAAAACTCTTTTTCCTACAGATGGGAAGCTTCATGGCACCCAGCTCCCTGTAGTTCACTCCTGAACCCATCTAAATAGTCTGTAGCTACATTGGAAATCACTCAGATGGTTAGATCCTTTTTGAGGAACCTCCCTCTAATACCACTTGAAAGTCTTTATTTTCAAGGTAGCTTACAACTTAGGGGATGAATATGTTGTATGATCGTTATTAAGTTCTTTTTGATTTTATCATTTGCACTATGTGTGTTGGTGGTAGTTTGCTTTCAAGAACCTGCACAAAGAAAAACAACACAGCAAGTACACACAGATTTATAGTTGTTCCCCAATCTTTGGGTACATCCACTCTCCTCCCACCTTGCCAACTTCCTGTTAGTCAAGGCACTCCTCCAAATATGCTCCTTAGAGCTTACACCTCAGGCCCTCAGCCGTACACTCAGAACTTCAGCATGTTCCTACACTCAGTATCCTTTTCAGGACAATCTACCTCAGAACAAATAGGTTCCTACCTTAGAGCTCTACAGTGCTCCTACACTCAGTGACACTCAAGCTACCTACCTCAACCTTACACAAAGGTTTACAGCTCAGACTTCTCAGCCCTACAGTTTCAGGCACATAGCCCTACTCTCAGAGTGCTACATCACTCTTACAGCTCAGTACCGAGCAGGTACCTACCCCAGTGCCCTTCTAGGCACCTACAGCTCAGATCCAGTTGAATCCTACAACTCAAAGAGATTCACTCTCCTACAACTCAGACAATAATTCCCTACCTCAGGCTCAGAGAGCCCTATAACTCAGATCCAAAAAGGATCATACAGGAATAAAGTAGATTTTTATCTATCACAGAGAAATTTCTCTGTGACGGCCCCTTGAGCTGAGTTATCACTGCTCAACCTTTCTTCACAGCTACAAAGATTTTGAGCTGGAAGAATCTTATAGTAAATAGCTTTGTTTTCTCCTCCTTCCCTGGACAAGGTCAGCCACTTTCTTCTTTTTCTTTTCAACATCAGAGAATGGATCTTCAGTTTAGATTTTGCTAAGATGATAAGCAACTTGATCTGTAAAGATTTCTTCCTTGTCTCTGCTACTTCCTCAGAAGGAAAGCCTTCTGATCTTGCTGGTGTCGATGAAGAAGACACACAGCTAACTGAACTTTTCTGCAGTAAGACTTCAAGCTTTTTCATGCAGCAATGGCGAGAAATATGAAGTCCAGCTGCAACCCTTTTTGAAAATGATAGGCCTTGAAAAGTTGTTGTCTTGCCCATGTCATTCCTTTTGTAGTTTGCCGATCAATGGCACTTAGAAGTCAATGGGCCCTGCTTGCAGCATCCAGCTGCATCTTGCTTCAACGGAAGAAGACGTACAGTAGCTACACGACAGAGTTTTTCGTGTTCTGTAGCTTTTTTGTACTTGATTTGACATAAGTTGACTTTGTCAATTTTGCAGATCTTGCTGACGTCAGCACCTGTGGACTTATCCAAAATCGAGCATCAGTAGAATAGGCGTTAAGTGAATGAGATTCACTCAATGTTGAAGTACTTAGACTATTTTGTCTATCTAGGCGTTGACAGCGTTGAGTGAGCAATCCTCACTCAATGCTTTTTTTCCTTAACTATTTCTGCAGCCTTTTCTGCATGCCTAGTGTTGAGAGCGTTGAGTGAGCGCACCTCACTAAATGACTTGTGCCTTTGCCATACTTTTTTATTTAAGCATTGAGTGAGCATGCCTCACTCAACGCTTTCTGCCTTAACCTTTTCTACTTCTACAACATCTTAAGCATTGAGAGCGTTGAGTGACCACGCCTCACTCAATGCTTTCTGTCTTGATCATTTCTGCATCATGGCATTGATAGCGTTGAGTGACCACGTCTCACTCAACTCTTTCTTCCTTAGCCAGATTTTTCTGCTCCATGGCGTTGAGTGAGTAAGCTCCACTTAATGCCAAACAACTTAACAGATTTTCTTTTGTTATCTTGCGTTGAGTGAATGAACTATACTCAACGCATTTGGACATAGCTTTTTGTGTCTAAGAAACAACACTAACTTTGAGATTTAGTCAACACATTCACAGTTTTCAAATGCGTTGATTGCTTTTACATTCATCGAGCTGAACTCTGAGTTCATCAAATTGAGCTTTCATTATTCGTCAAGTTGATCTCAGAGTTCGTCGAACTGGGTTCTGAGTTTGTCAAACTGTATGGTGTTGAGTGAGTTGACTTTACTCAACGCTTGTGGAATTATCCACTTTCTCAGCTTGCCACTTCATGGCTTTGACTGTATAGGATTCACTCAGCGCTATTAGACATCTGGCATTGAGTGAATGAACTTCACTCAACTCCTGTGGACTTAAACAGTTTTCTATCTTTCCACACCTTAAGTAAGTGTTTACCTAACCTAGCCACTTAAGCTATCTGTCTCATCATTGTTACTAGGACATCAAATACATTTTTATGTATATCATTGACAAGATTGACTTCACTCAAATCTAGGATATTGAGGGCAATGGACTCAATAACCACCCCACTCCTAGGAGGGTAACCGCACTACCAGGCCTAGCCCTTACATACACCTATGAAGGACACACCAGAGTCACCACGTACTATGTTGACCAACCGCCAAGTCTTTTCCTTAGCTAAGTGAGAACCACACTTGCCGAGTCAACGTATCGACGTCAGTGCGTGTAAGACCCCACCCCTTACCAAGGAGGCTCCTGATCTTATGCCCAAAACCGCCATCTTACTGTGGCACTAACACATGGGTTAGTCGACATGGCAACACGCCGATTCTGCCGGCTAGAACGATCACATAACCTGTTGGCCAAAGAGAGTAAGAAGTATAGCAGTAAAGAACTATAAACCAGTCCACAGTCACAGTACATATCATATAATAAAATGAAAGTACATCCAGTCCACAATGAGAAGAAATAATAAGAAGAGTAAAAGGGCTTATGCCTCGTACATGAATATCAACTCTCCTCACATAATAAAATGCGGAAGCAAAACTATCCACGTACTCGTCCCACCTGAGGAAACTCTGCAGTAAACGTAGTAGGTGGTGGTGGTATCAACTCCTCACGTCCTGTCACCTCGTCCTGCCAGTCATGCTGGTGATCCATCTCCTCGAGCTCCTAAAAATAGTTTGGTCACTGACCATTAGTCAAAAAGACTAAGTCGTTTCCTCCGCACCTCGCCCCGCAACTCCTAGGAACCATGCGGGAGGACGAAGCGGAGGACAACAAGGGGTATAAAAAGGGAAGCATGTGACAAGGAATCTATGCTACCAAGTATGAATGTAAACAGTAAATCTACACTAGCAGTTCTATGTATATAGTCCAATTGTAGAAACATGTACAGTAAGTAAAACTAGAAATAAGTAAAGTGCAGTAACTGAAGTATAAAAATCTACTGGTAATATACATCACAGCAGTACCCTAACTTATATGAGTGCCCATAAAAACATATAAGTTAGAGTTTCCAAAATTTAAATTATCATATAAAAGTGCCCATACTAATTTATATGATAAGGATCCATGAAGCGTATGCTCTATTATGAATGAATACATGCAGTTATTTATGAGCCATGCAAGTGCAACTCACACACAATGACTCTGTGATCACATACCTTTAGCTCCCGCTTTTCGGAGCTAGCATCACTCTCTGGTACCACCGTTGTGGCTACGACAGCAGTGGAGCGGGCGTCTACACTCCTAGGCGGGTATCACACTACCAGGCCTAGACCTCCCATATTCCTCTATACACATCCTAGGTGCACTCTACAGTCTATGCGTACTATTTGCTGGCTACCCACTAGTCTTTTTGGTCGAGTGTGTGCTTTCGGGGATTGTCCTCCAGACCACAGCGTAAAAATAACCCACTGGCCCCTCAAACCATCACACCTTGCCAGATCCACCGTACTGCAATCGGTGTGACGATTGGCCCAGTACAGCATGACCCACCACAGTTTATGCACATGCAAGATATTCCAACCCGAGCCTCCAGCTCGCAGGACCAACCCGTACTGAATCCCTCCAACCCATCGCGGGTGAGATTGCACATAGTGTTTTTATTCAAAATCCCTCAAACCCTTCACGGGTGAGAATGCACAATAGTGCCTTTAATAAGAATCCCTCAAACCCATCACGGGAGAAAATGAACCACAATGTCTTAACCTATTAGACTACTCTTGTCTACGGGTTATTATACTTAGTGATTTAAGGTTAATCCCAGGACTGCCCAGGGTATACCCGGAGAAGGGCACTCGGGGGCACTCGGAACTACGATTGGATTACGCTCAAAGCTCCCTTTCTCAAGGATATTTACTTTAGTTGATGACTAACCATAATCCACCCCCAGCTCTCGTTGTTGCTCTAGAACAATCCTAATGGCTTAAGATATTACCGGGGAAATCGGCGGTCTTCCGTCGATCTCCGTTTTAACCACTGTCCTTATGGTTTGCACTCCACCCCTCGTGATCCAGTAGTGACCTATAGGAGACCAACAAGGACATATTCCTCTAATGCAATTCTCACCTCAATGGTTAACCATATCCCCATGTGGTCCTAGTGGTTGAGGCTACCTGTGCTAGTCACTACCCATGACCTAATACCACCCATAAAGTACGACTTCCAATTTTTTTGGCCAAGTGACCCTAATCATATATCATGGATGGTATGATATATGATATTAACTATGTGGAGTTTTCACTATTTTTTTTCTAAGTCATAAAGACCCAAAATTAAATCCTTTAATTAAGTGGCCTATGTCACTTTATACAAGAAGTATTATATCAAATGATCCCCCTGGTCTAATAAATTTTCCTGATGATCATATAGGCTAATTATGACTGGTTTCCAAGATTTGAAATTTTTCCCATTTATATTTCCATTTAATTTTCATTTTTAGTTAAATCCATGAATTGGCCACTTTACAAATGAAGTACATCAAATATGTTTCTAAAATTTCTAGGAAACTTACTGCATATGTGAATTGCTGAAATAATACCAAATACAAAATTTCAAGGTCCAAAATAGTAATTTGGTTTACCAACATTCATATGACAAATATTACAAAAATGCCACTAGTTGGATTTTAAACTTATAGATGCATCCAAAAATATCCAGAAAATTAAACAAGGTCACAAATACATATTTAAGACACTAGGAATTTTTCCATAATTTTTCTGTTGAATTTCTATCATTTTAAAATAATCACCATAAAAGGGCAAAATTGTAATTTCTACATAATTCCAAATTATAATCATCTAACAGACGTATAAAATTTTCTAGGGGTTAAACATGACTCCCTTGAGTTCTTATCCAAATTTGAAAATTTTAACTTATCAATAACCCTATTTTCAAATTTCTGTCTTTAAATGACCTAATATTCAAAAATTTAAAATAATGGGATTTTTGAACCCAAAAATCCCATTTCTTCTGTTGATGGTATATTTCACCCTAATAGACCTCTGACCTAGATTTCATACACTTTTGATGTTCCAAATGGGCTAATCCCCATTATATAGATTTTTGCTAAAGACACCCCAAGTCTACATTTATCACACTCATGCAAGTGGGTTTACCCAACATGTAGAGGCCCAAAGAGGCTGATATTTTTATCATGGCCTGCTATTGGCCCAATATACATGGAAACAAAATTTGGAGCCATTTGGAGTTGTATTTCTTCAAATATTCAATTAATTTAATTATATGTATTTTCACAAAACCTATAAGAAAACTTCCTCCAAAAATTTTCATATTTTTACAGTGTCTAAGTTTTACCTAATCAAGCACATGCCCAAACTTTTAGGTCATGTGGACTTTTGGTTTGGCATGGGCATGCATTTGAATTTCTGCCCTTGCCTAGGACCAGTCCTAGAAGAACAGCCCTACAGGGAGCCCTACAGCTCCAAATCTCATGTTTAGGATGGCAAATTGAAGGTAAGACTTAGGCATACAGTTTTTATTTTGGTGTCTGGGTCTGAATTTTCTTTAAGAGGCCTATATTTAGCATGCAAGAGCACTGCAAATGTGTGACACTTATTAAATAATTCCTTAAGTTAAATTAATCATATATTTAAATAAAAACGGATGGCATCCCGTCATCATCCCCGATCAGCAACGACTGAGATTGAGCCTGGCTGGGTCATGTTTGCTGGCGATTTCCGGCCACCTGGGTCGGCGCCACCGCCGGCGATTATTGTCACCACCTCCGTTGAGGTAGGGGCTAGCGTTTCCCGGCGGTGAGGAGGTCGGAGGCGGCTCCTCCGGCGATCCCGAGCAAGAAGAAAAACTCGAGAAATTCACTCCATTCTCACATGGCATCGGGCTCAATTGAGCCCGATATCTCCCCTAAAAGATCTAGGATCCTAGTACGGGTAGAGGTGAGGTGAAATGAACCCGAATTGAGGCTTGGCGGCGAGTTTGGCGGAGGTGAGCCATGGCCGAGCTTGATCCGACAACTCCTCCCTGTTTCCTCGATTCTCTAGCAAATTTCTTGTTCCAGGACTCGTTCTCCAGTCGTTTCCCCTCTCTGAAGCTGATGGTGTGGCTGGATTGGGATGTGAGGGGGTGTATGGAAAGATAAGTCCAAGGGGGAGCTTGGGTTGAGCTTTGGTTGCTCCACCCATGGTGCCAATTGGCCACCATACTCCAAATTCCTCTGGAATTGCCTAAGGAGGCCGACCAGCAAGCTTAGGTAGCTGAATAAGTGGCCATGTGGCCATCCTTCCTCTTCATTCCTCTTCTCTCTCCTCTTTCCTCTCCAAATTCCTTTTCTACCCCTTTACATGTACTGTCTCTCCTGATTTTGGGGGTTATGAGTTGTCTTTGACCACTTGGGCTGGTCATGGGCCATGGTTAGTGGGCTTTGCCCATTGGGAATGGGCTTGACCCTTATTTTCCTCTTTAGGCCACATGTTTGACCAAGTTGACTTTTAGAGTTGACTTGGTCAACTTGATGAGTGGGTTGACCCCACCTGAAGGTCATGGACCCTATGACACCACCCAACTTGGGTTGGGACATGGTTGTGCCCCACTTGGACTATTTGGGCCTTTAGGTGGGGGTTTGACCAAATTAAGACTAGAGTTGACTTGGGTCAACTCTATTCAATTGGTGACCTTGTGATATGGCTTATGGTTCCCTTAGGTTGGTGTTAGGGCTAGGCATGCAGTGGTGGAATCAATGTGTGGCTAGGACCCCAATTTGGGCTGGTTTGACTTAAATCATCTTGGGCCCTGCCGTGGGCCCCATGTGACTAAACCCTAATCTCATGGTTCAACCTAGTCTAAACCCATGCCCCACCACATGCCCTAACCCAACCTAAGTAGAGGGGTCTAATTGTAAGTGGGATGTTACAAATTCCAATAAACAAAGAAATAATTTTGTCCCCGAAATTCAAGTTCGGTTCTACGGGGTTTCCAAGCATGAAAATTAAGGAATTTTAAAGATAAAACTAAGGTATACATGCAGTGAAAAGTTCCGGGTGCCGCTCTAGCATCAGGTCCCTTGGCTCCCAGGTGTGCTCCTCCCATCCATAATTAGACCACAACACCTTCACAAGAGGAACCTTCTTCTTTCGCAACACTCAGAATGTTGTATCGTCAATCCGGATTGGCTCCAACCGAACTGATCTATCGGATGCTAGCGGGTCTGCTGTAGTGGGAATATGCTGCTCTGGCTTAAGGAGAGCTTTTCGCAGCAAGGAGACATGGAAGACATCATGCAAGGTTCCCAGCTCTGGTGGCAGCTCCAGCCTGTAGGCCAAGGAGCCGATCCGCTCAAGAATCAAGTACGACCCCATATATCGTGGACTGAGCTTATTATGTCTCCGCGTCCGAGAGACAGCATGCACAGTTTGTATCTTCAAGAATACCATGTCTCCCACCTAAAACTCCACCTTCCGATGGTGCGCATCATAGTACTTGGCCTGTCTACTCTGGGCCTCCAGCATTCGTACCCTGATCAGTCGAATCTGAGCTTCTGTATCCTCAATGTACTCTGAACCAAGAGTCCTCGTGTCCACATCCTGAACACAAGATAGAGGCATCCAACACTTCCTTCCATATAAAGCCTCGTAAGGTGCCATCCCGATGCTTGCCTGGTGACTGTTATTGTAAGAGAACTCGATCAAGGGGAACAGTCTCTCCCACGGATTCCCTGTATCCAATATGCATAGACAAAGCAGATCCTCCATGGTCCGGATGGTCGGCTCGGTCTGGCCATCGGTCTGCGGATGGAATTCGTGCTAAAAGTGAGTCGAGAACAAAAGTAAGCATGGACAGCCCTCCTCTCCCTCGATGTGAACTGACCATAACGGTCCGAGATGGTCGTTTTGGGGGTGCCATGGTACCTGACGAACTGCTCCACAAACAATCTCACCGAAATAGCAACTGGGCAGTCCTTCTGGAAGTGAGCAGTTAGATCAGGAATACTCTAGAGGGGGATGAATATAGTATTTAGAGTTTTAAAAAATTATCTGCTGGATAATGCAGATTAGTCTAAGTGCAGTAGTAAATAAATCAAAATGAAAAAGCACAGAAACTAACAACCACAGCCACAGCAAGAAAACAAAAGAAAGAGGGCAACCAGACGACACAAGAAATTTATAGTGGTTCCCCAACCTGGGTACATCCACTCTTCTACCACCCTGGTAGGAGTCCACTCAGGTTTTTGATCAGGTGCCTGACACCAATGATCTTTTGATCAGGTGCTCAAAACCCAAATCCCCAAGTCTTTTGATCAGGTGACTTGTAACCAGGAATTACTTTTGAAGGGAGATGACAACCCTTTACACAGTGGGGGTGAGAGAGTTGATTTTGTCTTCTCTGTCAACAATCAAAGAAAAAACTTGGGGATATTGATGGTAGCAAATGGCTCCCCCTGAGGTATTGAATGGTTCAAGGAAATATTGAAGCCTTGTTGCAGGGTGATAGGCCTTCAAGCTTTTATCCTTGATCTGCAGGATCTTCTTGACAGATTTGGTAGTTGATATCCTTGGAAATCCTGAAGTGTTGAAGTAAGAAGACTCTTGATTTTGTATGATTGCTCTTCTTCTTCTGAGAGCAGATCTTATTTATGTATCAGAGCTTTTGTGAAAGGATCAGAGAAGCTGTTGAAGACAGACAGATTGAAAATCTCTGTGTCTGTGTATGTTGTCTCTGTAATTTCTCTGGTACTCTGATTGTTCTTGCTTTCTTGTGTCTAGCATGATCTCTGGAAAGAGAGAAAAATCTCTTTTATATTTCCTGAGGGAATTTACATTCGAAATTTGAATCCTTGTACGGCAATCAATGCTGGCGGTCCTTGAAAATAAACTGCATTGATTCCTTTCTCCAACTGTCTCTTACAAAAATGGAAAACAATAATTCTGATGAAAGTCATGATTAATGTACCGTCCAACGGTAATATTCAGAGAATATTTTATCATTAATCATTCAGAAATTATTGCCATTTTCTGAGGACATAATGGAATAAATGCTAAGTCTTGAATCGTCGAACTGATGACAGAATTCATCGAGCTGAGTCCACAGTTTGTCGAGCTGAGTTGCTGTGTTCGTCGATCAGCTAACTTCTGTTCGTCGAGCTGAGTTCCAAGATCGTCGATCTGATAGCAGGACTGTATACTTCATAAACTTTGCCTTTTTTGTGTCTGAAGTTTGTCGAGCTGGTAACTGTGTTCGTTGACTGGAATTCAGCAACTATTCTGGACTTAGAATATTCATAGTTGTGTCTGAAATGAAAGTTAAGGTCTCCAGAATTCGTCGACCTAAGATTTGATTTTGTCGAGCTGAGTTTCTGGAGTTGTCAAATATTCTGTGTGTCGACACAATTACTCCTGGTGTCGACACAGGTGGTTTCGACTGATATCCTGTATGTCGACACAAGTCTTCTGTGTGGTATCGACACAACCTTTCCAAAGTGTCGACTGATGATCTGGGTGTCAACACAAGTTATTCTAGTGTCGACTCAGTTGGTGTCGACATATACACTGAGTGTCGACACAAGTCTTCTGGTTCTAAGTTGTTGAAGTAGATAATCCAGAATTCATCAGACAGAGAACTGAGTTCGTCGACCTGAGACTAGAGAACATAGTCTTGACAGAATGTTATAGTAGTCCAAAGATTCGTCGACCAAAGAATAGAGTTCATCGAGCTAAGAACTAAGTTCATCGATCAAAGTCTGATACTAAGGACTTAGAATATCTTGATGTTTTCTAAACTTGAAGTGTTGTTGTAGTGTCCAAGTTTTCGTCGAGTGAAGAATAAAGTTCGTCGAGCTCAACTCAGAGAATTTTCTCTGAGATCGTCGAGCTGAGCATGAAAATCGTCGACCTGAGTTCGACGAACGTCGAACTCACTTTACAGAGTTTAAATCTTCTAAGTCTTGAGTCTCTGGCAGTCTTGTTGATAGCAGCTCCATGTGATGTTGACTCTAAGGACTTTGCCTAGACTCTAGGACACAACTATGACTCTGGCTATACATTGTGGGTCACATGATCCTAACTTAGTGAACCTAGCCCAAATCTTACTATGGATCCAACAATATCCCCCTATTTGGGTGAGGTCACTAATTACAGACTCAAATCAAAATTGAAAAATAAACAAAGTAGAAAAAGGCATATATTTGGCAGAGATCAATAACATATGCAGTAGATATATATATACATAAGCTTTGTTCAGATTATAGAGCAGTTGTAAATAATTATAGAAAACAAAGGAGTTCAAAATTTTACTTCTTCTGTTTCTTTTCCTTTGGCATTTCTTGCTTGCTTTTCTCTCTAGGCTTTGTGAACACAATTTCTCTTTTGGAATCTGAAGCTTACACTTTTGTCATGGTTATGTCAGCACCCCCTATAATCTTCAAAGATGTAGCTCTGGGGACAACTGCTTCTTGGTGCAACTTCATGTAGTCATCAACATTGAAGATTTTGTTTGCTTTCTCAAATCTCTTAAGTTCCTCTTTCCTGTACTTTGACATGGTAGTATATTCAGAGGGATCCTTTCCTTCAGCTTTGGCCTTGTTAATCAGATAAAGGCCTACAAGTTCCTAGAACCTGGCCATTCTAGAAGTAGTAGCTGTTTCATGATCTTCAAAAGGAACAGGAGTAGAGGATGGTCTTTTAGAGCCTTCAACTGGTTGATTTTCATTGGATTGTTGTTGTTGTTGATGTTGTTGATGTTGCTGATGTTGCTTTCCTGAAGAATATTGCTTGTGCTGGCTGCTTTCATGTGATCTCCCTTGGTGTCTTTATATGTTTGAAGTGGGGCAGATCTTTGAGAAGATGTGCTTGAAGCACTAGCAGCTGGAGGAGGTGGAGGAGGTGTATCTTTTCTATATTTCTGAACTGGTGGAGGAGAGTACCTTCTGCTTTTCTTCCTTTCCTTCTGCTGATTTTTAGATAGCCACATCCAGGCTGGAATTCCTTTGTATGGAATTATCTTTTGGAGAATATAATAAGGAGTTTCATTATTTGGATTAGGCTTAGGAGCAGGAGGAGGAGGGGCTTTTCTTTTCTTTGATACTAACTTCCTCTTAGGTTCATCATCTGAGTGATCTTCCTCATCCTCATCATCATCATCATTATCATTATCTGATCCCTGAGGGTTATCATATAGGTCATTGAGTGCTTTCAGAGCCTCAGCAGAAATGATTGGCTTTTCAGGAACTTGAGCAGAAACTTCAACAGGAGTAGGAGAAGAAGCCATCGGAGAGACTGGAGAACTGGTTCTGACAGTGCTTTCAGCAGCTGCCTTACTTTCTTCTTCTATATCGGCCAAAATCAAATCATCCAGATTTGGCATGGGTGAGTCATTAATTACAAATGTTGGAATAGAAATAATTTTTTTGGAGATGGTATGACTGCTGGTTTTGAAAGAACAAAACTATCTCTAAGTTGCTTAGCAACTTTTGGAGAGATTGGAGAAGTATTTGGTACAATAGCCAAGGACGGCTTAGTAGGTACTGCTGGAATGTAATTCAGAAAGACAGTATCAAAACTTTTTAATAAATCAACTAAGTCTACTGTGGGATTAATTATGAATTCAAAAACAGAAGGAATGTCTTCAGTAACTGACTCATCAAAGTCCATGTCAGTATCAATGAAATGAATCAAATCAATTAAATCTCTATCATCAGGAATAAAATCTGCATCTGCTATTGGTGTTTCTCCCTCTGCTGTTACTGGAGCTGGTGCTTGAACTGTTGTTGCTGCTGGAGCTGCTGCAGCTTCTTCATTAAGCATCTCCCCATGTCTGGTTTCAGTGTATACTGGAGCCAGGCCCCTGAATGAAAAGGGGGCTGCAGTGAAGGCAGAAAGTTGAGCAGATAGAGTAGATATAGAGGTAGCAAGAGGTAGAATGGCCTCTGCTATGATTGATTTTATGAGGGGTGTGATGATAGGAATGATGGAAGATATGGTGGAGGGGTCCAATGTGGGAACAGTGAATGTTGCAGATGTTGTATGGTAGAAACATGTAGAGGAATGATAGATGGTGGTGGAGATGGAGGAGTAACATCTAGCATGGGGACATCCTGAGTGGATGGGTGTGGAGGAGGAGGATAATGGAGGGGGGAAATCAGAAGATCAAAAGTTGGAATGGAAGATAGGTGAGGTGGAAGAGGAGATGAAGGTGGTGTTGGATCTGGTAAATCTGTGGGGGATTGAGGGGATGGAGTGGGTTGATGGTATTCCTGAATAGGAGATGAGGGGATGTTGGTAAGTTCTAGGGGTGGAGAGGTGGCAAAAGATGTAACTGTAGTGGAAATATGAACAGAGGGTATTGGTTGTTGAGTTGCTGGAGGAGATGGAGATGTTGGGATGATCTCTTCAGTAGGGTAGGGAGTGGCTCTTACAGCCCTAGTGCTTTCAGAAGCTGGGGTGGAAGAGGTTGAAGCCTTGGATGGCTTAGTTATGGTCCTCTCCCACCTTCCAAACAAGGTGCATGTGATCCCTTGCTGGCAGTAATGAATATGGTCTGTGAGACCAGGGATTCAGCAGCCTTCTCCTTCAGGAAGATCCCTAGGATCCTTCCAAAGCATACTTCCTTCTTGTTGTTCTTTTTCTTTATCAAATCAAATATGATTTGAGCCCAATCCGCTTCCTTCTTATTAATCACTACACACATAACCAGAAACTTGTGTCTAGTAATGTAGTCATGGGCAGTATGCTTGCCCAGCAAGACCTTTCCTACAATATCTGCCAAGAACTTAAATTCGGCAGACAGATGTTTCTTTAACAACTTATTGGGATTATCTCCAGTATATCCCATTAAACTCAACATCATATCATATTCGTCTGAATCGATTTCTAACTGTTCTAAACCATTAATCAATCCAAAAATCTCAGTAAGTACAGCGGGAGATAAAGATACAGAGTTACCCGTAATTATTCTGATCATAGTGTTCTCCTCTGATGTGGATGTATAAACCCACTCTCGGATTTAAGTTGCAGATAGCTTTATCCTGGTTGACATCAGATTTTTCAGTTTCTATTCCTGTAGAAGTTCTAGTATATGTAGAAAGATTGGATCTGAATGTTGAAAGGATTCGAAGTCGACGTCAAAGCCCATGTCAAACTTCATTCCGGTGAGGGCACCTGCTAGAATAGCCATTGGAATCACCTGCAAGAGAGACAAATGGCGATCAAGTGCAAAGGGAACAGAAAGTGTGGGACGGAGGTCAAAGAAAAATCTAGATATAAGGGTTTTCAGAATATGAATCGACAAACTCCGTTCCACGAAAAAAAATTAAGAAATTCTTTGACCTGAGATCAACGAAATAATTAATAGTCAAATAATTCGTCGAGCTCTGTCTGAAGGTTTGAAGACATTTCGTCGAGCTCCGTTCGACGAAAGTTTTCTGAAGTGAATTTGTTGATCTCCGTTTGACGAAAACAACTTCACTCACAGAGAGTTCGTCGTCCTGCTTTCGACGAATATCTCACAAACTTTCCATAGTTCGTCGAGCTCCGTTCGACGAACTTTGGAAAATTCATCGAGTGCAGACTTAAAATAAACTAAGACTTCTCCATTGATCATTCCTAGCTGATTTATGAAGAAGAGATGATTTCTCTCATCCAGAGGTATGGTGAATATATCAGCCCTTTGTAAATCAGTGTAGATATAGACAAGCTTAATTTTGTTTTTGTTTACACACTCTCTTATGAAATGATGTCTAATGTCTATATGTTTTGTCCTACTGTGATGGACTGGATTCTGTGCTATGGCTATAGCACTTGTGTTATCACAAAGTATAGTTGAATTATTTAAGTTGATACCATAGTCTAGTAATTGATTTCGTATCCACAACATCTGGGAACAACAGCTACCTGCTGCAATGTATTTTGCCTCAACAGTTGAGGTAGATACAGATGACTGTTTCTTATAAAACCGGGATACTAATCTCATACCCAAGAACTGGCAAGTTCCTGAAGTACTTTTTCTATCCACCCTGCATCCAGCAAAATCAATATCTGAGTATCCAGTTAACTCAAATTCTGATTCTGTGGGATACCATAGGCCTAAACTAGGACAACCCTTTATATATCTCAAAATTCTTTTTAGGAAAATAAGGTGAAATTCTTTTGGGTTCACCTGAAACCTAGCACAAAGGCATGTGGCAAACATGATATCAGGTCTGCTTGTTGTAAGGTATAATAGGGAACCAACAATGGCCCTATATAGTTTCTGATCCATAGGTTTCCCATGTGCATCTGAATCAATTACAGCATTTGTATCCATAGGTGTCTTCTTTGCTGAGGCATCAGCCATCCAAAACTTTTTGATATGCTCTTTAGCATACTTAGCTTGGGAGATGAAGATGCCATCAGGGAGCTGCTTCACTTGGAGACCAAGGAAGTAGGAAAGCTCACCCATGCTACTCATTTCAAATTTAGAATGCATGAGATCAGAGAATCTCTTGCACAATTTGGAATCAGTAGACCCAAATATTATGTCATCCACATATATTTGTACTAACAGTATTTGATCCTTATGATGTCTAGTGAAGAGTGTTCTATCTACAATGTCTCTAATGAATTTATGCTCTAACAAAAGGCTGGCTAGTGTCTCATACCAAGCTCTTGGAGCTTGCTTTAGACCATAGAGAGCTTTATGCAGTTTGTAAACATAAGAGGGATGAGTTGGAGAAACAAAACCTGGAGGTTGTTCAACATACACCTCTTCCTTGAGTACTCCATTCAAGAATGCACTTTTCACATCGATTTGATAGACCTTGAATCTCTTGAAGCTGCATAGGCAAGCAATATTTTGATTGCTTCCAACCTTGCAACAGGTGCAAAGGTCTGGTCATAATCTATTCCTTCTTCTTGCATATATCCTTGTGCAACAAGCCTGGCTTTATTCCTCACTATTACTCCTTGTGCATCCAGCTTATTTTTGTAGACCCATTTGGTTCCAATAACTGGGTAGTCTTGAGGCCTTGGAACCAAATCCCAAACTCTACATCTCTCAAACTGATTTAATTCCTCCCGCATTGCAATGATCCAGTGGGGATCTTACTCAGCATCATGGATGGATAGAGTTTCAATCTGAGAGAGAAAACAGGCATGCATCACATCTTGATTGAGTTGATGCCTTGTATGTATACCTACTGATATGTCTCCAATAACTTGAGATCTGGGGTGATCCCTAAGTGTGACAAGATCAGCTGGTGGATTTGGTTCTGCAACAACATTTGGAATTAATTCCTCCTGTGGAATTATGTTTGCTGTTGGGGGAATATCACTCCCTTCAATGCTTTCATCTTCACTTTCTTCAATGACTTGTGGAGAAGGATGATTTGGAACCTCTTGGGTAAGGTTTAGCCCATCCAAACTCTCACACAAGTGATGTACCTGCAAGTTGCTACTGGTAGAAATTTCTTTCTCCTTGCAAGAAATGTTAGCTTCATCAAAAGTAATATGGATAGACTCCTCAATTTTTAAGGTTGATTTTTTATAAACCCTATAGGCTTTGCTTACTTGGGAATATCCTAGAAAAATTCCCTCTTTAGCCTTTGCCTCAAAATTTCTAATATATCTTTTGTTGTTTGTGTGAATATAACATATACAACCAAAGACTTTAAAATAGTTTATTTTAGGTTTCTTCCCTTTTAGTAATTCATAGGGAGTCCAATTCTTTAGCTTATGTATCAGGCTTCTGTTCAGGATATAGTTTGCAGTGTTCAGAGCCTCTGCCCAAAAGGATAGTGGCATGTAAGCATCTGCAAGTAATGTACCTGTAGCTTCAATAAGTGTCCTATTTTTCCTTTCAGCTACCCCATTTTGTTGAGGAGTTCTAGGGGCTGAGAAGCAATGTCTGATACCTTTCTTCTCACAGAACTCATGCATAAGAAGAGACTCAAACTCTGTGTCATGATCACTTCTGATCATTGTAATATTAGTAGAGAACTCAATCTGTATGGTCCTGAGAAAATATGTAAGAACCTTGAAGGTATCTGACTTGGATCTCAGAAAGGATACCCAAGTGAACCTGGAGAAGTCATTTACAATAACCAAAGTGTAGGATTTCCCTCCTAGGCTTTGTACAGCAATGGGTCCAAATAGATCCATGTGTAGCAGATATAAAATCCTAGGTGAATCACTTTTATTAATGGATTTGAAACTAGATTTAGTTTGCTTGCCTAATTAACAAGCCCTGCAGAGGCCTTTCTTCTTGTAGGGACCAGAAGGTAAACCTCTAACAAGGTTGTCTTTTGACAGCCTAGCAATGTTTTTCAGATTTACATGACCTAGTCTTTTATGCCATAAATCATTCTGGTTACTAATTAAGTCAAGTAAACAGATATCAGAATTGGCAGCTAAGAAATCAACTAAATATATATTGCCTTGTCTATTCCCAATTAAAACTGTTTGGTTTTCTTTATTAGAAATAATACATGAAGATGAACTAAAATATACCTGATAACCTTCATCACATAATTGACTTATGGAGATGAGGTTATGCTTCAGTCCTCTGACATATGTCACTTTCTTGAATGTGACAGCTCCAATCTTCACTTCTCCAAAACCTTTTGACTGGCCACATTTAGAATCACCAAAGATGACCTTTCATCCTGGCTTGGACTTATAATTAGTTAGATTGTCCTTATTGCCTGTCATATGTTTGGAGCAACCACTGTCCAGGTACCAGGTCTGATTCACACTTGGACAGCTCTTCACCTGTAATGGAAAATAGTTAAATGTTCTTGACCCAGGTTACCTTGGGTCCTTTATTTTCGTGGTATGAAAAGCTGGAAATAACAGAATATTCTGGTTGGGATTTATATCCTAGAGGGTGATATCTCCTAGGTGGTATGACCCAATCAGCTAGTGGATTAAAAGCTTTCCTGAAATTATTGAAGTTTATGTTATAATTAAAGTTTTGGTTAAGTCTTTCTGGGTTCGATGAATTTCTATGAGTTCGTCGACCAGAGTTCGACGAATAGGGTTGAGGTCGTCGATCTCTGCCCAGAGAATGAATATATTCATTTTATGTGCCCCTTATTCGTCGACCTCTGCTCGACGAACCATACAGAGTTCGTCGATCGCAGTTAGATGAATAACTATAACTATAGTTTGCGTTCAGAGTTCGTCGATCTGGGTTCGATGAACTAGCTAGATTTCGTCGATCTAAGTTTGACGAATTCTGCTGAACCTTGTTACCTATGGTTTTATGGTTGTTGGTTTTCTGACCTATTGATTTAGAAACATTTCTTGTTGTTTGTTTATTGATTACTTTTTCTTTTCCCTTAATAGTGACAAATTTTATGGGGGTTGTTAAGATGTTCTTCCTGAGAATGGGGGGCAAACCTGATGAAGCACCCAAGCCTAGCTTGCCACTAAGTCTGGCATTCACAGTGCTTGTGATGTCCATCAGCTTGAGGCTTCTCCCATTAAGAGTTTCCTCAAGTTGTTTAGCCTCACAAAGCTCAGTTTTTAATAATGTTATTTGCTTATTAGCTAAGCATAATTCATCTTTTAACCTATTATTTTCTGAGTTAATGTTTTCTAAATTTCCTAATTTTTCCCTAAGGGTTTTAATCTCTTTTTTTGAATTTATTAAGTCCATACACATTGATTTAAATTCAATTTTAAAAGAATCTGAAGTGTAATCAAAAGAAGATAGTACCTTATCAGCTTCTGAATCTGAAGCTTCTTCATTATATAATTCCTCTTCTTCTGAATTACTCCTGGAAGCATCAATTACCATGAGGCAAACCTCCTTAGCCCTTACTTCTTCCTCATCTTCACTGGAGCTGGAATATGTAGATTCATCCTCAGTTTCACTTCAGGATTCAGCCACAAACCCTTTTCCTTTCTCTTATATTTGTTGGAAGAAGGTTTGCTGGTGTGCTGTTTCCTGGTGTCTTTCTCTCTTCTCTTCTCTTTCTTCTGGTTCTCTGGACACTCAGAGAGGAAGTGCCCAGGTTTCCTGCACCCAAAACACACCATTTCTTTAGTTGGTGTTTTATCATACCTGGGTTTGTCATCTTGCCTAGATGACTTTCTTCTGAAGTCCTTTCTTGCCATCTTGTAGAATCTTCTAGCAAATAGACTCATGAGCTCTTCATTTGATGTTGATGTCTCTATCTCCTCACCAGCCTTGAAAGCTATACTTTGCTCTTTTTTGGCTGGTGGAGGTGTCCTTTGCTCTGCTGCGTCCATGGACTTGATCAGTTGTTCATAAGACTTTAACTTGCCCAATAGAGATTCTGTAGATATCTCAGTTAGGCTTATGGCCTCCTTGATGGGCCAGATCCTTGAATTCCATGAGCTTGGGAAGCACATTAGGATCTTGTCATTTAATTCAGTCAAGGTGATTTCTTTATCTAAGGTCCTTAGCTCACTGATGATGGAGCTAAGCCTGTTGTACATCACTTCAACTATTTCTGCTTCATCCTTTTTGAAGTTTTCATATTGTGTGATGAGGTGTTGGGTATTGTACTCACGATTACCTAGATTTGAGGAAGCCACCTGTCAAGCTAAGATGAATTCACAATGTATTTGATGAAACATCTCAAGTTGTGCTTGCAGTTCCTCCACGCTAAGTGCACACCAATGTCAGGGTGCAGTAGGTCAATATACACGGGTCTGCACGACGTAATCCCTCGTTGAGCAGATCAGTGTGTTGGCCTATGTGTACTCTCTCTATTGGAGTTCACTTACTTTCAAGTACAGGGCCGTTCATATGCAAGAGAAGACAAGGAGCATGGAGGATTAAGGAGCAGCTCCTGGGTGGAAGACGAAAATTCGTCCAAGGCAAATTCGACGAGAATCACCAAGTGATTCTCGCCGATTCGGCGAGAATCACTAGTGATTCTCGCCGAATCGACGAGAATCATTAGTGATTCTCGCCGACTCCTTCTGGCCACCTCTAAATGGTGCCAAGTAAGATTCGGCGAGAATCACTAGTGATTCTCGCCGAACCAGTGGCCAAGGAGCTCATGTATACCAAGTGAAATTCGTTGAGAATCAATAAGTGATTCGGCGAGAATCACTGACGATTCTCGACGAATCGTCGAGAATCACTTGGTGATTCTCGCCGATTCGTCGAGAATCGTATGCGATTCTCGCCGATTTTTCCTTGGCGTTTTCTCTGGAATTTCCTGAACCGGATTCTGCCTTCAGACTAGCTTGAACCGGACTTAGGGATTTCAAGTGTGGGTCCCACAAACGGTCATATTGGAAAGCATCTACAGTATATATACTCCAGTATTTTGAACAGTAAAAAGCACGGAGAAAGAAAAAGAAACCGAGCCGCAACAAAACCCTAAATCCGCGACTCTTCTCCACCGCCGCCGTCACGCTCGGGAACGTAGGTCGCCGCCACTGATCGCTCTTCTTCCCGATCTCCGGCGACAGAAGCTTAGCAAAGCTTGTGTCTCACGTGTCTATCCAGAGATCTCTTGTCTCTCGATTTGTAGACAGGGAAAAACTCCCCCGTCCGAATTGATCGAGACGACCGATCCTAGAGTGACCGTTAGTAGACAGAGTTTGCTTCGCTACGAAGTTTGGATTTCCAAGTTCAGCAGCCGCTCTTCATCGTAGCCGCCGATCCCGAAGCTAGCCGCCGCTCGTGTGCCGCCGCCGGTTCCGGGGAGATCCTCTCCAAGTGAGACAAAGGTCGTAGACTCTTCATCGACTTCAAGAACACGTCGTCGAACAAAGAGGAACACCGTAGTCTCCAAAAGAAGTTTGTATCACGTGTACACTCTATATTTAATTTCGTTGTAAGGGAACTTTTGTTCCGTGTTGTAAGGGTTGGATGCAACCCGTTTTGTGGGAGTGTTGACTCTCACGTGTGGAAGGGCTCCTTCCGTTAGTGAAGGGATTGGATTTCAATCCCGTTGGAGAAGTGACCGAGTCGTCCCTTGTTGGGGAGATAGGTCGAAGGGGGAAAGTGGATGTACCCAAGTCGGGGAACCACTATAAATTTGCTGTGTATTCTGTGTGCTGTGCTTGTTGTTTTTATTGTGCAGGTACATCCGTAAATTCCGCAATAGAACTACTCGTCACCTATCCCCCCCCCCCCCCCATAGGTGCACATAGCTGACACTAGGTGGACTTTCAAGTGGTATCAGAGGCAGGTTGCTCATCAAAAAGGTTAACACCTTGAGTAGAATCCTGTCACCAGTGTCAGAAGCATGGATCTGGATTATGAGATTCCGCCACTCAAACTCCCCGCATGCACAAAGGATTATTATCCCATCTGGAGAATGAGAGTATCCTTTCACCTTGATGTCATCGATCCTCGAGCATCCTTCATCCTGGAAGAGGGTCCGTTTATCCCCATGAAGACCTCCGACTCTGGGATCCTAGTGCCCATGGACGTTGCTGAGATGTCTGAGACGGAACTATCTCTATTTCTCTTGGACGAGAGGATTCGACAAATTATCATGGATGTCTGGTCCGGAGCCTCTCGCTCTAGATTGGAAAAATGTCGAACGGCTAAATCTCTGTGGATGATGATCTCAGAGCTGATGGGGGGGTCAGAGAAAGCTGAAATATGTTGTCAATCAGAGGATGAAGCGTATGTGGGGGTCATAACTTCTGAAGATGAATGCAAGGATCCCTCGGATTGCATCAGAGCTCCCGTGTCCGTGTCAGAGACTGACGAGACCAGTGAGGAAAGTAGCTCTGACGAGGACGAAACAATGGTCACTGATTCTAATGACAATAACTCAGATGAGCAGGTAACATCTTTACCCTGCTCCATATCTTTTGACTTTTCTAAAGACAGAAACTGCTCTCCTCCAGAAAATACTGATTCCCTGAAGAGAGCACTTCAGGAAAGCAATCTACTTGCTGAGGAGCAAGCTCGAGAGATTGCTCGACTGAAGATCTTGTTGGTTCTCCAATTGGCGTCCAACAAGGTCAAGGACTCTAAGATCTCAGCTCTAGAGAATAGTCTAGATAATGAGAGACGTATAGTATCAAACTTTTCCAAAGTTGATGCTATAAAGAGAAAGCAAGAAACCGGGTGGATCTCCCGGATTATTCAGGGATGGAGAAATGGGGAAACGGTATTCCGACCCCCCACTCCAAGCAGGAAGGCAACTCATCATGCCTTCAGGTATGACCACAGGAGTAATCGTGGTCACTGCAAGGGTGGTTTGTCCCCATGTGGAAACGTCCATAGTGCAAGGGGCGTCATGGCCACCCATGAGGAAATACCTAAGGCTCATTCTGAGCCCTTTGTATTCACGGCCACTGCCACAACACAGTGTGGATCTGCATGTCCCAGCTCACAGAAGACTTCTCACCATTCGAGGACACGGGATAGGGAGGATAGGGGTCATGATGTCAGGCTTCATGGGGCCTCAGCAAGGGAGATGCCTGAAAGATTGGCACCACCTTCTCGGACTCATAACGCTCACAACATGTATTCGTTCCACCCTTCCACGTGTCACGATGGAAGAGGAATTTGTGTAACAAGAACATGCCCTATCCCGTTTAGACCTAGGACCGTGACTACGTCAGTCACTAGATCAGGTCGAAAACGGCGATACAACATTCACCCTTGTTGGTGTTGCGGCAAAGTGGGGCACTTTGCCATTGACTGTTGGCACAACCCCTCTGTGCCCACAGCAAGGGCTTATCCACATTCTAGGGACAGAGGTAGTCTTCCAGACAGGTTGTCTGAAGAAAGGCAGTTGCGTGCTTATGCTAATAGAAACCTAGGACCCAATATGATTTGGGTTCCTAAGGTAAAGTAATTCTGTCTTGCAGTGCAGTCCAGGTCCCCGTGAATTCGATGGGAACTGGACAGTAGGTGGCTCAAGGCTAACGTGGAACAAGCGTCTGCAATAACGGATGTGCTACCTATTTGAGCATATTCACATTGAGCCTCTAATGTGTTCTACCTGTGGAACTAAAACGATAACTCTCAAAATCCCAGGTAATTTTGATCAGTTCAAGGACTTGTGTCGTGATGCACCCTCATTCAAAATAAATATATATATATATATTTCTATCCTTGTGTATACGTATACTTATGCTTATCATGTATGTGTGCACCTTACGGAGAGATTAACTCTATGCATGCAAACCTTTACACATCAATAAAAGGTTAACAAAGATATATCATTGTAAATTTCGACAAATCACAATTGACATCAAGATGTGTCTGGAGAAGTTCCGCTCAAATCCGAATAGATTATCGTTACAATAAACATGTATTTATTACTCTAATGTTAATTTGACATCCGAAGAATTTGAAAATGTTTCAATTCCTAGTAAAGAAAACCCTTAAATTACAATTGGTAAAGAAAGACCTCACTTTCACTGTATATACTAGGAATCCCGCCGAAAGAGCTCGCCGACCCTTGGCATTCACCCCGAATCCCGACAATATAGATAAATCCCGCCGAACGAGTCACTCCGCCCATTCGCCTTCTCCCGCAATAACTCTCCCGCAAGAACTCTCCCGCAAGACTTCACCCGCAAGAGTTCTCCCGCCGACCCGCAAGCGTTCTCCCAAGCTCTTCCGCCGATTCGCCGCAACCCGCAGGAGCTCCCCCTCCGACTCGCCGAAACCCGCAGCTCGTGAAGTCTCCTCCTTAGCTCCCGCAAGGGTCTCGCAAAGTTCTCCTCGAAAGACTTCCGACGACTCACGCCGAAGCTCGCACCGTCGATCTTCCCAAGTCACAATTTTTCTCCGCTCAAACCACCTCACCGACTTCACCTCTAGGTATCCCCTTACCCGAAGCATCCACTAATGAAGTTTTCTTTTTGAAAGTTCATTAACGTTTTGAGTAGGGCTTCTCTCTAGGTCTACAATGGCTCCAAGGACAACTGCAGGGTTGGTCTCTGGCTGCGAGCTGGTTCGCACTGGATTTTCTCATGCCTCGGACGAATTCCGCAATATCATTCTAATGCTGGAAGAGGCTGGGCTAACCTTCGTCCTGGAGCACCCCTGCAAAATTCTTGACAAAGAGGTGCTGGAATTCTTCTCTACGGCCAGGCTCCGAGATAGAGACTCCGTAATCAAGAGCAAGGTGGCTGGGACAAAAGTAAAGATGTCTGCCAGCAAGCTGAGTCGCTACCTGCAGCTTTCTAGTTCGGAGCAGGAGGACTATCTGGAGGACGCGGACAAAGCCAGAACTCTCTTGTTCTGCGGTCTTCCAAGTGGCACTCGATCAATAAAGAGAAAAGAGATGAATGAAGAAGGGAAGCTCCTATCTGACGTCATTGGAAAAGTGCTCATCTGCAAACCAGGCTCACATGATCATATCTCAGGCGATATGTTCAAAATCCTCATAGCTGCTGTCTGCCGCAAGAGGTTCAACTGGGGGGAGTTGCTGTTCCAGAAGATCAAGGACACTCTGGGCACTCCTAGTTTCGGCCGCATCATAAGTCTATATCTCAACCAGCTTAACGGAGACAAGTTCGACATGAGCAAAGGAGTCCCTCTCCACTACTTGAAAAAGATGGATGCTACTGTGTTTGATCGATGGGAGCGGCGTATCGGGCAGCCTGCTGTGGAAGAGCTAGAGGAAGTATCTCCAGCAGCCTCCCCCCGTGACATTCCTGATACCCTGACTGCAGGAATCGAGGGGGAGACTCTACCCCCTCATACAGATGTAGTTTCTGAAATCGCCCAGGTGGCCAGGGATGCGGTGGGCGAAATTCATGAAGTAAGTGAACCTGAGCTGGAGGATGAGGAGGTCCTGAACAGAAATAGTCAAGGAACCGAAGCTGAAGCACCGGAAACTGATGATCGGGAATTGGAAGAAGCTGCTGATATAGATGAATTCTTGGATGAGGACGGAGAGGACGATGACAATGAGGGACATGAAGTACTTGAGACTCTGGATACTGTTGAACCTCCATCTGACAAGTCTGCACCAGTGGAGGGGGAGTTAGATAAATCTACAGAGGCAGCCAACATTCCTCCTTTGGAGCCTGTGATTGTATCCAGCTCTACCGACACGTCTGCTGAAATGCAAGGTCCACAAGTGCCTCCGGCTATTCCGCTACGCGATGACCTAGTCACTCACACTGTACACATCATTCAGGGCATCGTAAATGAGCTTAAAGACTCTTTTGATATAGCTCAGAAAACTCTGCTGAAAAGGATTAAGACTTCTGAAAATCTGATGCTCAAAAATATGGTGGAAATCAACCATAAGCTGGACATGATGGAGAAGAAATTTGAGGAGAAGTACACCGCGGCCGGCGAAGCTGTCACACTCTTAATGGCCGGTTTGAAAAAGAATACTGATACCCTGGCTGTCGTAAATCAGAACGCACACATTGTAGCCAACAACATTCAGCTGTTTGATGGTAATATGGTCACTTTAAATGCCAATCAGCAGGCCCTGATCACTGAATTCACCAAGACAACGAAGCATATTGATGACTCCCTGCACTCATATGCCAACTGCATAGCTGACGAAGCCAAAAAGGGGGAGAAAGAGTATATCGCTAAGTTGGCCGAGCTTCAAGAAAGCATGGACACAAACTTCGCACAATCAAGCAAATATGTCTATGAGAGCTGCTAGTGGATGCTTCAACAGGCGCTAGGTACGTTAGGCGTCGTTCTGCCTGACAACCCTGCCGGTATTCATGTCCCTGAGACATCTAAGGCTGCTGAGGAAGTAAGTGTTGCTGAGGATGTAAGTGCAAGTGCTGCTGCAGATATTCCCACACATGAAGCTGATGCTAGGGATCTCTCCAAAGCTAAACTAAGGAGCATGTTTGACCAAGAGGCCTTAGCAAAAGCTAGGGGAAAGAGAAAAGTTCAGGAAGGGACCTCCAAGGAGACTCTAGCTGAGAAGCGAATCAGAATGAGTGAGGAGGACGTACGAAACGAAAGGTGGAGTCCAGTTTCAAGGAACATCATCTTAGACACCTTCCGGCTGCAAGAAAGAGGAGAGATCAATCGAAATGAAGCATATAGCCAGTATGAATGGGAAACGCACAAAGCATTTGAAGCGAAACGCAACATCTTTTTCCGAAACAACAAGGATCCAGATAAAGTTGCTCCTCCTAGGTACTACCCGAAGCCCAAAGAATACATGGAGAGGCAAAGCAAGAAGTACTTGGCTCAAAATCTTAAGGGTGACGTAGCTAAGGACAAATAGTCAACACTTTATAGCTTGTCACTGTGTCTTAAGAACATTTAATGATTATTGTTGTCATATAAACAATTCTGGATTATATGTAAATAATTTTATCCTGGTATATATATTTGAATTTGTGAATGACTCAAGTCCTGATCTGATTGCATATATTCTCTTGTGCTGCATGTTTAATTTCTGAATGCTATGTTTATTATTTGATAAGTGTTATTCATCTTAGCTAGTAGGGTTTTGGCTTCGTCAAATAGGGGGAGATTGTTGGGTATTGTACTCACGATTACCTAGATTTGAGGAAGCCACCTGTCAAGCTAAGATGAATTCACAATGTATTTGATGAAACATCTCAAGTTGTGCTTGCAGTTCCTCCACGCTAAGTGCACACCAATGTCAGGGTGCAGTAGGTCAATATACACGGGTCTGCACGACGTAATCCCTCGTTGAGCAGATCAGTGTGTTGGCCTATGTGTACTCTCTCTATTGGAGTGCACTTACTTTCAAGTACAGGGCCGTTCATATACAAGAGAAGACAAGGAGCATGGAGGATCAAGGAGCAGCTCCTGGGTGGAAGACGAAAATTCGTCCAAGGCAAATTCGACGAGAATCACCAAGTGATTCTCGCCGATTCGGCGAGAATCACTAGTGATTCTCGCCGAATCGACGAGAATCATTAGTGATTCTCGCCGACTCCTTCTGGCCACCTCTAAATGGTGCCAAGTAAGATTCGGCGAGAATCACTAGTGATTCTCGCCGAACCAGTGGCCAAGGAGCTCATGTATACCAAGTGAAATTCGTTGAGAATCAATAAGTGATTCGGCGAGAATCACTGACGATTCTCGACGAATCGTCGAGAATCACTTGGTGATTCTCGCCGATTCGTCGAGAATCGTATGCGATTCTCGCCGATTTTTCCTTGGCGTTTTCTCTGGAATTTCCTGAACCGGATTCTGCCTTCAGACTAGCTTGAATCGGACTTAGGGATTTCAAGTGTGGGTCCCACAAACGGTCATATTGGAAAGCATCTACAATATATATACTCCAGTATTTTGAACAGTAAAAAGCACGAAGAAAGAAAAAGAAACCGAGCCGCAACAAAACCCTAAATCCGCGACTCCTCTCCGCCGCCGCCATCACGCTCGGGAACGTAGGTCGCCGCCACTGATCGCTCTTCTTCCCGATCTCCGGCGACAGAAGCTTAGCAAAGCTTGTGTCTCACGTGTCTATCCAGAGATCTCTTGTCTCTCGATTTGTAGACAGGGAAAAACTCCCCCGTCCGAATCGATCGAGACGACCGATCCTAGAGTGACCGTTAGTAGACAGAGTTTGCTTCGCTACGAAGTTTGGATTTCCAAGTTCAGCAGCCGCTCTTCATCGTAGCCGCCGATCCCGAAGCTAGCCGCCGCTCGTGTGCCGCCGCCGGTTCCGGGGAGATCCTCTCCAAGTGAGACCAAGGTCGTAGACTCTTCATCGACTTCAAGAACACGTCGTCGAACAAAGAGGAACACCGTAGTCTCCAAAAGAAGTTTGTATCACGTGTACACTCTATATTTAATTTCGTTGTAAGGGAACTTTTGTTCCGTGTTTTAAGGGTTGGGTGCAACCCGTTTTGTGGGAGTGTTGACTCTCACGTGTGGAAGGGCTCCTTCCGTTAGTGAAGGGATTGGATTTCAATCCCGTTGGAGAAGTGACCGAGTCGTCCCTTGTTGGGGAGATAAGTCGAAGGGGGAAAGTGGATGTACCCAAGTCGGGGAACCACTATAAATTTGCTGTGTATTCTGTGTGCTGTGCTTGTTGTTTTTATTGTGCAGGTACATCCGTAAATTCCGCAAAAGAACTACTCGTCACCTATCCCCCCCCATAGGTGCACATAGCTGACACTAGGTGGACTTTCATGAGGTTTGATCTTCTATCTTTCCTCTCATCTGCTGAGCCAACAACCATTTGGTTGAGTGAATCCCAGATTGCTTTTGTAGAGGTGCACTCAGCCACCTTCTGAAAGATGTCATCTGATATAGTCTGTGTCAGTATGTTCATAGTCTTGGCATCAGCTATCTTTGCCTTCTTCTGGGCTTCAGTCCACTCAGGTGGTGGAACTTCAGTAGTGCTTATAGATGTTGCAGAGGTTGAAGCTTAAGGGGGACCTGTCAAAATAGAATTGTATATATCCTCATCAATAGAATTCATATACAATTTAATTCTTGCCTTCCAGATGACAAACCTGTTTAGGTTGCAAACTGGAGGTCTAGTGCTTGTATTATCTTTGTTTGATGCCATAGCTATGTATATAAATCTAAAAGAAAATAAAAATAAGATTTAGATCTAACAAAGGATCTTTGGTTCAAGGGTTAGCTTGTACAACCAAAGTAATCCGCTCTGATACCAATTGGAAGTGAGCAGTTAGATCAGGAATACTCTAGAGGGGGGGTGAATAGAGTATTTAGAGTTTTATAAAATTATCTGCTGGATAATGCAGATTAGTCTAAGTGCAGTAGTAAATAAATCAAAATGAAAAAGCACAGAAACTAACAACCACAGCCACAGCAAGAAAACAAAAGAAAGAGGGCAACCAGACGACACAAGAAATTTATAGTGGTTCCCCAACCTGGGTACATCCATTCTTCTACCACCCTGGTAGGAGTCCACTCAGGTTTTTGATCAGGTGCCAGACACCAATGATCTTTTGATCAGGTGCTCAAAAACCAAATCCCCAAGTCTTTTAATCAGGTAACTTGTAACCAGGAATCACTTTTGAAGGGAGATGACAAACCTTTACACAGTGGGGGTGAGAGATTTGATTATGTATTCTCTGTCAACAATCAGAGAGAAGACTTGTGGATATTGATGGTAGCAAATGGCTCCCCCTGAGATATTGAATGGTTCAGGGAAATATTGAAGCCTTATTGCAGGGTGATAGGCCTTCAAGCTTTTAGCCTTGATCTGCAGGATCTTCTTAACAGATTTGGTAGTTGATGTCCTTGGAAATCCTGAAGTGTTGATGTAAGAAGACTCTTGATTTTGTATGATTGTTCTTCTTCTTCTGAGAGAAGATCTTCTTTATGTATCAGAGCTTTTGTGAAAGGATCAGAGAAGCTGTTGAAGACAGACAGATTGAAAATCTTTGTGTCTGTGTATGTTGTCTCTGTAACTTCTCTGGTACTCTGATTGTTCTTGCTTTCTTGTGTCTAGCATGCTCTCTAGAAAGAGAGAAAAATCTCTTTTATATTTCCTGAGGGAATTTCCATTCGATATTTGAATCCTTGTACGGCAATCAATGCTGGTGGTCCTTGAAAATAAACTGCATTGATTCCTTTCCCCAACTGTCTCTTGGAAATATGGAAAACAATAATTCTGATGAAAGCCGTGATTAATGTACCATCCAACAGTAATTTTCAGAGAATATTTTATCATTAATCATTCAGAAATTATTGCCATAGACTGAGGATAGAATGGAATAAATGCTAAGTCTAGAATCGTCGAACTGATGACAGAATTCGTCGAGCTGAGTCCACAGTTCATCGAGCTGAGTTGATGTGTTCGTTGATCAGCTAACTTCTGTTCGTCGAGCTGAGTTCCAAGACCATTGATCTGATAGCAGAACTGTATACTTCAGAAACTTTGCCTTTTCTGTGTCTGAAGTTCGTCGAGCTGGTAACTGTGTTCATCGACTGGAGTTCAGCAACTATTCTGGACTTAAAATATTCACAGTTGTGTTTGAAATGAAAGTTAAGGTCTCCAGAATTCGTCGACCTAAGATTTGATTTTGTCGAGCTGAGTTTCTGGAGTTGTCAAATATTCTGTGTTTCGACACAATTACTCATGGTGTCGAAACAGGTGGTGTCGACTGATATCCTGTGTGTCAACACAAGTCTTCTGTGTGGTGTCGACACAACCTTCCCAAAGTGTTGACTGATGATCTGGGTGTTAACACAGGTTCTTCTAGTGTCGACTCAGTTGGTGTCGACATATACTTTGAGTGTCAACATAAGTCTTCTGGTTCTAAGTTGTTGAAGTAGATAATCCAGAATTCGTCGGGCAGAGAACTAAGTTTGTCGACCTGAGACTAGAGAACATAGTCTTGACAGAATAATGTAGTAGTCCAAGGATTCGTCGACCAAAGAATAGAGTTCGTCGAGCTGAGAACTAAGTTTGTCGACCAAAGTCTGATACTAAGGACTTAGAATATCTTGATGTTTTCTGAACTTGAAGTGTTATTGTAGTGTCCAAGTTTTCATCGAGCAAAGAATAGAGTTAGTCGAGCTCGGCTCAGAGAATTTTCTCTGAGATCGTCGAGCTGAGCACGACAATCATCGACCTGAGTTCGACGAACGTCAAACTCACTTTACAGAGTTGAAATCTTCTAAGTCTTGAGTCTTTGGTAGTCTTGTTGATAGCTGGTCCATGTGATGTTGACCCTAAGGGCTTTGCCTAGACTATAGGACACAACTATGACCCTGGCTATACATTGTGGGTCACATGATCCTAACTTAGTGAACCTAGCCAAAATCTTACTAGGGATCCAACACCTTCCTGATCGGGATAAATCGAGCCACCATGGTCATCTTGTCGATGATGACCCATATGGAATCGTGCCCAGAGTGGGAGCGTGGCAATCCGTGCACGAAATCCATATATATCTTCAAATTTCCACTCTGGTACAGATAATGCTGTAATAATCCCCCCGGGCTCTTGCATTCTGCTTTTAACTGCTGACATGTCATGCAGTGTGTCGCATAATGAATGATCTCTCTCTTCATCCCTGGCCAATACATGCATCGCCGCAAATCAGCTGTCATCTTGGTGATCCCGGGATGCACTGAATACTGAGAGTGGTACGCCTCTCTAAGTATATCCTCCCGAATGGCAACGCCTGCAGGTATATAAATACGCTCACGAAAATGAATGAGATCGTCCTGCAGTGTATAATCCCCGAATTTGCCCCCTTCTAGGGCTCTAAATATTGGCTCTTAGGCTGCATCTAGCCTCTGCTGCGTCACGATGCGCTCCCGAAGATCATTCTCCCCGATCAAGGAGTTCAGATATTCCCGGTAGACTGTTGGCTTGTCCTCAGAAACCATGGTGATATGCATATCATCCATCATCTGCATCAACCCCATATACATCACTCGGGGATCCAATCCAGTAGTGTCAGCTCTCCTGCTCAATGATTTCTTTCTTAATAGGGTGGACCTTTTTAACAGGGTGCTTCTGTCCAGTTTTTGCATATACACTTGTTTCGTCTTGATACTCAAATAGGGTGGACCTTTTTAACATTCATGATTTCTTTCTTAATGGATTTGTTATTATCAAAAGGGGTAGATTGTTGGAGCATGCATTCCACGCTTCCTAGTTTGCTAATAACAAATCTTGTTTGTATTTGATATTTGGATGTTATTGGTGTGCAGGTAATACAGGTTAATATCTCATATCATTTTGATGATGAATCAGATCAGAATTGAGCTCGGGATATATCGCCAGGCGATAGTAGGCATCGCCAACAGGCGATAGCGCCACTCGACACTCGACGCAATTCTATTTGACGCTCGACGAAATCATGGCTTGGAGATATCGCCAGGCGATAGTGGGTATCACCACAGGCGATAGCGCCACTCGACGCATTTCCGCTCAATGCTCGATGAAATCATGGCCACCATTATTTTGCTATTGCCAGATGGCGATATCCGGTATCGCGCGGCGATAGTGCACGATTCAGTGCTCAACGTTTGTGCGATGCGAGAATGAGGTGTTCATGGGACACGTGGAAGCGGTTACTGCTATCGCCAGATGACGATACCCAGTATCGCGCGGCGATAGCGCCAGAATATAAAAGTCTCTCATTTTCTGAGAAAGTTACGATTTTCATTACCTGGAGTGCACTTACCTTCATAGACGTTCCAGAGAGCTCCAAAACTCAGAGATACGCCATACTCCTTAGAAGGCCAAATAGTGCGGAAGATTGACGGCACGTGCGAAGCATTCAAAGCATCTCTTGCAAGAATTCATCAACATTTTCAGCGCTTTGTTTTAAGGGAGTGTCTAGCCTAAAGTGCTCAATTTGTTTTTGTTATTTTTCATTTATTTTCTAATTGTAATCGGAAGGGAAATTGCTGCCTTGTGCGTGGCATCTAGGTCCTTGTGTGGCTTAGGGGAAAATCACTGTCTTGTGAGTGGCGTCCAAGTCCTTGTGTGGCTTACGGAGAAATCGTATTCTTGTGTGCAGCGTTTAGATCGGGGTTAGATCTAGGGGGCTAGTAGCAAGATCTAGGGAGAGATACGCTTTAGCCTGCCGGTTCTTGGTAGAAGAACCGGCGAATACACTAGAAAATTATTTATTTCATGAGCCTTTGTCTCTAGCTCTATAGAGACACTGTGTATGCAATTTAACTCTTTTGAAATATATTATTATTGTTTCTAGTTAGTATTTGTTTGCACTCTTCTATTACTTTGTTGTTATTCATCTTGTAAAGGTTTCTTAGATTGTTTAAGAAAATTAAAAAGAACCCTTATTCCCCCCCCCCCCTCCAAGGCTGCTGTAAGATCTAACACTTGGTATCAGAGCCAGGTTGCTCCAAAAACGGTTTCACCACCGAGAGTAATGGCGCAAAACACGCACGCTTTTTCTGAGGGTCATGGTATTAGTAGACCTCCCTTATTCACGGGCACTGACTACAATTATTGGAAAGCTCGAATGCGATGCTTTCTAATAGCACTAGATATCGATGTTTGGGGCATGGTAGAAATATGCTACACTGCTCCTATAACTGTTGTAAGAAGTGTCTCTATGGAGAAACCCAAGGACAAATGGGATGAAGCGGATAAGATTCGATGTAAAAATAACGCTAAGACAATGAACGCTTTATTTTGTGTGTTAGATAGGACTGAATTTAACCGTGTTTGTGCATGTGATACTGCATATGATATTTGGAATCTTCTTGAAGTTACTCATGAAGGTACATCGCAGGTAAAGGACTCGAAGCTTTTCCAGCTAGAATCGGAGTTTGAGAAGTTCAAGATGGAGGTTGATGAAGATATATACTCCATGTACACGAGGTTTAGCAAGATAGTAAACAACTCGAGGATTCTAGGGAAAAATTTCTCAAATGGAGATTTGGTGAGGAAAATACTTAGATCGCTTCCCCCGAAGTTTAATCCTAAAGTGACTGCCATCTCGGAGTCACACGATCTAAAGTCTCTCCAAATTGAGAATCTCATAGGAAACTTAAAAACTCATGAAGTAGAGTTGAGGATTCAACAACAAGAATATAGCTTGGAGCCAAGAAAGAAAGCTTTGGCGTTGAAGTCCAAGAAGGAGAAGGAAAGCGAGTATGATGAAAGTGATGATGAAGATGAAGAGAGTTTGTTTGTGAAGAAATTCAGGAGATTTATGAGAAATCCTGAAAGAAGAAATTCTTTCAAGAGATTTTTCAAGAAGAAAGAATATGTGAATAGAAAAGAAAAATCCCAAGCTGAAGAAGAGGATGATGAAGATAGATCACCACCTGAATGCTATCATTGCAGGAAGATTGGTCACATAAAGAACAAGTGCCCAAAGTATCTGAAAGAGCTGAAGGAGAAGCGGCACAGAAAGAAAGATAGGAAGAAGGTTCTAAAGGCTGAAACATGGAATGAAGAAACTTCTGAGGAGTCGAGCAGTTCAGGGTCAGAAACTAAAGAGGAGGCCAACATGTGCTTGATGGGAAAGAGCGCTTCATCTTATGATGAAGGAAGCAATGTCCAGAGCGACACGGAGGTAACTCCTGAAACTTATGATGATTTATTTTCAGAATTTTTAAGTACTTGCGAGTATTTAGATAAAACACTGCATGAAAGTAAGTTGTTCAAATCTGAAAATAAAGTTTTAGTTAAAGAAAATAAAAAACCAAAAAATGAAGAAAAATTCTTGGAAAAGAGAAAGCATCTTGTCAAGAGGATTGTCCATCTTTGACAAAGATAGTGGAACTTGAGAAATATCTCTCTAAGATTCAGACCCGGGTTGAAACTCTTACAAAAGAGAAAGAGGCCTTAGAGAGATCTCTAAAATTCTCTCAATCTCAAGTGGAAGGCAGCAAGAAGTCCTTCGCTAATCGTTGCGGCACCATAGTTGCCGAAAATAACGTACTAAGGGGACAAGTCCGAAATTTAGAAATGGCCACTAACAAATTTGGAGTGGGCCAAAAATCTATAAATATGATTTTGGGAAACTAGTACTATGGTTCTAGAAAATTTGAACTTGGATACTCTCCTGAATGCTATCGTCCAGCGACAGCCACTATCGCTAGCGATACGAAAAATTCCAGGAATGTTAATTTTTAGGTTAAAAATAATAAATCACATGTCCCTGTAGCTTCTAGCAAAGGGTCAAAATTTATTTTGAAAAATCCATCAACTTCTTTCATCAAGTGTGCCAAATGTTATAAGTTTGGTCACACAACACATACTTGTAAGAAGACGGGATACTGCTTAGTCAAACAAATCTGGGTGCCTAAGGCTTCCACCTATTCTATGGGAGGAACCACTTGGGTAGTCGGATCTTTACTCTCATCCTCTTTGTAGGTGTGTTGGCAGGCTAAGGATAAAGAAGACGTGTGGTACTTGAACTCAGGGTGTTCCAAGCACATTACGGGCAATAAATCAAAGTTTCTTAGCCTGGAGATGAAGAAAGGAGTAGTTACTTTTCGAGACAACGGAAAGAGGAAAATCATCGGCATTGGAGTAGTAGGTAACAAATCATTTTCTATCTCAAATGTTTTATATGTTAAAGGTTTGAAGCATAATTTAATTTCAATAAGTCAACTATGTGATATTGGATTAAATGTCTTGTTTGATTCATCTTCAAACCTATGCAAAATTATTAACTCTAAAACAAATGATATTGTTATTACCGCTCCTAGATTTCAAAATGTTTACATGAATAGATTTAATGATTTATCACATTCTTTGTTAAAATGTTTTATTTCTAAAAATGAGGAATTAGATTTGTGGCATAGACGTCTTGGACATTCTAGTTCAAAACTTATCATAAAATTCTCTCAAAATAAACTTGTTAAAGGTTTACCTTCTTTGCATGGAAATTTATCATCTTTATGTTCACCATGTCAAAAAGAAAAATTTACAAAGTCTTCTTTTAAAACCAAAAATATTGTTTCCACCACTAGGCCTTTAGAATTGATACATACGTATTTTTTTGGTCCTGTTAATACACTAAGCCTAGGAGGTAGAAAGTATACTTTTGTTTTAATTGACGATTTCTCTCGTTTAAGTTGGACAATTTTCTTATCTTCTAAATCTGATGCATTTTTAGAATTTTCCTAATTATGTTTACGTGTTCAAAATGAAAGAGATTTAAAAATAAAATGCATTCGTTCAGATCATGGAGGTGAATTTGATAATGAGAAATTTGTTTCTTTTTGCAATGAGTTAGGAATTAAACATGAATTTTTTGCTCCTCGTACACCTCAACAAAATGGTGTGGTGGAAAGGAAAAATAGAATTTTGCAAGAACTAGCTCGCACTATGATATCTGAATACAAATTACCTCGATCATTTTGGGCTGAAGCTGTTAGTACTTCTTGTTATGTTATTAATCCTGTTATGCTTCGACCCATCTTAAAATTAACACCTTATGAGCTATATTTTCAAAATAAACCGAATGTGTCTTATTTTAAAGTTTTTGGATATAAATGTTTTGTTTTGAACACTAAGGATAATTTAGGCAAATTTGATGAGAAGTGTGATGAAGGCATTTTTATTGGTTATTCTTCTACAAGTAAAGCTTATATAGTTTACAATAAGAGGACAAAAGTAGTTGAAGAATCAATACATGTTAAATTTGATGAGTTTTCTCCTTGTGTATAAGCTAATAATACATGTAAAAATCAAGAGCTCTCCCCTCTACAAAGGGTGGATGACGATGAAAACCTTGAAGACAAAGATGAAGAAAAAGGAGTCGAACAACAAGAAGAAGAAGAGCAAGGATATGTGCCTCCAAGCGAACTAAGATTTTCAAAAGATCATCCCCAAGATTTGTTTATTGGGGAACCATCAAGAGGGGTAAGTACTCGTTCATCCGTACGAGAATTATTTTCAAATATGTGCTTTATTTCTGATATAGAACCTAAAAGCGTTGAAGCTGCTTTAAATGATAATTCTTGGTTTTTAGCTATGAATGACGAGCTTAATCAATTTGAACGTAATAAAGTTTGGAAGTTAGTAGAAAGACCGTCAAATCATCCTGTTGTAGGGGTTAAATGGATTTTTAAAAATAAACTTGATAGTGAATCTAGGGTCACTAGGAACAAAGCTAGACTCGTAGCGAAAGGTTATTCACAAATAGAAGGAATAGATTTTGATGAAACTTTTGCACCTGTAGCACTTTTAGAAGCAGTTAGAATATTTCTTGCATTTGCTAGTTTCAAGAAGTTTAAATTATTTCAAATGGATGTTAAAACTGCTTTTCTTAACGGGTATATTAAGGAGGAGGTTTATGTAGAACAACCTCCAGGCTTTGTTGATGTTAGATTTCCTGATCATGTTTATAAATTAGAAAAAGCCTTGTATGGTTTGAAACAAGCACCCCGAGCATGGTATGATAGATTGACTATTTATTTATTAAAAAATGATTATAAAATGGGCAGTGCTGATTGTACTTTATTTGTTAAACATATCCATGATGATCTTATCGTTTTACAAATATATGTTGATGATATTTTTTTTGGATACACAAATGAAAAATTATGTGATAGTGTTATTAAAATTATGAAAAATGAATTTGGAATGAGCATGGTAGGCAAACTCACTTATTTTCGTGGTTTTCAAATCACTCAAAAGCATGATGGAATTTTTGTTTGCCAATCTAAATATATTCATGATGTTTTAAAAAGATTTGGGTTTGAAAATCTAAAACAAGCAAATACACCCATGAGTGTCTCATTAGAGTTAGAAAAAGATGAGAGTGGAATATTCATAGATCAAATACTTTATAGAGGAATGATGGGATCACTATTATATTTGACTACCTCTAGGCCTGATATTATGTTTGTTGTATGTTTATGTGCTAGATTTCAAGCTAATCCCAAAGAATCTCACTTAAAAGCAGTTAAGCGCATTTTTAGATATCTTATTGGCACATCTAAATTAGGATTATGGTATCCACATAACGATACATTTATATTACATAGCTTTTCTGATTATGATTATGTTGGGTGTTCATTAGATCGTAAAAGCACCAGTGGCACCTGTCATTTTTTTGGCCCTTCACTTATCTCTTGGTCGAGTAGGAAACAGAATTTTGTTGCCTTATCTACCACTAAGGTCGAGTACATAGCACTAGGCAGTTGTTGTGCACAAGCTTTATGGATGAAGCAAACATTAGAAGAATTTGGTATAGTTCATGAAATCATTGAATTAAAATGTGATAATAAAAGTGCAATTGACTTAACGTATAATCCAGTTCATCATTCTAGATCCAAACACATTGATGTACGTCATCATTTCATAAGAGATCACATAAAACAAAATACGATCAAAGTTAATTTTATAAGCACCGATTCACAGCTTGCGGATATTTTCACTAAACCACTTCCAGATTCCCGTTTTTCGTTCTTATGATTAGAACTAGGAATTCTAGACTTGTCAAATTAATAAATTACCATCGCAAGCCACACAAAAAAATTAACATAATTCCATTATTAAAATCATGAACATTAAACCAAAATAAGCATTTCGTAAATCATAAGTGGAAACACCACAATTTTTAACATTCCAAACTAAGTCTTACATTTTTCTAGAAGAAATACCACATACCATTACAGAATAGATAATATTACAGCATGAAATCAAAATCTAAGGAAATTAACGATATTTCACTGTCGTCGGCGATAGTGACTGTCGCCCGGTGATAGTGGCAAAATGTCCATCCTTCCAGAAATCTTCAAAAATTTCTGTTGTCACCTCCACTGGTCTCTCCTTGATCATCCGCCGAACTGTACTCACTGCTTCGCATCCGACGTGCTTGGCAGGTCGATGTTCGGGGTGGCTCCATGACCGGATCTTCCCATTCTGCTGCTTCGACTGGAGTGGGCTTCAACTTCAAACTTTTGGTCAGAAATTTAAAGAATTTCTGAATTCCCAAAAAGTTTTTCTTTACATCCCTCTTATGTTCTTCGAATGACTCTCGCAAGTCGTCTAACCCTTATCGCAACGATCCACCTCTAGGAATTGGCGGGTTTCGGATAGTGGACACCGGTTCACTCCTCCTTGATGACCCTCCTCCTGTTGAACGGCCGATGGAAGGTGTTCCACTCATCGAATATATCATTGGGATACAATCATTGAAGTACAATTCGAGGTCAATCCACGTATATTTCTTATATAAGATCTGTTGGATGACGGCTCCAAGTGGTAGGGTGTTCAACTTCTTCCAATTAGGACTTTTCAATCTAAATGAGTATCGTACTATCGAGAGGACAAAATCCGCCACATCAAACGGCTCTTGCTCCAAAATCATATACATCACATAACTAAGTTGAGCCGTTATTTTTCGTGTATCTCCTGATTTCAATAGGATGGTATGCCTTAGAATCTCTTGCACTAGTCGTGCATCCTCCGTCAGGGTGGTCGTTGATTGGATTAGAGTTTTGATGGAATATCCATGCAAAACCATATTCAATAATGTCCAATCCCTCTCCTTCTGATAGTTCTCTATGACGTATAGAGTGGTTTCATGCTCTATTAGTCCAAATTCATCTCTTAAGTCATCATGTGTTATTTCTACCGTCTGTCCTTGAATTTTCGATCGAACTCTGCCATTCAATTTCGTGAAACGTGGTGTAACGCCCAGAAACTCAAAAGAGCGACAGGAGGCGTTTTGGGCCAAATCTGGTATTTGGCAGGGGGCACACGGCCTGGGACACGGGCGTGTCCCAGGGCGTGTCAAGCCCGTGTCGACGATCGGTACGGGGAGTCGACATTTTCGCTCGATTATGTGTCGAGGCAGGGAACACGGCCTGAGACACGGGCATGTCTCAGGGCGTGTCGAGCCCGTGTCGACGATCGGCCCGGGGAGTCGACATTTTCGCTCGACGTTGTGTCGAGACAGGGAACGCGGCCTAGGACACGGGCGTGTCCAAGGACGTGTCGGGTAGTCGATGAACTTCGCTCGACGAAGTGTCGAGATAATGAACATGGCCTGGAGCCCAGGCGTGTTTGGGTTTAACACGGGCGTGTCAAGTAGGACACGGGGGTGTCCAAGACCCGTGTGAGTCTCGGGTTGTTTTTGGGGCTGTATCGATGGGGGCACATGGCCAGCCACATGGCCATGTCAGTTTGAACATGGGTGTGTCAGGTTAAACACGGGCATGTCGGGACCCGTGTAATTTTCTTAACGCGTTGATTTTGACGGCGAATGAGGGACACGGCCCTGGACACGGGCGTGTCGCAGGCCGTGTTCGGCCCAGGTTTTACTTTTCAGCTACGAATTGTAGCCATTCGTTTCCTTATTTTGGGATACTACGATTGGGGGTTGTTCCTACTAGGATATACCCGGGATTGGGCCTTTGAAACCCTCCTTTCACTTGAGTGTTTCTCTTTCAAAGTCAGGAGAGAGGGGAGAGCAAAGGGGGAAGAAGAAGCCTAGATCCGGTCACCGGCGGAGCTTCAGAGCTCCAAATTGCGAACTGACTTCGGATCTACGGAGGCAAGGAGAGTGCGGTGCTTTTCATCCACTTACATTTCCATGGCGCCAAGGAAGAACGCTAGGGTAACGATTCTCTACTTGATCATGTGAAGCTCTACTTCTTTTGCATAGGAATCCCGCCCTCGCAAGTTTGCGGTGAGTTTGAGGCGTTCCTTCGGGTAGATATGTAAAGTCCCCGTTGTTTAGAGTCCGTATTCGAGAACGGACATAGGCATGATGTGTGAAGCCTACCCGGACAAGTTGGTCTGGATCAGTGATGTTGCATTGCATAAATGGCTGGAGAATACTCCGTATGATTATTTGTTTTTCGAGTTTTCTACGAGGTAGATTGCAGCAGGGAGCCTTGGGGATTAACTTCAAGGTGCACCCGAAAAACTGGGTAGATATGTGATTCTGCCAACTTGGTGGCCTGGGAGCCAACTTGAACATAATCGGGTTATGTGAAGTGTGTAACGGAAACGGGACTCGGGAGAACTTTGACCCGCGCATATGGCTTAAATTATCATTGTGATGTGAGCACGGGTTAGATGGAACCGTACCCGTTCTATGTCGTTCGGTTAAAGCAACCTAAAGGTACGTGGAACTTGTCGTTGGCATAGATGAGGGAGTTTGGCAGTCTATGGCTTAAAATGACGTGACCCATGCCGGGAAGACAGATTGCTCATAGTGTGGTCGTCAAAGTGGCGGTGGTGAGACCGGGGTGTCTATGGCTTAAATTGACGTGACATTGACCGGTTCACCGAGAATGTGCCCTGAGTGCACGGGGTGTGTGGTCGTGCATGCCTACTCTTGTGATGCAATGTATTTATATACTACTTGGTTATGCTAATAAAGTGCAGGAAAGGAGCATCGCCGCCCCGAATTGGGGGCGGGATCGTTATAATTTGGTCAGCATGGTTGTCCGTTGCTTTGATTTGCCACCGTTGCGGTGGATTGTGCTTGCAGGTGCTGCGGAGCCGAGCGGAAAATAGCGGGCTAAAGCCCAAGTTGCTAAGCGGGCCCTCGAAGGCCTAATTTTGAGTGTTTTTGTTTATTCATGTATGTGCGGCCTGCGTGCCGAGGTTTTAAAACATGTAATTGGAGGAAAACATTGTAAGGCCATAAGGTCTGTACTTGTGTATTTGTACTTCATTCCTTTGGGTTTATTTAGTGGACATTCATGCTATTTGTTGCTGGGTTCTTTTAAGTGCAACTTTTAATACTGCTTCCGCTAGAATGACTCTGTGTAGGACATTGAAATTGTTGGATGGTTTCCATTGAGTAACCACCCGGTCTGTCTGTGGTATATGCGTTGGGCCCCGGCCAGACCTACTGTTATATGTTATGCGATGGATAGGGGGTGTTACAATTTGGTATCAACCTACTGGTTTCAGTTAGGCTTAAAATAAATTAGTGGACGAATTCTGTTTAAGGGGTGGTGAGCACATGTGTGTGCGTCATCGTTATAACAACAAAAGAACCCATGAATGTCCACTTAGGAATGAAAATACACATGTTTGGGGAACCTGCGTGTTCCTATAATTGTTGTTTGCAATTTTGTTTGGTCGCTTAACGGTGATTTGTACCACTGTAGGTGACCAGAAGCGGTGCTGGGCCGTCGGAATGTCGAGTTTCTGAGGCTAGCAGTGCACCAAATGATGCTCCTGCAACACCTCTGAAAGATATGGTACCTAAACACCTAGAGGGGGGGTGAATAGGTGACCTAATCCTTTTCTAACTTTACTGGCAGCAAACAGTTTATTATCACAGATTTTTAACTTTTTCACAGCAATCACAAAGTATTCACAGCATACACAGCACAATCACAGCACAACACAGTGGTTTATAGTGGTTCCCCAAGATATGGGTACATCCACTTTCCCCCTTCGCCTATCTAGCAGTGTACTAGCTTCGGCCAAACTCCTCCACTGTCTCAGAACCCAAATTGGTTCCTACACCTCAGGCCCAAAGCCTTACAACTCAGCTTTATCCCAAAGCCTACACTCAGCCAATCAAGGCCTACACTCAGCCAACCAAGGCCTACACTCAGCCAACAAGGCCTACACTCAGAGATCTCTATCTCCTACACTCAGGCTAACAAGCCCTACCCTCAGCCTTTATAGTTATAGGCTTACAAATCACTCAGATCCAAAGGATCCTACAAGTTAAAATATATTACAAAAATTAACTCAACAACTCAGAAATGAAAGAGAGGAGTTGAGAGTTTCTTGATGAGTTCTTGGAAGAACTCAGCTGGATTCACCCTGACTTAGCTTTCTTCAAAGTTTCTTGAGTAGAACTGAATAAGACTGAATCCTCCTGCAGTTGTTCCTTGACCTCTGCTACTTAAGATCCAGAATTGTATCTGAATCCTTCTTCTCAGCCTAGTTCCAGAGGCTGATTTCTTGGAAGGAGCCCTCTCTCTCCAACTTCTTAGATCTGCACTTGGACTGCAAGATCTTCTTGTGTTGATACTCTTGGTACCACTTCAATAATTTGTTTTTCAACAAATTGAACTTTTGAACAATAATCTGATCCCCTTGAACAACAATCTGGACCGCAGTTTCTGTAAACTGTAGGTGTCTATTTATAGGCCTTCTTCATGGTAACCGGCTGGTCCGGTCCATAACTGACTTATGATATCTCTGATAGGTGTTGTAGACTGGCTGGAATGGCAGCTGTCAAGTCATCCAGTCATTTCTTGAAAATCTCTAACTGTCTGTAAGTGTCAAGACTTTCTGTCTTTAAGTGTCGACACTTATAGTCCAAGTGTCGACACATGTTGTGTAAGTGTCAACACAAGTCTACAAGGTGTCGACACATTTCCTTGTATGTCTCGACACAGATTCTTCTGCATGTGTCGACACTGAAATTGAGTGTCGACACAAGTACTTGTTCTTCTAGCTTTTGTTGAATTCTTCCAAGTGTCGACACATCTCCTTTGTGTCGACATAACTTCTTGTGTTGTATCTGTTAAGTGTCGACACTGCTTCTTGGTGTCGACACATAGTCTTCTATGTTGATTCTTGCTGAGTGTCGACACAGCTCCTTGTGTCGACACACCTTCTTCTTGTTGAGACTTCAGCTAAGTGTTGACACATTCCCTTAGTGTCGACACTTGTACTTAGAATATTTTTATTGAACTTTCTGATCTTTGCTAAGTGTCGACACAGCTCCTTGTGTCGACACTTTCTTCAAGTGTAGAGTCTTTAGCTGAGTGTCGACACATTGTGCTGGGTGTCGACACTTACTTCATGTGTTGACTCTTCTGGTTGTGTGTCGACACATTGTGCTGGGTGTCGACACATTCTTCAAGTGTTGACTCTTCTGTTGAGTGTCGACACATTGTTCTGAGTGTCGACACTTTAACTTAGTATCTGCAGACTTTTGCTGAGTGTCGACACAACTTCAAGTGTCGACACTTTCTGGTGTAGACACAGCTTCACTGGGTGTCGACACAGCTCCTTGTGTCGACACATTTTGTCTGCACTTTTCTTCACTGAGTGTCGACACAGCTCCAAGTGTCGACACTTTCTGTCTGCACTTTTCTTCACTGAGTGTCGACACTTTCTGTCTGGTGTCGACTCTGCATCCAGGTGTCGACACAATGACTCCAAGTGTCGACACTGCTTGTCTGGGTGTCGACACAAGTCTTCTTAAGTGTCGACACTTTCCCTCTGGGTGTCGACACATGGACTTAGAAACTTTTTGCTTCAGTCCAGTGATTTCTTAACCTGCACAAGTAAACTCAACATACATCAAATACATTATGATGTATATCATTGAGTTGGGTGAGGCTTCTTCAAATCAGGTACATTTGACCAATGTACCCAACAATCTCCCCCTATTTGGAGAAGTCATAACCCTTAGTCAATGATATACACCATTCATAATTAAAGATTACAAAATGATGTAAAGCAGATTATTTACAGCAGGGTAAACATAAACATGTAATAATTCACACATGTATACACATTCATCATTTCAGAACAAGAAATAGACACATTCACAGAACAATCATGAAATATATTTATCATATATTGTTCTAACATTTTTCTAATACACCTTCAATGGTTTACAAAAATGTTTTACATTTAAAATATTACAAAATAATCTTCAAGTAATTTCTTAATCTATTTATGGTCTGGTTCTTTGATAACTATGCCTTTGCCAGGTTGGACTTGAGCTTTGACAGTGGCTTCAGCAGTTTCAGCAACAGCAGGCTTCTTGCCTTTTAGATCTTTCTGTTTGAGTGCTTCTGCCTTGATCTTCTGTCTCTCAAAGTAGTGATATGGCTTGGGGAAGTACTTGCTAGGCTCCACTGCAGTAGGAGGTAGCTTTCCCATCTTAGCCTTCCTTCTGAATTGAACAATGGCCTCTTGTCTTATTTCATGTTTTCTCCATTCAGCTTCAGAGAACCATTTGTTCCTGTCATGTGTATTGTCCTTGGTAGCTTTCCAGGCAGTTAAAATTATATTCCTAGAGGTAGGGCTCCACTGTTCAAAATCTGGCTTTTGTTCTGCTTGTTCCCTAAACCTCTTCTTGGACAACCTTGTCTCTTCTTCTTTTTGTAGAGCCTCTTGCATAGCTTCAGATATAGGTTGAACAACCTTTTCAATGTGGACATTGTCCTTGCCCTCAAGTGGGCTATACATTGTGCTCACATCTGCTTGAATCATTTCAAAGTCTGGAGGTGGATAAATGACCTGAGCTACTTCTGCTTGCTCACCTCCAAAATAGGCAGGGTTAATGCCTGATTCAGCAACTTCTTGGTCATCACACAGAGGAGGGTATCCAAGTGTAGCCCTGATTGAATTTGATATCCATTTGGCATGCTCAGAACTTACCTTGACTAACACTCTCTCCCCCTTTATGACTTCTCGAGCCATATGGTCTCTGACATCATCCTTTTGAAATCTTATTTGACTGTCCAAATATCCGATTCCCTCTTTAAAGAATGGTTTGAGCTTTTGCAGTTGATCAGATATAGCTTTCTGAGAGGCTTGGATAGCAGTCTTGACAGCAGAAATTTCTTGTTGAAAGGCTTTGTCAAATTCTATTTTAGCAGCAGCAGTAGATGTAGAAGGTTCATCACCCTTGGTCTTCAACTCAGTGACTATAGCATTATGTGAAGCAGTCAAATTGTCATTCATTCTTATCTGATTTTCCAGGATATACCCTTGCTTCAGTGTTATATCATCTACATGTGCCTTGATCTTCTCTTGGTGTGTTGCCAAATACACCACTGCATTTCCACCCTTGTGGAAGCAGTCTGTCATCTCCTTCTTGTTGAGATTCATCTCAAACCTTATAGATTTTATATCTTGGGCCAGATCAAATTGTAAAGTCTTCTGCCCTTCATCCACATAAGCCTCTATAGCCTTTCTTTGTTCATCAAGTTTTATCTGCATGGCAATCATTAAGGCACTATAATCAATAGTTGGGGCTTGTTGAATTATAGGCTGTGGGGCTATAGATTGCAGAGCTTTCTTGTAACTCTGACTTCTCCTTTTAAAAACATATAATTTCTTCTTCTTTGCCCTAGCACTCTCCTCATCTTCAGAGGTAGAAGTGTTGGCTATCTCAACCCTATCCTTAGGGCTTTGAGGTTTTTCAGTTTGCACATCAGGTGCCTTCTCATTTTCTGGCCTAATAGGCTCTTCCAGATCTTGTACTTGCTCCCCCTCAGCAGCAGCAGTATCTCTTCCAGCAGCTTCTTTGTCCATGTCAAAATCAACTTGATCTAGATTGAGAAATAGATCTTCCATGGTGAACTCTTGAGGTGATTGAGCTGGAGACATTCTTTGCTCTTCAACTACTGGAACAGCAGATGTGTCTTTGATAACAACATCTGGTTCTTGACTAGGCAGCTGAGTTTGCTGAGGAACATCAGACAAATCAGCATCTTCTATAAGATATTCTAAAGTTTTTAGGTCAGTGAGTACCTCTTGGATGATGATGGTGGCTTGCTCACTGTCCAGTGTAGATGGTTCTTCTACAACTGGAGGCTCCCCCTGGCTTTGATCCCTGTGGATGGGGCTAGCTGGAGGCAGCTCCCCCTGGATCTCAGCATCAGCTGGAGGAGCAGGAGACTTCACTGCTGGCACTTCCTCATGATCATCAGGAGTGAAAACAACCGGTTCTTCACTCCCAGAACTGCTGGAGGACTCTTGTGCCACAGGAGCTATCTTCCTTTTCTTCTTAGGAGGAGTGACTTTCTCAGTAACTGTCTTCTCAGGGGTTGGCATGTCCTTTGACAACACCCTGTCCCATCTTGAAAAGATCCTGAGATCCATCTTCCTCATGTGGTTTATTTTGCTACCTGCAGCTGCACTCATCACCTCTAGTATGGTACCAGCTAGGTAGAGACTAATGATCCTGCCCAGATTGGGCTTCTTCAAGCTCTCCTTAATCTTGTCAAATACTATGATTGACCAATCAGTTCTTAGATTAAAGATAATTCTTGTCATTACTCCAAATATATTGGCAGACACTCTGTCATGCCCTCCTGGCTTACTGAGTAAGACTTTTCCCACAATCTCAGACATGAATTTTCCTTGAGTATTCATGCCTTTCCTGTTAAAGACAGAACCTATCTTCATCTTTGGATCAAGACCACACCAGGTTAAAGCTTCCCTGGTCTTTGAAGCAGTAACCTCTTCTTCATCTTGAATTTTTGGTAGCTGAAGTACCTTCCTCAGACTCTTAGGTGAAACCTTAATCTTAGTTCCATGAACTCTGGATTTGATTCTGAATCCAGATTCATCTACGGCAGCTCCATTAAGAAATTCAAGTACTTCCTTCTTCCAAATCTTTGTAGGTTCAGACAAGAGATATTCTAGTCCAGAATCGGCGACTAGGGTTACCACTGCCTGAATTTCTTGATCTGTATCGTCGAATGCGCCGCGCACAAGCTCATAACCCTCGTTAACATTCTCCTCAAGCTTAGGAGCCATTAGGGTTTGTAGAATTTGTCTGTAGAAAAGAGAGGTGTCGACACAGTAGTTTTGGTCTCGAAACTTTGAAAGCGTGTCGACAAACAAAGACAGAACCCTATTTATACCTGTCTAATTTTGAAGATGAACAGGCGGGACAGCTAACTTAAAATATGTCGACACTGGCAACAAGTGTCGACACTGACTTACAATGTCTCGACACATATGTGTCGACACAAGTTTAGTCAACAGATTTTATGTGTCGACACTTGGTTATGTGTCGACACAACATAACTCGACACATTGTCGAGACTTTACTTAGAAAAATTCTGAGTAAAACTTAAGTGTCGACACCATATTAGATGTGTCGACACCTACTTGACATGTGTCGACACCTACTTGACATGTGTCGACACTAACATTCTGAAGTGTCGACACCAACATCCTAGATGTGTCGACACCTTTTTCCTGAAGTGTCGACACCACTATTCTGTGTCGACATAGACTTGCCTATGTGTCGACATAGACTTGTCTATTGAACTTAGCTTCTTCTAGTGGCTTAGTAAACATATCAGCTACTTGTTCATCTGCTTTAACATATTCTAATAAAATATCTTCTCTTTCTACATGCTCCCTAAGAAAATGATATTTAATCTCAATATGTTTTGTCCTACTATGGGATACAGGGTTATTAGCTGTTGAAATAGCACTTGTAGAATCACAAAAAAGTGAAGTTCTACTTACCTGAAATCCATAGTCCTCTAGCTGATGTTGAATCCACAGAAGTTGAGCACAGCAACTTCCTGCAGCCACATACTCTGACTCAGCTGTGGAGATAGCCACACTGGTTTGCTTCTTGCTACTCCATGAAATTAGTCTCCCACCTAGGAATTGACAGGTTCCAGTAGTGCTCTTTCTATCCTCTTTGCATCCTGCAAAGTCTGCATCTGAATAACCTGTTAGATCAAAATCTCCATTCCTAGGGTACCAGAGGCCTAGATAGGGAGTGCCCTTTAGATATCTCAATATTCTTTTGACTGCAGTCAAATGAGACTCTTTAGGGCAGGCTTGATACCTTGCACAAACACATGTAGCATACATGATGTCTGGTCTACTAGCAGTTAAGTATAATAGGGAGCCAACTATCCCTCTATACAAGGTTTCATCTATAGGTTTCCCTGCATCATCCTTGCTAAGAGACATACTTGACCCCATAGGAGTCTTCATGGTGCTGGATGAATCCATACCATACTTCCTTATGAGTTCTAGGGTGAACTTGGACTGACATATGGATAAACCATTTTCAGTCTGTTTAACTTGGAGACCCAAGAAAAACTTCAGCTCTCCCATACTACTCATTTCAAACTGACCTTGCATAAGTTTTGCAAACTTTTTGCAAAGGCTGCTTTCAGTAGACCCAAATATAATGTCATCTACATATATTTGGACTAGTATGACTTTGCCTCTAGATTCCCTAAGGAATAGAGTCTTATCTATTTTCCCCCTTGAGAATTTGTTCTCAATGAGGAAACTAGATAGGGTTTCATACCAAGCCCTAGGGGCTTGCTTTAACCCATATAAAGCTTTCCTAAGTCTATAGACATAATGAGGTAGAGTTGGATCAACAAAACCTGAAGGCTGCTCCGCATAGACTTCTTCTTTCAAATTACCATTTAGGAATGCTGACTTGACATCCATTTGGTATACCTTGAATCCTTGATAGGTTGCATAGGCCAAGAACATCCTTATGGCTTCCAGTCTGGCTACTGGAGCAAAGGTTTGATCAAAGTCAATACCTTCTTCTTGCCTATATCCTTTAGCAACCAGTCTAGCCTTATTCTTAATGATGACCCCTTGTTCATCCATCTTATTCCTGTCGATCCACTTAGTTCCTATTACATTGTGGTCTTTAGGTTTAGGAACCAATTCCCAGACCTTGCACCTCTTGAACTGATTAAGCTCTTCTTGCATTGCTTCAGTCCATTGTGGATCTTGTATTGCTTCTTCAAACTTCTTAGGTTCAACTTGTGACAAAAAGCTGGAATAGATTGCAGCATTCTGATTTCTGCTCCTTGTTTGAACTCCTTGTCTTGGATCTCCAATAATCAGCTCTACTGGATGATCTCTAAGATGCCTGTGAGCTGGAGGCATCCTCACTTCTGGTTGAACCATTTCAGCATCTGCATCATGCTGTATTCCTTGGATTTCTTCAGCAATTGGCACATGTAGTTCTCCCCCTGGACAACAGCTACTTTCTTCTACTTGCTGTCTTGCAGCAGGCACTTCTTCTATAGTAAGCTTGTCCATTTTCTTTGTCAAACCTGTGGGGCTGCATACACTGCTAGACAACTCATTATTAATAAGTTTAGTCTCATCAAAAACTACATGCACTGATTCTTCTACAACTTGTGTAGTCAAGTTGTAGACTCTATAAGCCTTACTATTATTGCTGTACCCAACAAAAATTCCCTCTTGGGACTTGGCAGCAAACTTAGTTAAGTAAGACTTCCCATTGTTAAGTATGAAGCATTTACAACCAAAGATCCTAAAATAGGATAGGTTTGGTTTCCTATCTTTCACTACTTCATAGGGGGTCTTGTTAAGCCTTTTAGTGATGGTAGCCCTATTTATAACATGACATGCAGTGTTAACTGCTTCAGCCCAGAAATACTCTGGCAGTGATGTATCACTCAATAGGGTTCTACCAGCCTCTATCAAGGTTCTATTCTTCCTCTCAGCAATGTCATTTTGCTGAGGTGTTCTAGGTGAAGAGAATTCTTGAAATAACCCAAAGTCTTCACATAGTGTTGTCATGCTTTCAGACTGAAACTCAGTACCATGGTCACTTCTAATTTTCACCACAGTACTATTTAGTTCATTCTGAATTTGCTTGACAAAGCTGTAGAAGACACTAGGTGTTTCAGATTTCTGTCTTAAGAAGAACACCCAGGAAAACCTTGAGTAGTCATCTACAACTACAAGGGTATAGACCTTCCTACCTAAGCTGTGAACTGGCATTGGACCAAAGAGATCCAAATGCAAGAGGTACAAACACCTCACAGCATCTTTGTTTTCTATGCTTTTAAAGGTGGATTTAGTCTGCTTGCCCTTTTGACAAGCTGAGCAAATACCATCTTTGACACACTTAACTTGAGGACCATTCCTCACTAACTCTTTGCTAAAGAGTTTGCTAATAGTCTTGTAGTTAAGATGGGCTAGCCTCTTGTGCCATTTGACACAATGAGAGACTGTCTCATCAGCTACAAGACAAACTGGAGAACCATTATTCTCAATCATAATGTGTAGGCAGTAGACATTCATCTTCCTATAACCTGTCAAAATGATCTCTTGATCACTTGACCTCTTAATATGACAACCATTTTTAACAAATGAGATGTCATACCCTACATCACTTAATTGACTTATACTTATTAGTTTGTGTTTCAACCCTTTAACATAAGCCACTTGAGTAATGGTAACTAAGTTTGTAGAAATGTTACCAAATCCTTTGATGATTCCTTTTTCAGAACCACCAAAGGTTACGTTTGGACCATCTTTTACTGGAATGTAGTCCTTTAGTAATCTTCTAGTTCCAGTCATATGTCTGGAACATCCACTGTCCAAGTACCATGTTGGGGTGTGGCCACTTGGACTTACCTGCAAAACAGATTAATGGACCTTAGAACCCAAAGAATTCTTGGGTCCTTGGTATTTGTTAGTCTGCAATCTGACAAAGCTCCCTGCAGGCTTTCCAACAGGTAGCTTGCTACTCACCTTGGCACTGGCATTGTGCCAACAGTCCACTGCAAAGTGGCCAATTTTGCCACAGCACCAACATTCAAACTTGTTGTACCTTTGCTGTATTATCTACAGCAGTCTTGTTGAATGCTGGGGCTTTGCCCTTGGACTTAGACTTGGACTGCTCAGTCCTTGCAGGTCTAATAAAGCCCAGTCCAGCCTTGCCTTTTTGATGAACAAATTCATCAATTAAAGGTAACACTGACTTAGGTTTAGAAAACCTAGCAACTAAGTCCTTCTCCTTCTGAAGATTGATCTCCAGACTCTTAATTTGATCATTCTTAAATGATATAGTACCCATCTGAATCACTGTTATGTGTTTCATCCTAGCTATCTCATTCAACTTTTGATCAAACTGCTTCTCAAAATCTGTTGCACCAGCTTTAAGTTCAGCAATTTCCTTTGCCTGACTTTTGGCTAGGGATTTGCTTTTCTTGTAAGCTTGCAACAGCACCTTATATTCATCTATAAGCTGATGAATATCATCCTCAGACTCAGATACATTCTCATCACTTGATGAAGAAGAATCTGAATCTGAACTAGAACAAGAAACTGAATTTAAACTTGAACTTTGTACCTGACTGGGTCCTGGCTGCTCCAGGATTTTGGCACTGTCTGTCAAAGCCATTAGTCCTTGGTATTGACTGTCTTCTTGTTCATAAATAGACTCCATGATCTGCATGAATTCTTCCTCTTCTTCTCCAGCAAACAGCCCTATGTAGGCTTCAGCCTCAGACTCAGTTTCTGAAGAAGAGATATCTGATAGAGTCTTCTCCTTCTTGGCAACAAAAGACTTCTCTTTCTTGCCTTTGAAGTGAGCCTTTTTCCTGTCACCGGATTCCTTTCTCTTCTCTGGACAATCTGCAATAACATGGCTCTGTCTATTGCAGCAGTAGCATACTATCTTAGATCCAGTTGCCTTGCTTGACTTTGTCCTCTTCCTGTCTTTCTTTGAAGGCTTTTTCTCCTGATAAAAGACTTCCTTTCCCTTTGAAGAAGAAGGTCTTGACCTCCACTGTTTCTTCTTCAAGAATTTCTGAAAGTGCCTAGTGAAGGCAGCAAAGTCTTCATCACTTTCACTGCTCTCACTCTTTGTGCTGACTGACTCATTAGACTCTGAATCAACTACCTCTGGAGGTGGAGTTGATGACTTATTCCTGCACTTTTTGGGAACTTCTGTCTTGAAAGCAACTGATCTTTCCTTGTGTTCAATCCTTGTTGATTTCTCCTCCTCTTTCCTCACTGTCAACTGCATCTCATATGACAATAACTTGCCAAACAGTGTAGGAGGAGGAATTTCCCCCAACTTAGCCATTTCTCTTATGGCACAGATCTTTGTGTCCCAATCTTTGGTTAGGGACCTTAAGAACTTATCATTTAGTTCATAGTTACTGAACTCTCTTCCATAAGACATGAGTTCATTAACTATTCTGTAGAACTTCTTGTAGCACTCAGTTATGTTATCACCTTTACCTTGTCTAAAGCTCTCATACTCCTGATTTAGCAAGGATTTTCTATCTTGCCTAACTTCTTCAGATCCTTCCATATACACTATAAGAGTGTCCCACATCTCCTTAGCTGTCTTACAGTGTATAAGATTCTGAAAAGTTGCATCATCTATGGCACTTACAATAATGTTTTGTGCCCTCTTGTCCATTGTAGCTAGGACAATCTCATCCTTAGTCATCTCAGAGAAATCCTTTGGAGTTCTCTGATTTGCATCCAAAACTGAAATCTTCATTGGCACATAAGGCCCTTCCTTTACTGTGATGTAGATTCTAGGGTCAGAGGCTTCCATAAATAACCTTACCCTTTCTTTCCAGATCCCAAAGATCTCTTTCCTGCATATGGGTAATTTCATGGAACCCAATTCCTTGTGATTCTCAGAAGAACCCATGTTTCTTGATTTTCTTGAATTTCTTGAAACTGTGTTTTGTCTTACACTGAATCTGCCAAACAGGATCTCCTCAGACTGTTAGTCCTTGTTTTGAGTAACCTGGCTCTGATACCACTTGAAAGATATGGTACCTAAACACCTAGAGGGGGGTGAATAGGTGACCTAATCCTTTTCTAACTTTACTGGCAGCAAACAGTTTATTATCACAGATTTTTAACTTTTGCACAACAATCACAAAGTATTCACAGCATACACAGCACAATCACACCACAACACAGTGGTTTATAGTGGTTCCCCAAGATATGGGTACATCCACTTTCCCCCTTCGCCTATCTAGCAGTGTACTAGATTCGGCCAAACTCCTCCACTGTCTCAGAACCCAAATTGGTTCCTACACCTCAGGCCCAAAGCCTTACAACTCAGCTTTATCCCAAAGCCTACACTCAGCCAATCAAGGCCTATACTCAGCCAACCAAGGCCTACACTCAGCCAACAAGGCCTACACTCCGAGATCTCTATCTCCTACACTCAGGCTAATAAGCCATACCCTCAGCCTTTATAGTTATAGGCTTACAAATCACTCAGATCCAAAGGATCCTACAAGTTAAAATGTATTACAAAAATTAACTCAACATCTCAGAAATGAAAGAGGGGAGTTGAGAGTTTCTTGATGAGTTCTTGGAAGAACTCAACTGGATTCACCCTGACTTAGCTTTCTTCAAAGCATCTTGAGTTGAACTGAATAAGACTGAATCCTCCTGCAGTTGTTCCTTGACCTCTGCTACTTAAGATCCAGAATTGTATCTGAATCCTTCTTCTCAGCCTAGTTCCAGAGGCTGATTTCTTGGAAGGAGCCCTCTCTCTCCAACTTCTTAGATCTGCACTTGGACTGCAAGATCTTCTTGTGTTGATACTCTTGGTACCACTTCAATAATTTGTTTTTCAACAAACTGAACTTTTGAACAATAATCTGATCCCCTTGAACAACAATCTGGACCGCAGTTTCTGTAAACTGTAGGTGCCTATTTATAGGCCTTCTTCATGGTAACCGGCTGGTCCTGTCCATAACTGACTTCTGATATCTCTAACAGGTGTTGTAGACTGGCTGGAACGGCAGCTGTCAAGTCATCCAGTCATTTCTTGAAAATCTCTAACTGTCTGTAAGTGTCAAGACTTTCTGTCTTTAAGTGTCGACACTTATAGTCCAAGTGTCGACACATGTTGTGTAAGTGTCGACACAAGTCTACAAGGTGTCGACACATTTCCTTGTATGTCTCGACACAGATTCTTCTGCATGTGTCGACACTGAAATTGAGTGTCGACACAAGTACTTGTTCTTCTAGCTTTTGCTGAATTCTTCCAAGTGTCGACACATCTCCTTTGTGTCGACACAACTTCTTGTGTTGTATCTGTTAAGTGTCGACACTGCTTCTTGGTGTCGACACATAGTCTTCTATGTTGATTCTTGCTGAGTGTCGACACAGCTCCTTGTGTCGACACACCTTCTTCTTGTTGAGACTTCAGCTAAGTGTTGACACATTCCCTTAGTGTCGACACTTGTACTTAGAATATTTTTGTTGAACTTTCTGATCTTTGCTAAGTGTCGACACAGCTCCTTGTGTCGACACTTTCTTCAAGTGTAGAGTCTTTAGCTGAGTGTCGACACATTGTGTTGGGTGTCGACACTTACTTCATGTGTTGACTCTTGTGGTTGTGTGTCGACACATTGTGCTGGGTGTCGACACATTCTTCAAGTGCTGACTCTTCTGTTGAGTGTCGACACATTGTTCTGAGTGTCGACACTTTAACTTAGTCTCTGCAGACTTTTGTTGAGTGTCGACACAACTCCAAGTGTCGACACTTTCTGGTGTAGACACAGCTTCACTGGGTGTCGACACAGCTAATTGTGTCGACACATTCTGTCTGCACTTTTCTTCACTGAGTGTCGACACAGCTCCAAGTGTCGACACTTTCTGTCTGCACTTTTCTTCACTGAGTGTCGACACAGCTCCAAGTGTCGACACTTTCTGTCTGGTGTCGACTCTGCATCCAGGTGTCGAAACAATGACTCCAAGTGTCGACACTGTTTGTCTGGGTGTCGACACAAGTCTTCTTAAGTGTCGACACTTTCCCTCTGGGTGTCGACACATGGACTTAGAAACTTTTTGCTTCAGTCGAGTGATTTCTTAACCTGCACAAGTAAACTCAACATACATCAAATACATTATGATGTATATCATTGAGTTGGGTGAGGCTTCTTCAAATCAGGTACATTTGACCAATGTACCCAACAACCTCCTTCGGCCGAAACCATTCTACTGGTGACTGAAGCAGTGTTTGCAATGATCAATACGCAGCCTGCAAGGCAGGTGAAATAGCCCGCTCCTATGATGGAGCAGGTATCACTGTAAGCAGCTGAGCAGAGAAGGGTGGATCAGGTAGTAGAGGAACCGGTGGTGCCGAGGAGGGCAACCGAGAGACAACTCAAACATGTCATGAGCTTTAATCCTCCGGTATTCTCGGGGTTGGGAACCCCATCTCAAGCTGAAGACTAGCTCTCCCGTGTGAAGAGAGTCTTGACAGCAACGGAGACGGAAGAATGGCAAATGACCATTATTGTTACGTTCCTTCTGGACGGTGAAGCGAGATTGTGGTGGGAAGGCTTGGAGCTTCATCATTTGAGAGGTAGACAACTTACAGACGTCCCGATGGAAGAGTTCTCGAGACTGTTCTTGGTAAGGTACCTCCCTTCTACTCAGAGAATTTTGATGGAGAACGAGTTCCTGAAGTTGGTTCAAGGAGAGAGTAGCGTGGATGAATATCTCCACGAGTTTACTCGATTGAGTCGGTATGCTAGCTCCACCATCGTGGATGAGGAACGCAAGACGAATCGATTCTACGAAGGGTTGAGAGATGATTTGAGGCTACTACTCTCGGGGCCTATGACGCAGGGCTTCTTGACCCTGGTCCACACGGCCCGGTCCTTGGAGAATGACATGAAGAAGGTTCAAGCAAAGAGAAGCGTTGGTGACAAAAAGTCTGATTTCAAGGTGCCGACTACTTCTAAGTCTGGCTATCGAAGGTTCTATAAAAAGGCTAGGACTTCGGGTCCAGCCCCCTCTTCTGGTGCTTCTGGGGCGACTACGGGTCGTACCCCGGGTGCATGCTTTACTTGTGGAAAACCGGGGCACTTTGCCCGTAATTGCCATAGCGGACGTCCCAAGTCCGAATGGAAGTCGGGAGCAACCTATGAATATAAGGGCAAGGCGGTGGAGTCAACTACATCCCATTATGCTCCGGCCCAACCGAGGGTTTATAATCTTGGCCAACAGGAGGCCATCAAACAGGCAGATGTGGTGACAGGTAAAATTTAAATTTATAGCAAGTTAATCTTTTAAATACATGTTATGCGTATGTTACCTTACCACTGCTTGTTTAGGATTTGTTTTGATTTGTGAGTTTCCAGCGAGAGCACTCTTTGATACGGGAGCTTCACACTCCTTCTTGTCCGAAGGATTCATATCGTGCATCGGAGTACCTTCTTCGATGGCAAAGGACAAGTTGGATGTGTTGTTACCATATGGGTGTTCGATGTACGCGGATAAAGTCTACAGTGTTAAGATTCGCATTGGGAATCAAGAGTTTGATATGCAAGCGTCTTTACTACCGTTGGTGGAGTTCGACGTTATATTTGGCATGGACTGGCTCTCGGAGCAGCAAGCCTATATTGATTGCGGTCGCAAGGAAGTCAAGTTGAGAGCAAGTCGTGAGACGACTTTTACGGGCTTGAAAGGGTCGAGCAAGACGTTGATGTCTACTATTCAGGTGGTAAAGGCGGTTCGTGCTGGTGCAGAGTTATTCTTTACACTAGTGGAGGTTGCAAAGCCAAAGCCTACGTTGGATAGTATTTCAGTGGTAGCTGACTACCCTGATGTGTTCCCCGCAGATCTTCCTAGAGCCCCGCCTCAACGGGAGATAGATTTCAATATTGAGCTAGTTCCAGGTGCGAAGCCTGTGTCACAATCTCCGTATCGGCTACCGCCTAAGGAAATGGCGGAGCTGAAGGTGCAACTTCAAGAGTTGTTGGAGCAAGCATTTGTGCGTCCAAGTTCGTCGCCTTGGAGCGCACCGGTCCTCTTTGTAAAGAAGAAGGACGGGAGCTTGAGACTCTGTATCGATATCGGGAGTTGAACAAGCTAGCGGAAAAGAACAAGTACCCAATCCTAAGGATCGATGATCTTTTTGATCAGTTGGTCGGGTCGACGGTGTACTCTAAGTTGGATCTCAAGTCTGGTTGCTATCAGCTGAGGATAAGGGAGAGTGATATCCCTAAGACAACGTTCAATACAAGATATGGGCATTACGAGTTTACGGTCATGCCGTTTGTGCTGACGAATGTGTCGTCAGTATTCATGGATTTGATGAACATGACCTTCAGGGAGTACTTGGACCATTTTGTGATCGTCTTCATCGACGATATTTTGGTGTACTCGCAGAGTGAGGAAGATCACTTCAGGCATCTTCATTTGGTTTTGGAGATGCTAAGGAGGAATCAATTGTACGCCAAGTTCTCGAAGTGTGAGTTTTGGTTGTCCTCAGTGGCATTCCTTGGTCATATAGTGAGTGGGGAAGGTATTGTAGTGCATCTGGTGAAGATTATTGCGATACGAGAGTGGTCTGAGCTTTCTACGGTAGTGGAAGTCCGGAGCTTTCTGGGGCTTGCCGGCTATTATAGGCGCTTCGGAGAGAACTTCTCGCGGATAGCGTTACCTCTCACTACTTTGACGAGGAAGGAGCAGAAGTTCGTTTGGACGCCGGACTGCGCGCGAGCTTTTGAGGAGTTGAAATGTCGGTTGACCACGGCGCCTGTGTTGAGTTCGCTAAGTGGGACCAAAGGCTATGATATTTATAGCGATGCTTCGGGCAGTGGTTTGGGTTGTGTGTTGTTACATCATGGAAGCGTTATAGAATATGGATCGAGATAGCTGAAGGTGCATGAGAGGAACTATCTGGTCCATGACTTGGAGTTAGCGGCCGTGATTTTTGCCTTGAAGCTATGGAGGCATTATTTGTACAGTGTGAAGATTGATATCTACACCGATCACAAGAGCCTGAAGTATTTGAATTATCAGAAAGAATTGAACATGCGGTAGCGTAGATGGATGGAGTTCCTGGGGGACTATACATTCAAGATCCACTACGTGCCTGGTAAAGGTAATGCAGTTGCGGACGCATTGAGTCGTCAGTCCCCAGCTCAAGCCAATTGGATGTCGGTCCATGACGAGCGGTTGGTTTAGGAGTTGGAGGCGTTGGAGATCTTTTGCGTTGATAAGCAATCAAGTGCTGAAGCAGTATTGAATTGGACTGAAGTCCAATATGACCTGGCTGATCGGATTCGGCAGGCGTTGGAAATGGATGTCCACATAAAGCGACTCATGATAGAGGCTCTGGATGGGTCAAATTCCCAATTCATTGTGGAGGACGTATTACTTTGGAAAGACGTGCGTCTGTGCGTCCCAGGCGTGGGCAATTTGCGGGTGGAATTGTTGTACGAGGCGCATCATACCAAGTACTCAAATCACCCGGGCAGCACGAAGATGTACCGCGATGTTAAGAAATTATTCTGGTGGCCAGGACTGAAAAAGGATGCGGCGCTCTACGTGGCGAAGTGCCAAACTTACGCCTTGGTCAAGGCGGAGTGCCAAAAATCGGGGGGATTCTTGAAGTCCTTGCCTATTCCGGAGTGGAAGTTTGACGACATTACTATGGACTTTGTGCACGGGTTGCCAAGGTCGCAAAAGGGGAACGACGCCATTTGGGTGGTCGTAGATCGTCAAACGAAGGTGTCACATTTCATTCCGCATAGGGAGGATGATCCGGTTGAGAAATTGGCAAAGTTGTATGTAGATAATATTGTGCGGCTTCATGGTGTGCCCCGCAGCATCGTGAGTGACCGAGATGGGTGGTTCACGTCCAATGATTGGAGGCTGGTGCAGCAAATGTTGGGAACAAAGCTGAGTTTTAGCATAGCCTTCCATCCGCAAACGGATGGGCAGACTGAGAGGGTCAATAGGACAATGGAAGACATGCTCTGCATGTGTGTCCTGGACTTTGGAAGGCAATGGGAATACCACCTATACTTGGTGGAGTTTGCGTACAACAATAGCTACCATGCGAGTATTCAGATGGCGCCCTTCGAGGCCCTATATGGTAGAAGATGTCGCACGCCGTTGTCCTGGTTGGAAATGGGGGAGTCAAAGTTGTACAAGCGTCAAGAGGTGGAAGATGATACTTTGTTGGTGCGAAGCATTCGGGAGAGGCTGCTAATCGCTCAGGACCGCCAGGCTAAGTACTATAATGCCAAGCATAGGAACGTGGAGTTCGCTGTTGGCGATTGGGTGTACTAGAAGATCAAGCCGTTCAAGGGTGTCTCGCGGGTGCGACGCTTGAAGAAGCTAAGCCCGGGGTACCTTGGACCGTTTGAGATTCTGGAGCGGATTGGTGAAGCAGCGTACCGGTTGAAGCTGTCTGTGGAGCTTAGTGGTCTACATGATATATTCAATATATCGGTGTTGCGGAAGGCGGTGCAAGACCCTACGCAAGTGATCGTGGTCGATCAAGTGTCGGTTGATAGTGGGTTGACGACGAAGGTCAAGCCCGTACGTATTGAAGACTCGGAAGTCAAGCGGCTACGCAATAAAGAGATCAGGATGGTCAAGGTCTATTGGGACAATTGCGGTCGTGAGGAGCTCTCTTGGGAGCGAGAGCAAACTATGCTTGAGAAGTACCCGGAGTTGTTTCACTCAGGTACCATTTAAGTTTTATGTTTCTTTCCTTTATGTAATTTCGAGGACGAAATTCTTTTAGGAGGGGAGAGTTGTAATGCCCCGAAACTCAAAAGAGCAACGGGAGGCATTTTGGGCCAACTCTGGTATTTGGCAGGGGGCACACGGCCTGGGACACGGGTGTGTCCCAGGGCGTGTCAAGCCCGTGTCGACGATCGGTCCGGGGAGTCGACATTTTCGTTCGACGATGTTTTGAGGCAGGGAACACGGCCTGAGACACGGGCGTGTCTCAGGGCGTGTCGAGCCCGTGTCGACGATCGGCCCGGGGAGTCGACATTTTCGCTCGACGTTGTGTCGAGACAGGGAACCCGGCCTAGGACATGGGCATGTCCAAGACCCGTGTGAGTCTCGGGTTGTTTTTGGGGCTGTGTCGATGGGTGCACATGGCCAGCCACACGGTCATGTCAGTTTGAACACGGGCATGTCAGGTTAAACACGGGCGTGTCGGGGCCCGTGTAATTTTCATAACGCGTTGATTTTGACGGCGAATGAGGGACACGGCTCTGCACACATGCGTGTCGCAGGCCGTGTTCGGCCCAGGTTTTACTTTTCAACTACGAATCGTAGCCATTCGTTTCCTTATTTTGGGATCCGACGGTTGGGGGTTATTCCTACTGGGATATACCCGGGATTGGGCCTTTGAAACCCTCATTTCACTTTAGTGGTTCTCTTTTTAAGTCAAGAGAGAGGGGAGACCAAAGGAGGAGAAAGAAGCCTAGATTCGGTCACTGGCGGAGCTTCGGAGCTCCAAATCGCGAACCGACTTCGGATCTACGGAGGCAAGGAGAGTGTGGTGCTTTTCATCCGCTTACATTTCCATGGCACTAATGAAGAACGCTAGGGTAACGATTCTCTACTTGAGCATGTGAAGCTCTCCTTCTTTTGCATAGGAAGCCCGCCCTCGCAAGTTTGCGGTGAGTTTGAGGCGTTCCTTCGGGTAGATATGTAAAGTCCCCTTTGTTTAGAGTCCGTATTCGAGAACGGACATAGGCATGATGTGTGAAGCCTACCCGGACAAGTTGGTCTGAATCGGTGATGTTGCATTGCATAAATGACCGGAGAAGACTCCGTGTGATTGTTTGTTTTTCGGGTTTTCTACGAGGTAGATTGTAGCAGGGAGCCTTGGGGATTAACTCCAAGGTGCACCCGGAAAACTGGGCAGATATGTGATTCTGCCAACTTGGTGGCCTGGGAGCCAACTTGAACATAACTGGGTTATGTGAAGTGTGTAACGGAAACGGGACTCGGGAGAAGTTTGACCCGCGCATATGGCTTAAATTGTTGTTGCGATGTGAGCACAGGTTAGATGGAACCATACCCGTTCTATATCATTCGGTTAAAGCGACCTAAAGGTACGTGGTACTTGCCATTCGCATAGATGAGGGTCTTCGGCGGTCTATGGCTTAAAATGACGTGACCCATGCCGGGAAGACAGATTGCTCATAGTGTGGTCGTCAAAGTGGCGGTGGTGAGACTGGGGTGTCTATGGCTTAAATTGATGTGACATTCACTGGTTCACCGATAATGTGCCCTGAGTGCACGGGGTGTGTGGCTGTGCGTGCCTATGCCTGTGATGTAATGTATTTATATACTGCTTGGTTATGCTAATAAAGTGCAGGGAAGGAGCATTGCCGCCCCGAATTGGGGGCGAGATCGTTATAATTTGGTCAGCATGGTTGACCGTTGCTTTGATTTGCCACCATTGCGGTGGATTGTGCTTGCAAGTGCTACGGAGCCGAACGGAAAATAGCGGGCTAAAGCCCAAGTTGCTGAGTCGGCCCTCGAATGCCTAATTTTGAGTGTTTTCGTTTATTCATGTATGACCGGCCTGCGTGCCGAGGTTTGAAAACATGTAATTGGAGGAAAACATTGTAAGGCCATAAGGCATGTACTTGTGTATTTGTACTTCATTCCTTTGGGTTTGTTTTGTGGACATTCATGCTATTTGTTGCTGGGTTCTTTTAAGTGCAACTTTTAATACTGCTTCCGCTAGAATGACTCTGTGTAGGACGTTGAAATTGTTGGATGGTTTCCATTAAGTAACCACCCGGTCTGTATGTGGTATATGGCGTCGGTCCCTGGCCGGACCTACTGTTATATGATATGCGACGGATAGGGGGTGTTACATGCGGATCTTTGAGATAATTGTAAAATTCTCGGATGAGCACGGAGGAGAATGTGTCTGGAATAATAATTGACATTATTCCAGTCATTGCTAACAAGTCATGAATATGTGCATGCCGGGTCGGGTCGAATTCAATCACCCGTCCGATTCCTATGTTAGTGTTCCCTATTCCAGGGAATGTTTGATATGATGCATATGAGTCACTCCCTGTACTTCTTCGTGCTTTGGAACTGGAAGCCATTTCTGCATATAAAATATTTTTGTTTCAGAAACAGAAAAGTTTTTTTTGGCTATCGCCATCCAGCGACACCCACTATCGTCGGGCGATATCGGAAAATCATTTTTCTTCATTTCCGACTTCAGATCTGGTTTCCCCCTTCATCCAAAATACCAGATCTGCAAGTTAGTGTTCTTCAAATCAGTTTTTCACAACTTAAATTCAAGGACATCTTCACAAATTTCACTCATACAACCCTAGTAAATCAAGATCCCCAAACCAAATTTTAACACGTGAAAACCTGGAAATTTCTTCTCTAAACTAACATACTATACTATTCTTCCAATTAGATCCATAAAAACCAAAGATTCAAAGCAAAAATTCAAGTTTTCATACCTAGGATTAGGGTTTCGCCGCCTTCTCCTCCGCATTCTGCACTCAGTCTTCAAGAAAAATGGTTCACTTTGATGGCTTTGACTGAATGCACCAGTTTTAAACAATTTTCCACTATCGCTGACCGGCGATACCTGGTATCGCCGGGCGATAGTGTCATTTTCTTGTTTCTTCAAATTGTCTTGCTGACTCAATTTAAGGCCAGGTGTAATATTTTTTTTGAGTTTTATACTAACTTGGTTCTCTAGTTCACCACTCTTATATCTGTTATACATATTTCAGTACTTGTGTTCTTAACCTCGTGAAATTGTTTTTGCATGTCTCTAAGTATGAGAAATCTTTTAGTTATGATAATGTTATTTCACTCACGGTTGTGCAAATCTTCGTATGCCTCCATCTTACAAAATGTGAATTGTGAATGTTTTTACCATAACCACATGTGTTGCATGCTTTCAGCATCTGCTTTATCCGAGTTTTGTACAGTGCACCATAACATTACATTATTCTGTATGCTCTCACAAGTGAATTCGGACTCCTTTGTTCAGCTAGAGAAAAACAATATATATGAGTACAACAGTGTATCATCCCAAAAGTACAAACATTTGGTGATACTTCCAAACAACAAAAAAGAAAACACTCAAATAATAAAGGGCTGACAAGGAACCTCCACCAAGCACTACTTACCCTCCTGATAAGTCTTCATGAGCATTGTTAGGTTGAGCACCTTGGCAAGAATTGTAAAGTCTCTTGTGCAAATTTTACATGAATAATTTCTTTCTTATGTGTGCTGACCTCTTGGGTACAAGTATAGCTCCGCATGTAACCACTATGTTATGTTGTTTTTTAAAATTCGCATGTTCATGTTTGTTTTTGTAAGACTAAGGATCAGTTTCGCCACACCACCTCACGTGTACACAACATTATCCTCTCTAAATGTTCTCTTATGAGAATTGGACTGAAAACTATTTCACCAACACTTTTTCACTAGAACATGTGTTTATGATGCAGTTTGTTGAACATTGACATAGTTATTATTTACTCATTTTATTTATACTACATTGCTCACCTACCCTCTCTGAGTCTCTCTTTTATGTTTCTTCCTTCTTTCGCTTCTGTCGTACTCTTCGATCTCTTTTGATAATACCAAAGGGGGAGAAACTTTACAAAAGCAATCATTCACCGAAGTCTGTTCTTATATCTTTGTGCACACTTGGAAGACACATTATTTGTTTTAATTATTTTTCACATCTTTAATTAAAAATACACAAATTTCCAATATGCTTCCATTTAGGGGGAGATCACATTTAGGGGGAGTCTTTCATCCAAGAGCAATTTGTGCACATACACTTGTTTCGTCTTAATACTCAAATAGGGTGGACCTTTTTAACATTCATGATTTCTTTCTTAATGGATTTGTTATTATCAAAAGGGGGAGATTGTTGGAGCATGCATTCCACGCTTCCTAGTTTGCTAATAACAAATCTTGTTTGTATTTGATATTTGGATGTTATTGGTGTGCAGGTAACGCAGGTTAATATCTCATATCTTTTTGATGATGAATCGGATCAGAATTGAGTTCGGGATATATCTCCAGGCGATAGTAGGTATCGCCAATAGGCGATAGCGCCACTCAACACTCGACGTAATTCCACACGACGCTCAACGAAATCATGGCTTGGATATATCGGCATGCGATAGTGGGTATCGCCACAGGCGATAGCGCCACTCGACGCATTTCAGCTCGATGCTCGACGAAATCATGGCCACTGTTATTTCGCTATCGCCAGATGGCGATATCCGGTATCGCGCGGCGATAGTGCACGATTCAGCGCTCAACGTTTGTGCGATGCGAGAATGAGGATTTCGTGGGACACGTGGCAGCTGTTACTGCTATCGCCAGATGGCGATACCCAGTATCGCGCGGCGATAGCGCCAGAATATAAAAGTCTCTCATTTTATGAGAAAGTTACGATTTTCATTACCTGGAGTGCACTTACCTTCATAGATGTTCCAGAGAGCTCCAGAACTCAGAGATACTCTATACTCCTTAGAAGGCCAAATAGCGCGGAAGATTGACAGCACGTGTGAAGCATTCAAAGCATCTCTTGCAAGGATTCATCGGCATCTTCAGCGCTTTGTTTGAAGGGAGTGTCTAGCCTAAAGTGCTCAATTTGTTTTTGTTATTTTTCATTTATTTTCTCATTGTAATCGGAAGGGAAATCGCCTCCTTGTATATGGTGTCTAGGTCCTTATGTGGCTTAGGGGAAAATCGTCATCTTGTGAGTGGCGTCTAAGTCCTTATGTGGCTTAGGGAGAAATCATTGCCTTGTGTGCAGCGTCTAGATCGGGGTTAGATCTAGGGGAGGCTAGTAGCAAGATCTAGGGAGAGATACGCTTTAGCCTGCCGGTTCTTGGTAGAAAAACAGGCGAATACACTAGAAAATTATTTATTTCATAAGCCTTTGTCTCTAGCTCTATAGAGACACTTTGTATGCAATTTAACTCTTTTGAAATATATCATTATTGTTTTTAGCTAGTATTCGTTTGCACTCTTCTATTACTTTGTTGTTATTCATCTTGTAAAGGTTGCTTAGATTGTTTAAGAAAATTAAAAAGAACCTTTATTCACCCCCCCCCCCCCCACCTCTAAGGGCGCCGTAAGATCCAACACTAGCCTCTGATGCGTCAAGATGCACTCCTGAAGATCATTCTCCCTGATCAAGGAGTTCAGATATTCCCGGTAGACTGCTGGCTCGTACTCTAAAACCATGGTGATATACATATCATCCATCATCTACATCAACCCCATATACATCACTCGGGGCTCCAGTCCAGTAGTGTTGGCTCTCCTGCTCAATGCATCAGCTAGAGTGTTCGCTTTCCGCGGATGATAGTGCAATTTGTAATCATAATCGCAGAGAAATTCCGGTCATCTCCTCTGCCGAAGGTTCAGATCTTTCCGCGTGTCGATGTATTTGAGATTCTTGTGATCCGAGTAGACATCATAATTAACCCCATACAAGTAGTGTCTCCATATCTTTAGTACGAATACGATCGCCCCGAGCTCCAAGTCATGCACCGGGTAATTTTGTTCATGTTTCTTCAATTGCTTGGAGGCATAAGCAATAACGTGGCCGTGCTGCATCAAGACGGCACCCATCCCCTGGTAAGAAGCGTCGGTGTAAATCTAGAATCCTTCCTTCCCAGATGGAAGGGCAAGGATAGGGGCAGAGGTAAGCCGGCACTTTAACTCCTGAAACGATGACTCACACCTTTCGGTCCACACAAATGCTGCTTCCTTCTTCGTCAATGTCGTGAGGGGAAGTGCTATCCTCGAAAACCCCTCCACGAACTTGCGGTAATACCCGGCGAGTCCCAAGAAGCTGCGTATATCAGAAGCTGATTTTGGCTGCGGCCAATCACGCACTGCCTGTACTTTGGCCGGATCCACGGCCAACCCGGCTCCACTGACAACATGTCCCAGAAATGCCACCTCTTGCAGCCAGAACTGATACTTGCAAAAATTCGCATACAACTAATGCTCCCTCAATCTCCCCAGTACCTATGCCAAATGTTGTATGTGCTCCTCCTTTGTCCGAGAATAGATCAAGATATCATCAATAAATACTATGACGCATCTATCCAAGTAAGGCTCGAAAATACGGTTCATCAGACTCATGAATGTAGAAGGTGCATCCGTGAGCCCGAAAGGCATCACCGTGAACTCGTACAGTCCATAGCGGGAACTGAATGTTGTCTTCGGAATGTCTTCCTCCTGAATTCGCAATTGATAATACCTTAATCGTAAGTCCAGCTTGGAGAACCAGAAGGCTCCCTGAAGCTGATCAAATAGCTCATCGATCCGGGGCAATGGGTAAGTGTTCCGGACCTTCTGCCGATTCAGCTCTCGGTAGTCGATGTAGAGCCACAACGACCCATCCTTTTTTTGATAAGTAATACTGGTGCTCCCTAGGGTGATGAGCTGGGTCGAACAAAGCCCGACTCTACTAAATCCTGTAGCTGGGACCTGAACTCTACCAACTCCTTAGGAGCCATCCTATATGGTGCTCGAGATACGGGCCTCGCTCTTGGCACTAGCTGTATCCGGAAGTCCATATCCCTAGGTGGCGGTAATCCGGGCAATTTCTCCAGGAATACATCGGGGAAATCCCGAGCCACCGAGATGTCAGCAAGGGAAGCTTCTACTCCCGCCATCTCGAAGCATATAATGTACACCTTCTCTCCCTGATGGTGGGCCTTGACAGCCTATACAGATGATAATAATATATGGGAGATAGGTCTGATACCTTCGACGATGACGTAGGAATCACCATGCCTCAGAGAGATCCTTCTCGACGGGCAATCAATTTGGGCATAGTTCCAGTGTAACCACGTCATGCCCAAGATTAAGTCGAAATCTGGCAGCCGCAGGATCATCGCTGGCGCCTCAAATGTCCTGCCACCAATCTCAGCCTCCATGTTGCAATGGGCAGAGGTCTGTATCTCTGACCCATTGGGTAGACGCAACCTCATATCCATGCCTGGAAATCTTTCCACACCCTCCAGACCTTCTATAAAGGCCTTAGAAACAAACGAGTGGGAGGCACCCGTGTCAAACAAGGTACGAGCGGGCTTGTCGCTGATCATGACTATGCCTGAGTTATTTGGGTTCAAATAAACTGTTATTATTTAAAAAACAAATAAGGTATTACATAAATGAAACTTTAAATTTACAATAATCTAAGTACCTGTGATGACCTCCTCTGGGTTCCTCGGTTCGGCGAGGTCTAGTGCGTATATTTGCTCCTGTTCTCGCCCTCGGTCGTGATATCCCCAGCCTCAGCCTCGACCTCATCCTCAGCGTCGGCCTTGGCCCTGCTGTACTGTAGGGGCCACTATAGGTGGAGGAGGAGGAGGTGGATGAAACCGATGCGGACACTCCGATCTAATATGCCCAGGCTGGTGGCATCCAAAACAAACTACCGACCGGTGGCCACGGTCATCTTGCCTCCTCGGGTCATGCACCTGTAGAGGTGGGGGAGCTAACACTGTAGGAGGCCCCTGCTCCTGCCTGAAGTAGGGACGACGACGTACCCCACCCCTCTTATATCCAATGACTCTGCCTCACTGGGATCCCCTGCTACTCTCCCCGGGTGATGACCCATCCAGCGGCCTCTTTCCTCTATTCTGCACCATCAGCTGGTCTGCCTCCAGCTTCTTGGCCATCTCTATGATCTGTGATGAGGTGCCCTGAGAGATGAATAGTAGGGGCTGCCTCAAGGAATCTCTGAGCCCATGATAGAATCTCTTAGCATACTTCATGTCATCCATGTCATGGATACTCGAAAATCTAGCCAGATGGGAGAACTCTCTTTGATACTCGATCATAGATCTGGTCCCCTGCTTGAGGTTCAGAAACCTCTCTTCTAGTGCTTCTCTGTCTGTGATGGACACATAATGCTCCAAGAATGTCTCACTAAACTCCTCCCATGAGATGTCTGGCAGCTCCCAATCAGCATAAGTGGACTCTCGCACGGACTTCCACGATCTTTTTGCATGGGCATCTTATGCAGAGGTGGCTAGAGGAACTGCCTGGCTGACCGGGCAGCTGATGCCTGCCAATATCTCATGTATGGCCTCCAACCATTCCTCAGTCTTCACAGCATCCTCTGTCACTCGGTACATCAGCGGGGACAGGATCTTTAAGGCACTCAACCAGCTTGACCCCGGATTTGGCTGCGGAGTCGGGACCTGCTGGGCTTTGAAGGCTTCCAGGATAGTCGTCAAAGTTTGCCCCATCTCTGTCTGTAGAAAGGGAGTGCCGGCCGGAGGGTGAGGAACCACATTCTGCGGCTCAGCGACCTGTGGAGGTTTCATAAAGGTAAGGTTAAACAGAACTGGCCTAACTCATTGTATTTAATGGACTGTTTTATGTGACTTTTTACGTATGGGCACACCACTGCTTCTGCTGCATAGTTTGTCCGCAAATTAATACTCGAGCAGGGTGGTCTAATGTTGTGGACTTCTTTCTCATATGATCATTTGTTCAAGTGATACCAGTTTGTAAGACCCCACCCTTTACCAAGGAGGCTCCCGGTCTTATGCCCAGAACCGCCGTCTTACGGTGGCACTAACACACGGGTTAGTCGACACCGCAACACGCCGATTCTACCGGCTAAAACGATCACATAGCCTGTTGGCCAAAGAGAGTAAGAAGTATAGCAATAAAGAACTATAAACCAGTCCACAGTCACAGTACATATCATATAATAAAATGAAATAATAAGAAGAGTAAAAGGGCTTATGCCCCGTACATGAATATCAACTCTCCTCACATAACAAAATGCGGAAGCAAAACTATCCACGTACTCGTCCCACCTGAGAAAACTCTGTAGTAAACGTAGTAGATGGTGGTGGTATCAACTCCTCACGTCCTGTCACCTCGTCCTGCCGGTCGTGCTAGTTCTCCATCTCCTCGAGCTCCTAAAAATAGTTTGTTCATCGACCATTAGTCAAAAAGACTAAGTTTTTTTCCTCCGCACCTTTCCCTGCAACTCCTAGTCACCGTGCAGGAGGACGAAGCGGAGGACAACAAGGGGTATAAAAAGGGAAGCAGGTGACAAGGAATCTATGATACCAACTATGAATGTAAACAGTAAATCTACACTAGCAGTTCTATGTATATAGTCTAATTATAGAAACATGTACAGTAAGTAAAACTGGAAATAAGTAAAGTGCAGTAACTGAAGTATAAAAATTTACTGCTAATATACATCACAGAAGTACCTTAACTTATATGAGTGCCCATACAAACATATAAGTTAGAGTTTTCAAAATTTAACTTATCATATAAAATAGCTCATACTAATTTATATGATAAGGATCCATGAAGTGTATGCCTAATATGAATGAATGCATGCAGTTATTTATGAGTCATGCAAGTGCAACTCACACACAACGACTCTGTGATCACACACCTTTAGTTCCCACTTTTCGGAGCTAGCATCACTCTCTGGTACCACCATTGTGGCTACGGCAGCAGTGGAGCGGGCGTCTCCACTCTTAGGCGGGTATCACACTACCAGGCCTAGACCTTCCAAACGCATCTGTACACGTCCTAGGTGCACTTTAGAGTCTCTGCGTACTATTTGCTGGCTACCCACCAGTCTTTTTGGTCGGGTGTGCATTTTAGGGGATCGTCCTCCAGACCGCAACGTAAAAACAACCCACTGGCCCCTCAAACCATCACACCTCGCTAGAGCCACCGTACTGCCATTGGTGTGATGATTGGCCCAGTACCGCATGACCAGCCATAGTTTATGCACATGCAAGATATTCCAACCCATCGCGGGTGAGATTGCACATAGTGCTTTTATTCAAAATCCCTCAAACCCTTCACGGGTTAGAATGCATAATAGTGCCTTTAATCAGAATCCCTCAAACCCATCATGGGAGAGAATGAACCACAATGTCTTAACCTATTAGACTACTCTTGTCTACGGGTTATTATACTTAGTGATTTCCCAGGGTATACCCGGTGAAGGGCACTCGGGGGCACTAGGAACTATAATAGGATTACGCCCAAAGCTCCCTTTCTCAAGGATATTTACTTTAGTTGATGACTACCCATAATTCACCCCCAGCTCTCGTTGTTGCTCTGGAACAATCCTAATGGCTTAAGATATTACCGGGGAAATCGGCGGTCTTCCGTCGATCTCCGTTTTAACCACTGTCCTTATGGTTTGCACTCCACCCCTCATGATCCAGTAGTGACCTATAGGAGACCAATCAGGACTTATTCCTCTAATGCAATTCTCACCTCAATGGTTAATCATATCCCCTTGTGGTCCTTGTGGTTTAAGTTAACTGTGTTAGTCACTACCCATGACATAATACCACCCATAAAGTACGACTTCCAATTTTCTTGGCCAAGTGACCCTAATCATTTATCATGGATGGTATGATATATGATATTGACTATGTGGAGTTTTCACTATTTTTTTCTAAGTTGTAAAGACCCTAAATTAAATCATTTAATTAAGTGGTCTATGTCACTTTATTCAAGAAGTACCATATCAAATGATCCCCTTGGTCTAATAAATTTTCTTGATGATCATATAGGCTAATTATGACTGGTTTCCAAGATTTGAAATTTTTCCCATTTATATTTCCATTTAATTTTCATTTTTAGTTAAATCCATGAATTGGCCACTTTACAAATGAAGTACATCAAATATGTTTCTAAAACTTCTAGAAAATTTATTGCATATGTGAATTGCTAAAATAATACCAAATACAAAATTTCAAGGTCCAAAATAGTAATTTGGTTTACCAACATTCATATGACAAATATTACAAAAATGCCACTAGTTGGATTTTAAACCTATAGATGCATCCAAAAATATCCAAAAAACTACACAAGGTCACAAATACATATTTAAAACACTAGGTATTTTTCCATAATTTTCCTGCTGAATTTCTATCATTTTAAAATAATCACCATAAAAGGGCAAAATTGTAATTTCTACATAATTCCAAATTATAATCATCTAACAGACCTATAAAATTTTCCAGTAGTTAAACATGACTACCTTGAGTTCTTATCCAAATTTTAAAATTTTAACTTATCAATAACTCTATTTTCAAATTTCTATCTTTAAATGACCTAATATTCAAAAAATTAAAATAATGGGATTTTTTATCCCAAAAATCACATTTCTTCTGTTGATGGTATATTTCACCCTAATAGACCTCTGACCTAGATTTCATACACTTTTGATGTTCCAAATGGGCTAATCCCCATTATATAGATTTTTGCTAAAGGCACCCCAAGTCTACATTCATCACACTCATTCAAGTGGGTTTACCCAACATGTAGAGACCCAAAGAGGCTGATATTTTTATCATGGCCTACTATTGTCCCAATATACGTGAAACCAAAATTTGGGGCCATTTGGAGTTGTATTTCTTCAAATATTCAAATAATTTAATTATATGTATTTTCACAAAACCTATAGGAAAACTTCCTCCAAAAATTTTCATATTTTTACAGGGTCTAAGTTTCACCTAATCAAGCACATGCCCAAAATTTTGGGTCATGTGGACTTTTGGTTTGTCATGGGCAAGCATTTGAATTTCTTCCCTTGCCTAGGACCAGTCCTAGAAGAACAGTCCTACAGGGAGCCCTACAGCTCCAAATCTCATGTTTAGGGTGGCAAATTGAAGGTAAGACTTAGGCATACAATTTTCATTTTGGTGTCTGGGTCTGAATTTTCTTTAAGAGGCCTATATTTATCATGCAAGAGCACTGCAAATGTGTGACACTTATTAAATAATTCCTTAAGTTAAATTAATCATTATTTAAATAAAAACTGATGACATCCCGTCATCATCCCCGATCAGCAACTACAGAGATTAAGCCTGGCTGGGTCATGTTTGCTGTCGATTTCTGGCCACCTGGGTCGGCGCCACCACCGGCGAATATTGCCACCACCTCCGTTGAGGTGGGGGCTAGCGTTTCCCGGCGGTGAGGCGGTCGGAGGCGGCTCCTCCGGCGATCCCGAGCAAGAAGAAAAACTCAAGAAATTCACTCCATTCTCACATGGAATCCGGCTCAATTGAGCCCGATATCTCCCCTAAAAGATCTAGGATCCTAGTACGGGTAGAGGTGAGGTGAAACGAACCCGAATTGAGGCTTGGCGGCGAGTTTGGCGGCGGTGAGACATGGCCGAGCTTGCTTCGGAAACTCCTCCCCATTTAGTCGATTCTCCAGCAAATTCTTTGTTTCAAGGACTCGTTCTCCAGTCATTTCCCCTCTCTGAAGCTGATGGTGTGGCTGGATTGGGCTGAGAGGGGTGTGTGGAAAGATAAGTCCAAGGGGTAGCTTTGGTTGAGCTTTGGTTGCTCCACCCATGGTGCCAAGTGGCCACCATGGTCCAAATTCCTCTGGAATTGCCTGAGGAGGTCGACCAACAAGCTTAGGCAGCTGAATAAGTGGCCATGTGGCCATCCTTCCTCTTCATTCCTCTTCTCTCTCCTCTTTCCTCTCCAAATTCCTTTTCTACCCCTTTGCATGTACTCTCTCACCTGATTTTGGGGGTTAGGAGTTGTCTTTGACCACTTGGGCTGGTCATGGGCCATGGTTAGTGGGCTTTGCCCATTGGGAATGGGCTTGACCCTTATTTTCCTCTTTAGGCCACATGTTTGACCAAGTTGACTTTTAGAGTTGACTTGGTCAACTTGATGAGTGGGCTGACCCCACCTGAAGGTCATGGACCCTATGACACCACCCAACTTTGGTTGGGCCATGGTGGTGCCCCGCTTAGACTATTTGGGCCTTTAGGTGGGGGTTTGACCAAATTAAGACTAGGGTTGACTTGGGTCAACTCTAGTCAATTGGTGACCTTGTGATATGGCTTATGGTTCCCTTAGGTTGGTGTTAGGGCTAGGGATGCAGTGGTGGAATTAATGTGTGGCTAGGACCCCAATTTGGGCTGGTTTGACTTAAATCATCTTGGGCCCTACTGTGGGCCCCATGTGACTAAACCCTAATCTCATGGTTCAACCTAGTCTAAACCCATGCCCCACCACATTCCCTAACCCAACCTAAGTAGAGGGGTCTAATTGCAAGTGGGATGTTACAGTGCAATCGACCATCTAATACTGAAGACCCGCCACTTTATGCACATGCAACCATGAATTTCTGAGTCATCGGCTCCCCGAACTAACCTGTCTGTTTCAACTACCTTCTGATGCCTTCGGCTCACCGAGCTAACTTGCCCATATCCACAACCACCGAGCCTACCGCTCGGATGTCTAAACCAAACTAACCACCCGATTCACCGGGGTGTGTGAAAGTGAAGCCCTAGACAATTGGTTAACCATGGACTGCCTAGGGCATTCCCTGTGAAGGGCTCTCGATGGTATTAGGAACTACGATGGGCTTAGCTCCCTTTCGCAAGGTACTTATTATTGTCGGTATATACCCATGTCCCGACTCTTAGCATTACACATGAACTACCATAAGTGTATTTAGCTTCTTTCTCTATGGAAAGACGATCTATCATCGATTCCAAGCACACTCTACCCATAAAAAACCGGGCTCACACAACCTACCTTCCGTTGGTGACCTTAATCATTCTCAACCAGACTAGATGCACCACCTACCCTTTCCAAGGTTCACATGTTTCCTTAATTCTTCATTTTTATTATGTGCAGACCTAATGAGCTATATGGTGTACATGAATGGTGACCCCTCCAAATATTCATCCAAATGACCTAATATTATTACTGGGGGTCAATCATGATATTTTAAGATTAAATCTAGGAGATAATTTTTTTCATAATTTAATTTTCATTTAATTAATTTCCTGCAAAATAAGGCCAACAATGCTTTTAAACATCAAGTACACTTTTCTGACCTGGTATTGCCTCAAAACATTATGACAACTATATATCATCCAAAAAATAGTAAATATGAAAAATCACAATTTTCCAAAAAGTTTTGACCTTCAAATAAGATATTGATTAAATAATCATCAAGACAAGGTGAAGAAGGAAGTATTACAAATAATGATCCAAAAAATTATAGAAAAATTACCATAGGTTTAATATGACCAGAAAAGACTTCTAACCAAAAATAATAATTTTCTAAGTCCATTTGGTCATATAAACAAATTATTTATAGATATTCAAGACAGGGCACTTTGTGAATGATCTTTTATGAAAAATCTTCCAATAATTTTATAAAACTTCACAGAGCATGATGTATCCTAAAATATCCTCTGACCAAATTCCATAATTTTCCAGTGAGTAACAATCTCATAATTAATTTATTTAAAGATGTTCAATCTAGGGCACTATGTGAATGATCCTACATGAAGATTCTTCCAAAAATTACATAAAACTTCACAGAACATTAGAGTGACCTAAAAAGTCCTCTGACGAAGTTTCATAATTTTCCAGTAAGTAAAAAACTCATAAATAATTTTCTTGCAATTAGGGCAAACATTGGGTTGTAAATAAAGTACCAAATATATCAATCTAAAATTCATAACAAAATTATCAGATAACAACATCACTATAAGCTCACTTTCAAAGTTTCATGAACGTCCAAGGTCATATAAACATGAAATGTCATTTTGAAATAATTGTCATAATTAATCCTTACTTAATTCAGAGGGGATAAATTTCCTAAAAATTACAGTAAAATTATCCAATGCTTATTGCCACACTATGAAGTAGACTACGAATTTTACAAGTTAATCCAAGGAAATATGAACCCCATGTCCTTCAATAGGATCCAAATCTCAACCCTTGGGCCTACACTAGGGACTTACGGTATCTCCACCCCAAACCACCCTAAATATCTTGTGAGGTGTCTTTAGGTGACCTTGAAGGTAGTGGCTAAAGTATCATCCCTTTTGGATTAGGATTGTCCACTCAACCCACCAATTTCCCCCTTGCCCTAATTTTCCCTTAATAGGACCAAACATGGTCACACCATTACCCAACCAAATCAACCCCAAATGAGCTGAGATTTTTACCAGTGATCTCTCATGACGCTAAGGGACATCCACCAAACTTTTGGATGGTTTTGAGGTTATTAGACCCCTTAATTAAATCATACATGGAATTATTAAATATTTACAAAAACTATAGAAAAATTCCCAAAAATTTCCATTTTTGGATATGTCGGAGGTGTAGGTAAGAGTGACTCTCAATCCAAATTTCAAGTAATTTGGATAGCTGGATTTGTGGGGGCACTCAATTTAGTCTCTGATTAACCTTATGTATAGACTGCACCATTTTGAGTGTTGTGGTCCGACCACTAACCCAAATTGGTTGAAATAAATTTTAAAATAATGTAGATTTCAAGCAATATAATTTTCATGTTGGCCATTTTTCATGTTTCAGCCACTAAGGCTTTATTTTCCTGGTTTAAAAAGAGTACAGTAAAGGGATAAGTAATACTAATAATAATTATTAATTATTATGAAAAGAGACGGCTCTGATTATCTCTTCCACCTCCAGTCAAGGGCCGTGATTCACCCGACCTGGAGTAGCTTTCACGACCTTTTCCCGGCCACCCGACCACTTCCCTGAACGGCCACCACTACCACCACCTCCGTTGAGGTTGTGGTTATCATCGGGAGGCGGCACAGCCACCGGAGGTGGCGTTTCCGACGAACCTGAGAATGAAAAAACCATGATTTTTCATGGAATTCAAGAATGTAAATCAGCCCAATTGGGCTCGATTTCAAATCCTATTGATCTAGGATGTTAGCACAAGGGGAGAGGAGGAGAAGTGGACCTGAGTTTGCGGAGGAAAATCCTAGCCGACCACACCATGCCATGGCCAATCCAAGCTTTCGGGTGCTCTGAAACAGTACAGCCAAGGGCTTCGATTTCTTTAGGCGAGGGCTGGAAACGGCTCCTCTCAAGCTAGTGAAGCTTTTAAAAAATCAAATGGGGAAGTGGGAGGGCCATGGCTTCAAAGCCATTAATGGCCATTAATGGAGAGTTTTGACCATGGTGGAATTCACTACAGACAACCACTGAATGACCTGAAAAACACCTTGATCTTCTTAGAACTGATGGCGGAGATGAACCAAGCCATTTGAGATGAAGAGAGGAGGCCCCTTGGCCTTCCAAGCCATGAATGGCCCTCTTTCTCTCTCTTTCTCTCCCTCCATTAAAGAGAAACTTGACTTTATCTCTCCTAGTTACTTCCTCCAGAATTTCAATGGAAAATTAAGTAAATATCAGCATCCTAAATCTAGTGGTCCACTCAAATTGGGCTTAGCCCAAGTGGCTTGGACTTGGTTAAGTCATTTAGGCTAGTTTGACCTTTTTTAAGGTTGAGTTGACATTGGTCAATTTGACCTTTTGATTTGACCCAAATGGGTCCCTAGTGACACATTGACCTCTCATTAGGTCTAGGGAGACTTGGGTATGGTTGGTTTGATACCTTGGTGGTCACTTGACCCTTATTTTGGGCACTTTGACCACTTTATGGTTTATGTTGACTTTGGTAAACTTGACCACTTGGGTTGACCCAAATGGGTCCTTAGTGACCCAATGGACCTCTTAATGGGTTAGGGAGGTTTAGGTGGGGTCATTTTGGCAAGTTGGAGGTTCATTGGCCCTAGATAGGCTACTTTGACCATTTTAGAGTTATGGTTGACTTTAGGTCAACTTGACCACTTTGGTTGACCCCAATGGGTTCTAGGTGGCCCATTGACCTCCCTTAAGGTCTAGGAAGGTCTAGGTGGGGTCATTTTTGGCAAGTTGAAGGTCCATTGGCCCTAGATAGACCACTTTGACCATTTTAGTGTTAGGGTTGACTTTGGCCAACTTGACCACTTTGGTTGAACCTAATGGAACCTTTGTGACCCAGTGAACCTTATAAAGGGTCTAGGGAAGTTATGGTGGGAAAAAGAGTCAAGGTGAGGCCCTAAAGTTAAACCCTAGGTTAGGTAATTGGAAATTGTTATTTGTAGACAATGGTGATTTTCACCTTCATGCCCTAGTTCACCCGGTCTTCTTGAGCTTCCTAGGGTTTTGTCATGATCTAGTCATGACAAAATCACTCTTAAGGGTCTAGTTGTTTGAGGGATGTTACAGTATGGATCACATCTTGAAGGATTGCTTCATTTTTAAAAGGCAACACATGAAGTATGGTGATGAACCAGATATCCAGATCATATCTACCATATTCTTGACTATATTCCTTCATCCTCTGATGACATGTACACAACACCACCATGTCTATGAGGGATTGTTGTGGATATGCCCATCAAAATTATGGATGATCTGTATGATGATAATGTACCAATCATTTATTTATCACCCTTTTAGGCAATGGAACACTCACCCTCTAATATTAATTCTAACACTAGTTCTCAACTCCATTTTATATGGCTTAAGTACTACTACTAATGATGATTATTATGTGCTAGATGTCCAACATGGAGAGGATCTGGAGCACCTGGATGCACCAGAGCGGGATGAGAAGAGTGTTCTCTCCATCGGGGAGATGTTTGTGGATCCTATTGTCGAGGAACCTGATTGTACATTTTTGAATTAGAAATTAATTGTGTTCCTCTAACCTCTTTGCAAAACTATTCTACACATTTATTTTATGATCCTATCAAAGAATGTTTGCAGGGTGAAGACATGGACCTCCAAGCTGCACCAAAATAGGATGAGGAGGATGACCTTTATGATAAGGTGTTGTGCACCTCTTCATTGGTGAAGGAGATATACTACACCACTTATGCTTTTAAGTTTTCAGATGCCCCTCACTTTGATTCATATGATTCCAACAATGATCAAGCTTGTGAACCTGTCGGGATTGAAATCAGCGTCACTTGCACAATTACTAATTATTTATGTCTTTCTTATATTTTGTTTCCTCACCATCCTTCTATTGTTGAACACATGCAGAGAAATTTAGGATTGGTACAACCATGGGATGCTGAAACTAAAATGCATTTAGTTTTAGAAATTTCTACATGTGTGGAAATTGTTTATTCTATTCATAATTTGTGAATCCCATTGAATTTGATGGTAGCGTAGGTGAGTGCATAGACGGTCACTAGAGTTGTATTGCTTGAGTTGGGAGGAACGGTATTCTCTCTCGATGGCTAGAACTTTTCCTTAGCGACTCTCAAAGCATGGGTATATGTTAGTTTTTGTGTACGAATGTGATATAGGCCATGTTTTAGCTCGATTGAGCCTTTGCACCTTGACCTGCATGTATTATACTTACTCACACCATTTAAGCTTAAACCCTACTAGTTGATTCAGCTCCACTATAAATTCACCAAGTCCAAATTGACCATCCTATTCACACACCAAGATCTAAGCTAAAATCTTATTTCAATTGAAAATGGGGAGTGTTGGGTGTATGTTTGAATACGGTGGCTATGCTTCATTTAATATATAGCTGAAATTATTTTTAAATTGCAATGTTAAAAATCTATAAAAAGAGTTACAAAAATAAGTGAAAAGAAATGAAACTGAAAATGTGAAAATAATTTGTATATGTGGATAGGCAGTGGATGTTGTCCATAGTATATTGTTCAAGCCTGGGGTCGTTTGTGCACATTTTCATTATTGCTGGGATTATATTATTTGTGAGAGCTTATTTAGGTTAATGTGTGTTAAGCCCCTGTGTTTATCTATTGATTACCGCACCGTAAACCTAAGCATATATTTTAACCTAAAGCCATATTGATTTGCAGTATGAATCTAACTAGTCTAGTAGAGAAACTGTGAATGAGGAAGCCATTGACTATCGACATTGATGGATTTTTTTTGGAGGTTGTCCATATCCCTGACTCTTAGCAAAACACCTCTGAGTGATCGAGTCTCTTTTTATTAGATCTGGTGGACAACCTTAGAGGGGGGTGAATAAGGTTTACGACGTTTATTATAAATTCGAGCTATTTCTAACCAGAAAAACTAGTTCAGGAAGATACTGATGCGTCGGAAAGTGTACCGATCGTAGTCAAGTAATAAAGTTGGGGAGTTGAGTCACCGAATATCGATCTCTCGAGGAGTACAGGTAGGGAGTGTGATTTCGCTATTGAAAAAGTGATTGCAAGTGTTAACGTAAGCAAAGGGGGTTTTGTTTTGGATTTTCTTAAGATTAATACTAAATAACCTATTGCGGGTCGCCGTCACCGCGTCTCTTTGGTGGATTACTCAAGAGAGTAATAGGAAAGATGGACGAGCCAATGAGGGTCGCAATCACCTCTTTGCCACCCATGCTTCTGGCAATCACTAGAACGGCACTATCTCAACAAGAATATGGAAAACTGAAGCTAAGCAGCATAATCATGATCAAAAATATAACAACATATAGACATGCTGAAACACTTAAAATTAAACCGTGTTCTTAAGCAAAAATCACACAACCGCTACTTCAGAATAAAGTAACTACAAGAGGAGGGGGATAAATACAACCAAACGCACGAAAGCTTTCCGAGATTCGCGGCTGGAGTCAACGGTTGTCGGGCCTTATCCGAGCTCGGTCTACGGATGTCGTCCTGGGTCAAGAAGGGTTGTCACCTCATTCCAATAAATCATCTTCTTCGTGAATAGGTGCTGGGCAGAATCTGTCCAAAGAACTCCACAGATGCAGCACCTTATGAGCTTGAAACGGAGCTTGGAGTTTAGAGAAGAGAATGGTGGCCAGAGGTGAAGTTATTGCAAGCTTTTGGAAGAAGAATGGTGGTCGGATCAACTCTCCAAGGAGGACAGAGAAAATAACGGTTGGAGGAACGTTTCCCCGCTCAAAAGAGCAGAAAATGGCGGCTGGGTCGGACTCGATCGGAACTCCCCTCAAAAAGAAGAAATCTGCGCTTTAAATAGAAACAGGTCAGAAAAATAGGCATGCACAGTTTGGCGCACGACCGTGCGCAAACCGTGCGATATTAACTTCCAAAACAAGCCTGCGGAAGGAGAAGCGTTGACCCGTGCGTTTTACTCGTGCACGGATATTTCCGCCCGTGTGAGAAGGAAATTGCACGGGTAGCGACAGAGAGAAGGAATTCAGGACACTACAGTGGAACCGTGCGTTTTACTCGCGCATGGGAGCAGCCACCCGTGTGTGAACAAAGCGAGTGATTAACCACAGAAGGTAACAAACTAGAAAGCTACAGGAAAACCGTGTGTTTCCTTCACGCACGGTTACGCTGAAATTGTGCGTCAACCGTGCGTGAGGATCGTCGAACTCAGCTCGATGAAATTTGTCGAGCTCAACTCGACGTTCTTCCAGCTAAAGAAAATGCACGATTTGGCACAAACCGTGCGTGAAGGAAATGCACGACCATGCATTTTCCACAAATCAGAATTCCTGCCTTGGGGAAAATGCACCACCTGCACAGCAATGAAACCGAGCTGGAGCACAAACTCCTAGCACCCATAATGCAAACAAAAACAAACAGAAAGAGCCATGGGGAGCACCATGTGCATACTCCCAACAACAGAATGTGCAATTGCACACCCTCGGGCCAAAACAGTGCACAAAAATGGTCCATGATCGAACAATGCTAATATAACCGATAACCGTTTGAAATGCAGTGCACGAGTGAGAAAACCAGCCCAGATGAGTCTGAAAAGCACTATAAATATCGGACTCATCACACCACCAGACTTAAACATTTGCTCATCCCAGGCAAATTATCTCTCCGTGAACAAGAAAACAGCTAGCTGGTTTAGAAATTTCCAAATAAAGTAAAGCGAGAAATCAAATACTTTCATGGGCATAGAAAATATAATAGATACAATTTGTAATTATGCTACGAAGTTTATAAATTTCGACAGGTGTAAATAAATATTGTAACTACTCAAAAACAGAATCCTGGAGAATCGTTCGGTCATGCGTAGGAAGAAAGTAGGCAGGCCACTCAGTTGAGCATTGCCAAAGACCGGGGCTCGGGATCACCTCCAAAGAAATCCATCAATGTCGGGTACCATATGCTTGCCCATTCACACTCTCTCCATGGCGCTAGTATGACTCAAGCGTAAATCTGTAGGGCTTTAGGAAAATAATGGGGCTTGGGTATATACGTAGGTAAGGACGCAAAAGGATAAAAACGATGGCTACGCACAACCCAAATGAGCACAAACAAATGTAATCCTCTCGCCAACAAAACAAGTCGGTACACCACACGACCAGACTTGAACTTGACAACACGGGTGTGTGCACCGCCTATCCCACAACAATAACATAAATAGATTCTTCATCTTCAATTTCTTTTGTATACAATGAGCACATATATTATATATTTTCTTTTCTTTTTCCAGATTTTTATAATACACTTTCAGCCAAATGTTTTAAAGAAAACTTCACCGCACAACCACATAACAACATCACATCCACAACACCAATGGAAGAATTAACATACTAAATACATCGAGCTTGGGGTGTGTAACTGGGAAAAGTTTTTAGGCTCTGGTGATCGCGAAGTGGTGCTAAATCAACAGGAATGGTATGCTCAAAATAGGCTAGCAATGGATTGTTGTTAGGACGTGTATAAGGCTCAATCGGGCCAAAAAGATGGCCTACATCATGCTCACGCTAGACCAACCATGCACCAATGCTTCGAGAGTAGCTTGGAGCAAGTTCTTAGCCACCGAGAAAGACAACCTTTCCTCCCGACTCGAGTAATATAAGGCTAGTGACGGCTACACACATTCCTACACTTTCGTTCGATTACTCCAGATTCAACACTTTTGAGTAGTACAAACAACATTTACAAATGCAAAAAAGTATAAATCTACTAGCATAAAGAAAAATTAAATCTGCATTATTTCTACACACCATGAGTACTTGATTAGGAGAACTGCACGAGTTTCACACTACTCTTGTAACACCTCCCCTGTAATGGCCGTATAATATGGGTCCGGTCGGGGCCCCACAACATACAGACGCCACAGCTTTAGCATTAAAAGCTGATATTAACTACCCAATCTCAAAACTCAATAACAAACAACAACGGAAACAGTAAACAAGACCAGAAGCTATCCATATTGATAAGAGTATCGAAGCGGACTTAAGGCCTTACAACAATAGAGAGTCCAACACTCAAATGAATACATCAAGCATCAATTTGCATAAGCACTCCTAGACTACCTCGGCATACAAGCCGGAAGACTAGAGCATCAAACATACAATGTCAGAAACTAGAGCTAGTACAAAACTTGTAACACTTCATGAGGCTTAGGCATTTTTGGCCGGCGCGCTAGCTCCTGCATGTGATCCATGCCCTGTAAAAATTGGTGGTAACATGGGTCAGCAAAGGTTGACCTCAAACTGTGTAACCAACACATCTCCTCCCGGCCACCCCTAACGGACCCCGGGGTACCCCTCCAACCTGCAAGTCGGCACTTCATATACCATATACCTAAACATGTAAAGCTCTAAATGAACAAGTTTGGATGTCTCAAACAACAAACACGTTTTCTATGTTGAGCATATAATAAAAAGGGGCCTACTATGCAACATGTATGCAAAACCCGGGCTTCACCCAAGGCACCCTATTGCGTATGCAACTAGCACATCATCAAAACATCTGGGTACTTCCAATTTCCCCATTGGCGTTAAGCCGCAAACAAAAGGGTACTGCAATAACCCTAACGGCATACAAACCGCAACAAGGAAATCTTGTCAAGGCCCCACCTGCTCATGGGTCTTAGACCCGGGCTTGCCTGCAAACTCTGACTTTGCATGTCAGGATTCTGTCTCACACACAAATCGATTCTAAGAACCCTTGTTGGACCCCACCCGCTCGTGGCTTCATTGCCCGGGCTTGCCCAATTCTTGGCGTTCTCGTCAGTCTCACAGAAGGGGACTAGTCTTGCCGGGACACTCTCCCCACATGACTTGTACGTCACGGGATAGCCAGCCGACCACGGAGACAAAGTCGTGCCTTAGCACATCACAATCCATAAACATTCCCACCCTAATCCATCATTTGTACTGCAACGTCCCCGCGCACCAAGGAAACCATCTACCGCAAATGCGGAGCTAACCTTATCCACCAAGGAAACCATCTACCGCCAATGCGGAGCTAACCTTGTCCGGTTCCGGCTACATGTACTCACTCGAGAAAGAGGGGGAAATCACATACATCACAAATGGCATCTTGCCGCAACGGATTTCTACAAAATCCTTAAGGCTCGTTATGCAACATCACTGAGTCGGACTAACGGTCGTGATTATGGCTTCACCCACAATGCATAATCCACTAACGGAGCGGATCTCCAATTCAAAATCATGTCGGGGACGAACTCAATCATCCCGAAGGTTCCTCTTGAACCTTGGCGACCCATACCCCTCTCATTTGAGAGATTTGGTGCCCAAAAGCTTGAAAGAAAAAGATGCTAAGCACGCATCCTAGAAACCAAGAGGAGAAGTGTCGTTACCTTACGGCCCCTCTTCCTAGCCATGGGAACTTAGCCGGATGAAAACCACCGCAATGGAATTGCCTCCGTGGATCTGGACTCGGCTCGCGATTACCGGCAGCCGAATCTATCATTCACCTTCTTCCTTGCTCTCCCTTCTCTCTAAAACTTTAGAAAGAGAAGACTTGAAGAAGAATGAGGGTTTCAAACCCTATTCCCAAACATAACTCAGCATGGACAGCTCTGGACCATCAAATCCCAATAGAAAGAAATGAACGACCACGATTCGCACTTAAAACCAAACTCCTGGGCCGAACACAGCTTGTGATACGCCCGTGTCCAAGGCTGTGTGCCTCAATCGATGCTGAAATCATCGCACCCAGAAAAGGACAAGGGTTCTGGACATGACCATGTAAAACGTGACATGCCCGTGTGACTTAGTAAACGGACGTGTGTCCGGGGCGTGTTCCTCCATCGACATAGGACAAAATACAACCCGAGGATAATATGGGTACTCGACACGCCTGTATCACATTTGACACGCCCGTGTCAAACCCGAACACGCCTGGGCTCCAGGCTGTGTTTATCCCCTCACACGGCCCGGCTATCATCCCGAGCAGGACACGGCCTGGGACACACCCGTGTCTCAGGTCGTGTTCATTGTCTCTACGATCGTCAACTGCATTTTCATCGACCACACGAAAATTCGTCGAACCCAAGCACGATACATCCTTGGACATGCCTGTGTCCCAGGCCGTGTTCACTATCTCGACACTTCGTCGAGCACAGTTCGTCGACCACCCGGGTTCTTCGTCGAACCCAAGCATGACATGGCCTTGGACATGTCAGTGTCTCAGGCCGTATGACCCCTACCAAGATCCTGACTTGGCTCTAAATTCTGTCCATCCCCCTTTCGAGTTTTGGGGCGTTATAACTCTATCCTAAAATCCTATGCCAGCACCACTATTTTAAAGTTAACACAAAAGAAATAAATTTGACTTGAGCTGAGCTCATGCATAAGATCATGCTCATGTGGTTGCAGGTGCACGATGCGGATATGATAATATGGAAACAGAAAATGAGAATATACTTTTGGTATGAAAGTGTTAATAGTGCATGTGCATAGGTAACCTGCATAACTCTCCCCTACCAGACTTAAACTAAACAATCTATCCAAGATTTACAATAAAAAAGAGAGATAAAAGTTGGGGAGAGGTTACCCCATACTCAGCAAATGAGCATACCAGAAGATTGGCGTTAATTTCAGCAAAACGTACACGGCCCAAACGAACTCCACCTGCACAAGAAATTATCTCCAACCATGCATATTATAAACATATAATATCAGCAGCAAAATTGAGCAAATTAAAAGCAGGGAAATTGGGTTGTCTCCCATAAGCCCTTTCCTTTACCGTCCTTAAGGTAGACCAAATACCTGTATTGGAAGTTATATAAATATTGTTTAGAGCATAAGTTCACAATGAAACAAAAAAGTCTAAAGTTACACATAGCATTAGCAATAAATAAAACTAGAAAAACAGGAAAGGGGCCCCGGAGATCCTTCACTCCTTAGCTAAATGCTGACTTGTGATAGATCCCCCTAGTCGTGTGAGATGATGGCAAGGAGAAAGCTTTAGGTCCCAGGGAAGACGAATCTCCACTGCCCCTAACCTCTTCCTTTTCGCGACGGCGGGCAAAATTCTGCTCCTTGCGTATGAGCAGTTCTTTCCTTTTCAGATCCACAGATGGGGTTTGCCAGGGTGGTATAACAACACCCACCAATTCAGCAGCACGCCTATCATTCTCATCTGGGGGCATCCTTTCCTCACCCGCGGCGGGTGAAAGATCAGCCCAAGTCACATGTTTAACAGTCTTACAAACTTTGTTCTTATAGATCAATGTTTTTAAATCAGTATTCCGTACGCATTCTACAGCCGTATTTAGCTCATGTTTCTTCTCAATCGAATCTTGTTTTGCATCAAGTGACTCTGTCTCTGACTCTCCTTTAGCTAATAGCAGCGGTTCTGCCACTTTCTTAACCCGATCTTGCTCATTCGGTAGATAACATGTCTCAGTTTCACTAGATAAATCATTAGATAACAAAACATCTAATTTCGGAAGTTCTCCGGGTTCATTTGAAATTATAGGGGGAAGTGGCGGAGGTAAAGGCAAATTGACCTTGGAAGCCAAGGTGACACCACTCACATTAAATTGCAATGTAGCTTCACTATCTTTTAGTAATGGGACCCCTAAGATGGGTTTCGATGTATTTCCCATGGGTCCTAACACCTGAAAGTCAGTGACTACAGCAGTCCCATTCAGAATCACTTCCACATCTTTAATCACCTCTTCGCCAATGAGGGTCGCAATCACCTCTTCGCCACGCACGCTTCTAGCAATCGCGAGAATGGCACTATCTCAACGAGAACATGGAAAACAGAAGCTAAACAACACAATCATGATCAAAAATATAACAACACATAGACATGCTGAAATATTTAAAATTAAACCGTGTTCTTAAGAAACAATCACACAACCGCTAGTTCATAACAAAGTAACTACAAGAGGAGGGGGAGAAATACAACCAAACGCACAAAGGCTTTCCGAGATTTGTGGCCGGAGTCAAGGGTTGTCGGGCCTTATTCTAACTCGGTCTATGGATGTCGTCCGGGGTCAAGAAGGTCTGTCACCTCCTTCCAATAACCCGTCTTCTTTGTGAATAGGCGTTGGGTTGAATATGTCTGAAGAACTCTACGGATGCAGTACCTTATGAGCTTGAAACGGAGCTTGGAGTTTGGAGAAGAGAATGGTGGCCGGAGATGAATCTAATGCAAGCTTTTGGAAGAATAATGGTGGTCGGATCAACTCTCCAAGGAGGAGAGAGAAAATAACGGTTGGAGGAAAGTTTCCCCGCTCAAAAGAGCAGAAAACGGCGGCTGGGTCGTACTCGATTGGAACTACCCTCAAGAAGAAGAAATATGCGCTTTAAATAGAAGCAGGTCAAAAAAATAGGCAAGCACGGTTTGACGCATGACTGTGCACAAACTGTATGATATTAACTTCAAGAACAAGCCCACGGATGGAGAAGCGTTAACCCGTGCGTTTTAATCGCGCACGGATGTTTCCGCCTGTGCGATAAGGAAATCGCACGGGTAGCGACAGAGAGAGGGAATTCAGGACACTATACAGGAACCGTGCGTTTTACTCATCCACGGGCACTGCCACCCGTGCGTGAACAAAGCACACGATTAACCACATAAGGGAATAAACTAGAAAGCTACAGGAAAACCGTGTGTTTCCTTCGTGCACGGTTAGGATGAAACCGTGCGTCAACCGTTTGTGAGGATCGTCGAACTCAACGCGACTAAATTTATCAAGCTCAACTCGACGTTCTTCTAGCTAAACAAAACACATGATCTGGCACAAACCGTGCGTGAAGGAAATGCACGACCGTGCATTTTCCATAAATCAGAATTCCTACCTTGGGGAAAACGCACCACATGCACAGCAATGAAACCAAGCTGGAGCACAAGCTCCCAACACCCATAATGGAAACAAAAACAAACAGAAAGATCCATGGGGAGCACCATGTGCATACCCCCAACAACATAATGCGCAATTGCACACCCTCGGGCCAAAACAGTGCACAAAAATGGTCCATGACCGAACGATGAAAATATAACCGATAACCGGTTGAAATGCAGTGCACGAGTGAGAAAACCAGCCCAGATGAGTCCGAAAAGCACTATAAATATCGGACTCATCATATATCGCGGTGCGTTAGGTAGCTAACGCATGACGGTATGTCACATAACTCGTTTTTCTGGGCAGATTCCTCCTTGGAGATCTATGCACCCTTCAAAAACTCACAGGCTACCAATCACTACGATATTCACAAGTAAAGAAACATAAAATGAATTTCATTGCAAACTGAATCAACAACTATTTTTAAATATTACAGAAACTTGATCTCCAAGATGTCGGAGATCAAAGACGGCGAATGAAAACAAATTTTGGTTTTTTATACCGACCAGTTCCCCGGACCGGTTGGCTCTCTCCTTTTATCTCCAAGAAAGGTCTTCGAGCTAGCTCTTCACCTTCATGCAAGGAAGTGTCTTAGAACCCCGCTAGATCACCTGATTTGGACATCCCATCCACAGGATGATTTCTCACGGAATCCTCCATGGATTCCGACGACCTTATCCGGTCAATTTCCCTCACCACAAGAATACATAGAAAAGAAAGAATACAATAAAGGTATAAAAGATTTAAGATTGAATCTCCCTTTTGATGATTCCTCTAATGAGCGATCCGAGACCGGTGCTTGAAATCATCGTGTGCTCGTAACCGATCAACTCTTCTTAGTTGTTGTTATCCTTGGCTCGCCGGAGTTCTTTATGCATGAACGGGAGGGAGGCGGTCTTCTTTTCCTTTGACAGAGATGGCGGAACGGACCACAGAGATGTTGTCGAACCCTAGGAATCAAATAACTGAGTCTCTTTTTGTCTTGGTAATGAATACAAAAAATGAGGCGCATTTCATACGTCTTTGTAAAAATAGGCTACCACCGGCAGTAAGACTAGCACCCAGTAATAGGTTCATGCACTTGATGCTGACAGCTGTCCAGCAAATTTGGAAAAATATTCAAAACAAATATTTTCCTTTTTTCAATGCTAGTGTAACTCATTAGGAAGGTAACACTTGGTAGTATTCTAATCATCTCGATGCATCCATCTCGATGATCGTTGAGTACGCTAACACAACGTGGTATAAAGGTATTGCCCGATAGTAGTCTAGTCGTCTCTACGAATCAACCTCGGTGATCGTTGAGTGGGCTAACACGGCGCGGTATCAAGGTATTGCACAGAGGTAGTCCAGTCGTCTCAGGCAAATTCGTCTCGTCGAGCGTTAGTTGGGCTAGTGCGGCGGGGTACAAAGTTAATGCATGCATAGTATATTCCCGAGCGCCTGTCTGAAATAATTCCTTGAGCTATCGCGGGCGGTAGTACTAGTGCGGCGTAGTAGAAACCCGAGCGCAATGTCTATTTAATTCAGGCTACCACATGACGGTAACTACTACCACTTGGCGGTAGGTGCCAGAGGAGAGTTTCTTGCATTGCTTGGACCTGTAAACCTGCACACTTCACCAAACAAAAGATGTGATCAAATACAACATGGGAATTGATATTATCAAACTGAGGATATGTGAACTGTCGGCTCCAACAAACTCCCCATATTGAAAATATCAAATCTCGTTCATAAGATATAACAATAAGTGCATGATGCAATGTATATATACGAGATAATCTTTAAAGCTCAGGGTTCAGGTTACATATAACACCCCTACACATGCGCTCCCCCTATATATGTGTTCTACAGCTCCCCCTACTATGTGCATACAGTGAAATGAGCTCCCACTACATGTAATCCACCCTTACCCATGACAAATGAATCATATATTCTCCCCCTTTGATATTATCGAAAGGGGGTGGGCTAGACAAAAAGTAAATATGCGTGTGCATGGGAGAAACAGAACGTAGTATCTAATGAACATGACAAAGAAAGCAAACAGTGCACGTTATAGAAAGTGAAATGAGAGGCAAAAAACAATAGGATCAAACATGAAATTGTAGATTATTAAGCATAGAGGTCAAACTTATGAGTGTAGTATGCACAGAAATATATTAGATAAGTCCTCAGAGTTACAAAGGATTGGACAATACAGGTAAACTAAGAACATAATGATGTAGAGTACCATGCTAAAATAATTATAGAATTAATACAGAGGAACATTGTGTAATGCCAAATTTTCTTAAGGCAGGAAATGGTGTTCTGGAGGTTATCTCCCGACCGTAGCTAGGTACCACGTGATGGTAGCTCCATTGATAGCATTGTCATCATTGAGAGCATTGAGTCAACTCAACACTGGACTTACCGTGTGTCATTAGTGTTACCGCATGGCAGTAGTTAGGGTATTAATCCGGCAGAGCTCCTGGGAAGATATTGCCTAGCGATAGGGTTACCGCTGGTGATAGCTAGTTCAATTTAGTTGGCGAAGCTCTCGGGGTCCTACCGCATAGCGGTAGTAGTTATTGCACGGTGATAGCAATGGGTGTTATGTCGTAACCGATGTCGGTTATCCGCGGCGTTAGAATCTTATCGTGCGGCGATATTGAATCTATAATGGCGCGGCCGTGTGTCAGCCTATGATTGGAGGGCCTGGGCGGTTAGATGCGAAACGAGACAGTGCCGCACGGTGGTAGCTAGTTACCATGCGGCGGTAGCTTTATATATATGCCTAGTTCGGCCATTTCCTCTTCAATATTCTGGAATTGGAGAGTTTGGCCTGGTTTTCTGGAGGAGTAGTAGCTCCGAAAGAAAGGATATCTCGCCGTCATTCATGTTTTGGGTCTCGAATTCGCAAGACAAGTTCGGATTTGTGGAGGCAAAGTCAGAGCGGTCGTTTTCAACTGTCTAGATTTCTCCCATGGTGCCAAAGAATACATCAAACGTAACAATCCCCTTCCTTGGACATGTGAAGTCCTTTCTTTTGGCATTAGAGGGTAGATACTCCACGAACATGTGGATGTGGTTGTCCCGATAGGTAGATACGTGTATCCCCGTAGTGTTGCATTTAGATCCGTAATCGAAGTATGGAATAGGCATGTTGTGTGAAACCCATCAAGACGGGTTAGTCTGGATTGGTGATGTTTGTATGTCGGAGAAGACCCCATGGTAATCACGTAGATTTCGGAGTTGTGGGGTGTGCAGACGACTGTGTTGAGAGTGCTGGGGGTAGTGTAACAGCCTAAATTTCAGAATGGGAAAATTTTGGGTGACACGGCCTGGGACACGGGCGTGTGCCAGGGAGTGTCCTGCTCGGGTGCAAAGACGTCGCGAGTTCGATGAAAATGCATTCGACGAAGTGTTCGGTAGGTACACACCCTGTGACACAAGCGTGACCTAGGGCGTGTCCCCCCTGGTCGACACTCGAGTGCTTTGGTCGACAAACATGGTAGACAGAGGAAACACGCCATACTACACGGGCGTGTACCATCCAACATTGGCATGTCGGAGGGCGTGTTCCCCCCTTTTGGTCGACGAAATGAGCTCGACGATCGTCGAGTGCAAGAACACGCCCTGCGACATGGGCGTGTCTGGGCCGACACGGGCGTGTACCCTGGTCGTGACCTGTTTCGGGATAAGGAGGTTTGTGCATCGCTTAGAGTACAAGGCCTGTGACACGGGCGTGTCACAGGGCGTGTCGGACCCGAGAAGTGATTTTTAGGCTTTTTCCTGGCCGCCCATTTTCTTCAGCTGGGATGTAACAGCTGAGAGTCCTCCCTGTTTCCTTAAGGCCGAAAACTGAGAAAGAATTCTCATTATGTTTATGCCTTCATCTTTCTAAAACTTAGAAAGAGAAAGGGAGAGGAAGGAGGAGGAGGAGGAAGTGGAGCTGATCGCTGGTGGAGCTTGAGAGTGTCAAGCTGAGATCCGAGGCCATCTTTGCGGAGGAAAAGCTGTTGAGGTTCTTTCTAGCCAGCTAGGAGCTCATGGCACCGAAGCCGTCTTCAAGGGTAACGACCTTTCTTCTTAGCCATGTGAAGGCTTCCTTTTTGGCGTGTGCATCTGATTCCCCCTCCAGAGGGTGGCTGATTATGGGAGTCTTTTGGATTGATTCATGGAATCCCCAATTTGGCATATAGATCCAGAAATGGAGTACGGAATAGGAATACTGTGTGAAGCCCATCTGGGCAGTTTGGTCTGGATTGGTGATGTTGCATATACGAACCGGAGAAGACTCTGTGATAAACGTGTAGTTTCAGAGTCGGTGGGTTAACCTTGTGAAAGGCAGTACCAGGAAGCACTGGAGTGGTAGTCCAGGAAAATATCCTTATGATGCTTGTGATGCCTGTGTTATTGGGTTGTACCTGCGAAAGGAAGTAGCGGGAAGTACTGTAACGCCCCAAAACTCAAAGGAGCGACGGGGGGACGTTTTGGGCCAGTTTTGGGTTCTGGCTGCAGGCACACGTCCTGGGACACGGGCGTGTCCCAGGGCGTGTCAAGCTTGTGTCGACACTGAGCCGGGAAGTCGACACTTTGGTCTCGACATTGTGTCGAGACTGGGCACACGGCCTGCGACACGGGCGTGTCGCAGGGCGTGTCGACCCGTGTCGACACTTAGCCCGCGAAGTCGACACTTAGCCCGCGAAGTCGACACTCTGTTCTCGACGAAGTGTCGAGACATGGCACACGGCCTGCGACACGGGCGTGTCGCAGGGCGTGTCAGCCCGTGTCGACACTCGTCCCGGGAAGTCGACACTTTGGTCTCGACATTGTGTCGAGACAAGGCACACGGCCTAGGACACGGGCGTGTCCAAGGCCGTGTCATCAAGTCGACGATCTTCGCTCGACGAAGTGTCGAGTGTCGAAGACCGTGTACACGTCCTGGGGTCCAGGCGTGTTGAGGTAACACGGGCATGTCCTAGAACCCGTGCATTGCTCGGGTTGTTTTCGGGGAAAAATGATGGGGGTACACGGCTGGCCACACGGCCGTGTCAGGTGGAACACGGGCGTGTCAGGTCGAACACGGGCGTGTTCGATACCCGTGTGTTGTTCCAGGCGAGCCGATTTTGACGGCGAATGAGGCACACGGCCCTGGACACGGGCGTGTGTCAGGCCGTGTTCGGTCCAGATTGGGCATTTCAGTCCCGAATCAAAGCCGTTCATTTCTTTAATTGTTGATCCAACGGCTGGGGGTTGTTCCTGAAGAGATATACCCAGGATTGGACTTAGAAACCCTCACTTTTCATAAGTTATCATCTTTCTAAAAGCTTAGAGAGAGAGGAGAGCCAAGGAAGGAAGAAGGAGCTAGATCCGGCCATTGGAGGAGCTTCGAAGCTCCAAATCGAGAGCCGACTCCGGATCCACGGAGGCAAAGCTAGTGCGGTGCTTTTCATCCGCTCACTTTTCAATGGCACCAAATAGGAACGCTAGGGTAACGATTCTCTTCTTGAGCATGAGTAGCTCTCCTTCTTTGCATAGGAAGCCCGCTCTCGCGAGTTTTCGGAGAGTTGGAGGCGTTCCTTCGGGTAGATATGTGAATTCCCCGTTGTTTAGAGTCCGTAAGCGAGAACGGACATAGGCATGATGTGTGAAGCCTACCCGGACATGTTGGTCTGGATCAGTGATGTTGCATTGCATAAATGCCGGAGAAGACTCCGCGTGATTGATTGTTTTTCGGGTTTTCTACGTGTTAGATTGTAACAGGGAGCCTTGGGGATTAACCCAAAGGTGCACCCGGAAAACTGGGCGGATGCGTGATCTTGCCAAATTGTGGACCTAGGTGCCAATTAGTACATAACTGGGTTATGTAACATCGTACGTTCGATTCACGGGCTTCGGGGAAACTTAACCCGTGCCGATGATATTTAAGTGTCGTGGCTAGTGAGAAACGGGTTGAGTGAGAACCGTTCCTGCGTTATGCCGAGGGCATAGAGGTCGGGTCTTTCTGTCGATGACATTAAAGTGTCGTGACATAGGCTGTTGATGACATTAAAGTGTCGTAACGTTTGCCTAAAAGACCATTTTTGCTCACGAGTTATTGTCGTCCTGGAGATGGTGGTGAGTTAGCGGTTTAGACTGCGATCACCGAGAATGTGCCCTGAGAGCACGGGGCGTGTGGCCATGCGTGCCAGCGCCTGTGATGCATTGAGTTGTTATATAGCTCGCTTATGCTAATGAAATGTAGGGAAGGAGCATCGCCGCCCCGAGCTGGGGGCGGGATCGTTATAATTTGGTCAGCATTGCTGACCGTTGCCTTGTTTTGCCACCGTGCGGTGGTTTGTTGTTTGCAGGTGCTGTTGGACCAAGCGGTCAATAGTGGGCTAAAGCCCTTTTTGTGAAGCCAGCCCTCGAAGGCCCAATTGGGAGTGTTTACTGCTTTATTCATGTGTGACCGGCCTGCGTGCCGTGGTTTGTAAAACATGTAATATGAAGTGAACAATTTTTGTAAGGCCTTAAGGCTTATACTGGTGTATCTTGTAACATTCCTATTTTGGTGTTAGTGGACATTCATGCTTTAGTGCTGGGTTCTTATTTACAACCTTTATAAACTGCTTCCGCTAGAATGCTCTGTGTAGGACGTTGATTGGTTGGATGGTTTCCATGAGTAACCACCTGGTCTGTCTGTGGCATACGGCGTCGGGCCTCGGCCGGATCTACTGCTATATGCTATGTGACGGATAGGGGGTGTTACAATTTGGTATCAGACTACTGGTTTTGGTCGGGCTTAAACGGAATTCGTGGGCGAATTCTTTTTAAGGGGTGGTGAGCACATTGTGTGCGTCATCGTTATAACGGTAAAAGAACCCATGAATGTCCACTTAGGAATGAAAATACTCGTGTTTGAGGAACCTATGTGTTCCTATAATTGTTGTTTGCAATTGTATTTGGTCGCTTAACGGTGTTTTGTACCACTATAGGTGACCAGAAGTGGTGTTGGGCCGTCAGAATGCCGAGTTTCTGAGGCTAGCAGTGCACCAGATGTTGCTCCTGCAACACCTCTATCGGCTGAGAACATACGATTGGTGGCTGAAGCGGTGTTGGCCGTGATAAATGCGCAGCCTGCAAGGCAAACGCAGCAGCCCGCTCCTGTGATGGAGCAGGAACCTCTTCAAGAGGCTGAGCCGAGGAGAGTGGAGCAAGTGGTTGTGGAACCGATGATGCCAAGGAGGGCAACCGAGAGTCAGCTTAAGCATGTTATGAGCTTTAACCCTCCGTTATTCTCGGGGTTGGGAACCCCATCTCAGGCTGAAGACTGGCTCTCCAGGGTGAAGAGATTCATGACAGCAACGGAGACGGAGGAGTGGCAAATGACCACCATCGCTACGTTCCTTCTGGACGGTGAAGCGAGAATGTGGTGGGAAGTTTTGGAGCTGCATTTATTGAGAGGTAGGCAACTTGGTGATGTCTCGATGGAAGAGTTTTCGAGATTGTTCTTGGCTAGATACCTCCCTTCGACGCAGAATATAGCGTTGGAGAATGAGTTTCTGAAGTTGGTTCAGGGTGAGAGGAGCATGGATGAATATCTCCACGAGTTTACTCGTCTGAGTCATTATGCTAGCTCCACCATCGTGGATGAGGAGCGCAAGACTAATCGCTTCTATGAAGGCTTGAGAGATGAGTTGAGGTTACTACTCTCGGGGCCGATGACACAGGGTTTCTTAACCTTAGGTCAACACGGCCCGGTCCTTGGAGAAGGACATGAAGAATGTGCAGGCAAAGAAAAGCTTGGGCGAGAAGAGGTCGGAGTCCAGAGGGCCGAACACCTCAAAATCTGTGTTCCGAAAGTGGAACAAGAAAGCTAAGACTTCGGGTCTAGCCCTCTCTACTGGTGCTTCTAGGGCGACTACGGGTCGGACCCCGGGCGCATGTTACAACTGTGGGAAGTTGGGGCATTATGCCCGTGAGTGCCGGAGCGGACGTCCCAAGTCCGAAAGGAGGCCGAGAGCTACTTATGAAGAGAAGGGAAAGGCGGTGGAGTCGATCGCATCCCACTATGCTCCGGCCCAACCTAGGGTGTTTAATCTTGGCCAGCAGGAGGCCATCAAGCAGGCTGATGTGGTGACAGGTACGGTTTAATTTATAGCAAGTCAATTTCTTTAAATACTTGTTATGCACATGTTACCTTACCCCTGCTTGTTTAGGATTTGTATTGATTTGTGAAAATCCGGCACGAGCACTCTTCGATACGGGAGCTTCACACTCCTTCTTGTCCGAAGGATTTATATCACGCGTCGGAGTCCCTTCTTCGATGGCGAAGGATAAGTTGGATGTGTTGTTGCCCAATGGGTGTTCGATGCGAGCGGATAGGATCTGCGATGTTAAGATTCGTATTGGGGATCAGGAGTTCGACCTGTGGGCGTCTTTACTTCCGTTGGTGGAGTTCGACGTCATATTTGGCATGGACTGGCTCTCGGAGCAGCAGGCCCATATAGATTGCGGTAGCAAGGAAGTCAAGCTGGGAGCAAGTCGTGAAATGACTTTTACGGGCTTAAAGGGGTCGAGCAAGACGTTGATGTCTGCTCTTCAGGTGGTGACGGCGGTTCATGCCGGTGCAGAACTGTTATTTACACTGGTGGAGGTTGCAAAGCCGAAGCCCGTGTTGGATTGTATTTCAGTGGTATCGGAATACCCTGATGTGTTCCCCGCAGATCTTCCTGGAGCCCCGCCTCAACGGGAGATAGATTTTATGATTGAGCTAGTGCCAGGTGCAAAGCCTGTGTCCCGATCTCCTTATCGGCTAGCGCCTAAGGAAATGGCGGAGCTGAAAGTTCAACTGCAAGAGTTGTTGGTGCAAGGGTATGTGCGCCCGAGTTCTTCGCCTTGGAGCGCACCGGTCCTCTTTGTTAAGAAGAAGGACGGAAGCTTGAGGATATGTATTGATTATAGGGAGCTCAACAAGCTGACGGAGAAGAACAAGTACCCGATCCCCCAGATTGATGATCTTTTTGATCAGTTAGTCGGGTCGACGGTGTACTCGAAGTTGGATCTCAAGGCTGGGTACTATCAGCTGTGTATAAGGGAGAGTGATATCCCGAAGACAGCATTTAGTACGAGATACGGGCATTATGAGTTTACGCTCATGCCGTTTGGGCTGACTAATGCGCCGTCAGTGTTCATGGATTTGATGAACAGGACGTTCAGGGAGTACTTGGACCATTTCGTGATCGTCTTCATCGACGATATTTTGGTGTACTCGCAAAGTGAGGAAGATCACTTCAAGCATCTTCATTTGGTGTTGGAGACGCTAAGGAGAAACCAGTTGTATGCCAAGTTCTCGAAGTGCAAGTTTTGGCTATCCTCAGTGGCGTTCCTAGGTCATATAGTGAGTGGAGAGGGTATTGCTGTGGATCCGACGAAGATTGTTGCGATACGGGAGTGGCCTGAGCTTGCTACGGTAGCGGAAGTCCGGAGCTTTCTGGGGCTTGTCGGCTATTATAGGCACTTCGTAGAGAACTTCTCGCGGATAGCGTTACCTCTCACTACTTTGACGAGGAAGGATCATAAGTTCGTTTGGACGTCGGAGTGCGCACGAGCTTTTGAGGAGTTGAAGTGTCGGTTGACCACGGCGCCTGTGCTGAGTTCGTCATGTGGGACCGAAGGCTATGAGATTTATAGTGATGCTTCGGGCAGCGGTTTGGGTTGCGTGCTACTGCAACATGGAAGTGTAATAGCTTATGGCTCGAGACAGCTAAAAGTGCACGAGAGGAACTATCCGGTCCATGACTTGGAGTTAGCGGCCGTGATTTTTGCCTTGAAGCTGTGGAGACACTATTTATACAGTGTGAAGATTGATATCTACACCGATCACAAGAGCCTGAAGTATCTTATTGATCAGAAGTATCTGAATATGCGGCAGCGTAGATGGATGGAGTTCCTGGGGGACTATACATTCAAGATCCACTACGTGCCTGGTAAGGGGAATGCAGTTGCGGACGCGTTGAGTCACCGAGCCCCAGCTCAAGCCAATTGGCTATCGGTGCATGATGAGCGGTTGGTGCGGGAGTTGGAGGTGTTGGAGATTGTTTGTGTGGATAGACAATCAAGTGCTGAAGCAGTTCTGAATTGGACTGAAGTCCAATATGACCTGGCTGATCGTATTCGGCAGGCTTTGGATATGGATGCTCATATTAAGCAGTCCATGGTGGAGGCTCTGGATGGGTCAAATTCCCAATTCGTCGTGGAGGACGGATTACTTTGGAAGGACGGTCGTCTGTGCGTCCCAAGTGTGGGTAATTTGCGGGTGGAGTTGTTGTACGAGGCACACCATACCAAGTACTCGATTCACCCAGGGAGCACAAAGATGTACCGTGATGTGAAGAAACTGTTTTGGTGGTCGGGTTTGAAGAAGGATGTGGCGCTCTACGTAGCGAAGTGCCAAACTTGCGCCTTGGTGAAGGCGGAGTGCCAAAAGCCGGGAGGATTTCTTAAGTCTTTGCCTATTCCGGAGTGGAAATTTGACGACATCTCTATGGACTTTGTGCACGGGTTGCCAACGTCGCAAAAGGGGAACGACGCCATTTGGGTGGTTGTTGATCGATTAACGAAGGTGTCGCATTTTATTCCGCATAGGAAGGATGATCCGGTGGAGAAGTTGGCAAAGCTTTATGTGGATAACATAGTACGGCTTCATGGTGTGCCCCGCAGCATCGTGAGTGATCGAGATGGGCGGTTCACATCCAATGAATGGAGGCTAGTGCAACAAATGTTGGGAACAAAGTTGAAATTCAGCACAGCCTTCCATCCGCAAACGGATGGGCAGACCGAGAGGGTCAATAGAACCATGGAAGACATGCTCCGCATGTGTGTCTTGGATTTTGGAAAGCAATGGGAAGACCACCTTTATTTGGTGGAGTTCGCATACAACAATAGCTACCAAGCGAGTATTCAGATGGCGCCTTTCGAGGCCCTATATGGTAGAAAATGTCGCACACTGTTGTCTTGGTTAGAAACGGGCGAGTCAAAGTTGTATAAGCGATCGGAAGTGGAGGATGCTACTTCTTTGGTGAGAACCATTCGGGAGAGGTTGCTTATCGCTCAGGACCGGCAAGCGAAGTACTATAATGCCAAGCACAGGAACGTGAAGTTCGCGGTGGGCGATTATGTATACTTAAAGATCAAGCCGTTCAAGGGTGTCTCGCGGGTGCGGCGATTGAAAAAGCTAAGCCCGAGGTACCTTGGACCGTTTGAGGTTCTGGAGCGAGTTGGTGAAGCGGCCTATCGGTTGAAGCTTTCAATGGAGCTTAGTGGTTTACATGATGTATTCCATATTTCGGTGCTTCGAAAGGCGGTGCAAGAGCCTATGCAAGTGATCGTGGTTGATCAAGTGCCGGTGGATAGTGGGCTGACGACAAAGGTCAAGCTCGTGCGGATTGAGGACTCGGAGGTCAAGCGGCTACGCAATAAAGAGATCAGGATGATCAAGGTCCGGTGGGACAATTGCGGTCGTGAGGAGCTCTCTTAGGAGCGAGAGCAGACTATGCTTGACGAGTATCCGGAGTTGTTCCGCTCAAGTACAAATTTTGGTTTTGTACATGTCTTTCCTTTATATAATTTCGAGGACGAAATTCTTTTAAGAGGGGGAGAGTTGTAACGCCCCAAAACTCAAAGGAGCGACGAGGGATGTTTTGGGCCAGTTTTGGGTTCTGGCTGCAGGAACACAGCCTGGGACACGGGCGTGTCCCAGGGCGTATCAAGCTTGTGTCGACACTGAGCCGGGAAGTCGACACTTTGGTCTCGACATTATGTCGAGACTGGGCACACGGCCTGCGACACGGGCGTGTCGCAGGGCGTGTCGACCCGTGTCGACACTTAGCCCGCGAAGTCGACACTCTGCGCTCGACGAAGTGTCGAGACATGGCACACGGCCTGCGACACTGGCATGTCGCAGGGCATGTCAGCCCGTGTCGACACTCGTCCCGGGAAGTTGACACTTTGGTCTCGACATTGTGTCGAGACAATGCACACGGCCTAGGACACGGGCGTGTCCAAGGCCGTGTCATCAAGTCGACGATCTTCGCTCGACGAAGTGTTGAGTGTCGAGACCGTGTACACGGCCTGGGGTCCAGGCGTGTTGAGGTAACACGGGCAAGGACACGGGCGTGTCCTAGAACCCGTGCAGTGCTCGGGTTGTTTTCGGGGAAAAATGATGGGGGTATACGGCCGGCCACATGGCCGTGTCAGGTGGAACACGGGCGTGTTAGGTCGAACACGGGCGTGTTCGATACTCGTGTGTTGTTCCAGGCGAGCCGATTTTGACGGCGAATGAGGCACACGGCCCTGGACACGGGCGTGTGCCAGGCCGTTTTCGGTCCAGATTGGGCATTTCAGTCCTGAATCAAAGCCGTTCATTTCTTTAATTGTTGATCCAATGGTTGGGGGTTGTTCCTGAAGGGATATACCCGGGATTGGACTTAGAAACCCTCACTTTTCATAAGTTATCATCTTTCTAAAAGCTTAGAGAGAGAGGAGAGCCAAGGAAGGAAGAAGGAGCTAGATCCGGTCATTGGAGGAGCTTCGAAGCTCCAAATCGAGAGCCGACTCCGGATCCACAGAGGCAAAGCTAGTGCGGTGCTTTTCATCCGCTCACTTTTCAATGGCTCCAAAGAGGAACGCTAGGGTAACGATTCTCTTCTTGAGCATGAGTAGCTCTCCTTCTTTGCATAGGAAGCCCGCTCTCGCGAGTTTGCGGAGAGTTGGAGGCGTTCCTTTGGGTAGATATGTGAAGTCCCCGTTGATTAGAGTCCGTAAGCGAGAACGGACATAGGCATGATGTGTGAAGCCTACCCGAACATGTTGGTCTGGATCGGTGATGTTGCATTGCATAAATGTCAGAGAAGACTCCGCGCGATTGATTGTTTTTCGGGTTTTCTACGTGGTAGATTGCAACAGGGAGCCTTGGGGATTAACCCAAAGGTGCACCCGGAAAACTGGGCGGATGCATGATCTTGCCAACTTGTGGGCCTAGGTGCCAATTAGTACATAATTGGGTTATGTAACATCATATGTTCGATTCACGGGCTTCGGGGAAACTTAACCCGTGCTGATGATATTTAAGTGTCGTGGCAAGTGAGCAACGGGTTGAGTGAGAACCGTTCCTGCGTTATGCCGAGGGCATAGAGGTCGGGTCTTTCTGTCGATGACATGGTAAGCCATGGAAAACATGTAATATGAAGTGAACAATTTTTGTAAGGCCTTAAGGCTTATACTGGTGTATCTTGTAACATTCCTATTTTGGTGTTAGTGGACATTCATTCTTTAGTGCTGGGTTCTTATTTGCAACCTTTATAAACTGCTTCCGCTAGAATGCTCTATGTAGGACGTTGATTGGTTGGATGGTTTCCATGAGTAACCACCCGGTCTGTCTGTGGCATACGGCGTCGGGCCCCGGCCGGACCTACTGCTATATGCTATGTGACGGATAGGGGGTGTTACAAGTACTGGATTGGAGGTCCAGGAAATACCCTTTATAATGCTTGATGTTCATGGGTAGACCTGTGAAGGTAAGTAGCAGGAAGTACTGGCGTGGTAAGCCATGGAAATACCCTTGACATTTGTGATAATTGCGGGGTCATACCTGTGAAGAGAGTAGCAGGAAGTACTGGTGTGCCCAGGAAAGACCCGCAGATGTGTGAGATGAAATGGGTGTAAGAGTAAGTACTGGTGCGCCCAGGAAAGCACCCAGGCTTGAATGCCAGAACAGGATCGGTGAAACCGACCCGCGCCGTTGATATAGCTGCGAGTACGCTGTGCTCAGTGATGGCAAGGCGATTTGAGCAACGGGGGGTGGATGATCCGACCTGCACTATGTCCGTCCAACATGAGACCTGAAAGTGCAGTCTATTAAAGCGCATAGCAAGAGTCGTATGCCTGCGCGCCATGACACAATGGGGGGCTACGGGCCAATCCCGATACATTACGACTAGAACTCCAGCTGCATGCCATGGAGTGAAATGTTCAATGTTTTACCATTGGGTTGTGACCCTGATACGGTGGTGGGACCCTGGTTTACCGGTACACCAAGAATGTGCCCTGAGTGCACGGATCGTCAGGCCGAGTGGCTGACGGTTGTGATGGAATATGTGCATGAAAGCACATTATATGAGATATATATATATATATGCTTATGAAATGTTATGCCTGCAGGGAAGGAATACCACTGCCCGGGGAAAGGGGTAGGGTCGTTATAGTTTGGACAGCTAAATGTTGAATGTTGCCTCTGTTTTCCACCGTTGGGTGGGCTATCCCTGTGCAGGTGTTGGAGAGTCGAGCGGGACGTATAAGGGCTGAAGTCCCTGCTGTATTTGTTGTTGTTGTTGCTAGCCTCGAAGGCTAAACTTAAATGTTGTGTTTTATTTATACATGGCCGGCCTGCGCGCCAATGTTGAGACCACTGTTGTGAAAGCCCTATAAGGCCATAAGGCCAACTGTTTGTACTTGTAAAACATTCTTATGTTATATCTAAATGAGGAGCTTTTATATGTTGGACATTCAGGTGTGGAGTTCAAGTTTAGTGTTTAGGCTTCCGCTAGAATGCAATGTGTTAGGGTGCGCTGCGCTACTCTGGTATCATACCATAACTTCACTGCCTGTTTTGTGGTATATGATGTGGGGCCCCGGCCGGACCTTCTAGTATATACTATGTAAACGGATGGGGTTGTAAAATTTTGGTATCAGTTGTCTTGGTCTTTCTCTTTCACATATGTTTGAGGAACCGGCGTGTTCTTACCTTGTTGTTATTGCTTGTGTACGGTCGCTAATGTGTGTGCCTTGTTCACCTCTAGGTGACTCGAAGTGGAGCTGGGCAGTCGGAGCCCCAGCATTCTGATGAAAGTACGGCACCCGCCGAGGTGCCTACACCTCCGCCTTCTGCAGAAACTGTACGATTAGTTGTTGAGGCTTTATTTGTCGTGATCCAAACCCAACCGATTGGGCAGACACAGCCGGCATTGAGGCCAGAAAAGGTGGCAGCGAGGCCAAAACCTGTTGCGGTTGTGGACCCTCGGTCAGCTGAACGGCAGTTGAAGCCGTTCATAAGCTTCAATCCGCCTACGTTTTCGGGAGTGGGATCTCCTATGCAGGCTGAGGATTGGCTATCGCGCATTAAGGGGATAATGACGGCGATTGGGTCAGAGGAGAATCAGAAGGTCACCTTGGATACCTTCTTATTGGAAGGCGAAGCTCATCTGTGGTGGGACGAGATGGAGTTACACCATTTGGTGGGTAGACCGTTGACACAAGTGTCCATGGAGGAATTTTCTCGACTCTTCCTGGCAAAGCACCTCCCGGTGGTGCAGCGTATTGCCATGGAGAACGAATTCCAAAGGCTAATGCAGGGTGAAGGCAGTGTTGAAGCTTACCTGCATGAGTTTACACGCTTGGGGCGGTATGCGGGTTCTATTTTTACTGATGAGTAGAGGAAGACAAATAGGTTCTATGAAGGACTACGGGACGAGTTGAGGTTCCTGCTTTCTAGTTCTGTGAACCAAGGCTTCCAGGCGTTGGTCGACACTGCGTACGCGCTGGAAAAAGATATGAAAAGGTGCAAGGGAAGAGGGCCTTGGCTGTGACACAGCCGGTGTTTAAGGTGACCCGACCGACGAAGTCATTTTATAAGAAGAGATGGGGTAAGAAGTCCAAGACGGCGGGACAAGCTCCTTCTTCGATTGCCTCGGGAGCAACATCGGGGGCCACCTCAAGGCCGGATACTCGTACATGCTTTAATTATGGAAGGGTGGGGCATATATCCCATGAATGTCGAGTGCCGCCAAAGAGGGAAAATAAGGCGTGAGCATCATATGCGGAAAAAGGAAAGGCAGTGGTGGAGTCTTCTGCCTCGTAGGCACAGCCCCGGGTCTAAAATCTTGGCCTGAAGGAGGCCATTAAGTAGAGTGACTTTGTCACAGGTACGAGTTAAGTTATTGAGTATTGTATTGCTTGCATGCTTTGTTTATTGCCTATGCGTATGCGGCTTGTGTATAGAACACGCTGGCGCGAGCACTGTTTGATACGGGTACGTCGTATTCTTTTTTTTCTAAAGAGTTGATAGCGCGTGTTGGGTACATTGGTCAAGTGTACCTGATTTGAAGAAGCCTCACCCAACTCAATGATATACATCATAATGTATTTGATGTATGTTTGAGTTACTTGTGCAGGTTAAGAAAGTACTGGACTGAAGCAAAAAGTTTCTAAGTCCATGTGTCGACACCCAGAGGGAAAGTGTCGACACTTAAGAAGACTTGTGTCGACATCCAGACAAGCAGTGTCGACACTTGGAGTCATTGTGTCGATACCTGGGATGCAGAGTCGACACCAGACAGAAAGTGTCGACACTTGGAGCTGTGTCGACACTCAGTGAAGAAAAGTGCAGACAGAAAGTGTCGACACAAGGAGCTGTGTCGACACTCAGTGAAGCTGTGTCTACACCAGAAAGTGTCGACACTTGGAGCTGTGTCGACACTCAGCAAAAGTCTGCAGAGTCTAAGTACAAGTGTCGACACTCAACACAATGTGTCGACACTATGCAGAAGAGTCAGCACTTGAAGTAAGTGTCGACACCCAGCACAATGTGTCGACACTCAATAGAAGAGTCAGCACTTAAAGCATGTGTCGACACTCAACACAATGTGTCGACACTCAACAGAAGAGTCAGCATTTGAAGTATGTGTCGACACCCAGAACAATGTGTCGACACACAGCTGAAGACTCAACACTGGAAGAAAGTGTTGACACATGGAGCTGTGTCGACACTTAGCAAAGAACAGAAAGAACAACAAATTATTCTAAGTACAAGTGTCGACACTATGGGAATGTGTCGACACTCAGCTGAAGTCTCAACAACAAGAAGGTGTGTCGACACAAGGAGCTGTGTCGACACTCAGCAAGATTCAACATAGAAGACTATGTGTCGACACCAAGAAGCAGTGTCGACACTTGACAGATTCAACACAAGAAGATGTGTCGACACAAAGGAGATGTGTCGACACATAGAATAATTCAGCAAAAGCTAGAAGAACAAGTACTTGTGTCGACACTCAATTTCAGTGTCGACACATGAAGAAGAATCTGTGTCGAGACATACAAGGATATGTGTCGACACCTTGTAGACTTGTGTCGACACTTACACAGCATGTGTCGACACTTGGACTATAAGTGTCGACACTTAAAGACAGAAAGTCTCGACACTTACAGACAGTTAGAGATTTTCAAAAAATGACTGGATGATTTGACAGATGCCGTTCCAGCCGGTCTACAGCACCTGTCAGAGATATTAGAAGTCAATTATGGACCGGACCAGCCGGTTACCATGAAGAAGGCCTATAAATAGGCACCTACAGTTTACAGAAACTGTTGTTGAAAGTGGTTCAGAGTTGTTGAAGTTGTTGATCAGGTTATTATTGAAGGAATTATTATAGTGGTACAAAGAGTATCAACACAAGAAGATCTAGCAGTTCAAGTGCAGATCTAAGAAGTTGGAGAGAGAGGGCTCCATCCAAGAAATCAGCCTTTGGAACTAGGCTGAGAAGAAGGATTCAGATTCAGTCTGGATCTTAAGTGGCAGAGGTCAAGGAACAACTGCAGAGGATTCAGTCTTATTCAGTTCTACTCAAGAAGCTTTGAAGAAAGCTAAGTCAGGGTGAATCCAGCTGAGTTCTTCCAAGAACTCATCAAGAATATCTCAACTCCCCTCCTTTAATTCTGAGTTGTAGAGTTATTATTTGTATTACATTTTTAACTTGTAGGATCCATTGGATCTGAGTGATTGTAAGCCTATATTTATAAAGGCTGGGGGTAGGGCTTGTTAGCCTGAGTGTAGGAGATAGAGATCTCTGAGTGTAGGCCTTGTTGGCTGAGTGTAGGCCTTGGTTGGCTGAGTGTAGGCCTTGATTGGCTGAGTGTAGGCTTTGGGATAAAGCTGAGTTGTAAGGCTTTGGGCCTGAGGTGTAGGAACTAATTTGGGTTCTGAGACAGTGGAGAACTTTGGCCGAATCTAGTACACTGCTAGATAGGCGAAGGGGGAAAGTGGATGTACCCATATCTTGGGGAACCACTATAAAACATTGTGTGCTGTGCTGTGATTGTGTTGTGGATTAGCTGTGTATGTTTTGTTATTGTTGTTTGCTGTGCAAAAGTAGTTAGAAATCTGTGATATAACTGTTTGGCTGCCAACAAAGTTAGAAAAGGATTAGGTCACCTATTCACCCCCCCCCCCTCTAGGTGTTTAGGTACCATATCTTTCAAGTGGTATCAGAGCCAGGTTCCTCAAAACAAGGACTAACAGTCTGAGGAGATCCTGTTTGGCAGATTCAGTGTAAGGCATTACACAGTTTCAAGAAAATCAAGAAACATGGGTTCTTATGAGAATCACAAGGAATTGGGTTCCATGAAATTACCCATATGCAGAAAGGAGATCTTTGGGATCTGGAAAGAAAGGGTAAGGCTGTTTATGGAGGCCTCAGACCCTAGAATCTACATCACAGTAAAGGAAGGGCCTTATGTGCCAATGAAGATTTCAGTTTTGGATGCAAATCAGAGAACTCCAAAGGATTTCTCTGAGATGACTAAGGATGAAATTGTCCTGGCCACCATGGACAAGAGGGCACAGAATATAATAGTGAGTGTCATTGATGATGCAACTTTTCAGAACTTAATTCACTGTAAAACAGCAAAAGAGATGTGGGATACTCTCATTGTCTATATGGAAGGTTCTGAAGAAGTTAGGCAAGATAGGAAGTCCTTGCTAAATCAGGAGTATGAAAGCTTTAGGCAAGGAAAGGGTGATAGCATCACTGAGTGCTATAAGAAATTTTACAGAATAGTTAATGAACTCATGTCTTATGGAAGAGAGTTCAGTAACTATGAACTAAATGACAAGTTCCTAAGGTCCCTAACCAAAGATTGGGACACCAAGATCTGTGCCATAAGAGAAATGGCTAAGTTGGGGAAATTCCTCCTCCCACACTGTTTGGCAAGCTATTGTCATATGAGATGCAGTTGACAGTAAGAAAAGAGGAGGAGAAATCAACAAGGACTGAGCATAAGGAAAGAACCGTTGCTTTCAAAACAGAAGTTCCCAGAAAGTGCAGGAATAAGTCTTCAACTCCACCTCCAGAGGTAGTTGAATTAGAGTCTGATGAGTCTGTCAGTACAAAGTCTAAGAGCAGTGAAAGTGATGAAGACTTTGATGCTTTCACTAGACACTTTCAGAAGTTTTTGAAAAAGAAACAGTGGAGGTCAAGGCCTTCTACATCACAAGGAAAGGAAGACTCTTATCAGAAAAAGAGGTCTTCAAAGAATGACAAGAAAAGGACAAAATCAAGCAAGACAACTGGTTCAATGATTGTTTGCTATTGCTGCAATAGACAGGGCCATGTTATTGCAGATTGTCCAGAGAAGAGAAAGGAATCTGGTGACAGGAAAAAGACTCACTTCAAAGGGAAGAAAGAAAAGTCTTTTGTTGCTAAGAAGGAGAAGACTCTATCAGATATCTCTTCTTCAGAAACTGAGTCTGAGGCTGAAGCCTACATAGGGCTGTTTGCTGAAGAAGAAGAAGAGGAAGAATTCATGCAGATCTTGGAGTCAATTTATGAACAAGAAGACAGTCATTGCCAAGGGCTAATGGCTTTGACAGACAGTGCCAAAATCCTGGAGCAGCCAGGACCCAGTCAGGTACAAGGTTCATGTTCAAGTTCAGTTTCTTGTTCTAGTTCAGATTCAGATTCTTCTTCATCAAGTGATGAGAATGTATCTGAGTCTGAGGAAGATATTCATCAGCTTTAGATGAATATAAGGTACTGTTGCAAGCCTACAAGAAAAGCAAGACCCTAGACAAAAGTCAGGCAAAGGAAATTGCTGATCTTAAAGCTGCTGCAACAGATTTTGAGAAGCAATTTGATCAAAAACTGAATGAGGTAGCCAGGCTGAAACACATTACTGTGATTCAGATGGGAACTATCACTTTTAAGAATGATCAAATTAAGTGTCTGGAGAACAATCTTCAGAAGGTGAAGGACTTGGTTGCTAGGTTTTCTAAACCTAAGTCAGTGTTACCCATAATTGATGAATTTGTTCATCACAAGGGTAAAGCTGGACTGGGCTTTGTTAGACCTGCAGGGACTGAGCAGTCCAAGTATAAGTCCAAGGGCAAAGCCCCAACATTCAACAAGCCTGCTGTAGTCAAGACAGCCAAGGCAGTACCTAAGCAAAGGTACAATAAATTTGAATGTTGGTGCTGTGGCAAAGTTGGCCATTTTGCAGTAGACTGTTGGCACAATGTGAGTGCCAAAGTGAGTTCCAAACTACCTGTTGGAAAGCTAGTAGGTAGGTTTGTCAAATTGCAAACTAACAATCACCAAGGACCCAAGAATACTTTGGGTTCTAAGGTTCATTAATTTGTTTTGCAGGTGAGTCCAAGTTGTCATACCCCTACATGGTACTTGGACAGTGGATGTTCCAGACATATGACTGGAACTAGGGGACTACTGAAGGACTACATTCCAATCAAAAATGGTCCTAAAGTGACCTTTGGTGGTTCTGAAAAAGGAATCATCAAAGGGTTTGGTAACATTTCTTCAAACTTAGTTACCATTACTCAAGTGGCTTATGTTAAAGGGTTGAAACACAACCTAATAAGTATAAGTCAATTAAGTGATGTAGGGTATGACATCTCATTTGTTAAAAATGGTTGTCATATCAAGAGGTCAAGTGATCAAGAGATCATTTTGACAGGATATAGGAAGAGGAATGTCTACTGCCTAGACATTATGATTGAGAACAATGGTTCTCCAGTTTGTCTTGTAGCTGATGAGACAGTCTCTCATTGTGTCAAATGGCACAAGAGGCTAGCCCATCTTAACTACAAGACAATTAGCAAACTCTTTAGTAAAGAGTTAGTGAGGAATGGTCCTCAAGTTAAGTGTGTTAAAGATGGCATTTGTTCAGCTTGTCAAAAGGGCAAGCAGACTAAATCCACCTTTAAAAGCATAGAAAACAAAGATGATGTGAGGTGTTTGTACCTCTTGCATTTGGATCTCTTTGGTCCAATGCCAGTTCACAGCTTAGGTAGGAAGGTCTATACCTTTGTAGTTGTAGATGACTACTCAAGGTTTTCCTGGGTGTTCTTCTAAAGATAGAAATCTGAAACACCTAGTGTCTTCTACAGCTTTGTCAAGCAAATTCAGAATGAACTAAATAGTACTGTGGTCAAGATTAGAAGTGACCATGGTACTGAGTTTCAGTCTGAAAGCATGACAAAACTATGTGAAGACTTTGGGATATTTCAAGAATTCTCTTCACCTAGAACACCTCAGCAAAATGGCATTGCTGAGAGGAAAAATAGGACCTTGATAGAGGCTGGTAGAACTCTATTGAGTGATACATCACTGCCAGAGTATTTCTGGGCTGAAGCAGTTAACACTGCATGCCATGTTATAAATAGGGCTACCATCACTAAAGGGCTAAACAAGACCCCCTATGAAGTTGTGAAAGGCAGGAAACCAAACCTATCCTACTTCAGGATCTTTGGTTGCAAATGCTTCATACTTAACAATGGGAAGTCTTACATAACTAAGTTTGCTGCCAAGTCCCAAGAGAGAATTTTTGTTGGGTACAGCAATAATAGTAAGGCTTATAGAGTCTATAACTTGACTACACAAGTTGTAGAAGAATCAGTGCATGTAGTTTTTGATGAGACTAAACTTATTAATAATGAGTTGTCTAGCAATGTATGCAGCCCCACAGGTTTGACAAAGAAAATGGACAAGCTTACTATAGAAGAAGTGCCTGCTGCAAGACAGCAAGGATAGGAGAGTAGCTGTTGTCCAGGGGGAGAACTACATGTGCCAGTTGCTGAAGAAATACAAGGAGTACAGCATGATGCAGATGCTGAAGTGGTTCAACCAGAAGTGAGGATGCCTCCAGCCCACAGGCATCTTAGAGATCATCCAGTAGAGCTGATTATTGGAGATCCAAGACAAGGAGTTCAGACAAGGAGCAGAAATCAGAATGTTGCAATCTATTCCAGCTTTCTGTCACAAGTTGAACCTAGGAAGTTTGAAGAAGCAATACAAGATCCACAATGGACTGAAGCAATGCAAGAAGAGCTTAATCAGTTCAAAAGGTGCAAGGTTTGGGAACTGGTTCCTAAACCTAAAGACCACAATGTAATAGGAACTAAGTGGATCTACAGGAATAAGATGGATGAACAAGGGGTCATCATTAAGAATAAAGCAAGACTGGTTGCAAAAGGATATAGGCAAGAAGAAGGTATTGACTTTGATCAAACCTTTGCTCCAGTAGCCAGACTGGAAGCCATAAGGATGTTCTTGGCCTATGCAACCTATCAAGGATTCAAGGTTTACCAGATGGATGTCAAGTCAGCATTCTTAAATGGTAATCTTAAAGAAGAAGTCTATGTGGAGCATCCTTTAGGTTTTGTTGATCCAACTCTACCTCATTATGTCTATAGACTTAGGAAAGCTTTATATGGGTTAAAGCAAGCCCCTAGGGTTTGGTATGAAACCTTATCTAGTTTCCTCATTGAGAACAAATTCTCAAGGGGGAAAATAGATAAGACTATATTCCTTAGGGAATCTAGAGGCAAAGTCATACTAGTCCAAATATATGTAGATGACATTATATTTGGGTCTACTAAAAGCAGCCTTTGCAAAAAGTTTGCAAAACTTATGCAAGGTCAGTTTGAGATGAGTAGTATGGGAGAGATGAAGTTTTTCTTGGGTCTCCAAGTTAAACAGACTGAGAGTGGTTTGTCCATTTGTCAGTCAAAGTTCACCCTAGAACTCATAAGAAAGTATGGTATGGATTCATCCAGTACCATGAAGACTCCTATGGGGTCAAGTATGTCTCTTAGCAAGGATGATGCAGGGAAACCTGTAGATGAAACCTTGTATAGAGGGATAGTTGGCTCCCTATTATACTTGACTGCTAGTAGACCAGACATCATGTATGCTACATGTGTTTGTGCAAGGTATCAAGTCTGCCCTAAAGAGTCTCACTTGACTGCAGTCAAGAGAATTTTGAGATATCTAAAGGGCACTCCCTATCTAGGCCTCTGGTATCCTAGGAATGGAGACTTTGATCTAACAGGTTATTCAGATGCAGACTTTGCAGGATGCAAAGAGGATAGAAAGAGTACTACTGGAACCTGTCAATTCCTAGGTGGGAGACTAATTTCATGGAGTAGCAAGAAGCAAACCAGTGTGGCTATCTCCACAGCTGAGTCAGAGTATGTAGCTGCAGGAAGTTGCTGTGCTCAACTTCTGTGGATTCAACATCAGCTAGAGGACTATGGATTTCAGGTAAGTAGAACTCCACTTTACTGTGATTCTACTAGTGCTATTTCAATAGCTAATAACCCTGTATCTCATAGTAGAACAAAACATATTGAGATTAAATATCACTTTCTTAGAGAACATGTAGAAAGAGAAGATATTTCACTTGAATATGTTAAAACTGATAATCAGATAGCTGACATGTTTACTAAGCCCCTAGAAGAAGCTAAGTTCAATAGATTCAAAATTGAACTAGGAATGATAAACTTAGACTAAGTTTACAGAATAGAAAATTGGTTAAGTAAAAAGGTGTCGACACATAGACAAGTCTATGTCGACACAGAATAGTGGTGTCGACACTTCAAGAAAAAGGTGTCGACACATCTAGGATGTTGGTGTCGACACTTCAGAATGTTAGTGTCGACACATGTCAAGTAGGTGTCGACACATCCAATGTGGTGTCGACACTTAAGTTTTACTCAGAATTTTTCTAAGTAAAGTCTCGACAATATGTCGAGTTATGTTGTGTCGACACATAACCAAGTGTCGACACATAAAATCTGTTGACTAAACTTGTGTCGACACATGTGTGTCGAGACATTATAAGTCAGTGTCGACACTTATTGCCAGTGTCGACACATCCTAAGATAGCTGTCCCGCCTGTTCATCTTCAAAATCAAAAAGGTATAAATAGGGTTCTGTCTTTGTTTGTCGACACGCTTTCAAAGTTTTGAGACCAAAACTATTGTGTCGACACTTCTCTTCTCTAAAGACAAATTCTCCAAACCCTAATGGCTCCTAAGCTTGAGGAGAACGTTAACGAGGGCTATGAACTAGTGCGAGGCGCGTTCGATGAAGCTGATCAAGAAATCAAGTCGGTGGTAACCCTAGTCGCCAATTCTGGACTAGAATACTTGGTTTCAGAACCAACAAAGATTTGGAAAAAGGAAGTTCTTGAATTCCTTAATGGAGCTGCTGTAGATGAATCTGGATACAGAATCAAATCCAGAGTTCATGGATCTAAGGTCAAGATTTCACCAAAAAGTTTGAGGAAGGTACTCCAGCTACCTAAAACACAAGATGAAGAAGAAGTAACTGCATCCAAGACCAGGGAAGCTCTCACCTGGTGTGGTCTTGATCCTAAGATGAAGATAGGATCTGTATTCAACAGGAAAGGCATGAATAATCAAGGGAAGTTCATGTCTGAAATTGTAGGAAAAGTATTACTCAGCAAGACTGGAGGGCATGACAGAGTGTCTGCCTACATGTTTGGAATTATGACTAGAATCATATTCACTCTGAAAACAGACTGGTCAATAGTGGTTTTTGACAAGATCAAGGAGAGCTTGAAGAAGCCCAATCTGGGCAGAATACTTAGTCTCTACCTAGCTGGTACCATACTAGAGGTAATGAATACAGCTGCAGGAAGTAAGATAAACCACATGAGGAAGATGGATCTAAGGATCTTTTCCATATGGGATAGGGTATTATCCAAGGAAATGCCAACTCCAGAGAAGCTAGTTACTAAGAAAGATTCTCCTCCAAGGAAGAAAAGGAAGACAGCTCCTGTGATACAGGAGTCCTCCAGCAGTTCAGGGAGTGAAGAACAAGTTGTTTTCACTCCTGATGATCAAGAGTAAGTGGCTGCAGAGAAGACCCCTGCTGCTCAAGATGTAGCTGAGATCCAGGGGGAGCTGCCTCAAGCTAGCCCCATTCATAGGGATCACAGCCAGGGGGAGCTTCCAGTAGTAGAAGAACCATCTACTCTGGACAGTGAGCAAGCCACCATCATCATCCAAGAGGTACTCACTGACCTAAAAACTTTAGAATATCTTATAGAAGATGCTAATTTGTCTGATGATCTTCAGCAAACTCAGCTGAATACTCAAGTTCCAGATGTTATTTTAGAAGACACATCTGCTGTAGTTCAAGGTGATACTTCTCAAGTGGTGGAAGAACCAAGAACTTCTCCTGCACAGTCTCCACCTGAATATACAATGGAAGATTTGTTTCTAAATCTAGATCAAGAAGATTTTAACATGGACAAGGATGCTGCTGCTGAAGATAAGAGTGCTGCTGCTGAGGGGGAGCAACTGACAGTTCTGGAAGAGCCTTTAAGGCCAGAAAGTGAGAAAGCACCTGATGTGCAAGCTGACAAACCTCCAAGCCCTAAGAAAAGGGTTGAAATAGCCAGCACTTCAGAATCTGAAGAAGATGAGGCTGCAAAGGCTAAGAAGAAGAAACTCTATATCTTCAAGAGGAGAAGTCAGAGTTATAAGAAAGCCTTGCAATCCATTGCCCCACAGCCTATAGTTCAGCAAGCTCCAACTGCTGATTATAGTGCTTTAATGGTTGCACTACAGATCAAATTGGATGAGCAAAGAAAGGCAATTGAGACATATGTGGATGAAGGGCACAAGACCCTACAGTTTGATCTTGCACAGGAAATAAAGTCTATAAGGTTTGAGATGAACCTGAACAAGAAGGAGATGACAGACTGCTTCCACAAGGGTGGGAATGCAGTGGTCTATCTAGCAACACACCAGGAGAAGATCAAAGCCCAAGTAGATGATATAGCATTGAAGCAAGGGTATGTACTGGAAAATCAGTTAAGGATGAATGACAACTTGACTGCTTCACACAATGCTATAGTCACTGAATTGAAGAATAAGGCTGCTGAACCTTCTACATCTGCTGCTGCAGTTAAGGCTGACTTTGATAAAGTATTTCAAGCTGAGATTACTGCTGTCAAGACTGCAATTCAAGATTCCCAGAAGGCCATCTCTGTACAGCTCACTAAGCTCAAACCTTACTTTAAAGATGGAATCAGGTACTTGGATAGTCAAATCAGATTCCAGAAGGATGATGTAAGAGATCATGTTGCCCAAGAAGTCATAAAGGGGGAGAGAGTTTTAGTCAAAGCTAGCTCTGACCATGCAAAATGGATATCTAATTCCATCAGAGCTACACTGGGCTATCCTCCACTCTGTGATGATGACAATGTTGCTGAATCTGGGATTCAAAGTGCATATCTTGGAGGTGAGCAACCAGAGGTAGCTCAGGTCATATATCCTCCACCAGATTTTGACATGGTGCAAGCTGATATTCACCAGATGTATAGCCCAACTGCAGGGAAGTCAAATGTTGTTCTGGAAAAGGTTGTTCAACATATTTCTGCAGCTATGCAAGAGGCATTAGAGAAAGAAGAAGAGGCAAGGTTGTCAAAGAAGAGGTTTAGGGAACAGGCAGAACAAAGGCCAGATTTTGAACAGTGGAGCCCTACCTCTAGGAATATAATTTTAACTGCCTGGAAAGCTGCCAAGGACAATGCTCATGAAAGGAACAAGTGGTTCTCTGAAGCAGAATGGAGGAAACATGAAATAAGACAGGAGGCCATTGTTCAATATAGAAGAAAGGCAAAGATGGGAAAGCTACCTCCTACTGCAGTGGAGCCTAGCAAGTACTTCCCCAAGCCATACCACTATTTTGAAAGGCAGAAAATCAAAGCAGAAGAGCTGAAGAAGAAGGACTTAAAAGACAAGAAGCCTGCTGTTGCTGAAACTGCTGAAGCCACTGTCAAAGCTCAAGTCCAATCTGGCAAAGGCATTGTTATCAAAGAACCAGACCAGAAATAGATTAGGAATTGACTTGAAGATTGTTGTAATCTTTTGAATGAAAAACATTTTTGTAAACCATTGAAGATGTATTAGAAAAATGTTAGAACAATTTATGATAAATATATTTCATGATTGTTCTGAGAATATGTCTATTTCTTGTTTGTTCTGCAATGTTGAATATGTATACATGTGTGAAATATTACATGTTTATGTTTACTCTGCTGAATATAATCTGCTGTACATCATTTTGTAATTTTAATTATGGATGGTGTATATCATTGACTAAGGGTTATGACTTCTCCAAATAGGGGGAGATTGTTAGGTATATTGGTCAAGTGTACCTGATTTGAAGAAGCCTCACTCAACTCAATGATATACATCATAATGTATTTGATGTATGTTTGAGTTACTTGTGCAGGTTAAGAAAGTACTGGACTGAAGCAAAAAGTTTCTAAGTCCATGTGTCGAAACCCAGAGGGAAAGTGTCGACACTTAAGAAGACTTGTGTCGACATCCAAACAAGCAGTGTCGACACTTGGAGTCATTGTGTCGACACCTGGGATGCAGAGTCGACACCAAACAGAAAGTGTCGACACTTGGAGCTGTGTCGACACTCAGTGAAGAAAAGTGCAGACAGAAAGTGTCGACACAAGGAGCTGTGTCGACACTCAGTGAAGCTGTGTCTACACCAGAAAGTGTCGACACTTGGAGCTGTGTCGACACTTAGCAAAAGTCTGCAGAGTCTAAGTACAAGTGTCGACACTCAACACAATGTGTCGACACTATGCAGAAGAGTCAGCACTTGAAGTAAGTGTCGACACCCACCACAATGTGTCGACACTCAATAGAAGAGTCAGCACTTAAAGCATGTGTCGACACTCAACACAATGTGTCGACACTCAACAGAAGAGTCAGCATTTGAAGTATGTGTCGACACCCAGAACAATGTGTCGACACACAGCTGAAGACTCAACACTGGAAGAAAGTGTTGACACATGGAGCTGTGTCGACACTTAGCAAAGAACAGAAAGAACAACAAATTATTCTAAGTACAAGTGTCGACACTATGGGAATGTGTCGACACTCAGCTGAAGTCTCAACAACAAGAAGGTGTGTCGACACAAGGAGCTGTGTCGACACTCAGCAAGATTCAACATAGAAGACTATGTGTCGACACCAAGAAGCAGTGTCGACACTTGACAGATTCAACACAAGAAGATGTGTCGACACAAAGGAGATGTGTCGACACATAGAAGAATTCAGCAAAAGCTAGAAGAACAAGTACTTGTGTCGACACTCAATTTCAGTGTCGACACATGAAGAAGAATCTGTGTCGAGACATACAAGGATATGTGTCGACACCTTGTAGACTTGTGTCGACACTTACACAGCATGTGTCGACACTTGGACTATAAGTGTCGACACTTAAAGACAGAAAGTCTCGACACTTACAGACAGTTAGAGATTTTCAAGAAATGACTGGATGATTTGACAGATGCCGTTCCAGCCGGTCTACAGCACCTGTCAGAGATATCAGAAGTCAGTTATGGACCGGACCAGCCGGTTACCATGAAGAAGGCCTATAAATAGGCACCTACAGTTTACAGAAACTGTTGTTGAAAGTGGTTCAGAGTTGTTGAAGTTGTTGATCAGGTTATTGTTGAAGTAATTATTATAGTGGTACAAAGAGTATCAACACAAGAAGATCTAGTAGTTCAAGTGCAGATCTAAGAAGTTGGAGAGAGAGGGCTCCATCCAAGAAATCAGCCTTTGGAACTAGGCTGAGAAGAAGGATTCAGATTCAGTCTGGATCTTAAGTGGCAGAGGTCAAGGAACAACTGCAGAGGATTCAGTCTTATTCAGTTCTACTCAAGAAGCTTTGAAGAAAGCTAAGTCAGGGTGAATCCAGCTGAGTTCTTCCAAGAACTCATCAAGAATCTCTCAACTCCCCTCCTTTAATTCTGAGTTGTAGAGTTATTATTTGTATTACATTTTTAACTTGTAGGATCCATTGGATCTGAGTGATTGTAAGCCTATATTTATAAAGGCTGAGGGTAGGGCTTGTTAGCCTGAGTGTAGGAGATAGAGATCTCTGAGTGTAGGCCTTGTTGGCTGAGTGTAGGCCTTGGTTGGCTGAGTGTAGGCCTTGATTGGCTGAGTGTAGGCTTTGGGATAAAGCTGAGTTATAAGGCTTTGGGCCTGAGGTGTAGGAACCAATTTGGGTTCTGAGACAGTGGAGAAGTTTGGCCGAATCTAGTACACTGCTAGATAGGCGAAGGGGGAAAGTGGATGTACCCATATCTTGGGGAACCACTATAAAACACTGTGTGCTGTGCTGTGATTGTGCTGTGGATTAGCTGTGTATGTTTTGTTATTGCTGTTTGCTGTGCAAAAGTAGTTAGAAATCTGTGATATAACTGTTTGGCTGCCAACAAAGTTAGAAAAGGATTAGGTCACCTATTCACCCCCCCCCCCCACCTCTAGGTGTTTAGGTAACATATCTTTCAGCGCGGCTTGGAATACCTAGTCGTGTGAAGATATATAGCGTCAGAGTGGTGTTGTCGAATGGTTGTATGATGCTTGCGGATCAAGCTTGTGATGTGGCAGTGCAAATAGGAAGTCGGGATTTCTGCTTAACTGCATTTGTATTGCTGATATCGGAATTCGATGTGATATTTGGTATGGATTGGCTCATGGAGCAGCATGCCTTGATTGATTGTAATGCCAAAGAGATCACGTTGGGCCAGAATACCGAGCAGGAAATGTAGTTCGCGGGTATGCGAGGAGTTGGCGGGACATTGATGTCTGCACTCCAAGTTGTTAAAGCTGTTCGGAAGGGCGCTTAGTTATACTTCACGCTAATTCAGGTTGTGGAGCCTAAGGCCAGTGTGTGCGATGTTCCGATTGTATCAGAGTTTACAGATGTGTTTCCCAAGGATCTCCCTGGGCTACCACCCCAGCGAGAGATTGACTTCGCGATCGAGTTGGTGCTAGGTGCAAAACCTGTGGCCCACTCGCCATATCGCATTGCGCTAAAGAAAATGGCAGAATTGAAAGTCCAACTGCAAGAATTGCTGGAACATGGTTATATACATCCAAGTAAGTCGCCTTGGCACGCCCCTGTGCTTTTTGTGAAAAAAAAGACGGCGATTTACGATTATGTATTGATTACCGCGAACTGAACAAGCTGACAGAGAAGAATAAGTATCTGATTCCGCGGATTAATGAGTTGTTCGATCAGCTAGTGGGATCGACCGTCTACTCTTAGTTGGACTTGAAGTCTGGTTATTACAAGTTGAGAATCCTGGAAGGAGATATTGCCAAGACAGCATTTGGAACCCGGTACGGGCATTATGAGTTCACGGTAATGTCGTTTGGGCTGTGCAATGCGCCCTCTGTGTTTATGGACTTGATGCACCGCACATTCCAAGAGTACCTGGACCTGTTCGTGATAGTGTTCATTGATGATATTCTGGTCTACTCTCAATCGAAGACGGAGCATGAAAACCACTTGCGGTTGGTGTTGAATACCTTGAGGCAGAATAAGCTCTATGCCAAGTTCTCAAAGTGTGAGTTTTGGTTATTGTCAATGGCTTTTCTAGGCCATGTGGTGAGTGGAGCGGGCATATCAGTGGATCCAGCAAAGATAAGGGCCATACAGGAGTGGTCGGTGTTGTCTTTAGTGGTCGAGGTTAGGAGCTTCCTTGGACTGGCGGGCTACTATCAAAGATTTGTTGCAAACTTCTCGCGGATTGCTTTGCCGCTTACCACACTGACGAGAAAAGATAAAAAGTTCGTTTGGATGCCAGAGTGCACACGAGCTTTTGAAGAGATGAAGGTTCGGTTGACCACGTCGCCTGTGTTGTCATCGTCATGTGGTACCGATGGATTTGTAATTTATAGTGATGCCTTGGGGAGCGGCTTAGGCTGCATTCTTCTGCAAAATGGGAAGGTGATTGCTTATGGCTCACTCCAGCTAAAGGTGCATGAGCAATACTATCCCGTCCACGACTAAGAGTTGGTGGCGGTGATCTTTGGACTAAAGTTGTGGCGACACTATCTTTATGGCATGAAGGTGGACATCTATACAGATCATAAGAGCCTAAAGTACCTATTGGAGAAGAAGGACTTGAATATGCAGCAACGAAGTGGTTGGAGTTCCTAGGGGACTACACCTTTGAGATTCATTATACACCCGGAAAGGGAAATGTAGTCGCGGATGCCTTGAGTCGGAGAGCTCTGGCAAGGGCGAGTTGGTTGCAGAGGCATGATGAACGTCTCATCCAGGAGCTAGAAGCATTGGAGATTTCTTATGTTGATAAGAATTCCGCCGTCAATGCCTGTTTGAACTGGACGGAGGTGCAGTGTGACCTTGCAGACCGGATTCGACGAGCAATGGGGCTAGATGAAGATCTCCTACGCTATGCTAAAGATGGGCCAGAGGGCAAGTTCTCCTGGGATGACGGTCTTTTGCGGAAAGAGGGCCGTTTGTGTGTCCCGAATTTGGGTAAATTGAAAGTGCATCTAGATCTGATATACTCTAGAGGGGGGTGAATAGAGTATATGGTGTTTAAAAACTTTTTACAACAATGGTTGTAATGTGAGTGAGCAGGGAAGTAATTAAAAATCTAATTACAGAACTAAACTAATCAAAAACTAATCACAGAATAATCAAGGCCAGAAACAAAAATAAAGATAAGCAAAACCAGAAGACACAAGGAAATATAGTGGTTCCCCTAAACTTGGGTACATCCACTCTTCTACCACCCTAGGTAGGAATCCACTGCAGGATGAGTTGATCAGGTGTCCTGGGCACCAATGAGCTTTTGATAAGGTGCTCAAAAATCAAATCAGATTTTTTGATCAGGTGTCTTGCCACCAATGAGCTTTTGACAAGGTGCTCAAAAACCAAGTTCAAACTTTTGAAGGGAGTTTGAGAAACCCTTTACAGAGAGGGGGTGAGAGAGTGATGACAGTCTTCTCTTTCTCAGATCATCTAAGAAGACTATGTGGATTGATGGTGTCAAAGCTCCCCCTGAGTCCTTGAGATCTTCAGGAAAAGAAGCTTTGCTGTAGGGTGATAGGCCTTCACAAGTTGAGCTCCAGCAAAAGATGATTTCAGCAACAGCTAAAATGTTGAATGTCTGGAGTCTTGAAATATGTTGGCCTTGAACACTTGAAAACTAGAGAGATCTGAAGATTGATCTCCTTGGATGTGTGTTCTTGAGAATTCTTTGAGACAGAATATTTTGTTCTTGTTTTGAAGAATACTGATGTCTGTCTATCTATCTCTGTAATCTGTGTGTCTCTCTCAGAGATTCAAAAATTCTTCTCTTTTATTCTCTGGTACTGAATGGAAAAACATTCTCCGAGAAGAATAGCCGTTGGTCTGCATTAATGGCATCCTTAATTGCAAAATCTCTTCTGGAGGAAAGTCCATAGAAATATTCCTTGAAAATCCCTTGAAACTTAGTCCAGAAATGAATGAAAACGGCTAGGAAATCTTCAGAATTAATTGCAAATTAACTCCTTAACTGATTTGAATTTGAATCTAGAAACATCCTTGAAGTTATCTGAAAACGTCGAACCGAGCTCTGCTATCGTCGGACTGAGCTTAGAGATATGGACTTATACAGCTGCAAAATATCGTCGATCTGAGCTCAAAGATCGTCGAACTGAGCTCAGAGATAGAGATCCAAAGCTGAGTCAAGATGGTCGAACTGAGCTCACGGATCGTCGAATGGAGTTCGACGATATGATGAAGTTGAGCTCAGCGATCGTCGAATGGAGTTCGACGATCTGTCGAAGTTGAGCTAGACGATCATCGATCGGAGTTCGACGAATCATCGTGCTGAGCTCGATGATATGACTTAGTCTCCAAACAGAAAATACTGGTCTTGAGGGCAGCTTCCAAACCTAGACTTCTAACCCTTAGACTCAATTCTAATTGACCTTTTGAGCTATACAGGAGGTCAAACATTTGTTTCCTAGAGACATAGTGATCCTGACCCAAATTAGTAATAGGGTGTTCCAACAATCTCCCCCTATTTGGGTTAGGATTACTATTTACAGACTTTGGAAAAATTTAATTAACAACATACAAGCAGCAATACAGAAAGACAAAAAGAAAAGCTGGACAAGCAGAACCACAGATATATATATATATATATCATCCCAGATAATAATCAGAAATCACAGAGATTGTCACCTTACATTGTCATTTCTTTTCCTTGCCCTTAACAAGTTTGATTTCTTTGTTGGGATTGAGGGCTTCCTTCTTTGATCTGGTATCATCTGCTGCACCTAAACATATTTGTTGTTTAGGCCTGGGAACCACAGCTTCAGGATGCAGTTCCATGTACCTGTCAGAATCAAAAAATTTGCTTGATGCATATCTTTCTAGCTCTTTCTTTCTCTATTCAGACATTGTTGAGATATTAGAGGAATCTCTTCCTTGCTCTTTAGCCTTTTTGATCTGATCCAGTGCAGTAAGTTCTTTCATCCTTGCAGTCCAAGTAGCTGGATTGTTCTCAGGGTCCTCAAAAGGTACTGGTGGCTCATATCTGTTAGAAGGATTGTCCTGAGGAGGCCTGGATGACACAGTTTCCCTTAATTTATAGGGAAAAGGACCAGATGTGGTGTCAGAAGAAATTTGTCCTCCCCTGTAGTATGGGTGTTGCCTTGAGTATCCTTTGGAGTAGACCTGGAAATCTCTTTGGTTGCCTCTGTATCCTCCTCTCCTAGATTGAGAATCCCTGGATTGGATTCCCCTATGGTAGGATCTAGCATGAGGCTGATAGGGGGCCTGACTTCTGGCAGGGGGTTGAGCTGCAGAACTTCCACCTGCACCTGCATCAGGAGGAGGTGGTGGAGGAGGATGAGAGTGTTGGAATTGTGAAGAACCCTTTTCATATTTCCTCTTCTTTTTCATTGCTTTCAGTTGATTCTTAGAGTACTGCATCCAGTGCTCAGTGATAGGGCAATCATGAAGAATGTAGTATGGAATATCATTGTTATCTTTGACCTTGGCAGGAGGTACTCTCTTCATGGCTTTGCTCCTTGCCTTTCTTTTCCTGGCAATGGTAGCAGAAGAATCATCAGAGTGTGTTCTGTACTCATCACTTTCAGAACTCTGTTCATCATAAAGGGTATCAATTTTCTTCATCAGATCTTTCTTGAGCTGTATGGAAATAGATGAGGCAGTAGAGGGTGTTGCAGCAGATGTTGAAGCAGTAGCAGAAATGACAGCAGCAGATACAGAAGGTGTTGTAATTGAAGTAGAAGCAGTAACAACAGCAGCAGATATTGCAGGTTCTGGAGAAGTGACAACAACAGAAACAACAGTTTCTGGAGAAGTAACATCAGCAGCAATAGTTTCACTCACAGCAACATCAATAGTAGAAATCTCATCAGAAAATGCAGAAGACTCAAACTCAGGTGCCTTTGTCATAAGGATTTCCTTGGAAATTGGTTCATCAGCAGTAACAGAAATATCAGCAGCAGTATCAAAATTTTCAGCAGCAGTAGGGACAGCAACATCAAAAACAACAACAATGTTTTCATCAGAAGAAGCAGCAGCATATACTGAGTGGACAAAAGAGGTGATGATGCTTGGGTCACAGCAAGAGAATGGCACAAGGGCCTTGGACAAATCCTCTGGGGGCTGGACAGCAATTATCTCTGGCAGACAGCTGAAATATAACTGATCAAAGTTTGAAAGCAAAGACCTGAGGTCTATTGCAAAGACTACAGCAGGAGGAATTTGTTCTTGAGACACAGCAGCAGTAGCAGCAAGAACATGAGCTGAAGAGGCAGCAATAGCAGCAGCAGCAGACAGGCTCACAGAAACAGCAGCAACAGCAGTAGAAGGAAGACTCACTTCATAGGTCATCTCCCCCTGCCTAGATTCAGACAAGGCTGGATCAAGGCACACTGCTGTAGGGGCTGCCTGAGGGAATAGAGATGAGAGCCTAGCAGAGAGAGCTGCCACTGACAGGTGTAATGGAGCCAAGGAGGTCTCCAAAAGAAGAGAGAGCCTGGGGGCTAGCAATTCATACAACCTGTCAGCAAGGGCTGGAATGTCTACTTGCTCAAGGGTGACTGGAGCAGAGGTAGAAGATGGAGGAGCAGCTGTTGGTGATGGTAGTGGAGAGCTGGTGAATGGCGGAAGAGATGGCTGAGGTGTGGGTAAGGTGGATATGGAGGATAGTGGGATGGAGATGGATGTGGTGAAAGTGGGTTGGTCAATGATCTCTTGTAGAAGATCTTGATAGGAAGTTGAGGATGAGGGTAGCTCAGGAGGAGAGTGTTGGAACACCCTATTACTAATTTGGGTCAGGATCACTATGTCTCTAGGAATCTGTGTTTGACCTTCTGTATAGCTTAATAGGTCAATTAGAATTGAGTCTAAGGGTTAGAAGTCTAGGATTGGAAGCTGCCCTGAAGACCAAGTTTTTCTGTAGACCAAGTCTAATCGTCGAGCTCAGCACGACGTTTCGTCGAACTCCGGTCGACAATCATCTAGCTCAACTTCTACAGATCGTCGAGCTCCATTCGACGATCGCTGAGCTCAACCTCATAATATCGTCGAGCTCCACTCGACGATCGCTGAGCTCAACTTCACAATATCGTCGAACTCCATTCGACGATCGGTGAGCTCAGGTCGACGATTTTGACTCTGCACTGGATCTTTATCTCTGAGCTCAGTTCGACGATCTTTGAGCTCAGATCGACGATTGTTTTGCTGCTTGAATTTTCCAGTTCGCTGAGCTCAGCTCGACGATAGCAGAGCTCAGTTCGACGTTTTCAGTTATCTTTCAGAATTCAAATTCAAATCAGTTAGAAGTTATTCTGCAATTAATTCAGAAGATCTGCTAGCCGTTTTCATTTACTTCTGGACCAAGTTTCAAGGGATTTTTCAAGGAATAATTCAGTGGACTTTCCTTCAGAAGAAATTATGCAATTAAGGCTGTAATCAATGCAGACCAACGGCTATCTTTGACAGAGTGATATTCTATTCTGGCACAGAGAATAAAAGACAGAATGTTTTTGAATGAAAAAGGTGAAATACAGAGATTGACAAGAAGAGGACACACAACTCAGTATACAGAGACTTTTTCAAAATCTTCTGTCAAGGAGAATTCTGAAGAACACTCATCAAAGAGATCAAGCAATCTTCAAATCTCTTCAGCTCTCAAAGTGTTCAAGGCCAACATCATTTCAAGACTCCAGACTCTCAATATTTCAGCTTGCTGAAATCATCTTGCGCTGGAGATCTATCTTTGAAGGCCTATCACCCTCAGTAAAGCTTTTCTTCCTGAAGATTTCAAGGATTCAGGGGGAGCTTTGACATCAATCCACATAGTCTTCTCAGTTGCTTGAGAAAGAGAAGACTGCCATCACTCTCTCACCCCTACTCTGTAAAGGGTTTTTCAAACTCCCTTCAAAAGTTTGAATCTGGTTTTTGAGCACCTTGTCAAAAGCTCATTGGTGGCAAGACACCTGATCAAAAAATCTGATTTGGTTTTTGAGCACCTTATCAAAAGCTCATTGGTGCCCAGGACACCTGATCAACTCATCCTGCAGTGGATTCCTACCTAGGGTGGTTGAAGAGTGGATGTACCCAAGTTTGGAGAACCACTATAATTCCTTGTGTCATCTGGTTCTGCTTGTTTTCTTTTTTGTTTCTGGCCTTGATTTGTCTGTGCTTAGTTTTTGCATAGTTTAGTTCTGTGATAGATTTATATTTGCTTACCTGCTCACACACATTATAACAATTGTTGTAAAAGTTTTTAAAAGTTATTAAAGCACCATATACTCTATTCACCCCCCCCCCCTCTTGAGTATATCAGATCTAGTTTCCCTTTCAATTGGTATCAGAGGGAGGTTGGTTAAACATACCATACCTGATTGGTTGTACAGGCTAACACCTGAACCAAAAGATCCCAAACTAGATCTGTTTTCTTTTGTATTTTATTATTAGATTTTGTTTGCACAAATCATGGCCCAAAACAAAGATTATGCTAGTACCAGACCTCCAGTGTGCAATCTGTCAAAGTTTGTACTTTGGAAAGCAAGGATTAGACTCTACATGAATTCTATTGACGAAGATATTTTTAATTCTGTTTTGACAGTGTGTCCAAGACCCCCAGAGAGCACAAGCACAAATGCTGTTCCACCTCCATCAGGAACAGATGCTGACATCAAAAAGTGGAAAGTAGTTGATGTCAAGGCTATGAACATTCTAGCTCAGACAATGTCAGATGACATTTTTCAAAAGGTAGCTGAATGTAATTCAGCCAAGGAGATTTGGGACAAGCTCTCAGAAATAGTTTCAGGCTCAGCTGATGAGAGAAAGGACAGAAGATACCATCTCATCTCCCAATATGGGAACTTCAAGAAGGGAGAGACTGAGTCAGTGGGAGACATGTACAACAGACTGAGTCTAATTGTCAGTGAACTGAGGACATTAGACAAAGAGATCTCACTGACAGAACTTAATGACAAGATCCTAATGTGCTTTCCCAGCACTTGGGATTCAAGAATCTGGCCAATTAAAGATGCCAGAAGTCTGAATGAGATCACCACTGAAGCCTTGTTGGGTAAGCTCAAATCTTATGAGCTACTCATCAAGAACAGAGAGGAAGAACAGAAGGCTGCTTCACCAGCCACAAGAAAGGAGAAGACCATAGCATTCAAGGCAACTGAGGATCTGCCTGAAGAAAAAGGAACAGGCAATGATGAACTTCTCAGCTTGTTGGCCAAAAGATTTTATAAGATGGCCAGAAAGGACTTCAGAAGAAGATCATACAAGGAGCAGGATAAGCCAAGGTATGACAAGTCCATTGGCAATAACAAAGACATTATTTGCTTTGGTTACAGGAAACCAGGGTATATAGTTCCTGACTGTCCAGAGAACAAGAACAAGGACAGAAGGGAAAGAAAAGAGAGAAGCAAGGAGAAAGACTCCAAAAGGAGTGGCAATAGCAAACCTTCTTCCAGCAAAAATAAGCATACAAGGAAAGGATTTGTTGCTGAATCCTGGAGTGAGACTGAAGAGGAGTCAGAAGCCTCTTCCAGCTCCAGTGATGATGAGGATGATGCAGAGGAAAAGGAGTTCTGCATGATGGCAATCAATGCCTCACAACACAACTCAGAGGAAGAGGAGTCAGAGTCAGACTCAGAGACTCAACCTGAAGAAGATCAGGTAATCAGCTCTTTTGATTTTACTTCAGAAGATTTTAAATCTGAATTTAAAGCACTATGTTTAGACCTGCTAAAGTCTGAGAAAGAGATCATCTCTCTCAGAAATCAATTATCTGAACAAAATGTTTTGAAAATCAGAAAACCTCAAACTCTCTCAGGAGTTGGAGAACTATAGGGAACAGATAGCTACACTGAAAAGTGAGCTCTCTGAGGCCAAGAAGCTTGAAGAATCCCTTAATGGGAGAAGCATCAAGCTGATGGACATCACAAGCACAGTGAACTCAAGATTCAACAGTACACTGGGTTTGGGTGCCTCATCCAGCCAACCTATTGTTCTGACAACTCCCATCAAGTTCATTTCTGACAAGGGAAAGGGAGTTGTAGAGGTTGCCAGGAAAAATTCTGATCTGCCTCAGAAAACTAAGTCCCAGCAGAAATCGTCGAACGGAGATCGACGATCGCCGAATGAAGATCGACGATCGCCGAACGCAGCTCGACGATCTCAGGACAAATCGTCAAACGCAGATCGACGATCTCAGCCGCGATCGTCGAACGCAGGTCGACGATCCCATATACCTGACCTCAGCCATAGTCGACCGTCGAACGGAGCTCGACGATCTGACCCACGATCGTCGAACGCAGCTCCAAGATCGTCGAACAGAGGTCAGAGCTCTGGAAACTTTTTCAAAGGCAAGTCAAAATTGAATCCTAAGGGTTCTTCATCCCAAACCTTTAACCCTTATACTGAATGGATTATACCTTCAAGGAGATATCATCCTGAAGGATATAAGAGTCAGCCAGGGATGTCTTTCATTTCTGAATTTAGAGGTTATCAACCGAGGCCCAAGGTAAACTGGGTCAAAAACAAGTGAATTATTTTATGTGCAGGTGAAGACCTATCCAACATCTAACCAGCAATGGTATTTGGATAGTGGGTGCTCTAAGCACATGACAGGGAACAAGGACAACCTCAATTCCTTTAGAGCCAAGCTTGGACCCAAAGTTATCTTTGGTGATTCCAACTTTGGACAAACTAAAGGATATGGTGCAGTCCAGATTGGTTCAGTAACCTTCAAGAAGGTAGCATATGTGGAAGGACTGAAGCACAACCTAATCAGCATCAGTCAGCTATGTGATGAAGGGTACCAGGTGACCTTCAGCAAAACCTTATGCAAAATCAAATCAGAGGACAACACAACTGTGTTGACAGGTAAAAGGAAAGGTAACATCTACCTAGTAGATTTTCTTTCAACTACTATAGATATCTGCTTATTCAATTCAGTATGTAGACCAAATGTTTTATGGCATAAGAGACTAGGACACCTAAACCTTAGAACTATTGCTAGGCTATCCAAGGACAACCTTGTTAGAGGACTACCTTCTGGCCCCTACAAGAAGGAAGGACTCTGCAAGGCTTGTCAATTAGGCAAGCAAACTAAAAACAGTTTTAAGTCACTTAATAAGAGTGATTCACCTAGGACATTGTATCTGTTACACATGGATCTATTTGGACCCATCACAGTACAAAGCCTAGGAGGGAAATCCTACACTTTAGTAATTGTAGATGACTTCTCTAGATTCACTTGGGTGTTCTTTCTAAGGAAGAAGTCTGATAACTTTAAGTGTCTGACAGAGTTTCTCAAATGTATACAGATTGAGTTCAATACTCACATTGCCCTGATCAGAAGTGATCATGGGACAGAGTTTGATTCTCTTCTTATGCAAGAGTTCTGTCAGAGTGAAGGGATCAGGCATACTTTCTCAGCTCCTAGAACTCCTCAACAAAATGGGGTAGCTGAAAGGAAAAATAGAACCCTTATTGAATCTGCCACTACATTGTTGTCAGATGCTCATCTACCTCTATCCTTTTGGGCAGAGGCAGTGAACACCTCCAACTATGTGCTGAACAGAAGTCTGATACATAAACTGAAGGGAAAGACTCCCTATGAATTACTCAAAGGGAAGAAACCTAAAGTTGACTATTTCAGAATTTTTGGTTGCATTTGCTATATTCACAATAATGACAAGAAATATTTAGCAAAATTTCAAGCCAAAGCTGATGAAGGAGTGTTTCTGGGATACTCCATGATCAGCAAGGCCTATAGGGTCTATAATAAATCATCATTGAAAATTGAGGAATCTGTTCATGTTTCTTTTGATGAAACTAACATGTCTTTCAAGGAGAAGATTTCTTCTACCATAGAACCTTTGCAGGAACACTCTCTAGTTGAAGATATGAACAAGTTACAGGTTGCTCAAGAGGATGAAAGCAGTGAAGAAGAAGGGAATGCTCAACACATTGAAGCACAACCTGAAGAGCCAGTTGTTGTACCACAAGAGGAAACAACAACACAGGTTGGTGAACAATCAACACCCCCTGTTGATTTAGTAACATCAAGAGACCATCCAATTTCCCAGATAATTGGAGAACTCTCAGCTGGTGTGCAAACCAGAAATCAGGTCAACCAAAACCTGTTGCACACCTGCTTCCTTTCTCAAATTGAACCTCAGTCCATTCAAGATGCAGAGCAAGATCCACACTGGATCATTGCAATGCAAGAGGAGTTGCATCAATTTGAGAGAAACAAAGTATGGGAACTAGTGCCAAAGCCAAAGGATCATTCCATTGTTGGAACAAAATGGGTATTCAGAAATAAACTGGATGATCAAGGAGTAATAATAAGGAACAATGCAGGGCTAGTTGCCTAGGGATATTCTCAAGAAGAAGGAATTGACTACGACCAGACCTTTGCACCTGTTGCAAGATTGGAAGCCATCAGAATATTTCTAGCTTATGCAGCTCACAAAGGCTTCAAGGTTTATCAGATGGATGTCAAGAGTGCCTTCTTAAATGGAGACATCAAAGAGGAAGTCTATGTCAGACAACCTCCAGGTTTTATCTCTCCAACTTATCCTGATTATGTTTTTTAGATTAAATAAAGCATTATATGGTCTCAAGCAAGCTCCTAGAGCATGGTATGAGACCCTAGCATGCTTTCTCTTGGAAAATGGTTTTATAAGGGGTAGAGTAGACCAAACTCTTTTTATTAGAACCCATAAGTCCCATACCCTACTAGTACAAATTTATGTAGACGATATCATTTTTGGCTCTACTGACTCACAAATTGTGCAGAAGGTTTTCTAACCTGATGCATTCTAAATTTGAGATGAGTAGCATGGGTGAGCTATCCTTCTTCCTAGGATTGCAAGTCAAACAACATGCTGAAGGCATCTTTATTTCTCAAACCAAATATGCTAATGAGTTGGTTAAGAAATTTGGTATGTCTGAGGCATCTTGTATGAAAACACCCATGCCTACCAATGCTGTATTGGATGCTGATGAACATGGGAAACCTGTTGATCAGACAACATATAGAGCAATGATTGGCTCTTTACTGTATCTTACAGCTAGTAGACCAGATATAATGTTTGCTACATGTATATGTGCTAGGTTCCAAGTTAGCCCTAGAGAGTCACACCTAACATTAGTAAAGAGGATTCTCAGGTATGTTAAAAGTTGTCCAAATCTAGGTCTCTGGTATCCAAAAGATTCAGCATTTGAGTTAACTGGATTCTCTGATGCTGATTATGCTGGATGCAGAATTGACAGGAAAAGCACCAGTGGAACTTGTCAGTTCCTTGGTGATAGACTTGTCTCTTGGTTTTGCAAGAAACAAACATCTGTGTCAACTTCAACTGCTGAAGCTGAATATATGGCTGCAGACAGTTGTTGTTCACAAATACTGTGGATTCAAAATCAACTCCTAGACTATGGTTACAACTTAGAGAAGTCAAAAATCTTTTGTGACAATACAAGTGCTATTTCCATAGCTCAAAATCCAGTCCTCCATAGTAGGACAAAACACATAGAGATTAGGCATCATTTCTTAAGGGACAATGTTGAAAAGAACAAAATTGAACTGCAATATATCCCAACTGATTTACAAAGGGGAGATATTTTCACCAAGCCTTTGGATGAAAAGAAACACACTTTCTTCCTAAATCAGTTAGGAATGTTAGATGGAGGAAGTCTTAAATAACACCCAAGATTTTGGAAAGCTAAAAATTGACCAAGACTAGGCAAAATTCTGATTTTTCTTAGTGTCTAGAATTTTCTGATCTCTGAACTGCGCTCGATGATTTCCCCAAAGATCGTCGAACGGAGTTCGACGATTTCCAGAATCGTCGAACTGAGTTCAGTGCCCCTCAGATAGTATGAACTATCTCTTCCGGTCAACGATCGTCAAACGGCGCTCGACGATTTTGTTCCCTGAACGATCGTCGAACGGAGCTCGACGTCTTTCCAGATCGTCGAACGGAGATCGACGATGTTGGAGTCTCTTCAGATTCCTTTAGAAGCCTCGATCGTCGAACTGAGTTCAACGATCTTTCCAACGATCTTTCCAATTCTGCGCTTGCAATTTCTCTGCAAGAATTTTCTTCCCTCCAAACAGTTCTACGCTTGTTCGTTTTGTTTGTTAAGTTTTGCAGGTACAATGGTCGTATCAGTTGCTGTTCTAGCCGCCATGAAGTTCGATGCGTGATTCGATATTGATCTGGACTCATTCAACACTACTGATCAAATCTTCCAGGACATTTTGAATTTGTTCAAGGATCAGAACTTGTCCACCCTCATGACCACTCGAATCAAGCTTGCTTCAGATGAAATAAAAGAATGGGTCTATACTGCTCACAACCTTGACAACAACACAATATTTGGAACTATTGCTGGAACCCAGGTACCTCTGACCCCAACAGTCTTAACAGAGGTTTTTGGTTTGAGAAATGGAGAAGACACTACTGAATTATCTGGGGCGGAATTTTCTGATATTCTTGCCAGGATGGGTCATCCAGAGGGAAACCCTAGCAAGTTATTCAAAAGTAACTTGTCTGTTGAGTACAGGTTCCTAGCAGATGTTGTAGGCAAGGTGTTGTTGGCAAAGCATTCTGCACATGATACCATCTCCAGACATCAGCTCTGCCTCATGGGAGCTCTGGTAGATAAGAAAAGTTTGAATTGGGGAGAGGTCTTCTTTGACCTGATAAAGAAGAAAATCAATAAAAGCTTTGTAAATTTTGGAAGAATTCTTGGAGTTTTCCTTCAGGCAAGGTGCCCTGCTCTGCTGGTCTCCTCTGGAGTGCACATCAATGCCTCCAAGAGACTTACCTGTGCCCTATTTGGCAAGTGGGACAGGCAAATTAGCAAACCCAGCAGGCCCTCTTCAACTGCTCCTTCAGGCACCAGGACTCAAAGAGTCACTCCCCCACAGGTCTCTGCTGCTGCAGAAGACCTGGCTGTTGCTGGTGCTGCCCCTCCTCCTCCTCCCAGTCCAACCCTACCTCTTTCATCCACCATTCCAGCCTCATCCCCCATTACCATCTCTAGCCCTTCCCCAACCTCAATTCCATCTCCAGCAACCATTTCATCACCTCCAGTAGATCACTTCCACCCTTTGTTTTCATATCCACCACCAGATGTCACCTCTTCTCCATCCATACCATCATTCACCCTTCTGGATGACTCCTACATGGATGATTCCCCCTCTTCTCCTCCAGAATTACCTCCTCCTCAACATCTTTCCAAGATCTCCTCCACCACATCCTTGACCAACCCACATTCACTCCATCCATATCCATCCCCTTGTCCTCCATCTCCACAATCCCCACTCCTCAGCCATCCATCCCTCCACCATCCAGCCCTCCACTTCCAGCATCCTCAGCCATCCCTATACCATCTACATCTGCTCCTACCCTTGAGCATGTAGATCTGCCAGCCTTAGCTGACAAGTTGTATGAGCTACTGGCCCCCAGGCTCTCTCTTCTCATGGAGGCCTCCTTAGCTCCTCTACAACAGTCAGTGGCAGCCCTGTCTGCCAGGCTTTCATCCCTCATTCCTCAGACACAACCTCCAGCAGTGTGCCTTGATACAGATGTATCTGCATCCAGGCAGGGGGAGATGCCATATGAAGCCAGACTTCATGCTGCTGTTGCTACTGCTTCTGCTCCTGTTGTTGATACTGCTGCTGCTGCTGCTGTTGTTTTTGTGTCTACTGTTCCAGTTCTGGCAATAGACCTAAGGTCTTTGCTCTCAGCCTTTGATCCTGCCTTTTTCAGTTGTTTACCAGAAGTTATTGCTGTCCAGCCCTCAGAAGACCTATCCAAGGCACTGGTGCCTTTCTCTGGCTGTGACCCCAGTATTATTTCTTCTTTTGTACACTCAGTGACTGCTGCTGCTGCTGTTGAAGAAAAGACTGAATCTGCTTCTGAAACTGTCTTTGCTGCTGCTGAAGAAAATGTTCCTACTGCTGCTGAAATCTCTTTTGTTTCTGATGAGCCCATTTCCAGGAATTTCTGATGACAGAGGCCTTTGATGTTGAGCCTGCTGCAGATTCTGTTGTTGTTTTCTGAAGTTGCTGCTGCCATCACTCCTGAAGTTACTAGTGTTGTTTCTGATGTTGCTCCTGTATCTGCTGCTGTATCTATTGCTGTATCTGCTGCTGTTCCTGCTGCTGCCCCTTCTGCTTCTGCCTCATCTGCTGCAATGCAACTGAAGAAAGATCTTATGAAGAAGATAGATGCTATATATGATGCCCAGAGTTTTGACTCTGATGAGTTTAAGACAGATTCTGATGACTCTGCTGCCACTATTGCCAGGAAGAGGAAGGCTAGAAGCAAGGCTATGAAAAGGGTTCCACCTGCCAAAGTAAAAGATGATAATGATGTTCCTTATTATATTCTGCACAACTACCCAATTACTGAACATTGGATGCAGTACTCTAAAAATCAGCTAAAAGCAATGAAGAAGAAAAGAAAGTATGAGAAGGGCTCCTCCCAGTTCAAGCACCCTCATCCTCCTCCACCACCTCCACCTGATGCAGGTGCAGGTGGCAGCTCTGCAAGTTCAGCCCCAGCTAGAAGCCAGGCTCCCTATCAACCCCATGCTAGAACCTATCAAAGGGAAAGCCAGCCTAGGGGTTCTTACTCTAAGAGAGGAGGATACAGGGGAAATCAAAGAGAGACTCAAGTTTATTCTAAAGGGCATTCCAGGCAGCACCCTTATTCCAGGGGAGGACATGGTTCTTCTGATACATCATCAGGTCCTTTCCCCTACAAGCTCAAAGAAACTGTGACTGCCAGGACTCCTCAAGATAATTCTTCCAACAGGTATGAGCCACCTGTACCATTTGAGGACCCTGAGAAGAATCCTGTTGCTTGGACTGCTAGGATGAAAGAGTTGGCTGCATTAGATCAGATAAAGAAAGCCAAAGAGCAAGGCCTAGACACTTCCAATATTTCTACTATGTCAGAACAAAGACAGAAGGAATTAGAGAGATATGCCTCCAGCAAATTCTTTGATGCAGACAGATATATGGAGTTGCATCCTGCTGTTGTAGTTCCCAGGACTTCAAAGCAAATTTATTTGGGTGCAGCAGATGACACCAGATCCAAACAAGAAGCCCTGAATCCTAACAGAGAAATCAAGATGGTTAAAAGCAAAGAGAAGAAGTAACTCTGTAAGGTGACAATCCTTGGTTTTTCTGACTGCTATCTGGATGTTATATATATATATATCTCTGTGATGTTTCTGCAATGTGTCTAGCTGTTGTTGTTTTTATGCTTTTCTGATTGTATGATGTTATTTGATTTTTTCCAAAGTCTGTAAATAGTTTTCCTAACCCAAATAGGGGGAGATTGTTGGAACACCCTATTACTAATTTGGGTCAGGATCACTATGTCTCTAGGAATCTGTGTTTGACCTTCTGTATAGCTTAATAGGTCAATTAGAATTGAGTCTAAGGGTTAGAAGTCTAGGATTGGAAGCTGCCCTGAAGACCAAGTTTTTCTATAGACCAAGTCTAATCGTCGAGCTCAGCACGACGTTTCGTCGAACTCCGGTCGACGATCGTCTAGCTCAACTTCTATAGATCGTCGAGCTCCATTCGACGATCGCTGAGCTCAACCTCATAATATCGTCGAGCTCCACTCGACGATCGCTGAGCTCAACTTCACAATATCGTCGAACTCCATTCGATGATCGGTGAGCTCAGGTCGACGATTTTGACTCTGCACTGGATCTTTATCTCTGAGCTCAGTTCGACGATCTTTGAGCTCAGATCGACGATTGTTTTGCTGCTTGAATTTTCCAGTTCGCTGAGCTCGGCTCGACGATAGCATAGCTCAGTTCGACGTTTTCAGTTATCTTTCATAATTCAAATTCAAATCAGTTAGAAGTTATTCTGCAATTAATTCAGAAGATCTACTAGCCGTTTTCATTTACTTCTGGACCAATTTTCAAGGGATTTTTCAATGAATAATTAAGTGGACTTTCCTTCAGAAGAAATTATGCAATTAAGGCTGTAATCAATGCAAACCAACGGCTATCTTTGACGGAGTGATATTCTATTCTGGCAAAGAGAATAAAAGACAGAATGTTTTTGAATGAAAAAGGTGAAATACAGAGATTGACAAGAAGAGGACACACAACTCAGTATACAGAGACTTTTTCAAAATCTTCTGTCAAGGAGAATTCTGAAGAACACTCATCAAAGAGATCAAGCAATCTTCAAATCTCTTCAGCTCTCAAAGTGTTCAAGGCCAACATCATTTCAAGACTCCAGACTCTTAATATTTCAGCTTGCTGAAATCATCTTGCGCTGGAGATCTATCTTTGAAGGCCTATCACCCTCAGCAAAGCTTTTCTTCCTGAAGATTTCAAGGATTCAGGGGGAGCTTTGACATCAATCCACAAAGTCTTCTCAGTTGCTTGAGAAAGAGAAGACTGTCATCACTCTCTCACCCCCACTCTGTAAAGGGTTTTTCAAACTCCCTTCAAAAGTTTGAATCTGGTTTTTGAGCACCTTGTCAAAAGCTCATTGGTGGCAAGACACCTGATCAAAAAATCTGATTTGGTTTTTGAGCACCTTATCAAAAGCTCATTGGTGCCCAGGATACCTGATCAACTCATCCTGCAGTGGATTCCTACCTAGGGTGGTAGAAGAGTGGATGTACCCAAGTTTGGGGAACCACTATAATTCCTTGTGTCATCTGGTTCTGCTTGTTTTCTTTTTTGTTTCTGGCCTTGATTTGTCTGTGCTTAGTTTTTGCATAGTTTAGTTTTGTGATAGATTTATATTTGCTTCCCTGCTCACACACATTACAACAATTGTTGTAAAAGTTTTTAAAAGTTATTAAAGCACCATATACTCTATTCACCCCCCTCTAGAGTATATCAGATCTAGTTTCCCTTTCAGAGAGGATGGAGAGTCATCCATAAAGTAATCATCAATGAGGGTGAAGGAAGGATGGGAGGGTGATGAAGTGGAATCTGGTTGAGGCTAGGAGAATAAGGGATGGAATTATTCTTCTGTGAGTGGAAGAGTAGGTACTGGAGATGGTATAGATATTGGAGAGGGGCTGGAGATGATGATGGTGGATGGAGTTGGAATGGTAGATGGTATGGGAAGAGAGGGAATTGGAGGAGGAGGAGGAGAGGCAACATCAGCAGGCAGGTCATCTGCAGGGGCAGAGACCTGTGGGGAAGTGACTCTGAGAGTCCTTGTGCCTGAAGGAGTGCTGGAGGAGGGCCTGCTGGGCTTGATGATTTATCTGTCCCATTTACCAAACAGGGCACAAGATAGTCTCTTGGATGCATTGATATGGATTCCAGAAGAGACCAGCAAAGCAGGGCACCTATGCTGCAGAAACACCCCTAAGATTCTTCCAAAGTTTACAAAACTTTTGTTTATCTTCTTCTTGATAAGGTCAAAGAATACTTCTCCCCAATTCAAATTCTTCCTGTCTATAAGGGCTCCCATTAGGCAGAGCTGATACCTTGAGATTGTATCATGAGCAGAGTGCTTAGCCAGTAGCACTTTCCCAACTACATCTACCAGGAATCTGTATTCCACAGAAAGGTTCTTTTTCAAGAGCTTGCTAGGGTTGGCCTCAGAATGACTCATTCTGGCAAGCAGGTCAGTATACTCTTCTCCAGACAAGTCAGCAGTATCTCCACCAGTTCTCAAATCAAAAACCTCTGATAAAATTGCTGGGGTTAGAGGTACCTGTGTGCCAAAAATTGACCCAACAAGGGTGGAGTTGTCCTGATTGTGGGCAGTGTAGACCCATTCCTTAATCTCATCAGATGCAATCTTGATCCTTGTAGTCATGATTGCAGTCAGGTTCTGCTCTTTGAATAGCCCCAAGATATCCTGAAAAGCCTGGTCGGTTATGCTGAAGGATTCCATGTCGATGTCGAAGCCATCATCAAACTTCATGGCGGCGAGAACAGCAACAGACACAGCCATGGGTACCTGCAAAAATTCAACAAACAAAACGACCAAGTGCATAACTGTTTGGAGGGAAAGAAAGTTCTTGCAGAGAAATCGAAAGCGCAAAGTTGAACGACGGCGAAAAATGAATTTTATATTAGGGTTCGACGCAGAATTGGAAAGATCGTTGAACTCAGTTCGACGATCGAGGCTTCTAAAGGAATCTGAAGAGTCTTCAACATTGTCGATCTCCGTTCGACGATATTGGAGAGCGTCGAGCTCTGTTCGATGATCGTTCAGAGAACAAAATCGTCGAGCGTCGTTCGACGATCGTGGACCGGAAGAGATAGTTCAAAATATCTGAGAAACGCTGAACTCAGGTCGACGATTTCAGATATCGTCGATCTCCGTTCGACGATCTGGGGGAAAATCGTCGAGCGCAGTTTAGAGATCAGAAAGACTCTAGACACTAAGAAAAAATCAGGATGTTTGCCTAGTCTTGGTCAATTTTTAAGCTTTCAAAATCTTGGATATTATTTAAGACTTCCTCCATCTAACATTCCTAACTGATTTAGGAAGAAGGTGTATTTCTTTTCATCCAAGGGCTTGGTGAAAATATCTCCTCTTTGTAAATCAGTTGGCATATATTGTAGTTCAATTTTGTTCTTTTCAACATTATCCCTTAAGAAATGATGCCTAATCTCTATGTGTTTTGTCCTACTATGGAGGACTGGATTTTGAGCTATAGAAATAGCACTGGTGTTATCACAAAAGATTTTAGACTTCTCTAGGTTGTAGCCATAGTCTAGGAGTTGGTTTTGAATCCACAAGATTTGTGAGCAACAACTGTCTGCAGCCATATATTCAGCTTCAGCAGTTGAAGTTGACACGGAAGTCTGTTTCTTACAAAACCAAGAGACAAGTCTGTCACCAAGGAACTGACAAGTTCCACTGGTGATTTTCCTGTCAATTCTGCATCCAGCATACTCAGCATCAGAAAATCCAGTTAAATAAAATGCTGAATCTTTTGGATACCAGAGACCTAGATTTGGACAACTTTTAACATACCTGAGAATCCTCTTTACTAGTGTTAGGTGTGACTCTCTAGGGCTTACTTGGAACCTAGCACATATACATGTAGCAAACATTATATCTGGTCTACTAGCTGTAAGATACAGTAAAGAGCCAATCATTGCTCTATATGTTGTCTGATCAACAGGTTTCCCATGTTCATCAGCATCCAATACAGCATTAGTAGGCATGGGTGTTTTCATACAAGATGCTTCAGACATGCCAAATTTCTTAACCAATTCATTTGCATATTTGGTTTGAGAAATAAAGATGCCTTCAGCATGCTGCTTGACTTGCAATCCTAGGAAGAAGGATAGCTCACCCATGCTACTCATTTCAAATTTAGAATGCATTAGGTTGGAAAACCTTCTGCACAATTTGGAGTCAGTAGAACCAAAAATAATATCGTCTACATAAATCTATACTAGTAGGGTATGGGACTTATGGGTTCTAATGAAAAGAGTTTGGTCTACTCTACCCCTTATAAAATCATTTTCCAAGAGAAAGCATGCTAGGGTCTCATACCATGCTCTAAGAGCTTACTTGAGACCATATAATGCTTTATTCAATCTAAAAACATAATCAGGATAAGTTGGAGAGATAAAACCTGGAGGTTGTCTGACATATACTTCTTCTTTGATGTCTCCATTTAGAAATGCACTTTTGACATCCATCTGATATACCTTGAAGCCTTTGTGTGCTGCATAAGCTAAAAATATTCTGATGGCTTCCAATCTTGCAACTGGTGCAAAAGTCTGGTCGTAGTCTATTCCTTCTTCTTGAGAATATCCCTGAGCAACTAGCCTTGTCTTGTTCCTTACAATTACTCCTTGATCATTCAGTTTGTTTCTGAATACCCACTTTGTTCCAACAATGGAGTGATCCTTAGGCTTTGGCATTAGTTCCCATACTTTGTTCCTCTCAAATTGATGCAAATCTTCTTTCATTGCAATGATCCAGTGTGGATCTTGCTCTGCATCTTGAATGGACTGAGGTTCAATTTGAGATAGGAAGCAGGTGTGCAACAGGTTTTGGTTGACCTGATTTCTGGTTTGCACACCAGCTGAGATGTCTCCAATTATTTGGGAAATTGGATGGTCTCTTGATGTTACTAAATCAACAGGGGGTGTTGATTGTTCACCAACCTGTGTTGTTATTTCCTCTTATGGTACAACAACTGGCTCTTCAAGTTGTTCTTCAATATGTTGAGCACTTTCCTCATCTTCACTGCTTTCATCCCTTTGGGTAACCTGTAACTTGTTCAAGTCTTCAACTAGAGAATGTTCCTGCAAGGGTTCTATGGTAGAAGGGATCTTCTCTTTGAAAGACATGTTAGATTCATCAAATAATATATGAACAGATTCCTCAATTTTTAGAGATGATTTATTATAAACCCTATAAGCCTTGCTGATCATGGAGTATCCCAGAAACACTCCTTCATCAGCTTTGGCTTGAAATTTTGCTAAGTATTTCTTGTCATTATTATGTATATAACAAATACAACCAAAGACTCTAAAATAATCAACTTTAGGTTTCTTCCCTTTGAGTAATTCATAGGGAGTCTTTCTCTTTAGTTTATGTATCAAACTTCAATTCAGCACATAGTTGGAGGTGTTCACTGCCTCTGCCCAAAAGGATAGAGGTAAATGAGCATCTGACAACAATGTAGTGGTAGATTCAATAAGGGTTCTATTTTTCCTTTCAGCTACCTCATTTTGTTGAGGAGTTCTAGGAGCTGAGAAAGTATGTCTGATCCCTTCACTCCGACAGAACTCTTGCATAAGAAGATAATCAAACTCTGTCCCATGATCACTTCTGATCAGGGCAATGTGAGTATTGAACTCAATCTGTATACATTTGAGAAACTCTGTCAGACACTTAAAGTTATCAGACTTCTTCCTTAGAAAGAACACCCAAGTGAATCTAGAGAAGTCATCTACAACTACTAAAGTGTAGGATTCCCTCCTAGGCTTTGTACTGTGATGGGTCCAAAAAGATCTATGTGTAACAGATACAATATCATAGGTGAATCACTCTTATTAAGTGACTTAAAGTTGTTTTTAGTATGCTTGCCTAATTGACAAGCCCTGCAGAGTCCTTCCTTCTTGTAGGGGCCAGAAGGTAGTCCTCTAACAAGGTTGTCCTTGGATAGCCTAACAATAGTTCTAAGGTTTAGGTGTCCTAGTTTCTTATGCCATAAGATATTTGTTCTACAGACAGAATTAAACAGGCAAATATCTACATCAGTTGAAAGAAAATCTACTAGATAGATGTTACCTTTCCTTTTACCTGTCAACACAGTTGTGTTGTCCTCTGACTTGATTTTGCATAATGCTTTGCTGAAGGTCACCTGATAACCTTCATCACACAGCTGACTGATGCTTATTAAGTTGTGCTTCAGTCCTTCCACATAAGCTACCTTCTTGAATGTTACTGATCCAATCTGGACTGCACCATATCCTTTAGTCTGTCCAAAGTTTGAATCACCAAAGATAACCTTGGGTCCAAGCTTGGCTCTAAAGGATGTGAGGTTGTCCTTGTTCCCTGTCATGTGCTTAGAGTACCCACTATCCAAGTACCATTGTTGGTTAGATGTTACATAGGTCTTCACCTGCACATAAGACAATTCATTTGTTTTTGACCCAGTTTACCTTGGGCCTAGGTTGATAACCTTTAAATTCTGAAATAAAAGACATCCCAGGTTGACTCTTATATCCTTCAGGATGATATCTCCTTGGAGATATAATCCATTCAGTATAAGGGTTAAAGATTTGGGATGAAGGACCCTTAGGATTGGATTTTGATTTGCCCTTGAAAAAATTTTCAGAGCTCTGACCTCTGTTCGACGATCTTGGAGCTGCATTCGAAGATCTTGGGTCAGATCATCGAGCTCCGTTCGACGGTCGACTATGGCTGAGTTCAGGTACTTGAGATCGTCGACCTGAGTTCGACGATTTTGCCTGAGATCGTCGATCTGCGTTCGGCGATCGTCGATCTCCGTTTGGCGATCGTCGATCTCCGTTCGACGATTTCTGCTGGGACTTAGTTTTCTGGGGCAGATCAGAATTTTTCCTAGCTACCTATACAACTCCCTTTCCTTTGTCAGAAATGAATTTGATTGGAGTTGTTAGAACTATGGGTTGGCTGGATGAAGCACCCAAGCTACCTTCCATCTCTTGATGTCAGCATCTGTTCCTGATGGAGGTGGAACAGCATTTGTATTTGAGTTCTCTAGAGGTCTTGGACACACTGTCAAAATAGAGTTAAAAATATCTTCGTCAATAGAATTCATGTACAGTCTGATCCTTGCTTTCTAAAGTGCAAACTTGGATAGGTTGCACACTGGAGGTCTGGTGCTAGCATAATCTTTGTTTTGGGCCATGATTTGTGAAAACAAAATCTAATAATAAAATACAGAAGAAAAGCAGATCTAACTAGGGATCTTTGGGTTCAGGTGTTAGCCTGTGCAACCACCAAGGTGTGGTATGTTTAACCAACCTCGCTTTGATACCAATTGAAAGTGCAGCTAGATCTGATATACTCTAGAGGGGGGTGAATAGAGTATATGGTGTTTAAAAACTTTTTACAACAATGGTTATAATGTGAGTGAACAGGGAAGCAATTAAAAATCTAATTACAGAACTAAACTAATCAAAAACTAATCACAGAATAATCAAGGCCAGAAACAAAAATAAAGACAAGCAAAACCAGAAGACACAAGGAAATATAGCGGTTCCCCTAAACTTGGGTACATCCACTCTTCTACCACCCTAGGTAGGAATCCACTGCAGGATGAGTTGATCAGGTGTCCTGGGCACCAATGAGCTTTTGATAAGGTGCTCAAAAACCAAATCAGATTTTTTGATCAGGTGTCTTGCCACCAATGAGCTTTTGACAAGGTGCTCAAAAACCAAGTTCAAACGTTTGAAGGGAGTTTGAGAAACCCTTTACAGAGAGGGGTGAGAGAGTGATGGCAGTCTTCTCTTTCTCAGATCAGCTGAGAAGACTATGTGGATTGATGGTGTCAAAGCTCCCCATGAGTCCTTGAGATCTTCAGGAAAAGAAGCTTTGTTGTAGGGTGATAGGCCTTCACAAGTTGAGCTCCAGCAAAAGATGATTTCAGCAACAGCTGAAATGTTGAATGTCTGGAGTCTTGAAATATGTTGGCCTTGAACACTTGAAAACTAGAGAGATCTGAAGATTGATCTCCTTGGATGTGTGTTCTTGAGAATTCTTTGAGACAGAATATTTTGTTCTTGTTCTGAAGAATACTGATGTCTGTCTATGTATCTCTGTAATCTGTGTGTCTCTCTCAGAGATTCAAAAATTCTTCTCTTTTATTCTCTGGTACTGAATGGAAAAACATTCTCTGAGAAGAATAGTTGTTGGTCTGCATTAATGGCATCCTTAATTGCAAAATCTCTTCTGGAGGAAAGTCCATAGAAATATTCCTTGAAAATCCCTTGAAACTTGGTCCAGAAATGAATGAAAACGGCTAGGAAATCTTCAGAATTAATTGAAGAATAACTCCTTAACTGATTTGAATTTGAATCTAGAAACATCCTTGAAGTTATCTGAAAACGACGAACTGAGCTCTGTTATCGTCGGACTGAGCTCAGAGATATGGACTTATACAGCAGCAAAATATCGTCGATCTGAGCTCAAAGATCGTCGAACTGAGCTCAGAGATAGAGATCCAAAGCTGTGTCAAGATCGTCGAACTGAGCTCATCGATCGTCGAATGGAGTTCGACGATATGATGAAGTTGAGCTCAGCGATCGTCGAATGGAGTTCGACGATCTGTCGAAGTTGAGCTAGACGATCGTCGATCGGAGTTCGACGAATCGTCGTGCTGAGCTCGACGATATGACTTAGTCTCCAAACAGAAAATCCTGGTCTTGAGGGCAGCTTCCAAACCTAGACTTCTCACCCTTAGACTCAATTCTAATTGACCTTTTGAGCTATACAGGAGGTCAAACATTTGTTTCCTAGAGACATAGTGATCCTGACCCAAATTAGTAATAGGGTGTTCCAACATAAATTGAGGGAAGAACTGATGTATGAAGCGCATTATACGAAGTACTCAATCCACCCAGGGAGCACAAAGATGTTTAGGGATATGAAAAAGCTATTCTGGTGGTCAGGGCTAAAGAAAGATATTGCTCATTATGTGGCCAAATGTCAAACCTGTGCTATGGTGAAGGCGGAATGTCAGAAGCCTGGCAGTTATTTGAAGTCGTTGCTGATTCCAGAATGGAAGTTCGACGATATTTCCATGGATTTCGTGCACGGGTTGTCGAGATCTCAGCTCGAAAATGACTTAATTTGGGTAATTATCGACCGGCTAACGAAAGTGGCACACTTCCTGCCGAATAGAGGGGATGATTTGGTGGAAAGTTTGGCAAAATTATATGTTGAGCAGATTGTGCGGCTACACGGTGTTCCTCGGAGCATCGTAAGTGATAGAGATGGCCGATTCACATCGAACGACTGGAGGCTAGTTCATCAACTGTTGGGCACGAAGTTGACATTCAGTACGGCCTTTCATCCCAAAACTGATGGCCAAACTGAACGGACCAACAGGACGATGGAGGATATGCTTCGGATGTGCGCCCTAGACTTTGGAAAGAGATGGGAAGATCATCTCTATATGGTGGAGTTTGCCTATAATAACAGCTAACAAGCGAGCATCGGGATGGCACCGTATGAAGCTCTGTATGGACGGAAGTGTCGTACGCCTTTAGCTTGGGTAGAAGTGGGCGAAGCTAGAGTTTATAATCATAATGAAGTCAATGAAGCAAACTCGACCATATGTACTATTCGAGAGAGGCTACTCATAGCCCAGGATCGACAAGCGAAATACTATAACTCCAAGCACCGGAACATAGAGTTCGCAGTAGGCGACTGGGTATACTTGAAGATCAAGCCCTTCAAAGGCATATCCAGGATTCGACGTCTGAAGAAGTTGAGTCCAAGATACCTTGGTCCATTTAAAGTGGTAGAGCGAGTTGGGGAGGCTGCATATCGGCTAGCTCTGTCGGCAGACTTGGGTGGATTGCATGATGTGTTTCACATCTTGGTGTTGCGGAAAGCCGTGAAAGATCTAGCTCAAGTGATCAAGGGTGATCGTGTGCCGGTAGAGTATGGGCTAATGACGAAGGTTAGGCCCATTCAAATCGAGGATCGAGCCGAGAAATAGTTGTTGAACAAGACGATCGGGATGGTCAAAGTCCGGTGGGATAATTGCGGTCGTGAGGAGCTAACATGGGAGCAAAAGCAAACCATGCGAGCTGACTTTCCCGAGCTATTTCTGTAAAATGGTTGTATAGTGAAAATTTTGTTGTAACATAAAATTTTGATGTTATCACATTTTGCTTGCTGGTTTCCTTCCTGTGTGCTAATTTCGAGGATGAAATTTCTTGTAGGAGGGGAGGGTTGTAACAGCCCAAATTTTAGAATGGGAAAATTTTAGGTGATACGGCCTGGGACACGGGCGTGTCCCAGGGCGTGTCTTGCTCAGGTGCGAAGACGTCGCGAGTTCGACGAAAATACATTTGACCTTGTTATCCCATTCCTTAGTCAGGGATCTCAAGAATTTATCATTTAATTCTCTATTAGTGAAGACTCTGCCATAGACTCTTAGCACATTCACTATCTTGAATAAATTATCAAAGGTGTCAGTAATGGTATCCTTGTTTCCTTGTCGGAAAGCCTCATACATCTGATTAAGAAGGGATCTTCTATCACCCCTTACTTCTTTTGTACCTTCCATCAAGGTAACTAATGACTGCCACATCTCCTTTACAGACTGGCAGTGAATCAGGTTTTGCAGCATTGAATCATCGACTGCACTTGCTATAATATTTTTTGCCTTTTTGTCAAATGAGACAAGTGCAATCTCATCCTTATCTAGGTCCATAAGTTTCTTGGGGACTTTCTTAGTTGGATCTATAGTGGAGACGGTCATGGGAATATAAGGACCTTCTTCAACTATCATGAAGATCCTTGGATCCACAGCTTCCATGAAGAACTTGATTCTCTCTTTCCACAATGGAAAATTATTTTTGTTGCACAAAGGAAGCTTGGCAAAATCTTTAGCCTTGTCCATTTTGGTAGATCTCAAATGACAACTATTGAAGGATCTGATCAAGGTGTTAACCTTTTAACGATCAACCTCGCTTTGATACCGATTGAAAGTTAATAGTTGCCAACCTAAATCACCTAGAGGGGGTGAATAGGTGAGTTGTGCGTCTTTTTGCGGAATTAAAAATCTCAAACCAAAGCACAGAACAATCTACCAATCAAACACATACGAGGCAAGATTTCTAGTGGTTCCCCAACCTTGGGTACATCCACTTTCCCAAACCGATCTAGCAATACACTAGACTCGGCTACTCCACTATCTCGGATTGGAAATCAATCCTACCCTCGGAACAACGTTCCTACAAACTCGATCCACAAACCGGATCTACACTCGGAAGGCAAAACTTCCTACAATCTCGGAGTTGAAAACTCCTACACTCGGAGAAAACTTCTCCTACAATGATGAAATAAAGTTGTACAGAAATACAAACAGTAATCTTCTTATTCAGATCTGCGACAGTAAATCAGAAATTCCTTCTTCTAGGCTTGCGGCTTTATCAGAATATTGAAGATGAATCTCGGCAAGAATGGATCTGAACTTCCTTGGCTTCTCACAATCGATCTAATCAGAAAATACGGAGCTGAGAGAATCTCGATCTAGAAAGCCTTCTTGATCTGAATCCTCAAAAGAAGAAACCCTAGCCGGTCGAAAATCTGCGATGGCGGCGGCGGCGAGTTTCCATTTCTTGGAGAGAGAAAGAGGAGACAGAATTTCTTTTGAGAGTATGGCTGCAAAAATGCTCTTAGAATAATCTTTGAATAATTAGAGTTTGTCGGTTTAGACAAGACCTTTTATAGGATCAGAAAAGATAAGACTTAATTGAGTCATTTTGAGAAAGACACGCGGACCAATCACGTCAGAGTTTATGAATATGACCGTTAAGTCTGGACTTAAAAAATTTTCTGAAAATTCAAAGTAAATTACTCGAGATGTAATAGACTACTCGAGTATATGCAGCACTACTCGAGTAGGTAGAGGATGACTATTCGAGTACATGAGAAAAACTACTCGAGAGAAAGAGAGATCATTACTCGAGTACATGAAGTCAACTACTCTAGTAAATAAAAATTCAAGGAATCAGCTACTCGAGTAATAAGAATAATATACTCGAGTACTTTAGTACATACACGAGAGGTGGAGTATATTACTCGAGTAAAAGAAATACTACTCGAGTATATAAAAATGAACTACTCGAGTATATAAGAAACTACTCGAGACAAACACTTAGAGAATTTCTAGAATAGGAAAAACTGAACTACTCGAGTATGGAAAATAAACTACTCGAGACACAAAGAACTACTCGACTATATAACATGAACTACTCGAGACAAAAAGAACTACTCGAGTATATAACATGAACTACTCGAGTAATTCACTTAGAGAAATATTGTGGAATGGAATTCTGGATTACTCGAGTATAAACACGGGACTACTCGAGTAGTAGATGAACTACTCGAGTATATGATTTAGACTACTCGAGTAAGTCAAAACTACACGAGTGTCAGAGTCCAATTACTCGAGACAGAAGATAGAACTACTCGAGTATTATATAATACTACTCGAATATTTGACTTAGAAAAATTTGAGAAGAGAATTTCTGTAAACTCGAGAGAAGAAAGGGAACTACTCGAGTAGTTGTCTTAACTACTCGAGAGCCATAATGGACTACTCGGGATACATCTACACTACTCGAGTAAGAGAATTATTACTCGAGTATGAACTCAGTAACTTACTCGAGTAAGTAAAGCACTACTTGAGTACTTTACTTAGGAAATTTTTCTAGACAGAAAGTTTTCTTCTTCTAAGGGAAATCAGCATCAAGTCTTTTCTCTTAGTCCTAGAGCTTGAATATGAAGTGTATCCCAATAGAGAGGCTACACATGAGTCAACACTTTGTAACACACAATGAGGGATTACATTGTATGGTCCTGTGTTTGGTGACACATTGTAGACTGACATTGGTCTACACTTCCCATAAGAATTCCTGCAAACACATAACTCAAACCAAGCATCAAATACAACTTAATTCATCTTAGTTCAAGGGTGACTTCATCAAGTCTGAATTAGTGTGGATACAATACCCAACAGTATTATTTTTGTGTAAACTTTAAAATAATGGTGTTGGCTTAGGATTTCTGGATATAGTAGTTCTAAACTCGTGCAGTGCTCCTAATCGAGTACTCTTGGTTTGTGTAGAAATAGTATAGATTTATTTTTTCTTTATGCTCGTAGATTTATATTTTTTTTGCAGATGTAAATATTGTTTGTATTACTCAAAAATGTGAATCTGGAGTAATCGAACGGTAATGTAGGAATGTGTGTCGCCCCCACTAGACTCGTATTGCTCGAGTTGGGATGAAGGATCATCTTTTTCGGTGGCTAAGAACTTGCCGCAAGCTACTCTCGAAGCATTGGTGCCCGATTAGTCAAGAGTGAGCGTGACGTAGGCCATCATTTTGGCTAGTTTGAGCTTTGTTTACCTAGTCCTAGCTGCTAACCATTGTAAGCCAAATTTGTTCCTACCCCTCCTTTAATTCAGCTCCACCTCTATTCACCAAAGCCTAAAGCCAAACCTACTATCGCAACCAAATTCTTGAGCTTGATTGCATTTAATATTTTGATGATGTTGTGATATGTGGAATTCGTATGATGTGGTGATGAATTCAAACATTTATACTTGCTAAATTTGGGGATTGCAAAAGAAAAGAAAACGAAAAATCTAAAAGAATTACAATGAGAATTGTATCCCCATAATGTTTATTGATATTGGTTGGGTTAGGCCGCGTACACGCCCGGTTTTCAAGCTAAGTCTGGGGGTGTGCCACACGTGCATCTCTAAGTGGTTGTATTGGTTTAGCTTATTATTCGCTCGCTTTGGTTGCATGTAGCCTTCAAGTTTATCATGGACTACCAAACCTTAGCCTAAGCCCCATTCTATCCTACAAGTCCTACTGATTCACTTTTGAGTCTAACTCGCACCGTGGAGAGAGTGTGAACGGGCAAGCATATGGTCACCGACATTGATGGATTTCTTTGGAGGTGATCATGAGCCCCGGTCTTTGGCAATGCTCATCTTAGTGCCTTGCCTACTTTCTTCCTACACATGACCGAACGATTATGCAGAATTCTAATTTTGAGTAAATACAATATTTGTTTACGCCTATCGAATAGTTTAAACTACGTAGTATAATTAAAAAGTTTTTATATTATATCTTCTATGCACATGATGTATTTGATTTCTCATCCTACTTTATTTTGAAATTTCTGAGCCAGCTAGCAGTTTTCTAGCCCACTGAGTGATGATTTGCTCGGGACGCACAAATGGGTAAGTCTAGGGGTGTGATGAGTCCAAGTTATATACATATTTTTGGACTCATCTGGGCTAGTTTTATCGTTGATGCACTACACTTTAGAGCCATATTTGTTATTATGTCCATTCCATTATTAATGCACTTTTGGCCCGCTTTCAGTGTGATTTTCTTAGTTATTATTCTTGTGCCCCACTTGGTGCTTTGCTATGTTTTGAGACTTTAGTACGCCCGTCTCGGTGGTTCTGTTGTTTTTGCTGCAGGTATAAGGGTCGCGTGCATGATCCGGGATTATTTTAGGGAGTTTTCTGCCTAAGGGCCACTGGTCGTGCGTTTTTAACACGAGCACGATCAGTGGACTCCTTAGCGCATGACCAATGGTCGTGCGCGGCCTGCTCATCATATTCCCAAACAGTCCAGGTACACTGCGCACGATCATTGGACTTATAGCGCACGACCATGGGTCGTGAGCTACTGATCGTGCGCACTACTCCCCGTTTTCCAAGTTCTGTCTGGGCATACGCACGAGCATGGAACCTATAGCGCACGACCACCGGTCGTGCGCCACTGCTCGTGCGCACTATACCAGCTTTTCTTGAGTTCTGTCTTTTCTAATCGCACGATCATGGGATATAGTTTGCATGACCACTGGTAGTGCGCCACTGATCGTGCGCATATATATTATGTTTTCTGTCATGGTGCAGGTTTCTCTGGGAACTGAGCTCACGATCATCAACCGACAGTGCGCACGACCACTGGTCGTGTGCCACTGATCATGCGCTCTGATTATTCTGCTTCCGTATATAAGGCCCTGCTCTGCGAATTAGGGCACATTTTTGTCATTTTTCCGCCCGACAGTTGCACGCGAAGCGCCGTTCCTCTCCTCCAGAGGTCCTCCACTCATCGCTACCCTCTGGGAAGTATTCTTCGTCCATCCGAAGCCATCCTCAACCTTCAGAGAGCTCCTGGCCACCAGCAGTGAGAAACGAGAGCTTTTGGTGCTATTCCTCTAGACAAAGGGAAGAAAAAATTGAAGGAATGGAAAGAAGACGGACAAGAACAAGTGGATTGACGACCCATTTGCATCTGGTTGCAACCACGGACAGAGTCGTGAAGTTGATTGACAACCCACCACTCCGGCCAAGAACCACGGCTACATTTTTCCCCCTTGCGGTTTATTCTACCTTTTCTCTTTGTGGATTGTATTCTTAAGCCTGTAATGAACCTAAACTTCTCTTTATTTGTCTATGAATTAAGTGTTCTTGGGTTATTTACATTCTCTTTATTAGCTGTGATGCATTCGCCTCCGCTCACATCTGCTGACTCGCGAACTTGAACCACTCTAGCAGAGGCTAGAGTTGGTGGACGAAGAGGTGATTATGACCCTCACACTCCGCACTTACTCTCCGTCCATCTGCCCAACAAAGCATGGCATAGCAGCCTGCACTCACTCCATCCTTCAAGCGAAGCGGTGCTGGCGACCCGTAGTAGTTTTCGCTTTGTTCTGTAGCCTTAAGAAACCAGACCAACCCCCTTGTTGTTTATTTTAACTTTTAGTAATGATCTTCACACGATGTTATCAAGTACCCTTCCTGCATTCCCTCGAGATCGACATTCGGGGAAGCTATTCCCAAATTATTACTTGACAGCGACCGGTACACTTACCGACGATGCATCAAGCACTTGTATGTGCATTGCCATTATAACATAAAATAACCCATGAATGTCGACTTAGAAATGAAAATACACATGTTTGAGGGACCTGGGTGTTCCAATGATTGCCTTTTTGTCAATTTGTTGTCACCTAATCGAGTGTTTTTACAACTGTAGGTGACTAGGAGCAATGCGGGGCAGTCGCAACAACAGCACCTTGTGGAGAGTAGTGCACCTAACGACACGCCTGCATCCCCTCCTTCTGCAAAAACCATGCAAATGGTAGCAGAAGCGGTGTTCACTATGATCAATGTCCAACCGGGGAGGCAAGTATTGCCTCTTGCTCCTGGGTTAGGACATGTGCCACTTGGCGTAGCAGAGCCCATAGTGGCGGATCTGGTAGTGGCAGGGCATGTGGTGCAGAAAAGAACTACAAAAAAGCAGTTAAAGCACGTGATGAGCTTTAATCCACCGGTGTTCTCAGGGACTGGAACTTAAACTCAGGATGAGGACTAGTTTTTTAGGGTAAAAAGAGTCATGAAAGCTATGGAGACTGAGGAGTGGCAGAAGTCTACAATAGCTACTTTCTTCCTAGATGGAGATGCAAGGCTATGGTGGGACAAGTTAGAGCTGCATCTTTTGGCTGGGAGATAACACACCGACATATCTATGGTGGAGTTCTCAAGACTATTTTTGGCACTGTTCATCCCGACAGCGCAGAAAATAGCAATGGAGAATCAGTTCCAAAGGCTAACTCAAGAAGAGAGTAGTGTGGATGACTACCTACATGAGTTCACGAGATTGGGACATTATGTTGGCTCCACGTTTATTGATGAGGAGGGCAAGACCAATTAGTTTTATGAAGGACTGCATGATGATCTGAGGTTGTTGCTCTCAGGTCTGATGACACAGGGCATTCTAACCCTGGTCAATACAGACCGATATTTGGAACAAGATCTGAAGAGGGTCTATAATAATAAGGACTTGTCAGTGAAGAGCCCAGAGTTCAAGGTACCAAGATCGCAGAAGACTAGGTACCAAAAGTTGAACAAGAAGGCCAGACCTTCTGGACCAGCTTCTTCGTCGGTTACTTCTGGGGCATCGTTTGTGCTTGGAGGCCCAATACACTTTTTCACTAATGGGAAGTGTGGGAATATGGCCCGCAACTGCTGGAGTGGTCAGTCAAGTAATAAGGCAGGAGTATCCTATACTGAAAAGGGGAAGGCGGTGGAGTCAACCGCATCCCATCAAGCTCCAGCCCAACCTAGAGTCTACAACCTTGGCCAGCAGGAGGCCATCAAGCAGGGCGATGTGGTGACAGGTATGTGTTAGATTTTAGTTATAATATTTTGCAAACCTTGTGTCTTATGCTTTGGTCATATGACTATCGTGTTTTAGGCTTTGTCGTGTTCATGGACTATCCGGCTCGAGCATTGTTTTATATAGGAGCTTCATACTACTTCCTATATGATGACTTCGTGTCTCGTATCGGAGTGCCCTCTTCCATTGATAAGCATAGATTGGATGTGTTGCTACCTAATGAGTGTTCTATGCGCGCTGATAGAGTATGTTGCATTAAAGTGCTGATTGGAAGCCAAACTTTTGACTTGGAAGTGTCACTACTGCCGATAGTAGAGTTTGACGTGATCATTAGCATGGACTGGCTATCGGAGCAATGTGCATACATCGATTGTGGTTCTAAGACTATAAATCTGGGGCTCAATAAAAGCCAAGAAACTACTTTCTCTGGTTTGAAGGGTGTGAGCAAGACATTGATGTCTGCTCTCTAAGTATTTAAGCAGTTCATGATGGTGCAGAGCTGTTCTTCCCTCTTTTAGAGGCAAAGAAGCCCAAGTCTGACTTGGCCAGTATTCCTATGGTGTCGGGGTTTACCGACGTCTTCCCCAAAAATTTCCTTGGAGCCCCACCTCAGAGAGAGATCGAGTTCACCATTGAGTTGGTTCCTAGTGCCAAGCTAGTGTGGCGATCTCCTTACCGCTTAGCACCGAGAAAGATGGCGGAGTTGAAGGCCTACCTCATGTCATCGTCCAGCCCCTTGTAAAACCTTTTGGCTTAGCCACTGTCGTCCAACTGATAAGAGTCTGCATAGAGGGCTAAGTGAGTAAACTCCTAGTAATACTCCAGCACTGTCTGGTTGCCCTGCTTCAACCACAGGAACCTATCCTCCAACTCATCCCTTGCCGACTGAGGTACGAAATATCCCAGAAGTGTCGCTCTGAACTCTCCCCAAGAGATATTTGCACAATCCATATCCACAAAGGTGGTTTCCAGCTGTGACTTCCACCACCTCTTTCCGTGTGACTCCAGGCAGGATACTGCCAAAGCAACTGCCTCCTCAGTGGGGCATCGAATCCCCACAAGCATCTCATAAATGGTATCTAACCATTCCTCCATTTGAACTGCTGACTCCGTCCCCTGGTACAATGGAGGGGAAAGTGCTTGGAAGGCACTCATCCAGTTGGCCCCGGGATTTTGGCTATGCAGTTGGGGCTTGCTGAGCTCTGAAGGCTTCCAGAATGGTCGTCAGTGTTTGCCCCATCTACATCTGCTGAAATGGAACCGGAGCTGGCGGAGGTGGAACTATATTTGGAGCCCGAGGTGTCCCCTGTTATGGAGTAGGGTTCGTCGCAGGCTACAAGGAAAATTCTGAAAGTAAGGGTTCGATCTGAAATACTCTAGAGGGGGTGAATAGAGTATTCTAAAAAACTTAGAAAACTTTTGCTATATAAAAAACTTAGTCCTAAAATAAAATAATCTATCACAGGCACTAATTATCACAAGTACAACAAAACCTAACTAGCACAGCCACAGCAAGAATAAAAGAAAAAGTGCAACCAGACAACACAAGAATTTTATAGTGGTTCCCCTAAACTTGGGTACATCCACTCTTCTACCACCCTGGTAGGAATCCACTGAGGCTTTTGATCAAGTGACTGCCACCAATAAGCTTTTGATCGGGTGCTCAAAAACCAACCCAAGTCTTTTGATCAGGAGACTTGCAACCAAGAATAACTTTTAAAGGGAGTTAAAGAACCTTTTATACAGTGGGGGTGAGAGAGTGATTATGTCTTCTCTTTCTCAAAATACAACTGAGAAGACTTTAGTGGATATATGATGTTAGCAAAAGCTTCCCCTGAGATATTAAACTCAGGAAGATTTGAGCCTTGCAGTAGGGAGAGTAGGCCTCCAATTTTTCAGCCTTGACTAGAAGGAATCCAGGAGCTTCTTTGACAGATAGAATATTAGTTGTCCTCTGAAGAATCCTGGGATGAAGAAGCAAGAAGACTCTTGATTTTTTATTGATGTTCCTCTTCTTCTTCAGCTTGTTGTTCTTTCTCTAGTCTAGGGCTTCTGATTTTGCTGTGTTACTGCCCTGTGTATTTTGTTCATTGTATTTAGACGAGAAGGAAGAAGAAAGGCCTATACATTGTGTTGGTGTATGTAGAAGAAAAGAGGAAAAATCCTTTTTATATTTTCCATGAAATCTTCCTTCTGAATTTGAATTTCTTCCTTCATTCAATGCTGACGGCCTGGAGAATATTTGCATTGATTGATTTCTCCAACTTTCCCATTGAAAAGCGGCAAGTAATAATCCTGATGAAGACCGTAATCAATGCTTACTTCTAACGGTAATATTTAGAGAATATTTAAGCATTGATTACTCAGAAATTATTACAATATAAAAGGGACAGAGGGAGGGAAATTTCCAAGTCTGGAACTGCACAGAAATCGTCGAACAGATAACAGAATTCGTCGAGCTGGGTCTAGAGTTCGTCAAGCTGAGAAGTCAAGTTCATCGACCAGATAATCTTTGTTCGTCGAGCTGAGATCCAATATCATCGACTTGAGGACAGATAACAGCTTTCTCTGGAACCTTGCCAATTTTGTGCATCAAGATCATCGAGCTGAGAATATAACTTTGTCGACTAGTGTTCAGAGAAATGGTTCTTGGACTTTAGAATATTGAAGTATCCAAAAATCGTCATATTGAGAACTAGGTTCGTCGACCTGAGAACTAGTTTCGTCGAGCTGAGAACTGCTAACTGCTACTTGATAAAAGCTTGTCATGATTGTGGTCTAAGTTCGTCGAGCTGAGAAGATTAATTCATCGACTGGAGCATGATTCTGGACTTAGAATACTTAGATGTTTCTGGAATAACATATTGAAGTAGAATACCTAGGAATCGTCGACCTAAGATCCAAGTTCGTCAAGCTGATATTCTAACTTCGTCGACTGGAGTTTAGTGAGAAGAATTCTGGACTTGGAATGTTGAAGTATAGTGTCCATAGATCGTCGAACTGAGAACCAAGTTTGTCGAGCTCGGCTCAGAGAATTTTTCTCTGAGTTCGTCGAGCTGAGCACGACTATCATCGACCTGAGTTCGACGAACGTCGAACTCATTTCCTGAGTCTTTGAAATTTCTCTAAGTCTTGAGTCTTTCACAGTCTGTTGATGGCTGGTCCATGCAATTTTGACTCTAAGTACATGTCCTATACTCTAGGACTCATACATGACCTAGTTATACATGTTGGGTCAAACATCCTAATTTAGTGAACCTAGCCCAAATCCAACTAGGGATCCAACAATCTCCCCCTATTTGGGTAAGGTCACTAATTACAGACTTTCATTAAATAACAAAGCAAGAAAAATATATCTGGCATGAATTTTAACATATGCAATAGATATATATAGAGAGAGAGCTTTATATCAAGACTATATACGGGCAATTTTTAAAACAATAGAGAGATTAAGAATAATTCAAAATGTTCATTTCTTCTTCTTGGGCTCCTTTGGCTTATCCTCCTTAGCTTTATCACCTGGCTGAGTCAACTTAATTTCCCTGTTAGGATCATCTGCTTGAGCTTTTGTCATTGTCATATCAGCAGCTCCAATGATATTTAGGGAGGTAGCCCTTGGCACTACAGCTTCAGGATGCAATTTCATATAATCATCAACATTAAAAATTTATTAGTCTTGGCAAACCTGTTAAGCTCTTACTTCCTGTATTTGGACATGGTTGAATATTGAGAAGGACATTTTCCTTCAGCTTTTGCTTTATTAATCATGGATAGGCCAACCAGTTCTTGGAACCTAGCCATCCTAGCAGCTGTAGCTGTCTCAGGATCTTCAAATGGTATAGGAAGGGAGTCAGGTCTCTTTGAGCTTTCAGCTTTTTGATGTTCTGTAATTTGCTACTATTGATGTTGAGGTTGTTGTTGTTGTTGATTATGTTACTGTTGTTGTTGTTGATGTTATTGTTGTTGTTGTTGCGGTCTGCCAGATGAATACTACCTCTGCTGGCTGCTTCCTGAAGAAGAGGGGGACCTACCCTGATGTCTTTGATATGTTTGATACTGGGTAGTCCTCTGAGTTGAAGAACTCGAAGCACCAGCAGCAGGTGGAGGAGGAGGAGGTGGCTCCTTTCTGAATCTCTGAGGAGGAGGTGAGTATCTCCTATTTTTCTTCCTTTCTTTTGTTGATTCTTGGACAGCCACATCCATGCTGGCATGCCCTTGTAAGGTGTGATCTTCTGAAGTATATAATATGGTGTGTCATTTGCTGGATTTGGTTTTGGGGCAGGAGGTGGAGGAGCCTTCCTTTTCTTAGAGACTTTCTTTTTCTTAGGCTCATCATCAGAGTCCTCTTCATCATCATCCTCATCATCAGAATCTTGAGGAGTATCATATAAGGCATCAATGGCCTTTAGTATTGATTTATCAATGGTCTTTTCTGCCTGAGTAGGAGCTGGAGAAGGAACTAGAGGAGGATCTAGAGTTAGAGTAAGAGAGCCGTGCATATCAGTGCTTTCAGCAACTGATTTATTTTCTTCTTCTATATCTACCATGATCAGTGCATCAAGATCAGGCATTGGTGAATGACTCCTTTAGGTGAGGACCGTGGCAAACTGATACCATTTGTAAGACCCCCCCCCCCCCCCCCCCCGCCTCCCGGATCCCAAAACACAGCATGAAGTGGGGTCTTATGCCCGAAACAGCCGCATTTCGGTAGCATTAGCGCACGGGCTAACCTGTACCACAAGACGCCTATTCCGCCGGCTACAACCAATATCAATATAAACATGCTAACCCAACCATATTATAAAAGAGAAGAAGTCAAATCCACACTAAGCAATAATATCCAAATAGTACAATAAATGGAGAGAAGCTAAAACATGCTTCCACAAATATCAGAGTACAGCTAGTAATTGCCCAAACGGGTTACATCAAAATCTCATGCCACTCACATCCGTAACCGACGGTAGCGACGACACCGTCACATCAGGCCCTGTCATCCTGGCCTGTCTGTCCTGCTACAAAGTTTGCGGCTGCTCTACCTGCGGGATGACCTCCTAAAAAGGAAGACGTAGCAACTGTTAGTTGAAAGACAAAGTGGCTTCACATCCGCTCCCCCGATGACTCCTCGGCACCGGGCGGAGAAAGGAACAGGGGTACAAGTATAACAAATGGTATAATAGGTACAAGCAGGTGGTATTGGTACAATAAGATTAATAGCATTTATTCTAGCAGTTCTACATCAACAATAATAAACTATCAAGAACAAGTATCTACAGCAGGAAAGTAACTTAACTTATAAGGATGCCCATACAATCTTATAAGTTAAGGATCAGGTTACATAAAAGTAACTCATCGCATAAGAGTGCCCATGCAATGTTATGAAATATTATGTATGTTATGCAATGACTCACCCATGATCACACACATACAATTGCTATGCCAACATAGACTATAGTTCCCACTATTCGAGCAGGTATCTAACCTCTCAGGCGTCAGTCGTCGTGGCCAGGCGGTGATAGTATGGCGGGCATCTCTACTATTAGGTCGGTATCCACACTACTTCACCTAAGCCTACATACGCCTCAATGCTAGGAACACAACAGCGGAGCCCATGCGTACTATGGCCCAGCGGGAGCCTCGGGTAGATGTGCACCGAGGACCAAGCCCCGAACTGACCTTGTGTGACCCGAAAGGAGCCTCGGAAGTAAGCACGAGGACCAAGCCCAATCATTCACCTAGCACGGAAGGAGCCCCGGGACGTAGACACCGAGGACCAATCCCAACCGCCCAAAGTCTAACTATCAACTCGGCACGGAAGGAGCCCCGGGATGTAGACACCGAGGACCAAGCCCAACCGTCCATCTATACCTCATTTCAACATTAACTCAACTAGTGACGGCCAACACCGCACTTACATCCCTCCACAATACTACCCGTAGGGAGACTACGCTCTAAGTATTGGACTACTACATTTCATTATAACCATCATACATACTCATGACCATGGTCCATCCTTCTATTTGTCATTCCAAATGATTTCAACGTTTTACAAGCATGATGCGCATAAATAATAATCTACCAATTGTATCTAGTCATTTCATTTAAGTAAGCTTGCTTCACAATTTAGTTATATGAAATCCAATTAACAAGATTTATCATTCATAGCACTACGGTGGTCAGCATAAAATAGTTCATCAAAATCTAGACTTAATTAGCAACATCGAGTCCATCAAATTCAAATTCATATTATATAAAAAAATCCAGAATTTCAGTGCTGAATAAATCTGGACAGCAAATTCAACCGGCGATTCCCGGAGCTAAAGGAATCTGGTGAAGGCGTGTAACCCCTTGATGGAAAGGTCTTTCCATGGGCTATAACTATTATGTTCAGACCACAACAAAGATTCAATGGTATCATACTTGAAATCTGCCTTGAAGTCCGCTGCGTACAGAACACAATTTCTGCATGCAGGATTTATCGGACGTCATATTCGTCCAGACATTTCCATGGCTACAGACTTCACATGAAGGCGTGCAACAACGCATTGGAAAGGTATTTTCAAGGGCTTCAACTTTGGTGTTTAGGCGAAAGCCCAGATCTGGACATATCATATTTGAAAGTGGCCAAGATGATTGATGCGCGCAGAACACAGATTCTACACGCATCTTAAAGAGGAATGAACGGTATCGGTTCATCTTCCTCCTCGAGTTGGTCTTCCAAAATCACACCAGAAATTCCTCCTCCCTTATTCACCCTCATGAGGCATTTACTCTTCACGAAACCATCCCCCATCTTCGCATAGAATGTTGGAGAGGTTGAAGACACAACTAGCCCTAGAGCACAAGCCCTTGGACGGCCTCTTCCTAGAGAAATCACCATCTCGCGAGTCTAGACTCATTTGAGTCGGCGTCTCGCCAAGATAACTATAGATCTAGAACCAAGGGAGAGGGGAGGAAGCTCACCTCATTTCCGGCGTTTCCACTATTTCCGGTCATAGATCGTGTAACTCTTCTTGGCGGCATCTTCTCCTTCACGGCGACGGCGGATCTTCTCCTCCAAGACTTTCTCCAGCAGTTTCCCTTTCTACAGAAATTTCTCTCAGGAAAAGTGGCTGGAATGAGGAGTGAAAACGGCTAGGGTTTTTTCTTCCCTTATATATGAAAAGTGACATGGGTAAGGACACGCCTGTGTCCCTGCCCGTGTCCTGCTTGCGTGAAGCATTACAGCGGTTTTCAGTGTCGGTTCATTATTCGACACGGGTAGGGACACGCCCGTGTCCAAATCCATGTCCACATGACACGGCCGTGTTCCCTGGTCGTGTCCTCCTATGGATACACCTCGACTTAACTTGACACAACGACACACGGGTAGGGACACGCCCGTATCTCTACCCATTTCATACTTGTCTCACACACTCACACACATGGGTAGGCACGTGCCTTGCATCATGGTGTCGACACCAGAGTGTCGACACCTCAACATCTGGGTGTCGACACACTGTGTCGACACCTGGTTCTAGTGTGTCGACACACGGTGTCGACACTGGTGTGTCGACACCTCGGGGTGTCGACACACTGTGTCGACACCTAGTTCCAGTGTATCGACACAGCGAGTGTCAATACACGGTGTCAACACCAGTATGTCGACACCTGGTTCCAGTGTGTCGACATTGCGAGTGTCGACACACGGTGTCGACACCAGTGTGTCGACACCTCAACCTGGGTGTCGACACACTGTGTCGACACCTTGACCCAGAGCGTCAACACCTCGGCACCAAAGTGTTTACCAATGACTCGGGTGATACAAATCCTATTCACATGTGCTGCCCAGTTATCAGCACTCCCCCGAACCCAAGTCAGCCCTTCTGACTCAAAAACACGTATGAGGGGCCTAGTGCGATTCTGGGCGTTACATACATCGCCTAAGGAGATAAGGAGCTTCTTAGGGTTGGTAGGTTACTACATGAGATTTGTGAAAGGATTCTCCGTGCTTTCTGCGCCATTGACCAGGCTTACGCAAAAGAGCGCAGCTTTTGTTTGGAGTGATGCCTTTGAGGAAGCTTTTAAAGAGCTCAAGAGAAGACTATGTTCTGCTCCAGTTTTGGCATTGCCGATGGAAGGAGTGGAGTATGTTGTTTATGTGGACGCCTCACGAGTTAGACTCAGTTGTGTGTTGATGCAGGACGGTAAAGTGATTGCGTATGGATCAAGATATCTGAAGGTGCATGAAAGGAATTATCCTACGCACGACCTGGGATTTGTTGCCATCATTTATGCCTTGAAGTTGTGTAAACATATTCTGTACGAAGTGTCATGCAAAATCTACACAGACCACAAAAGTTTGAAATATGTCTTCACTCAGAAGGAGTTGAATTTACGCCAGTGTAGATGGCTAGAATATGTTGTGGACTACGAAGTCAATATCCTTTATCATCACGGCAAGGCTAATATAGTAGGGGATACATTGAGCCGGAAGCCCGCACATATCTTTAACCTCTCGGTGAAATCCCTTGTAGAGGATCTTTCGCTCATGGACATAACCATAGGGAATAGTGCTTTGCCGAGTAGCTTGGAGGTGGAAGAAACTACGTGGATTACTCTCACTAGGCTACATCAGAAAGACGATCCTGATTTGTAGCACCTCCGCAGTAGAACTGAGAAAGGGGAATTACCTGACTTTTCAATAGCTGAAGTTGGTACCCTAAAGTACCGCGGCAGATATTATATTCTCGCTGTTAGGTACATCCGAGCAAGGATATGCAGTGAAGCGCATGGTTCAAGTGTTGCTTATCGTCCTGATTCCACGAAAATGTACAGAGATTTGAAACAGATTGTTTGGTGGTCAGGCATGAAGAATGGCATCGCAAGATTTGTATCTGAATGTTATACCTGCCAGTGTGTAAAGGCTGATCATAGAAGGCCGGGTGGTAAGTTAACGCTTTTAGACATACCGAGTTGGAAATGGGAGAGTTTATCCATGGATTTCATAACTGGTTTGCCGAGATCTCCCTGAGGTCATGATGCAGTGTGGGTTATCATGGACGTACTAACTAAGTGTGCCCACTTTATGCCTTTCAAAATTGATTATTCTATGGAAAAGATAGCTGAACTTTATCTGGACGAAGTCATCAGGTTGCATGGCGTGCCTACGAGTATCGTGTTAGATAGAGATTCCCGATTCATGTCTCATTTTTAGCAAAGCTTGCAAGGAGCTCTAAGTACTGACCTTAGGTATTCTACTATCGATCATACTCAAACGAATGGTCAGATAGAGAGAGTGAATCAAATCTTGGAGGATATGATTAGATGCTATACTTTGTACCATGGTGGGGCTGGGGATAAACGCCTCGGACTGATGGAGTTCGCGTACAATAACAGCTATAAGGAGAGTTTGCAGATGGAGCCCTTTGAAGCTTTATATGGAAGGCGTTGTCGAACTCCCCTATTTTGGGCAGTGGTTGGTGAGAAGCCTTTGCTCGGTCCAGAAGCACTGGAGGATATGAGCATTTCAGTGACGCATATTGTGAAAAGTTGAGGTTGGCTCAGGAGCGATACGAGAGGTATGCAAATCAGCGCAGAGTTGATCTGGAATTTGTAGTTGGGGATATGGTATTTCTGAAGGTCTCTCCGATGTCTGGTGTTAAGAGATTTGGAATGAACCATAAGCTTGATCCCAGGTATGTGGGACCTTTTTAGATTCTGGAGTGCATCAGAGTTTCTGCCTATAGACTGGAATTACCTGATTCTTTCCCTGGTGTTCACAACGTGTTTCACGTGAGCCAGTAGTGAAACTGCATTCGTAGTGATCGGCATGTCCTTTACTAACATGCCCCAGATGTAGCCTAATCTCTCGTATATCGAAGAGCCTGTCTATATTCTGGAGATGCAAGATCGTGTGCTAAGAAAGAAGACAATTCTGATGGTTAAGATTCTCTGGCGCAATCAGGATGCTAGAAATGCAACTTGGGAATTGGAATCTGCAATGAGAGAATATCATCCTAAGCTATTCTCCTAGACTTCCTTGGTTAGTATTATTGTTTAATGAATTCTTCTATCATGTCTCTCCCTCTGCACTCTTGTTTCGTTTCGTGTTCCAAGTTTCCGGACGAAACTTCCTTTTTGGAGGGGTGACTATAACGCCACTGATTTTTCGACAATTATTTAATCCTCTCGTTGAGGTCATAATGACGTAAGGGGGCATTACGTTATTGTGGAGTTGATGCATGTCGGCGTTAGTGCGTTTTCGCGTCTGTTCTGTCGGGGCGGCCAAATTCGTGAAACCTTGTCGAAAATGGAAAACTTCTATTTGCTGAAAATGCACTTCTGCAAAGCATCGAGACAATGTTGGACAAGCAAAAGGCTTATTTTTATTCCTCAATGAGGCAAGTTCTGAAAAGGTGAAAGAGATAGAAAGAGATCTAAACAACGACCTAGTTGAGTTTAAAGTCAGATTCGATAAGCTAGATGTCACGTTAGACTCATGGTTTACTCAAGGTGGAAAATGAGTAAATTTTGTCATAAAAGGACTAGAAAGCAATCAGAAAGTTATGTGCAATGTTGATACTAATGCCAAAACAATGATTGACGGTCATAATAGAGCGATGGCACATTATGACGATAGCATGCAAGCTTATGCAAATGCTCTGGCTGAAGTAGTCAGAAAGGGGGAGGATTCCTTGGAAGCTAAGGTGGTAGCTAAGGTCAATGCGCTTGAAGAAGCAATGTTAGCAAATTTCAAAGGTATAAATGACTAAAGTTATGACAACTGTGCATGGCTTCATAGTCAGTTGACAGGATATCAAGTATCTATTGTGTATGTACCAGCACATGATGAGACTCATCCTCACCAGGATTAGTCTTAGTACTGTCAGACACACGGGATTTTTCTCAGGTTAGTGTTGTTGTTGCTTTTGCTGAGGCTCCACAGGTAGAACTTATTGAAGACTTCCCTCCTTCGGGTTACAAGTGAAGAAGATATGGGGAAGGAACGTATGCAATAAGGTCTGTGCCGGTCAGGTCAGAGCCAAACAAAGAGATGGAAGAGGTTTGGAGCCTGATTTCCAGAGGCATTATCCTAGATACATTCTCCTTGGTCGAACTTGGTGGTGAGAAACATCAGCACCACTACGATCAAAAAGAATGGAACAAGTACAAATTGTCCTGCACAAAGAGAAGGATACATTTCTGGAACAATCAGAATGCTGATCTGATGGCTCTAGCCCCTCCAAAATACTTTTCGAAGCCAAGAGCTTTTTTGACATGCAGAGGTTGAAGAGGCAGAGCAGGCCGAGCCAATAGTCTTATATTATGTGTCTTATTTTGAGTGGTGTGGGTCTCCCCCCTCACAAAACAATGAACAATTTGATATATATATATATATATATATATATATATATATATATATATATATATATATATATATATATATATATATATATATATATATATATATGATTGATCGTGAATTCGTCTTCTAATTTTAATTTCATTTATCGTATCAAGTCTTTATGTGTTATTTTTTTATGTATAATTCACCTTAGCTTATAGGGTTATGACTTCTTCAAATAGAGGGAGATTGTTGGGTATTGTATCCACAATAACCCGGATTTGAAGAAGGGTCCAGTAAAGCTAAGATGAATTGTGATTGTATTTGATTTTGCCTTTTGAGTTAGGTGCTTGCAGGTTTTCATTGTTAAGTACACACCAATGTCAGGTTATAGTGGGTCAGTAAACACAGGACTATACAATGTAATTCCTCATTATGTAGGCCAATGTGTTGACTCACATGTAATCTCTCTATTGGAGTGTACTTTTATCCCAAGTATAGGAGAAGGGTCAAGGAAGGACCAAGGCTTGGATTCAGAAGGACAGGAATTTGCCTAAGTAAAATTTGTCGAGTATGGCTACGAATACGCGTCGAATTCGTCAAGTATGTTCATTCATATTCGTCAAATTCATCGTATATACCTTCCAACACTCGCTGAATTCATCATTTGTACTTAGGGAAAATTCTTTGAGAATTGGAAAATCCGCCAAGTAAAATTTGTCGAGTTTCATCGTGTATACTCATCGAATTCATCGAATGTATCTAACGACACCTGCCGAATTCATCGAATATACTAGACGATGCACCCTGAATTCGTCGAGTCCATTCAACGGTACTTCTCTAGATTTTTCTAAGTCTCATTCGTCGAATATTGCTTGTCATGGCTTCGAGGACGTTGAGTCATTTAGCCGATACTCGGCGATTTTGTCAAGTATACCAGCTGATACTCGACGAATTTGTCGAGTATGATTCTTCGCTTTGGCATTGAGTGTATTGTCGGCCTGAGCTAATTTAATTAAGTCTAATTCGTTGCATATCATAGACCCATTCAGTGAGTATACTAATGATACTCAGCGATACTCGGCGAATTTGACTTGGGGCATTTTTCCAAAATTTTCAAACCACTATTTCGGGCTTTCGGTCGGCCATGCACAGTAGCTTCTTGATTTTGTTTTGGGAAATTTTCTTTATACCGTTGGGAAGGAAATCTCTATAAATACCTAGAGAATATTTCCTTTCTACACAATCGTAATTATGCTCTCAATTTCAAACCTAGAACATTTCCAAATAGGTAAATCCGCTCGTTCGACCACCGACGAAAAGTAAAATCGCGATTCTTCCGATCGACCGCTGACTACAGTGCGATTCATCTTCTTCGACATACACGATTGGATTGCTTTCTCTCTATAGATCTCTACTCCTCCAGATCAAGTCATTTGAAGATTCAAAGTCCACAAGTTCGAGGTTCTCCAAGCGATTTCAAGATTAATTATTTTTGAAGAACAACAGACTGAAGTTTTCATATCATGTAATATTGTTGTAATATTATTTTACATATTATAGGAGATTTTTCTCCGAGTTTGTAGATCTATTTGTGTATCAAGTTTGTAGATCTGTTTATGGATCGAGTTTGTAGATCCGTTTGTGGATTGAGTTTGTAGATCTAGTTGTGGATCGACTGGTAGGAGCGTCATCTTCAAGTTGTAGGAGTTGCGGCTCCGAGGTGTAAGATTGTGGAAATCCGAGTTTGATGAAGTAGCTGAATCTAGCCCTTCGTGGTAGATAGGTGAGGCGGGAAAGTGGACGTACCCAACTCGGGGAACTACTATAAATCTTTGTGTTTGTATGCTTGATTTTTGAAGTATTCTTTATTCTGTGAAAAGACACAAACATCACCTATTCACCCCTCTCTAGGTGATTTAAGTAGATGCTAGATACTTTTATGCAGTAAATATAAACTCCTAGAGGGATCTTTTTCAGAAAAGCCCTTAAAGGTAGCCCTTGTCTGCTTACCCATCTGTCATGCGTGACATGGACTCACTTTAAGGCAGTTAATGCTGGGAGCATCACGCACTGAGTTTTGAGAAAATAGCATATTTATTATTTTGAAATTAATATGTGCTAATCTCGTGTCATTGGTCATAGAGAGTTGCACTATCGTTTGCCAAAAAGCACACTGGTATAGAATTGTCTAAACATAGAAAATTTAAACAGAAAATATTTCTACTCCGAGTATTGTTTAAGATTGTATCCAAATTTGCAGACGATTTTATCAGACACTTGTCCTTGTAGAACTCAATGATATAGCCTTTGTCACATAATTGACTTATGCTTATCAGATTATGTTGTAATCCTTCAACATAAGTCACGTTTGTGAAAGAGACTATGTCATTGGAAATCACACTGTAGCCTTTAGTAATTCTCATGCCAGACCCTCCAAAGATAACTTTTGGTCTGTATTCAACTAGGGTGAATTCTCGCAGTAGGCTTCTAGTCCCAGTCATATGTCGAGAGCATCCACTGTCCAAATACCAGATTAGCATTTTATTCGCCTTTGGACATGTAGAAAGTAGCAAATAAGAAAGAACAAACGGATAGACTTTTGAATAATTGAAATTTTATTATCCAAAAAAGATATCATATACAAAGGTATGACCTCCCTTATATAGAATGGAGGAGATATGAGAGAGTATAAACAAATAATGTGGGACTAAACATTTACAGGGCAGAGCGGCTAGAAATAAAGGAGACCGCACAGGCCGCGCGGTTAGTCAGATGGGTTAACCGCACGACACCTCCAGCAGGATAAGAACAGGCCGCACTGAGAGTCCGATAGACCGCCCGGTCTCTAAGCACCAGAGGAGACCGCCAGACCGGTCGGTCAACAAACCGCCAGACAAGACCGCAAGGCCGCCCAGTGTAATACTTCAACACTCCCCCTCAAGATGGAGCATAGATATCAATCATGCCCAGCTTGTCACAAATGTGGAAGAAGGAAGTAGAGACTGGCTTGGTGAAGATATCTGCCAATTCCTTGTCAGAGGTGACAAATGGAGTACAAATCTGTTTCTTCAAAATCTCTTCCCGAATGAAGTGACAGTCAACCTCTATATGCTTTGTTCTCTCATGGAAGACCGGATTCCTGGATATGTATATAGCGGCCTTGTTGTCACAGAACATAGGGAGAGGATAGTCATATACCTCGCCCAGGTCAAGCATGAGAGCCCGCAACCATTTTAACTCACACGTGGTTGACGCCATACTCCGGTATTCGGCTTCTGCACTGGATCTGGAGACAATGGACTGTTTCTTACTCTTCCAACTCACAAGATTACCTCCAACAAAGGTACAAAAACCTGGTGTGGATTTACGATCGCCTTTGTCATCCGCGTAACTTGAATCTGAGTAGGCCTCAACCCTCAGATGACCATTCTTCTGAAAGAGTAACCCTTTGCCTGGTGCTGCTTTGATATACTCTAAAATCTTCAGGGCAGACTGAAGATGGCACTCCCTGGGAGCTTGCATAAACTGACTGACCTTGCCTACAGCATAGGCGATGTCGGGTCTAGTCACCGTGAGATAGATGAGTTTGCCTACCAAACGTCTGTACCTTGTGACATCAGATAGAAGAGGCGAGTCATCCGTCCACATTTTGTCTTCTCCAATAGCCATGGGAAACCGAGCCGGTTTGGCACCTGTCAATCCTGCTTCTTGTAGAAGATTAAGGGCATACTTCCGTTGGGAGAGAACCAACGAGTCAAGTTTCCGAGAGATTTCTATCCCCAAAAAGTATTTCGGGGAGCCCATATCCTTCGTGACCAAGTGCTGACGGAGGTGCTTCTTCGTAAAGTCCACCCCATCTCGGTCATCGCCAGTAAGAAGAATATCATCCACATATACTGCCAAAACCACGAGTCCCGAGGCCGTTTTGCGAATGAATAAGGAGTGATCGTCCGAACTCCTTCTAAAGCCGATGGTAGCCACAATACCACTGAATTTGTCGAACCATGCCCGAGGGCTCTGCTTTAGGCCATAAATGGCCTTCTTCAAATGACATACGCGTGTCTCCCCCTGAGCAACATACTCAGGAGGTTGCTCCATGTAGACGTCCTCCTGAAGATCGCCTTAGAGAAAGGCATTCTTCATATCAAGCTGGGAAATAGCCCAATCCCGGTTAACAGCCATAGAAAGGAGAACCCGGATGGTGCTGAGGCGAGCAACCGGATAAAAGGTATCAAAGTAATCAATGCCGTAAGTCTGAGTGAAGCCCTTGGCCACCAGCCGGGCCTTGTAGCGATCCACAGTGCCGTCGGGGCAAAATTTCACAACGAAGACCCAGCGACATCCAACCACATCAGTGCCCACGGGAGGAGGAACGAGGGTACAGGTACCCCGTTCATGGCAGACTTCCAATGAGGGAGAGCAAGAGCCTCCTGGTAGGTGCGGGGAGTAGAAGTAGCAGAGATAGCCAAGGCAAAACACCTGCGAGAAGGAGAAAGCCGATCATAGGAAACAACTGTCGCAAGCGGGTGTTGAGTACACGCCCGCACCCCTTTGTGAAGAGCAATGGGAAGATCCAGGTCAACGGGAGCGTCAGCGACCGGAGCATCCGTGGCGGAGAAGGCTGGCCCGGGACTAGAGAGAGACGGCAGCGGAGAGGAGGGTGGAGGGGTGGGTGGGGAGACGGACTGGGAAGGAGTCGGTGGAGGAGGAGACGGAGGTGGGAAAATGTCGAGAGGCGTGGAAGGAATGGAGATATCAGAAGGAAGAGAAGAGGTAGGAGAGAAATAGGAAGCATTCTCGAAAAACGTCACATCCGCGGAGACAAACTGCTTGCAGAGAAGGGGGTCAAAGCAGCAATAGCCTTTCTGAGTGGTAGAGTACCCCAAAAAGACACACTTGGTGGAACGAGGGGAAAGCTTGTCACGGGTAGCAGAGGGAGCGTGAACAAAGGCCGTACAGCCAAAGACACGGAGAGGGAGAGGAAAAGGTTCCTTGTGGGGGTAGAGAATGGAGAAGGGGGTCTGGTCGTGGAGAACTGTGGAGGGAAGGCGATTGATGAGATAGCAGGCGAGGAGCACAGCGTAGCCCCAGTAGGAGCGAGGGACGTGCATCTGCGTCATGAGAGTACGAGCAACATCAAGCAGGTGACGGTTTTTACGCTCTGCCACCCCATTCTGTTGGAGGTGTAAACACAAGTCGTTTGATGAAGCAGGCCATGTTGGTGAAAGAAAGAGGAGAACTCATGATTCAGATATTCCTTGGCATTATCAGAACGTATAACTTTAATAGAAATAGCAAATTGAGTCTGAATCATAAAATAAAATGATTGCCAAATAGAAAAGAGTTCAGAGCGATCTTTTAACAGATACACCCAGGTACAACGTGAAAAATCATCGATAAAAGTGACAAAATAGGAACTGCCCCGACCAACAGTGAGGGTAGGAGCAGGACCCCATACATCAGAATGAATAAGATCAAACGGGTGAGAGGAGCCACGGACTTGCTTCGGTGGGAAGGAGGAGCAATGATGTTTGCCAAGCTGACACGCATCATAGTTGAGCGGAGAACTGGTAGGAGGTAAGTGGGGCAGAAGCTGGCGAAGAATCCGAGGAGGAGGATGTCCAAGGCGAAGATGCCATTGAAGGAGATCTGTGGAGGAGGAGTAGGCGGACAGAGCGGAAATATCGTCGAGGAAGTAGAGGCCGCCGCTCTCAGTCCCAGTAGCAATCGTCCGCTGGGTCCTCGGGTCCTGAAAAGAACAAGTAGTGGGAGTGAATAAGACGGAGCACTGAAGTTGCCGGCATAAAGTAGTAACTGATAACAAATTGCACGGGAACTTCGGGACATATAGGGTGTCCTCCAAGCAAAGCGATGGGGTGAGTTGAACCATGCCCGTCCCATGAACCGGGGACGGTGAACCATCCGCCACACGAACCGGGGGTAAGCGGTCATGTATCTCAAGACGGGAGAAGCAATGAGGGTTGCTCGTCATATGATTTGTAGCACCGGAGTCAATCAGCCATTTACCTTGGGTAACGACGTGGGCACTACCTGACGTCGTGGCCACAGAGGCAGACGGCCGAGAAGAGGCGGAGGCCGAAGAAGGAGCATCACCGGAAGGGCGAAGATGAGGATGTTTCTGCCAGCAGCGGTCAACAGAATGGCCGGTACGACCACAGTGAGAGCAGAGGAACCGGGATGAACCCCGTCCGCCGGAGTGGCCGCGGCTACTAGGTCCCCCCCTCTGAGCTTGGTGAGCAAAGGAGTCCTGGGAAGGGGGGAGGCCAACAGAGGCTGCTGGAGCAGCGAAGTAACAGCGGCAATGCGAGCCGCAGTGGCATCCAAAGTAGGAGATTCCGCCTCACCCAAGATCTGTTGGCGGATCATATCATAAGAATCGGGAAGACGAAGAAGATAACAAACAACCAGGAGTTCCTGGAAGTGTTTGTGCTGTTCGGCCAAGTCCGCGGAGAAGGGGCAATTCTGGAGGATTTCAGCACCAAGAGCCTGAACCTGCTGATAAGCCGCAGCAGGAGACATGGAAGGGCGGGCGAAGAGGTCCGCATAGAGAGTATAAATGCGGGACGTCTGGCCCCCCTTCGAATAGAGAGCTGCGAGGTGAATCCAGGCGGCCTTGACCGTCTCATCATGGCGAATGACGGGAAGGCACTCATCAGAAAGGCTGTTGGCCAGCCAGGTACGGACAAGAGCATCACTCGCATCTCAGTCATCAAACTCAGGAGAGGTATGAGGAGGAGGGTCATCGGTGAGGTTATGACGCTTGCGTTGAGAGCGAAGGAGAAAAGTGAAAGAAACGCTCCAATCGGGATAGTTGGAGCCAACAAGCTTAGAAAGGGTGCCAAGGTTGCCCGAAGGAGGAGGTGGAGAAGGAGCTGCAGGAGTAGTGGTGAGACCGGAAGTAGTCATAGAACACAGCAAGAAACCGCAGCGGATAGAAAAGGAAGAAGCTGCGCGAACACAGGCGGCTAGAAAGCAGTCAAAGGCACAGCGGGAAAGAGGTCGCGCGGACTAAAAAGGCCGAGCGAACAGAAGAGAAGAGGAGGCAAGAAGCAGCGACTACAACAAGTCGCAGGTCGGGAGAACAGAAACAGGCCGCAACGACTAGGAAGTCGGAGAGGCAAGAAAGAACCAGGAGCGCGGCGACAACGAAACAGGTCGCGGCGACGAATAGCAGTAGGAGAAGAGAACCAAGGAGAAGCAAGCCGCGCGAACAGGGCAGCGGACAGAAACAAGCCGCGCGAACAGGGCAGCGGACATAAGAGAAGGCAAGCCGCAAGACAGGTCACGGAAAGCGGAAAACAAGCCGTGAGAATTAGAGAGCGCACACAATCAGGAGGAAACGACTGTGTGCTCTGATACCATGTAGAAAGTAGCGAATAAGAAAGAACAAACGGATAGACTTTTGAATAATTGAAATTTTATTATCAAAAAATGATATCATATACAAAGGTATGACCTCCCTTATATAGAATGGAGGAGATATGAGAGAGTATAAACAAACAATGTGGGACTAAACATTTACAGGGCAGAGCAGCTAGAAATAAAGGAGACCGCACAGGCCGCGCGGTTAGTCAGATGGGTTAACCGCACGGCACCTCCAGCAGGATAAGAACAGGCTGCACTGAGAGTCTGATAGACCGCCCGGTCTCCAAGCACCAGAGGAGACCGCCAGACCGGTCGGTCAACAAACCGCCAGACAAGACCGCAAGGCCGCCTGGTCTAATACTTCAACAGGACATACCTGCAATTATAAATCATTTTACTTTAGGAACCCAAATCGATTTGGGTCTTTGGTTCCCTGTTAGCTTAACACCACTAGGAATATTAACTTTGCGAGTGGTCGGTCTCGCATTATTAACTCGTGGAGTTTCAAAATTAGAAGGGTTAAAGCAACAATCTACGCCAAAATGACCAATTATGCCACATCACCAACAGTCAAATCTATTCTACCTTCTCTTGTACTCCTGCTTTATCTTTTGAATTTGAGGTCTAGCAGTGGCTACTGACTTGGAGGTGGAAGCCTCCTAATTGCAGCATGCACAAGACTTCTCAATCACCTTAGCCTTAGGTATAATAGGTTTGGCTTTCGACGTCTTCTTAAAATTTGGTCCATGAACATAGGAACCATAGTTTTTAATTTGAATTTCTTCATAAGGTGCTTTAAAAACACTCGCACCAAAATCTCAGGGACGAGTCCATCCTTGATAGCGCTTTATAGGCTCCATATAAGTAGACCTAGCAAAGTGACCAAAGGATGACTCAAGGTCAAACTTAGTCATCGGGAAGATTACCTCCTTGAACGATGGTTGACCTTGCAGTGCCTTCCCTTTGTCCTTGGTACTGGCTTTCTTAGCAGCCTAACCTTTTCCAACTACGTGGCCAGGACCACTACCCTTCTTTAGAGTGGAAAACACATCGATGAGGGGAAGAATGTTCTTTGGCTTCGAGTAGCTTTCGACCAACTTCCTTTCCACTAAGAGCTTTTCTTCGAGCTCATATAGGTGTTTCTCCTACTAACTTAGCAGTTCAGTGGAGCATTTCAATTCATCTTGTAAGGAGTGAACTTCACTTCTGAGAGGAGTCAATTTAGTAATTTCCTACCTCGGGCTTGATTCCACCTCCTTGAGAGAAGTGATCTCTTTTAATTGCTTATTGACAACCTTGCGGCATTTGTCAAAAGCTTTTAAGAGTTCTTGATGTTGAGCCATCAAGTCAGAGTCATCTTCCTCAAAGGAATAGTCTTCGTGACCATTAGTTGAAGTTTCTGATTCGTAAAGGATTGTGTGAGGGTTTACCTTCCTATGGTATTGAGAGTCGCCTACTTCCTCATTTGATTGAACCATGAGCCCGAAGTAGGCTTCCTCATTTTTCTGAGCTTGACTCAATCGAGTCACTGTTGTAAAACCCCTGATTTTTCCGATGATTTTAATTGCTTTGGTATCGTCATATTTATGTCGTCAGGGCATTACTTTTTACGTCATGTTGACGGTGTTGCACTTGTTAGTGCGTTTTCACGGCCGATGGGTCAGTTTGACCGGATTTTGGGATTTTTGGTTGAATTGAATGTTTTCCTTGATTGAAATGATGAAGTTTTGAGGTTTTGGACCTGTCCAGTTTTATTGCGATCCAAGCATTTTGGAGTCTCGGCGCGTGTTTGGATCTTTGGGATGATTTTGCTTGTGTAAGCATTTGATGATATGGTCTCAAGAATGGTGCGTCGGATTCTAGGGTTGTCTTCGCTGTTAAATTTGTTTAATTTGACGCTCGTTTGGGCGTCCGTTTTGAACTCGCATTTCTTTGTTCAAATTATTTGAATATGATTATTATTATATTAAAGCCTTATGCCCTCCTTTTGATTCTCAAGAACCCCCCCCCCCCCCCCACCCTATTAAGGTTGGATTTTGTCGAACAAAGGCATTCGACGAAATTTTTGGGAGATGTCTGGCATTCGATGAACGGGGAACTGGGCCTTCGACGATCTTCGAACAGTTCTGGGTTCTACAAATGTCGAGCAATCGGGTGTTCGTTGAATGGGTTTTTCCCTTGTGTTCGACGAATTTCAAGCAGAGTTCGTCGAAAGGGTTTGAGTTCGACGAATTTTAAACGTAGTTCGTCGAACGGGCTTTTCCTTTGTGTTCGACGAATTTCACCCGGAGTACATCAAACTTGTTTCGTGCTCAATGAATTTCGAGCGAAATTCATTGATCGGGTTGTCCTTCCCTCTTGTTTTCGAGAAATCCTCTTGTTCTCGAGAAATCGATTCGTAGTTCTGGAAATGTCCAGAAGCTCTTCTCGAGAAGTCCATTTTAGTACTCGAGATTTGTCCTTGTTCTCGAGAAGGCCCTGTCATGTTCTTGAGAAATCTCTCCTTTGTTCTCGAGAAAATTGACTCATTGTACTCGAGAACTTCCCTTCTTGTTCTCGAGAAATTTATGCTTGTACTCGAAAACTGTCCTTATTTCTCGAGAAGTTCATTCCAGTACTCGAGTAATCTTGTTATAATAAATATATATAGATATATATATTTATACATAAGAAAATTTATTCCCCTCCTTCACTTAAGTCGTACTCCCTCCTTCCTGAACCAGAGAGGCGTGAGCGAGAGAGAGAACGTCTGTTCGTGAATCTTCCATGGGCTCCAATGGTGCTACGGTGCTCGAAATCTTGAACTGTTCGTAGATCCGGAAAGCTCTCAACATGATCTGCATCGTCGTGGTAAAATCTTCCACATTTCTTGAGTTTTTCTCATTAGGGTTTTTGGCCTTAACCTCTATTTCGGCCATTTTTGTTCAGATTTTGACTTTCCCGTCTTCTTTAGTCCCGAACTGCGTCGTGGTGCGATTTGGAGGTCTCCTCCGGCAAAAACAAGGCAAGTGGTGGTTTTACTCTCCTCTTCCCTTCTTTCTCCCGATCTGCTGAAATTTCTAACTTCTTTTTATCGTTATCATTAATAAATTGTTCATTATAGTGTTGTCTTAATCCTTTCTTTAAATCCATTTGTATTTTCATGTTCTTGATTTTGCTAATCTAACATTGTAAAGTGGTATATGTTTTGATGATGTGGTTGAACCTTGCTCTTTTAACCGTCCCTTAATTATTATGTAGGACATTTTAGAGTTTATCTAGGATTGTAAATCCTTCCTAAAGGTTGATCAACCATTTCTTAAATCTAGATATGTCTAGTAGAATCCGATGTGCCAAGTCTTAAGATTTATATCATGATTTCCTTCGTAGTGATGTTGTGGGGTGAGACAAGCCGCCAGTCCCAGGTAGGGTTGTGGTGGGCCTCTGAGCTCTAAACCCAGGTCATTATAGGATTGTGACGGTCATGGTTTTTTCTTCGTTGTGGATGTTATTTATGGACGAAACCACCGCGGCGATGATTGATCCCTCTATTAGTACCTTGTGGAACTCTACCTGGTGTTTGGGAATTTGTGGTGTATGGTGGAGTAACCAGTCTCTCCTGTAATTAGATGGATAATATATCTGTGGGGGTGTGTCCAGATGAGTTGACCACCTCACCCGTGTTGTTTTTGGTGTAGTTGACCACATGTGGCTAATGGAGTTTTGCATTCTTCCTGATGATTTAATCGTGATTTTCCCCCTTATAGTTTTTTTCATCTAGGCACTTTTGTTGTACGTGACGATTCACGTAAGTGTTCCTTTCCGATTTTTGTACCTTACTATTGTACTTTATTTCAGTATTTCTTTTTGGTCTTGGGTTGGTACCCCTAACCTTTGTTTACTTTGGCTTACTTTTCCTGCCAACACTTTTACTTTCTTCCTTAGGTGTTCTGTCTTTAGAATGTCCCAGGTTCAGAGATGTGGCTAGTAGTGGAGCTGGTTTTGGAGTTCTTGAGCAGTTGTGTTGGTTGTGGTCTTTACCTCGTCGTTGCGAGGTAGTTTGTTGTTGTAGTTTTCTTTACCTAGTTCTGACATACTTTTGTTCTCTATGGGTTCATGTCAGATTGTTGACGCCCACAGGATGGTTGATTTTGGATACTTTTGCTAGCTCCTACTTGCTTTTTTTCTGATTATTTGGTTTACTTGCTCTCTAGGATCTTTTATGATAGGATTGCATGATAGGTATTTTCAAGTATAAAAACTATTATTATTACTTCATGCATTGCATGTTTTAAAATGCTAAATCACAATATTTAAAGATTGTAAAAATCTATTTTTACTCTATTATAAACCTAGAACTTGCATGTCATGAGTTGCCCTTTGGGACTTTTTACGCATGTAGGATGTCTAACCTTGTAAAAGATGTAATTTCCGCAGCATTTAACTACTTTTCTCGTGGACTAGATGAGCCACAAAGCCGAGGGATACGGATAACTGCTTAGCTTAAACTGAGTTTGTCTCTAAATAACTTAAAGACCTCTCTTTATGTGGTAAGTAGGAATTTTGCCTGAGCATCCGCAATTATCCCCTGCTGACGTGGCATCATGACGCGCATTTTCCCTTACTCTGATACATCTTTAAAGGCGGTGAAAATACAGGTTGTGACAGTTGGTATCAGAGGAAGGTTGGTTTGACAAGTTGGTCGAACCAGCCAATCTCGTTTAGTTTGTTTCTCTTCATTCATTTGCATACACACACTGATGTGTCATCAGTATGTCTTAACTGAAGCATAATCACTACACTCATAGCATGATAAGAAGTATACAGGGCTTATTATGTAGTATGGGATGCATAATATGTGTTTGTATATGGATATACCATGGGTGGCAACATGTGGCAGTTATGTAGTATGGGATGCATAACGATCACCACATAGGTGCCCATTAGCACATTTTCGTTTCTCGTTGCATGTGATGTTATGTAGTATGGGATGCATAACATTTCATGTGTATGCCTCTCATATATGCATTATGGCCTTTTTAGAATGCATAGCACTGCATACATAGCATATCATCGCATAAGTACGCGTGCTAAGCTAAGGTTTACATGATGATACATGTACACACATGATTTTAAATAAAAAATAAAGAATCCATGCATTCATATCATAGCCACATGAGTCAATAGGATGAGAGGATATCATCCTAAGTAGGACATATCATCATTTATAAAATCACAGTGTAAGTTTGCAGCATAAGCAAGTGTCTTTTAAGTATCGTCTGAACTAGTTATGTGGTCTAGTTGTAATCTAGGATTTTTGATGAGTCATTCGTTACTTTTCTAGAATGTCATCTAGACGTCCTGCGATGAGGTCGACTCCCCAGTCAGATGGTGAGTTGTTATGTGCACAAAGTGATGCGGTGATCGAGAGTTTGTGACAGAGTAACGAGGCTCTGTCGAGATAATTAGTTGTGATGCAATCGCAGATTCATTCCTTGTTGTCTGTCGCTCTCGTGCAGCAACCCGTAGCGCAAGATCCTGTCGTGGGTCAAACTGTACCCGTTCCTCCTACTCCTCTGGTTCCCCCGGTGATGCTACCACCAGAGATGAATTTTATCTCGCATTTGCAGCGATTTGGACCTCCCACTTACGACGGGAGAGCCGACTTTATGGTTTTTGATGATTGGATCATCTCCATCAAGGAGATGTTCTCATATTTGGGTATTGCAGAAGCCCAAAAGGTGATGATTACGGCCTACCAGCTAAAAGGACTGGCGAAGAGCTGGTGGATTTAGGAAAAGGGGAGTCTGAATGAAGGATGCTTGTGGGAATCTTTTAATAAAATGCTGCTTAAGAAATTTCTACCCTCGGTCGAGCAGGACCACCTGATGAATAATTTCTTGCATCTGAAGCGGAGACAGCTCATGGTGAGCGAATATGAGATTGAGTTTAGTAAGTTGAGCAGATTTTCTCCTGACATGGTAGCTTCGGAGGCAGAAAGAGTGAAGCGCTTTCTCGGAGGACTAAGAAGTGATGTCCAACAGTTGGCATGCGCTTATAGAGCTGAAAGTTATGTTGAGGCAGTGGAAGCCGCTCTGAAGGTTGAGGTGATTGAAAATGCCAAGCATCGAGGTACCGCGGTGAGAAAAGAGAAGAGGAAAGGTGTTGAGGATGGAAGTTCTAGGACAGCTGGCCCTTCTTCAAAAAATAAAAGTGGAGAAGTATGTAGCTTCTGTGGTCGTTCTGACCACCCTTACGAAAGGTGTTTCAAAAGGATTGCTACTCTAAATCAGCAGAAGGTGCTTGTCATCCAAGGTGCACCCAGGGGAGATCTGGTGTGCACGTTCTGTACAAGGAAGGGACATGACATGAGTCGTTGCTGGTTGAGGGAAAAGGCATGCTTCCAGTGCAGGCAGAAGGGGAACCTGAAGACTTCATACCCCCGGGCTCAGTCCCCACTACAGCCTACCCCGCTCCGGGTTCCGCCGCTACCACCAAATCCGGACAAAGGGAAAGGAAAGCTAAATGTGGTGACTAGGGAGTAAGCTCAGACCTCTACCCAAGTGATATCAGGTTAGACCCTAGTTTAATTTTTACTCTCCATTGTTTGCCCTAGTTTTTGTTTGTGTAGTTATGTATGCTACGGTTTTAGGGGAGTTTAAGGTGTGGAATAGGTGGGCGAGCGTTCTCTTTGACTTGGGTGCCACCCGTTCCTTCGTAGCTCAAAGTTTCGTAGATAAGCAGCGTTTGAACGTGGATCAGTTAGAAGATTCCTTCAACATCAAGCTTCCCTCTGGAAATTTGGTGATATCAAATCAAGGGATTCAGAGGTGCCCTATTTGTCTAGGTGATTTCCTAACCTTTACAGATCTGATGGTTTTGGATTTGGCAGACTTTGATGTGATTTTGGGCATGGACTAGCTGTCTAAGTATGATGCGGTCGTCCAGTGCAAGGCAAAGCGACTGGACTTCGAGATGGACAATGGCCAACCTATGAGTGTCTATGGTTTCCAGGACAATGTTTCCTCTATTATCTCTACGGTACGTGTCTGTCGTGCTATAGAGTCTGGTTGTGAGGCGTATCTTGTTTCTATTTCTGCTTTGGAAATATCTTTTGTTACACCATGTCTTGAGGATATCTCGGTGGTGCGAGAGTTTCTAGATATTTTTCCTGATAGTCTTCCAGGACTTCCTCCTGTGAGAGAGGTAGAGTTTGTGATAGACCTCGGCCCAGGTACTCATCCTATTGTCAAGGCATCGTACCATATGGCTCTGCATGAGTTGGATGAGCTACATACTCAGCTCGACGAGTTGTTGCAGTGTGGATTTATTAGAGCGAGTTCTTCTCCGTGGGGTGCTCCTGTATTATTTGTAAAGAAAAAGGATGGATCGATGAGGCTTTGCATCGATTATAGAGAATTGAATAAGGTGACAATTAATAATAGATATCCCTTGCCGAGAATTGATGATTTGTTCGATCAGTTGCGTGGTAGCTCTGTATTTTCAAAGATCAATCTTCGTTCAGGCTACCACCAGTTAAGAATTCGTGAGGCAGATATTCCACGGACTGCTTTCCGTTCTCGGCATGGACATTTTGAGTTTTTGGTGATGTCCTTTGGTTTGATAAATGCGTCCTCTGCTTTCATGGATTTAATGAATAGAGTATTCAAAGATTCCTTGTGTATTCCAGCAATGTTGTGGAGCATACTCAACATTTGCGATTGGTTTTGTCGACCCTAAGGGAGCATAAGTTACATGCGAAGTTGAGCATGTGTGAGTTCTGGCTACCTCAGGTGTCCTTTCTGGGCCATGTTGTGAGCAAGGACAGTATTTCCGTAGACCCAACCAAGATTTCTACTATGATGGAATGTGAGAGACCTTCTACACCTAAGGAGATTAGGAGCTTCTTAGGCTTGGTCGGCTATTATAAAAGATTTTTGGAAGGGTTTTTTGTGTTGTCTGCTCCTCTAACTAGACTTACCCAGAAAAACATAGCATTCATTTGGAGCGATAAGTGTGAAGAAGTCTTCCAAGAGTTGAAGAAGAGATTGTGTACTACTCCAGTTTTAACCTTACCTACAGAAGGGGTTGAGTACGCTGTATATGTGGACGCATCACACATTGGACTTGGTTTTGTTTTGGTGCAAGATGGAAAGGTGATTGCGTACGGATCTAGGCAATTAAAGATTCATGAAAGAAACTATAATATACATGATTTAAAGTTTGTTGCTGTAATTTATGCGCAGAAGCTTTGGAGACATTTATTGTATGGCGCGCTGTACAAGATCTACACAGACCATAAGAGTTTCAAGTATGTCTTCACTCAAAAGGAGCTGAATCTGCTCCAGTGTAGGGGGTTAGAGTATGTGACTGATTATGAAGTGGAGATTCTTTATCATCTAGGAAAGGCTAATGTAGTAGCTAATGCCTTGAGTAGGAAGACCGCCAAAATTTTTAATCTGTCTGTGAAATCCCTAATGGAAGAATTCTTGTTGATGGACATTGAAGTTGGGAGTAGTACTGTACCTGTTAGTTTAAAAGCAGAAGAGCGCTCTTGGATTTCCCTTACCATAGAGCACCAGAAGGATGACCCGGATTTGTTGCATCTCCGGAATAGAACTGAGAAGGGAGAGCTACCTGATTTCTCTTTGGACGAGTTTGATACTCTGAAATATCGGGGTAGATTCTGTATTCCTGCTTTTGGTGACATTCGGGCTAAGATTTGTAATGAAGCCCATGGTTCCAGTGTTGTCTACCATCCTGGTTCCACCAAAATATATAAAGATCTGAAGAAAATTGTTTACTAGTCGGGAATGAAGAATGATATAGCAAGGATTGTGTTGGAATGTTATACGTGTCAGCGTGTTAAGGTTGACCACAGAAGGCCTTGTGGTAAACTGATGCCGCTTGATATTCCAACTTAGAAGTGGGAAAGTATTTCGATATATTTCATCACCGGTTTACCAAGATCTCCCCATGGGCACGACTTTGTTTGGGTGATAGTTGATAGATTGACTAAGTGTGCTCACTTTGTCCCGTTTAAGATTGGGTATTCTATAAAGAAGATAGCTGAATTATACCTTGAGGAGGTCATCAGATTAAATGGAGTGTCTGTTAGCATTGTATTAGATCGAGACTCCAGATTTATGTTTCGCTTTTGGAAGAGTTTACAGGAGGGGTTGTGTAACATCTCATGTTACTTCTAGACCCCTTAACTTAGATTGGGTTGGGCATGGGGTGGGTGTTAGGGAAATTAGCTAAGTTTGACCATAGGTAGTGGGTTGTAGCCATGTGGGGCCTGTACAACCCCGTGTCCGGCGAGCAAGGTCGCCAGGAGCCAGACAGATCGGGCTGAAGATAGTGGGCGATCTCGGCAGTAGAGAAGCCGAGCCCAAGCTAGGCATTCGTCGACCGGAGATCGGCACTCGTCGACCGGAGATCAGCATTCGTCGACCGGAGATCAGCATTCGTCGAACGAAGATCAGGCATTCGTCGACCCCGAGCTCGGCATTCGCCGAGCTAGTCCATGAATCGTCAAGCTCAGGTCAACTGATGGCGACCAGTGGATGGGCGAGTCACCGTCCCAGCTCGCGCCCTCGCAACGGAGCTCGGCAACAGCAGGCGAGCAGGACCTGCCAAGGTGATCAAGCTCCCCAGCTCGCCTGGATGTATGAGGTACTTTTTACTGTTTTGCCTGCGCTGGTCTGCCTATAGCCCTTCAAAACAGCAGATTTTGGCTGTTGGCAGACCAAACCAAGGGTTTTTTGGTAACTTCAGGTCAGTTCATTTGGTTATTGGCAGTTCAGATTCCAAAAACTATAAATGGGACCCAAGGGGTACCTCAGAAGGCAGGCTTCATGTGCTCTCCTGCTCCAGTTTTCAAGTGTTTTTGAGGGTACCTTAGCTTGGCCTCTAGCTAAGGAGGGGAAGCGCTCTCAAATCTTCCGGGTGTGTGGTGGGTCCTCCCCGTCGAGCCCTTGGGTCGGTCTTTCCTTGTTTTCTTTATTGTTTTGCTTACAGGAGTGAAGTTGGTGCGAGACCACCCCTTCCCCAAGGGTGAACTCCACAGGAGACCGTTTTTCGGTTTCAACATTTTGGTGCGGTGAGCGTGAAGCGTGGTCAGTGCAGAAAAGCTTCAGCGAGTTCGATGACGGGAGGACAGGGATCTGACAGGCCGGACTTGCCCCCACCCCCCCCCCCCACCCCCCCCCCCCCCCCCCCCCCCCCCCCCCCCCCACCTCTCACCATAGTGAGGATGTTCGAGGATTTTAGGAGTGAGGTGCTGAACCTCGTCAAGTTCACACTCGGCACGCGGGCCGAGTGCTCGACTCCAGCAGCCCAGATCGCGGCCGCCCCCTCTTTGGGCGAGGACGCACCCGGCAGGCGAGCTGGGAAGGAAGTGACCAAGGAAGGCCGGGGGTGCGAGCTCCCCGAGTGCGAGCTCTTCCCCGGCTCGGCAGGTCGAGGCCGGTTCGGCGAGCTAGGCTTGCGAGATTCGCCAGCTCGCCCAGCAGGGGGAGGCAGCCCCTTCAGCGAGTTGGTCTCTTCAGCTCTAGTTCTAGATGGGTTCAGGGAGCCCGAGATGTCCTACTACACCGGGAAGGGAGACCCAGTCCAGCATGTTCAATGGTTCGAGGATGTAGTCTCAATCCGGCAGATGTCAGACGGGTTCAAGTGCAGGCTCTTCGCTATCACCCTCAAGGTGAAGGCAGGGGAGTGGTTCCATCAGCTACCGGCCAACTCCATCTACTGCTTCGAGGACCTGCGCCGGGGGTTCATGCTGAGGTTCACTACCTCGAAGAGGAGGAAGAAGTAGTCAGAATCTCTGTTCCACATCAAGCAGGGGTGAATGAGACCCTAGGGAGCTATGTGGATCGGTTCCAGGAGGAGGTTACTCAGGTCCAGAATATGTCGAGCCATAGCTTGATGATGGCATATACCATGGGCCTGCAGCAGGGGTTCTTCAGGATGGAGCTGAAGAGAGTCCCCCCTCCCCTCTCCTACGAGGAGCTGATGGAGAGGGCGACAAGAAAAGTTGACGGGGAGGCATCAAATATGGAGTTTGCACAGAAGCTGGCCAGTGGGCCACGAAGGAGGAGAAGGAGTCGAGAGGAGGAAGAGGACAGGAGGAGAGGAGAGCCCCGGTAGAGGGAGCAGAGGTAGCTCCAGGGGCAGCAGCAGTCGAGGTGGGGCGTCAGGAGCCTGACCGTCGGCTGGGCTGGAGACCTGAGTGGCAAGAGCAGGGGCCACAAAGAGGATACTAAGGAAGGGATCACTATCAAGGGGGGCAAGATCAATTCCACCCCCACCCCCCCGGGCTGGAGGCAGGCCCAGAGGCCCCGACTCCCCGATCAAGAAGTGGCTATGGCCATAGCCTTGGGGGAGAGGAGGAGAGTAGCAAGGCGAAGGAGGAGAGAAGTTAGGGTGGAGTTGCCCTATTGCGACTTTCATCAGGAGGAGGGGCACGTCACGGCCACGTGCCCGGAGTTCCTTGAAATGAGAGGGAATAGGGAGCATCAGCAGCAGTAGGGGCGCCAGGAAGTAAGGATCGAGGAGGTCCTGCCTCGGGCTGAGGAGGACCGTTGTGAAGACCGGGTGGATGTTGGTACCTGAGGAGGGATCGGAGTGATCCACGGGGGGGTGGGGGTCGAGGCTTCCCACAAGGAGAGCCTCCACACCATGTACCATCGGAGCATTGCCTCCACATCCTAAACTGCACCCCTAGAGGAGAGGATCACCTTCTCAAGAAGCGACCTGCCGGATCACGAGGATCCATTCTGTGATGCGCTGGTCATCAAGGCAGCCATCGAAAATTTTACTGTCTCTTAGATCCTTGTTGACAACGGGAGCTCCGTCAACGTTGTCTTCAAAAAAGCGTTTGACGCAATGAAGGTGGAGGCAAAGAGGGTGTTGGCCTCGGATGGACCCTTGTTTGGATTTTCGGGGGAGAGAAAGGAAGTAGAGGGAGGAGTCGGCCTCCATGTCACCCTAGGGGCAGTCCAGAAACTGCAGGTTCGTCATTGTGGATGCCCCCAGCAGGTATAGCTCCATCTTTGGGAGGCCCCTTATCAGTGCCTTCCGCTGCGTCCCCTCATCTTTCCACCAATTCTTAAAGTTCAATGCTGAGGGGATTCAGGTCAGGGTCAGGGGGACCCCAAGGTGGCGTGGGAATGCTATGTCACCGCCGTGAACTCCATCTCTTGGCAGGAGGGAGCTGAGGAGATGGGGCTAAGAATGGAGGAGGATGAGCAGGAAGGTGGCAGGGAGGAGCTGGAGGTGGAGAGCTGCGCTGAGAAGGAGGCGGCAGGGAGAGATCAGGAGGATATGGCTGAAGTGATGGCCGTGGAAGAAGAGGTGGAGGTCGAGATCCAGGTCTCGGAAGAGAGGGATGCTGAAGGATGGGGAGAGTAGTCCAGGTTAGAGGCTGCAGAGGAAGTGGTGGAGTTGGAGGTGCTCACCCGTGGAGGCAGGGTGGAGAAGATCCGCGTCAGCGGAGGGCTGACCCCGAAAGACCAAGGCAGGATGCTGGAGTGCATCCAGAAGAATGTGGACATCTTCGCATGGAACGCCGCGGAGATGCTGGGTGATGGGCTAAAACCCGAACAGGCAGGTGTACCTGTTGAATTGTAGTATCAAGGTCGTATTTAAACATGGGGTTGTCAAGTACTGCTACTCACGCTTGAACTATTATCCTACCGGAAGAAAGCGGGTTTTGAGAAATTTTAAAAATTAAACTGAAATGAAATTTAAAACCGAACTATGGATTAAAAGATAGCACTTGATCGATGATTCACCATGAAAAGAGATAGGAGAATAAAAAATAATATTTTATAATTGCGACTTAACTCGACCGTGACGGATCCGAAAATAAGATAAAATCTCGCTAGAGTATTAAGTCTCCTAACTTATAGACGCTTTGATCGAAATCTCTTTACAAATCAAAGGGGCCTAAAGTTGCATTATCGAGATGATCCGCACTATTGGATTTGACTCCAATCCGGAGGATTTACGTCATCCTATCTCTAGGATTGCGTGCAACTCCTTCCCTCTTTGAGTGATCTTTCAAATCAATGAGTCTCACGACTATTATGAAATGAGATCCAAGGCCTACTACCGTATACCGGAAATACGGAGTCGGCTCGAAATAAATCAAAGAGGGATCGAGCGAAAGCTAGCAAAAATAAAATTACGAAGTAAAAAGAATTCCTATCTTAAATCATGGATCCTCATGATCAAATGCTAAAAGAAGATTAGCTATGCATAGTTAAGAGATAAAGCACGGAAGGATGAAAGAAATTCATTTTCATTGATATGTAAAAACGGAGGAGTACAAAATAATAAAGAGACAAGATTATGCTACCGAAGTAAAGATTACACTATCAAAAGCAAAGGTTACACTAATAAAGACTTAACAACATGTAAGCAACATAAAATAGAGCACTCTCTCTTGAACTAGTACTTCACTTGCTCTCCAAAATCCAACTCCTAAAGCATGAGACCATGGTGCCTTTTATAGATGAGGAGGGAAGATTCTAGATGGGAATGAAGAGAAGGAGGCAAGGTGGGTGGCCAGCCATGTAGAGGGAGAGAGGGAATGAATTTAATTTAATGAGGGGGAAGAAAGAGGTGGAGTTCAATGCATGGTGGCAAGGTGCATGCATGGAGAAATTAATGAGAGAGAGAGAGGAGATGAAAATAGAATAAAAGAAAAAATAAAAGAGGAGGAAAGTGTGTGGCCGGCCATGGGAAATGGGGGACTCATGCATGTGGAAATAAATGAGGAGGGGAGAGAGAGGGGATATGCATGAATGTGGATTAAATAAAAGGAAAAAAAAGAAATAAAAGAGGGAGAGAAAGAGGGGTAGCCGGCCATATGCTTGGAGAGGTGCATGAATGCAATAAATGATGAGGGAGGGGGGAAATGAGTGGCCGGCCATATGCTTGGATGAAGTGGGCTGCACTATTTGGGCTTGGGAAGCTTGAAGAGGGGCTGAATGCATCATGTAGGCTTCAAGGAAAAGGGCCGGGCTGCTCCAAACTTCAAAGGCTGCATGTAGGGGGCTGCATCATGTAGAGGGGCTGCACCATGTGGGTTGTTTTGGTGGAAGAGGGCTGCTCCAATTGGGTTGCATTATGTAGTGGTCGGGCTGCATCATGTGGGCTACGCAACAACATAAAACATAACAAATTAGACACATTTTTTTCAAAACATTAATTATTATAACATACCTATAAAATAAAAATAAGATTGAACATAACATAAACATAACATAACATAAAAAAAATATTTATAACAAACAAATAGGAAATGAAAGAAAGCATAATAAGAATAAAGTAAGCAAAAAATACCAATTAACTTAGGAATTTCTTAAACTAAACTATACTAAAGATGATGACTAAAAGTACTCATCAAATTCCCCCATGCTAGAGTATTTGCTTGCCCTCAAGCAAATAAAACTTAAAGAACTAGGGAATGAAAACAAAGAAGATTTAGGTTGCATAATTAAGAAAAACAAAACATGAAAAATTAAACTATCCTAATTCCTATGTTAACAACTAGTGGGGTGAGAAGTGCACAATAGAAAACTGGAAAGTGGAGACCTAAAAATATCATTAGAACATAAAGAAAATTTACACATTTCTAAATCTTAAAACAAGGCATCCAAAATTAATGAAATTAAGAAAAGCAAAAGTAGAAGTTCTAAATAGACGGCGCATTAACGAACTACTAGGTTGCTAGAATAACAATTAACCCTAAATCACCTCAAGATAACCTCCAAAGAAATCTATCAATGATGGTGGCCATAGGCTTGTCCGTTCACACTCTCTCCACTACGCGAATTTACGTTCTAAAGATTAATAGGACTTCTATAGGCGTTAAATCTTGGCTTAGGTAAATGATTAGGAAATGAAAACAAAGATAAACATGAGGGCTTAAACACTAAACCAAGGTTGAGCTCAAAAATAAAAACATGAAGAGAAATGGGAAATGACAAGTACATCATTTTTCAATTCAAACTAACAAACAAAGGACATGAACTTTTTTTTCTTTTCATAAATTGGCCACAAATAAACTTCATTTTTTTTTCTTTTTGATTGATTTCACATTTTTGTTTTTGATAATAATAATTTTTTTCTTCTTTAATAACTTTTTAAGGAAAGCTCCAAATATAAGCTTTAAACACTCCTTTTCATTTCAAAGATATAACCCTTCACAAGAAATGATATTTAAGCTCAAAGTTTAGTGTGAAATGGGAAAGACATTTGGCTTTGGTGAAATGATGAAATGAAAGGTGGAGCTAAAAACAAAGAAACATGGAGAAAGGCCCAAAAATTATTTTGCAATGGTAAATTTGTTGGTGGGAAAGAAAAGCACAAATTAGTCAAAGGGTGTCCTAAATCATTTTTAAAGTACATAAAAACGACGCAAATGTTTCGAGAGTCGCTAGGGACAAGTTCTAGACACCAAGAAAGACTACCCCGCAAATGAAAAAGAGATAACATTACCTAGCAACCATTCGTAAGAAACTAACCGAATAAAAAGGCATAACTACAAATTGCTAACTTAAAATGTAAAAATTGGATGCCTATATTTAAGAAAAAGAAACTAGTAAAACTAAGCTATGTTAAACTGATAAATTTAGAAAACTAATTCAAAGAAATCTAAATAGAACTAAGGAACCGCACGGGCCTACACATCACTAGAAGAAATATAAAAATAAAGATCGAAAATAATTTTAGATTTTGTTTTTCAAATATATTTTAGCAATTTTTTGGATTTTTGCTTTTCTTTTTTTGTGATTTTTGAAAAGGCTAAAATAAAAGCAATACTAAAAAAAACTTAACAGAACTATGCTAATTTTTTTTTATAAAAATGTTTTTTTTTTGAAAGAAAAAGGAAAAAGAGAACTAACTAAACCCTCCCCCAAGCTTAGATTTTTCATTGTCCTCAATGAAATAGATAAAAAGAAAAACGAGAAGGAGACTGAGAGGGAGAGAAAAATGTAGAAAGTAAATGAAATAAAAAGAACAGGACTTCCCCGAGTTTGTGGGATGAAGACGGATGTCGCACCCCCATGCTTGCTTTTTAGTGCACTTGATCGTCAGCAGGTTTGACTTGATCCATCTTTATATCAGCAACGTTGGAGCGGCGGTCACGAACTTGCTTGGTTGGCCTCCGGAAGGAAGAGCAAAATAAAAGCAGAAAAAGAATATAGTTCGTGGGCAGGTGCCCAAGATTGTTCTTTATTACAACAATTGAAAGTCCGAATAAAATTAAAAGTTGCATAATAATAATTAATAATAATAAGTCCAAAAAAAAATGAAAATGTTCCACAACAAGATGAACATTTAAGAGTCCAAGACAAGATCCTCTGTTGCAGGAGACACAGAATTATTTGAAAAATAAAGTTTAAGTTTATGCCCATTCACTTTAAAATCACGCTTATCGGGGTGCGAAAGCAACACAGTTCCATCAGAATAAACTTCCTTGACCGTAAACGGTCTAGTCCATCGAGATTTAATGTGTCCAAAGAAAATACGTAAGTGTGAATTAAAAAGAAGAACTTGATCGCCAAGTTTAAAAATTTTATGTTGGCTCAAGTTCTTATCGTGATCGACTTTCGTTTCAGGGTCAGGTGATTTTGCATATGAATTTTTCAGATTTTTGTCTTCTTCAAAAATGAGATTTTCAAGATTCTTTTGTTTAAAAACAGTTTCATTTTCAAAATTTATTTGCATGGACATAACCTTATTTTTAAAAACATTTGGAGAAAGTTCAGAAGAAGAAGACGAAAAATCATTTGGAGAAATATAAGAGTCTTCTTTTAATTCATCAAGAAAAAAACAAGTGTCATCATTTTGCAAAGAATTTCTCATAGATTGATTAATATCAAAAGTAACCTCTTCATCTCCCACACACAGAGAAAGTCTTCCGTCACTCACATTTATGATTGCTCGAGCGGTGGCTAGGAAGGGACGACCAAGGATAAGAGGGACCTCGACGTCCTCTTCAATATCGAGAATGACAAAATCCACCGGAAAGATGAATTTGTCAACCTTCACTAGCACATCATCAACGATACCTAACGGATACTTAATCGATCGATCAGCCAATTGAATACTCATACGCGTAGGGCTGAGAGTGCCCAATCCTAGCTTTTTAAACAATGAAAAAGGCATCAAGTTGATGCTCGCACCTAGATCCGCTAGCGCATGTTTTATAAAAAGATCACCAAAAACGCAAGGAATTGAAAAACTACCCGGATCGTGTATTTTTTTAGGCAAGTTAGAGTTTTTAACGACCACCGAGCACTCTTCATTTAACGTTATGTGAGAAAAATTTTTCAATTTCTTTTTATTCGTTAATAAATCCTTGAGATATTTGGCGTATTTTGGCATTTGGCTAATGGCTTCGTGAAATGGCAAATTTATATGAATTTGTTTAAACATTTCAAGAAAGCGTGAATATTGATCATCTAATTTTTCCTTCCTAAGCCTAGCCGGATAAGGAGGTGGCTGAAATTCCTTTATAATTGTCGGAGCATCATTTTGAAAATCGTTAACTTCTTTTTCAAAAATAGGCTTTTCTTTTTCAAAATTAGATTTGTCTTTTTTCTTCTTCAAAAATTTTATCATTTGATTCCGTAACGATAATATTTTCAACAGTAGGAGAGGCAATCACCTCTGGATCTTCCCTTGTGGTGGGCTCGTTAATAACTTTACCACTCCGAAGGGAAATCGCATTCACGTGCTCCCTTGGGTTAGGTTCAGTGTTTGAGGGAAGAGCCTCGGGTGGCCTCTCGGAGATGACCTTGGCAAGTTGCCCGACCTGGTTCTCTAAATTTTTCACGGAGCCAGATAGACTTGTAATGGTAGTATCATTCGAGCTTATATATTTAGAAAGTATTTCCTCCAAAGATGGAGTTTTTTGAAAATTTTAGTTTTTATATTGTGGTGGTGGTGGAGTGAAATCGTGTGGTGGGCGTGCAGCATTAGCAGGGTTACTCCAAGAAAAATTAGGATGGTTACGTCATCCAGGATTATAAGAGTTCGAAGAAGAATTAAAACCAGGAGGTGCAGAAAAATTAGAAAAAGCAGAAAAATTATTGGCAGAATTATTTTGAGCAGTCCTGGGTATGTTCCCCAGATAATCCACCTGCTCGGCAGCAGCAGCATTCACATTTTCATATACCTTAGCGGCGGAGGAAGCAGTCATCTCTGAAATCTTCTTGTTCAGCATTTCCACTTGCAGTACCAGTTGCGAAACCGAGTAAACTTCATAGATACCTGCAGGTTTATATGGGCGAGTCCTAGATGAATTCCACTGATAAGTGTTCATCGCCATGTCCTCGATAAGCTCAAGAGCGGCTTCCGGAGTTTTGCGGTCCAAAGAACCAGCGGAAGCGGCATCTATCATTTGCTTAGTTTCTTGATCTAGCCCATTATAGAATGTCTAAACCTGTAACCATACAGGCAGAGCATGATGAGGGCATCTTCTCAAAAGTTCTTTGAACCTCTCCCAAGTGTCATAGAGGGTCTCAGAAGCAATTTGAGAGTACGAAGTTATATCATTTCTTAGCTTAGCAGTTTTGGCGGGGGGGAAATATCTAGCAAGAAATTTATCGACTAAAATGTTCCAAGTAGTGATTGATCCTCTTGGAAGAGAACTCAACCACTGTTTGGCTTTAGTTCTTAAGGAGAAGGGGAAGAGTCTTAGCCTTATAGCATCATCTGAGACACCATTTATTTTGAAGGTGTCACAGATTTCAAGAAAATTGGCAATATGCAAGTTCGGATCTTCATCTTGTAATCCGTCGAACTGTACATATTGCTGCACCATTTGTATGATGCTAGGCTTAAGCTCGAAGTTATTGTTCGCAATTGCAGGTCGAACAATACTTGTTTCAGTCCCCTCCAGGTTGGGTCGAGCATAATCGGACATGGTCCTTTGCTGAGCCATTCATGGGTTGGGATCTCCCATTTCAGAATTGAAATTACAATCACCGTCGGAATCCTCAACCGTTGTTTGAGAAGTGGAAGCCCCGAATCGTAGTTGTCTCCGAAAGGAGCGTTCGATTTCTGGGTCCAAATCAACAAGTAGCGACGGATTCGTGCGGGTCATGCACTAAAAAAATGAAGGAGAAATGGAAATAAAAACTTGAAGAAAGAAAAAAAAATGATTAGATTTTTTTAAAAAAAAATTTTTGTAGAAGCAATAGCGAAAGCGTTTTCAAAATATTGACGAAGAAGGTCCCCGGCAACGGCGCCAAAAACTTGATGGGCTAAAACCCGAACAGGCAAGTGTACCTGTCGAATTGTAGTATCAAGGTCGTATTTAAATACGGGGTTGTCAAGTACTGCTACTCATGCTTGAACTATTATCATACCGGAAGAAAGCGGGTTTTGGGAAATTTTAAAAATTAAACTGAAATGAAATTTAAAGCCGAACTATGGATTAAAAGATAGCACTTGATCGATGATTCACCATGAAAAGAGATAGGAGAATAAAAAATAATATTTTAAAATTGCGACTTAACTCGACCGTGACGGATCCGAAAATAAGACAAAATCTCGCTAGAGCATTAAGTCTCCTAACTTATAGACGCTTTGATCGAAATCTCTTTACAAATCAAAGGGGCCTAAAGTTGCATTATCGAGATGATCCACACTATTGGATTTGACTCCAATCCGGAGGATTTACGTCGTCCTATCTCTAGGATTGCGTGCAACTCCTTCCCTCTTTGAGTGATCTTTCAAATCAATGAGTCTCTCGACTATTATGAAATGAGATCCAAGGCCTGCTACCGTATACCGGAAATACGGAGTCGGCTCGAAATAAATCAAAGAGGGATCGAGCGAAAGCTAGCAAAAATAAAATTACGAAGTAAAAAGAATTCCTATCTCAAATCATGGATCCTCATGATCAAATGCTAAAAGAAGATTAGCTACGTATAGTTAAGAGAGAAAGCACAGAAGGATGAAAGAAATTCATTTTCATTGATATGTAAAAACGGAGAAGTACAAAATAATAAAGAGACAAGATTATGCTACCGAAGTAAAGATTACACTATCAAAAGCAAAGGTTACACTAATAAAGACTTAACAACATGTAAGCAACATAAAATAGAGCACTCTCTCTTGAACTAGTACTTCACTTGCTCTCCAAAATCCAACTCCTAAAGCATGAGACCATGGTGCCTTTTATAGATGAGGAGGGAAGATTCTAGATGGGAATGAAGAGAAGGAGGCAAGGGGGGTGGCCAGCCATGTAGAGGGAGAGAGGGAATGAATTTCATTTAATGAGGGGGAAGAAAGAGGTGGAGTTCAATGCATGGTGGCAAGGTGCATGCATGGAGAAATTAATGAGAGAGAGAGGAGATGAAAATAGAATAAAAGAAAAAATAAAAGAGGAGGAAAGTGTGTGGCCGGCCATGGGAAATGGGGGACTCATGCGTGTGGAAATAAATGAGGAGGGGAGAGAGAGGGGATATGCCTGAATGTGGATTAAATAAAGAGAAAAAAAGAAATAAAAGAGGGAGAGAAAGAGGGGTGGTCGGCCATATGCTTGGAGAGGTGCATGAATGCAATAAATGATGAGGGAGGGGGGAAAATGAGTGGCCGGCCATATGCTTGGATGAAGGGGGCTGCACTATTTGGGCTTGGGAAGCTTGAAGAGGGGCTGAATGCATCATGTAGGCTTCAAGGAAAAGGGTCGGGCTGCTCCAAATTTCAAAGGCTGCATGTAGGGGGCTGCAACATGTAGAGGGGCTGCACCATGTGGGCTATTTTGGTGGAAGAGTGCTGCTCCAATTGGGTTGCATTATGTAGTGGTCGGGCTGCATCATGTGGGCTGCGCAACAATATAAAACATAACAAATTAGACACATATTGTTTTTCAAAACATTAATTATTATAACATACCTATAAAATAAAAATAAGATTGAACATAACATAAACATAACATAAAAAAAATATTTATAACAAACAAATAGGAAATGAAAGAAAGCATAATAAGAATAAAGTAAGCAAAAAATACCAATTAACTTAGGAATTTCTTAAACTAAACTATACTAAAGATGATGACTAAAAGTAGTCATCACCGGGGGTTGACGCGGATGTGGCCTGCCACCGCCTCAACCTAGACCCGGGAACACGCCCAGTCCAACAGAAGAAGAGGTACACTGCGGACAAGCTGGCAGAGCCCGTCATAGAGGAGGTGGCAAAGCTCCTCAAGGCCGGCTTCGTGTCCGAGATCCAATACCTTGGCTGGGTCTCCAATGTGGTCATGGTCAAAAAGGGAGACGGTCGGTGGAGGATGTGTATAGATTTTTCTTTACTTAATAAAGCTTGTTCTAAGGACTGTTATCCTTTGCCTCGGATCGACGCGCCGGTTGACTCAGCCATTGGTTTTTCTGTAATGAGTTTTCTAGATGCTTTTTCAGGTTATCATCAAATCAGGATGCACCCCCCGGACATCAAGGATGTCTCGTTCATCATGGGGGATGGATGCTACTGTTACAAGATGATGCCCTTCGGGCTGAAGAACGCAAGGGCAACCTACCAGAAGATGATGGATAGGGTCTTCAAAGAGCAAAAGGGGAGAAATCTGGAGGTGTACGTGGATGACCTCATGATCAAGAGTCGGGATGTGGACTCCCACCTCCAGAACCTAGAGGAGACCTTTTCTACCCAGCGCAAGTACAAGATGCGGCTGAACCCTCTGAAGTGTGTTTTTGGGGCTAGCCGGGGGAAGTTCTTAGGGCATCTCCTCACCCCTGCGGGGGTCGAACCTAATCCTGGCAAGGTCAAGGCTATCATGGAGCTAGGGTCGCCACGGAATACCAAGGAAGTACAGCGCCTGACAGGGAAACTGGCGGGGCTGAGTAGGTTCCTTTCCCGGACTGGGTAAAAGTGCTCCCCCTTCTTCAAGACACTAAGGGGCGGTCAAAACTTTGAATGGACGAAGGAGTGTGAGGAGGCATTCCAGGCCCTCAAGATGCAGCTGACCCAGGCTCTACTGCTCCAAGGGCCCAAGGAGGGGGAAGATCTGTTTTTATATCTCGGGGTTGGGGCGGAGGCCTTGAGCTCCGTCCTAGTTCGGGAGGAGGGGAAGAAGCAGCTCCCTATTTACTACGTGAGTCGGGTCCTGAGGAAGGCCGAGCTCCGGTATCCAATTTTGGAGAAGCTGGCCTTCGCCCTGATCATCTCAGCCCAAAGGTTGCGGCCCTATTTCCAGGCACACTCAATCTAAGTTGTGACCGACCATCCCCTCCGCAACATCTTTGAGGGGGTGGAGCATTCCGACAGGCTGGCCAAGTGGTCGGTGGAGTTGAGTGAGTTCGACGTCTCCTTCATTCCGCGCCTCTCGATCAAAGCTCAAGCGATGGCCGACTTCTTGGCTGATTATGTGATTGAGGTGGCGGAGGAAGAGCTCACTCGTCCGACCCCTTGGAAGGTAAAGGTGGACAGTGCCTCGGGGAGGCATTCCCTAGGGGTGGGGGTGATCTTGGAGAGCCCTCAAGGAACTAGAATTGAGCAGACTGTGGTGTTACACTTTCCCATCACCAACAATCAAGCCGAGTATGAGGCTGTGATAGCAGGGTTATGCCTAGGCAGGGAGTTGGGGTACTGGACGTGGAGGTCCTTACCGACTCCATGGTGGTAGCTTCCCAGATCAACGGAGAGTTTGAAGCAAGAGAGCCTACCCTGTGGATGTACTTAGCCAAGGTGAAGGGGGTCATCGGCACGTTTCAAACCTTTTCCATCCAGCACGTGCCCCGGGAGGAGAATGAGCAGGTCGATCAACTCGTAAAGCACGGTCCTCGGGTGGGGGGTACCATCACCGACCTATTCCGCCCTTCCATCGAATATGGAGAGCTCATAGAGATAGATCAACGGACTTCATGGATGGACCCAGTTGTAGCTTTCCTTTCCACGGGAGAGTATCCGGAGGGGGCAGATAAGAAGAAGCTAAGGCATAAGTCGGCGTACTACCTCCTCCAGAACAGGCAGTTGTACAGGAAGACACTCTCGGGGATGTTGGCTCGTTGCATGGCCGAGGAGGAGGTACAAAGAATCTTGGAGGAAGTCCACTCCGGAGAGTGTGGGAGCCACTCCGGGAGTCGGACCCTGGAAGGAAGAATTGTCAGGCAGGGGTATTTCTGGCCCACCCTGGGCCATGATGCAATGGAGTTCGCAAGAAGTTGCCATAAATGTCAGCTATTTGCCCCCCTCCAGCTACAGCTGGCCCAGCGACTAAAATGTATCACGGCCCACTGGCCCTTCGCCATTTGGGGAATGGATTTGGTTGGGCCATTCCCCCGGGCAAGTGGGCAGAGGAGGTTCCTCCTAGTAATGATCGACTACTTCTCCAAGTGGTTGGAGGTGAAGGCGCTGGCCAAGGTGACCTCCCAGGTTATCAGAAACTTCGTCTGGGGAGAGATCATCTGCCGCCATGGACTGCCCCAGGCCATCGTCACGGACAACGGACCCCAGTTCGCAAGCACTGAGTTCACCAGTTTTTGCGAGCAGCTTGGAATCGACCTCAGGTTCGCCTCAGTAGATCACCCTAGGAGCAACGGGCAGGTGGAGGCCGCGAACAAAATCATCGTCAACCTCCTCAAGAAGAAAGTGGAGAATTTGAAGGGGAGCTGGGTGGAGAAGCTTCCTGCGGTTCTCTAGGCCCTGAGAACCACCCCCAACACAGCTACCGGAGAGACCCCCTTTAAACTCTCTCATGGGTGCAAGGCAGTGCTCCCCGTGGAATTTGAAGTCCAAACACCTCGAGTCGTTATGGCCAAGGAAGGCAGAGAAGAATGGCAAGCCGAGAACGAGGAAGAGTTGAGGCTCTCCCTTGACATGGTGGAAGAGCTGAGGGACCTTTCCGCCATCCAACAAGAAGAGGTGAAAAGGAGAATGGCCAAGTACTTTGACAAGCATGTCAGAGTCAAACAGTTCATGGAAGGCGACTTGGTACTAAAGAAGGTGGATGCAGCATGGATGTCGGCATCCGTAGGGAAGCTCAACCCCAGCTGGGAAGGACCGTTTATTGTAAAGGAGGTGTTGGATCCCTAGTTGATTCGGGCTAGGTTCACTGACTTAGGATGTGACCCATCATGTATAGTCAGGGTCAATTTGTGTCCTAGAGTCTAGGTCAAGTCCTTAGGCTAAACTCCAGATGGACCAGCTTTTAACAAGACCATCAGAGACCCCAGCCTAACAAGTTTTCAAGACTAAGTAAAGTGAGTTCAACATTCATCGAACTCAGCTCAATGAAAGGAGTTCTGCGCTCGACGATCGTGAGATAATTCTTAGTGCTGAGCCAGACGATCTATGTTCTCTGTTCGATGAAGACTCAGTTTCTACATCAAGCCAAAGTCAGGAGAACCTCAAATTTTTCTAAGTCCAGCTTCAAGCTTAGGTCGACGAATTATATTCTGAGCTCGACGAACTTGGACCTCAAGTCGTCAATTTCTCAGGTCGATGAAGCCAGCTTCTCAGGTCGACGAATGTTGTACTCTACTCGACGATTTCTGGACTCAGAGAATTTGTGTCGACACTTAGGGTTTGTGTCGACACCAGATGAGTTGTGTCGACACCAGCTTATGTCAACACCAGAGGACTTGTGTCGACACCAAGATCAATCTGTCGACACCAACTTATGTCGACACAGCATTTCAGCAGATGCAGAATATTTTTTTGCCTAAGTCCAGAACTTTTCTCAGCTCGACGAATTTTATTCTCAGCTCGACGAATGAAGTCTGTCTGTTCAACTAATGAAGATTGTCTGGTCGACGAACTCTCTCAAGCTCAACTCGACGAACTCATGATCAGCTCGACGAACACAAGTGCAGCTTGACGAATTGTGTTCTTCGTTCGACGAATCCAGACTAGGTCTTCTTCAAGTTTCCCATCCCGTTTCTTGGCGATGATTCCTGAACATTTAATGTCAGATCTTCTCGGAATGTTACCGTTAGAACGCGCATTGATCATGGATGATTACATGTCGTTTTTCCATGGGACAATTAGGGAAATTATTGATTGTCGCTTCTTTCCAAAGCCGACTGCAATTACTGCTTGACATTCAAAAGTTTGAATGTTCCTCAGTCAGAAAGTGACACAGTAAGAGAGAAAAGGATCAAGCAGATATAGAGTAACAGAATTACAGTACAACAAGCAAGACACACAATCAGACAGACACTCTGAGGTTGCAGAGAAGAACAATCATTCTCAAATCAAAAGTTCTTGACTGCAATCAGCCTTGACCAGAGAACTTTTTCATGAAGAAGAAGAATAACAATCAAATTCAATCAAGTGTCTTCTTCTCTCTATTCTCAGGACAACTTCAAAGAACAACAAACTTTATCTGTCAAAAGAAGTTCCTGAAGTATTTCTGGTCCAGGCATTCTAGGTCATTGAAGACCTATCACCCTGAAGCAGTGCTCCAGCTTTGCTGACCAATTCAAGATCTCAGGGGGAGCAAGATCTGCTACAATCAATCCACAAGTATTCTCTCTGATTGCTGACAGAGAAGACACTATCACCTTCTTTCCAATTCCTATATAGGGTTTTAAATCCCTTCAAAATTATTCTGGTTGCAAGTATCCTTCCAAAAGACTTGAGGTTTTGGTTTTTGAGCACCTGAACAAAAGCTCACTGGTGTCAGGCACCTGATCAAAAACCTGATTGGATTCCTACCAAGGTGGTAGAAGAGTGGATGTACCCAGGTTGGGGAACCACTATAAAATTCTTGTATCGTCTGGTTGCTCTTTTCTTTTAGTTTCTGGCTATGCTCTGTGATTGTTCTGTGTTAATCTGTGTTTAGATAGTTGTTGTGCTTACCTTATTTTATTTGCTTCCCAGTTCACTTAGGCATACAACAAAAGTTGTAAAACGTTTTTAGTGAGCACCATACTCTATTCACCCCCCCCCCCTAGAGTATATCAGATCTAACCTGCACTTTCAATTGGTATCAAAGCGAGGTTGGTTAAAATACCTGTAACACCCCATATCCGTCGCATAGTATATAGCAGTAGGTCCGGTCGGGGCCCGACGTCGTATGCCACAGACAGACTGGGTGGTTACTCATGGAAACCATCCAACCAATCATAACGTCCTACACAGAGCATTCTAGCGGAAACAGTTTACAAAAGTTGCAATAAAGAACCCAGCACTAAAGCATGAATGTCCACTAATACCAAATAGGAATGTTATACATACACCAGTACAAGCCTTAAGGCCTTACAAAATGGTTCACTTGATATTACATGTTTTACAAACCACGGCACGAAGGCCGGTCATACATGAATAAAAACAGTAAACACTCCAATTAGGCCTTCGAGGGCCGGCTTCGCAAATTTGGGCTTTAGCTCGCTATTGACCGCTTGGTCCAGCAGCACCTGCAAGCAACAAACCACCGCACGGTGGCAAAACAAGGCAACGGTCAGCAATGCTGACCAAATTATAACGATCCCGCCCCCAACTCGGGGCGGCGATGCTCCTTCCCTGCATTCATTAGCATAAGCGAGCAATTTATCAATATTCATTTCATCACAGACGTTGGCTCGCACGGCCACATGCCCCGTGCTCTCAGGGCACATTCTCGGTGAACCGGTCGATGTCACGTCAATTAAATCCATAGACATTCTGATCTCACCACCGCCACTTTGACGGCCAAACATGTGAGCATTTTGTCTTCTTGGCCTGGGTCACGATAATTTAAGCCATAGATCGCCGAAGACCCTAATCTATGCCAACGGCAAGTGCCACGTACCCTTAGGTCTCTTTAACCGAACGACATAGAACGGGTACGGTTCCATCTAACCCGTGCTCACATCGCAATGACAATTTAAGTCATTTGCGCGGGTCAAACCTCTCCCGAGTCCCATTTCCGTCACATTTCACATAACCCGGTTATGTTCAAGTTGGCTCTCAGGCCACCAAGTTGGCAGGATCATGCATCCGCCCAGTTTTCCGGGTGCACCTTTGGGTTAATTCCCAAGGCTCCCTGTTGCAATCTACCACGTAGAAAACCCGAAAAACAACCAATCGCGCGGAGTCTTCTCCGGCATTTATGCAATGCAACATCACCGATCCAGACCAACATGTCCGGGTAGGCTTCACACATCATGTCTATGTCCGTATCTCGCTTACGTACTCTAAACAACGGGGACTTCACATATCTACCCGAAGGAATGCCTCCAACTCACCGCAAACTCGCGAGAGCGGGCTTCCTATGCAAAGAAGGAGAGCTACACATGCTCAAGAAGAGAATCGTTACCCTAGCATTCTACTTTGGCGCCATGGAAAAGTAAGCAGATGAAAAGCACCGCACTAGCTTTGCCTCCGTGGATCCAAAGTCGGCTCGCGATTTGGAGCTTCGAAGCTTCTTCAATGGCCGGATCTAGCTTCTTCTTCCTTCCTTGGCTCTCCTCTCTTTAAGCTTTAGAAAGATAAAAAACTCATGAAAAGTGAGGGTTTCTAAGGCCCAATCCCGGGTATATCCCATCAGGAACAACCCCCAGCCGTTGGATCATCAATTATAGAAATGAACGGCTTTGATTCGGGACTGAAATATCCAATCTGGACCGCACACGGCCTGGCACACGCCCGTGTCCAGGGCCGTGTGCCTCATTCGCCGTCAAAATCGACTTGCCTGGAACAACACACGGGCATCGAACACGCCCGTGTTCTACTTGACACGCCCGTGTTCCACCTGACACGGCCGTGTGGCCGGCCGTGTACCCCCATCGATTTATCCCGAAAACAACCCGAGCACTACACGGGTTCTAGGACACGCCTGTATCCTTGCTCGTGTCTACCTCAACACGCCTGGGCTCCAGGCCGTGTACACGGTCTCGACACTCGACACTTCGTCGAGCGAAGATCGTCGACCTCACGACACGGCCTTGGACACGCCCGTGTCCTAGGCCGCGTGCCTTCACTCGACACATCGTCGAGCAAAATTTGTCGACTCCCCGGGACGAGTGTCGACACGGGTCGACACGCCCTGTGACACGCCCGTGTCGCAGGCCGTGTGTCATGTCTCGACACTTCATTGAGCGCAGTGTCGACTTCACGGGCTGAGTGTCGACACGGGTCAACACGCCCTGCGACACGCTCGTGTCGCAGGCCGTGTACCCTTGTCTCGACACAACGTTGAGCAAAATTCGTCGACACCCTGGTACGATCGTCGACACAGCCTTGACACGCCCTGCGACACGCCCGTGTCGCAGGCCGTGTTCTCTGCTCGACGATCGTTGACACCAAAATCGTCGACCTCTCGACCAACTCGACGACACAAGCCTGACACGCCCTGGGACACGCCCGTGTCCCAGGCCGTGTGCCTCCTGCGAGAACCCAAAACTGGCCCAAAACGTCCCCCATCGCTCTTTTGAGTTTTAGGGCGTTACAACTCTCCCCCTCTTAAAATAATTTCGTCCACGAAATTATATAAAGGAAAGACATTTACAAAACCAAAATTTGTACCTGAGCGGAACAACTCCGGATACTCGTCAAATATAGTCTGCTCTCACTCCCAAGAGAGCTCCTCACGACCGCAATTGTCCCATCAGACCTTGACCATCCTGATCTCTTTATTGCGTAGCCGCTTGACCTCCGAGTCCTCAATCCGCACGAGCTTGACCTTTGTCGTCAGCCCACTATCCACCGGCACTTGATCAACCGCGATCACTTGCGTAGGCTCTTGCACTGCCTTCCGAAGCATCGAAATATGGAATACATCGTGTAATCCACCAAGCTCCACTGAAAGCTTCAACTGATAGGCCGCTTCACCAACTCGCTCCAAAACCTCAAACGGCCCAAGGTACCTTATGCTTCATCAACTCCTCAAAAGCTCGTGCGCACTCTGGCATCCAAACGAACTTATGCTCCTTCCTCGTCAAAGTAGTGAGAGGTAATGCTATCCATGAGAAGTTCTCTACGAAGCGCCTATAATAGCCGGCAAGCCCCAGAAAGCTCCGGACTTCCGCTACCATAGCAAGCTCAGGCCACTCTCGTATCGCAACAATCTTCGCCGGATCCACAGCAATACCCTCTCCACTCACTATATGACCGAGAAACGCCACTGAGGATAACCAAAACTCGCACTTCGAGAACTTGGCATACAGTTGATTCCTCCTTAGCGTCTCCAAAACCAAATGAAGATGCTTGAAGTGATCTTCCTCTCTTTGCGAGTACACCAAAATATCGTCGATGAAGACGATCACGAAATGGTCCAAGTACTCCCTGAAAGTCCTGTTCATCAAATCCATGAACACTAACGGCGCATTAGTCAGCCCAAACGACATGACCGTAAACTTATAATGCACATATCTTGTACTAAACGCTATCTTCGGGATATCACTCTCCCTTATTCGCAGCTGATAATACCCAGACTTGAGATCCAACTTCGAGTACACCGTCGACCCGACCAACTGATCAAAAAGATCATCAATCCGGGGGATCGGGTACTTGTTCTTCTCCGTCAACTTGTTGAGCTCCGGATAATCAATACATAGCCTCAAGCTTCTGTCGTTCTTCTTAACAAAGAGAACTGGTGCGCTCCAAGGCGAAGAACTCGGGCGCACATACTCTTGCTCCAACAACTCTTGCAATTGAACTTTCAGCTCCGCCATTTCCTTAAGCGCTAGCCGATAAGGAGATCGTGACACAGGCTTTGCACCTGGCACTAGCTCAATCGTGAAATCTATCTCCCGCTGAGGCGGGGCTCCAGGAAGATCTGCGGGGAACACATCAGGGTATTCCAATACCACTGAAATACTATCCAACGCGGGCTTTGGCTTCGCAACCTCCACTAGTGTAAAGAACAGTTTTGCACCGGCACGAACCGCCTGCACCACCTGAAGAGCAGACATCAACGTCTTGCTCGACCCCTTTAAGCCCGTAAAAGTCGTTTCACGACTTGCTCCCAGCTTGAATTCCTTGCGACCGCAATCGATATAGGCTTGCTGCTCCGAGAGCCAGTCCATGCCAAATATAACGTCGAACTCCACCAACGGAAGTAACGACGCCTGCAGATCGAACTCCTGATTCCCAATACGAATCTTAACATCGCAGATCCTATCCGCTCGCATCGAACACCCATTAGGCAACAACACATCCAACTTATCCTTCGCCGTCGAAGAAGGGACTCCGATGTGTGATATAAATCCCTCGGACAAGAAGGAGTGTGAAGCTCCTGTATCGAAGAGTGCTCTTGCCGGATTTTCACAAATCAATACAAATCCTAAACAAGCAGTGGTAAGGTAACATGTGCATAACAAGTATTTAAAGAAATTGACTTGCTATAAATTAAACCGTACCTGTCACCACATCAGCCTGTTTGATGGCCTCCTGTTGGCCAAGATTATACACCCTTGGTTGGGTCGGAGCATAGTGGGACGCGGTCGACTCCACCGCCTTGCACTTCTCTTCATAGGTCGCTCCCGGCCTTCTCTCGGACTTAGGACGTCCGCTCCAACAGTCACGGGAAAAGTGCCCCGTCTTTCCACAAGTAAAACACGCGCCCGGGGTCCAACTCGTAGTCGCCCCAGAAGCACCAGAAGGAGCTGGACCCAAAGTCCTATGCTTCTTGAAGGATCTCCGATAGCCGGACTTTGAAGTAATCGGCACTTTGAATTCAAATTTCCTATCACCCAAGCTTTTCTTTGCTTGTACATTCTTCATGTCCTTCTCCAAGGACAGGGCAGTGTTGACCAAGGTTAAGAAACCCTGCGTCATCGGCCCCGAGAGTAGTAACCTCAACTCATCTCTCAACCCTTCATAAAAGTAATTAGTCTTGCGCTCCTCATCCACAATAGTGGAGCTAGCATAACGACTCAGACGAGTAAACTCGTGGAGATATTCATCCACGCTCCTCTCACCCTGAACCAACTTCAAAAACTCATTCTCCAACGTTATCCTCTGCGCCGAAGGGAGGTATCTAGCCAAGAACAATCTCGAGAACTCCTCCATCGAGACATCAACAAGTTGCCTACCTCTCAATAGGTGCAGCTCCAATCCTTCCCACCACATTCTCGCTTCACCGTCCAGAAGGAACGTAGCGATGGTGGTCATTTGCCACTCCTCCGTCTCCGTTGTTGTCATGACTCTCTTCACCCTGGAGAGACAGTCTTCAGCTTAAGATGGGTTTCCCAACCCCGAGAATACCGGAGGACTAAAGCTCATGACATGCTTGAGCTGTCTCTCGGCTGCCCTCCTTGGCACCACCGGCTCCACTACCACCTGTTCCACTCTCCTCGGCTCAACCTCTGGAAGAGGTTCCTACTCCATCGCAGGAGCGGGCTTCTGCATTTGCCTTGTAGGTTGCGCATTTATCACGGCCAACACTGCTTCGGCCACCAATCGTATGTTCTCAGCCGATAGAGGTGTTGCAAGAGAAACATCTGGTGCACTGCTAGCCTCAAAAACTCGACGTTCCGACAGCCCAACACCACTTTTGGTCATCTATAGTGGTACAAAACACCGTTAAGCGACCAAATAAAATTGCAAACAGAAATTATAGGAACACACAGATTCCTTAAATACGTGTATTTTCATTCCTAAGTGGACATTCATGGGTTCTTTTACCGTTATAACGATGACGCACACAATGTGCTCACCACCCCTTAAAAAGAATTCGCCCACGAATTCACCTTAAGCCCGACCAAAACCAGTAGTCTGATACCAAATTGTAACACCCCATATCCGTCGCATAGCATATAGTTGTAGGTCCGGCTGGGGCCCGACGTCGTATGCCACAGACAGACCGGGTACAAGCCTTAAGGCCTTACAAAATGGTTCACTTGATATTACAGGTTTTACAAACCACGGTACGCAGGCCGGTCATACATGAATAAAAACAGTAAACACTCCAATTAGGCCTTCGAGGTCCGGCTTCGCAAATTTGGGCTTTAGCCCGCTATTGACCGCTTGGTCCAGCAGTACCTGCAAGCAACAAACCACCGCACGGTGGCAAAACAAGGCAACGGTCAGCAATGCTGACCAAATTATAACGATCTCACCCCCAACTCGGGGCGGCGATGCTCCTTCCTTGCATTCATTAGCATAAGCGAGCAATTTATCAATATTCATTTCATCACAGACGCTGGCTCGCACGGCCACACGCCCCGTACTCTCAGGGCACATTCTCGGTGAATCGGTCGATGTCACGTCAATTAAAGCCATAGACATTCTGATCTCACCACCGCCACTTTGACGGCCAAACCTATGAGCATTTTGTCTTCTTGTCCTGGGTCACGACAATTTAAGCCATAGACCGCCGAAGACCCTAATCTATGCCAACGGCAAGTGCCACGTACCCTTAGGTCTCTTTAACCGAACGACATAGAACGGGTACGGTTCCATCTAACCCGTGCTCACATCGCAACGACAATTTAAGCCATTTGCGTGGGTCAAACTTCTCCCGAGTCCCATTTTTATAACATTTCACATAACCCGGTTATGTTCAAGTTGGCTCTCAGGCCACCAAGTTGGCAGGATCACGCATCCGCCCAATTTTCTGGGTGCACCTTTGGGTTAATCCCCAAGGCACCCTGTTGCAATCTACCACGTAGAAAACCCGAAAAACAACCAATCGCGCGGAGTCTTCTCCGGCATTTATGCAATGCAACATCACCGATCCAGACCAACATGTCCGGGTAGGCTTCACACATCATGTCTATGTCCGTTCTCGCATACGGACTCTAAACAACGGGGACTTCACATATCTACCCGAAGGAACGCCTCCAACTCACCGCAAACTCGCGAGAGCGGGCTTCCTATGCAAAGAAGGAGAGCTACTCATGCTCAAGAAGAGAATCGTTACCATAGTATTCTTCATTGGCGCCATGGAAAAGTAAGCGGATGAAAAGCACCGCACTAGCTTTGCCTCCGTGGATCCGGAGTCGGCTCGCGATTTGGAGCTTCGAAGCTCCTCCAATGGCCGGATCTAGCTTCTTCTTCCTTCCTTGGCTCTCCTCTCTCTCTAAGCTTTAGAAAGATAACAACTCATAAAAAGTGAGGGTTTCTAAGGCCCAATCCCGGGTATATCCCATCATGAACAACCCCCAGCCGTTGGATCATCAATTAAAGAAACGAACGGCTTTGATTCGGGACTGAAATGTCCAATCTGGACCGCACACGGCCTGGCACACGCCCGTGTCCAGGGCCGTGTGCCTCATTCGCCGTCAAAATCGACTCGCCTGGAACAACACACGGTCATCGAACACGCCCGTGTTCTACTTGACACGCCCGTGTTCCACCTGATACGGCCGTGTGGCCGGCCGTGTACCCCCATCGATTTATCCCGAAAACAACCTGACACTGCACGGGTTCTAGGACACGCCCGTGTCCTTGCCCGTGTCTACCTCAACACGTCTGGGATCCAGGCCGTATACACGGTCTCGACACTCGACACTTCGTCGAGCAAAGATCGTCGACCTCACGACACGGCCTTGGACACGCCCGTGTCCTAGGCCGTGTGCCTTCACTCGACACATCGTCGAGCAAAATTCGTCGACTCCCCGGAACGAGTGTCGACACGGGTCGACACGCCCTGCGACACGCCCGTGTCGCAGGACGTGTGCCATGTCTCGACACTTCCTCGAGCGCAGTGTCGACTTCACGGGCTGAGTGTCGACACGCCCTGCGACACGCCTGTGTCGCAGGCCGTGTGCCCTTGTCTGGACACAACGTCGAGCGAAATTCGTCGACACCCTGGGCCGATCATCGACATGGCCTTGACACGCCCTACGACACGCCCGTGTCATAGGCCGTGTTCTCTGCTCGACGATCGTTGACACCAAAATCGTCGACCTCTCGACCAACTCGATGACACAAGCCTGACACGCCCTGGGACACACCTGTGTCCCAGGCCGTGTGCCTCCTGCCAGAACCCAAAACTGGCCCAAAACGTCCTCCGTCGCTCTTTTGAGTTTCGGGGCATTACAATACCACACCTTAGTGGTTGCACAGGCTAACACCTGAACCACAAAGATCCCTCGTGTTAGATCTGCTAGTTTGTTATTTGTTATTAGATTTATTTCTTCACAGACATGGCCCAAAACAAAGACTATGCAAGCATCAGACCTCTAGTGTGCAACCTTAACAAGTTTGTCATCTGGAAGGCAAGAATCAGACTATACATGAACTCTATTGATGAGGATATTTTTTCTGTTATTTTGACAGGTGTACCTCCAGCACCTGCAGCTCCTACTAGCACTTCTACCAACATGACTGCAGTGCCTCCTCCAGAAAACAATGATGCATACAAGAAAGCCAAGATGGCAGATGCTAAGGCAATGAATATCTTAGCCCAGACTATGTCAGATGACATATTCCAGAAGGTGGCTGAGTGCACCTCAGCCAAGGCCATTTGGGATTCCCTCAACCAAATGGTAGCTGGATCTGTAGATGAAAGAAAGGACAGAAGATCCAATCTCATATCCCTGTATGAGAACTTTAAAAAGGATGAGAATGAATCAGTGGCAGAAATGTACAACAGGCTGAGCACAATCATCAATGAGCTCAAAACTCTGGATAAGGACATCACCTTGACAGAAGTTAATGACAAGATATTGATGTGCTTCCCTAGCTCTTGGGATTCCAGAATCTGGCCAATCAAAGAAGCCAAAAGCCTCATTGAGATCTCAACTGAGTCTCTACTAGGCAAATTGAAGTCCTATGAGCAGCTAATCAAATCAAGAGAAGCAGCAAAACAGAAGACAACAACTCCAGTTAGAAAGGAGCACAGCATAGCCTTCAAAGCATCTAAAGAAAGTGAGACATCAACTTCAAATGAAGAGCTCATGAGCCTCTTTGCCAAAAGGATCTACAAGATGGCAAGGAAGGACTTCAGAAGGAAATCATCTAGACAGGATGATAAGCCCAAGTATAAGAAGACACTAGCCAAGGAGGTGGTGTGCTTTGGGTGCAGAAAACCTGGACACTACATTTCAGAATGTCCAGAAAACCAGAAGAAGGACAAGAGCAGAGAAAAGGACTCTAAGAGAAGACATAGCAGTAGACCCACCTCCAGCAAATATAAGAAGAAAGACAAGGGATTTGTTGCTGAGACTTGGAGTGACACTAAAGAAGAAACATCTTCCTCCAGTTCAAGTGAAGAAGAGGAAGAAGCCAGATCCAAGGAGGTGTACCTTATGGCAATTGATGCCTCCAGGAGCAATCTGGATCAGAAGAAGAATCAGAAGATGAAGCTTCCTCAGACTCAGAGGCAGATCAGGTTATTTCTAGCTTTGACTTTAGTTCTGATTTATTTAAAACTGAATTCAAAACAATGTGCTTAGACTTAATTAACTCAGAAAAAGAAATAAAAACTCTTAGAGAGAGATTAGGAAGTCTAGAATCAGATAATTCAGAAAACATTAAGCTAACAGACCAATTAACCCGAGCAAATGAACAAATAATTAAATTAAAATCTGAATTATGTGAGGCCAAGCAACTTAAGCAATCTCTCAATGGGAGAAGCCTCAAGCTGATGGACATCACAAGCACAGTGAATACCAGATTAAATGGCAAGCTGGGCTTGGGTGCTTCATCAAGCTTACCCCCCATAGTTAAGAAAAATATTCCTTCAACCCCCATCAAGTTTATATCTGCAAAGGGAAAAGAGAAGTTAATAGACAAATTAATGTCAGAAAACAATCCTAGACCCATAGACAAGAGAAACAGAAATCTGAAAACAGCAAATAAAAACAAAGTTCAGCAGCATTCGTCGAACTCAAATCGACAAAATGTAGCCAGTTCGTCGAACTCAGATAGACGAACGCTGAACGCAAACTTCAGATATAACAATTCATCTAACTACGATCGACGAACTGTGTATGGTTTGTCGAGCAGAGGTCGACAAACTTGGGGCGCAGAAAATGACTACTGTCATTCTCTGAGCAGAGATCGACGATCTCATCCCTATTCGTCGAACTCTGGTCGACGAACTTACAATAATTCGTCGAACCCAGAAAGACCAAACTCAAATCATTTCTCTTACAGAAATCTTAAGCCAATTAATAAGACATTTAATCCAGTAGCTGATTGGGTAATTCCACCTAGGAGATATCACCCTTTAGGTTATAAATCTCAACCTGCTTTATTAGTTATGTCTAGCTTTACTTTTCAACAAAACAAAGGACCAAAGGTAACCTGGGTCAAGAACAATTGAATTTTGTTTTTTCCTTGCAGGTACAGGTGAAGACCTATCCAACATCAAACCAGCAATGGTATCTGGATAGTGGGTGCTCAAAGCACATGACAGGAAACAAGGAGAATTTCACATCCTTCAAAGCCAAACTTGGACCCAAAGTAATATTTGGCGATTCAAACTTTGGACTAACAAAAGGATATAGTGCAGTTCAGATTGGCTCAGTCACATTCATGGAAGTAGCTTATGTGGAAGGAGTGAAGCACAACTTAATCAGCATCAGTCAACTGTGTGATGAAGGCTACCAAGTGACTTTCAACAAATCCTCATGCAAAATCAAATCAGAGGACAACACAACTGTGTTGACAGGTAAAAGGAAAGGTAACATTTATCTTGTAGATTTTCTTTCAACTAAGGTAGATATATGCTTGTTCAATTCTATTTGTAGACCTAATGAACTAAGGCATAAAATATTAGGACATATAAAATTTAGAACCATTGCTAGGCTATCCAAGGACAACCTTGTTAGAGGACTACCTTCTGGCCCCTACAAGAAGGAAGGACTTTGCAGGGCTTGTTAATTAGGCAAGCAAACCAAAAATAGCTTCAAGTCACTTAATAAGAGTGATTCACCTAGGATTTTGTATCTATTACACATGGATCTCTTTGGACCCATTACAGTACAAAGCTTAGGAGGGAAATCTTATACTTTAGTAGTTGTAGATGACTTCTCTAGATTCACATTGGTGTTCTTTCTGAGGAAGAAGTCTGATAACTTTAAGTGTTTGACAGAGTTTCTCAAATGCATACAGAGTGAGTTCAATACTCACATTGCCCTGATCAGAAGTGATCATGGGACAGAGTTTGATTCTCTTCTTATGCAAGAGTTCTGTCAGAGTGAAGGGATCAAACATACTTTCTCAGCTCCTAGAACTCCTCAACAAAATGGGGTAGCTGAAAGAAAAAATAGAACCCTTATTGAATCTGTTACTACATTGTTGTCAGATGCTCACCTTCCTCTATCCTTTTGGGCAGAGGCAGTGAACACCTCCAACTATGTGTTGAATAGAAGTTTGATACATAAGCTGAAGGGCAAGACTCCCTATGAATTACTCAAAGGGAAGAAACCTAAAGTAGATTATTTTAAAATTTTTGGTTGCATTTGTTACATTCACAATAATGACAAGAAATACATAGCAAAATTTCAAGCTAAAGCTGATGACGGAGTGTTTCTGGGATACTCCATGATCAGTAAAACTTATAGGGTGTATAACAAATCATCTCTTAAAATTGAAGAATATGTTCATGTATCTTTTGATGAAGCTAACATGTCATATAAGGAGAAAGAGATTTCTACCAATAGCTTATTGCAGGTACCTCAACTGTGTGAGCCTATGATGGAATAAACCTCACCCAAGAGGTATCAAACCATCCTACTCCACAGGTTGCTGAAGAAAGTGTAGAAGAAATTCAAGAGGAAGTGGCTGAACTTCCCTCAACAGCTAGTATCATTCCCCAAGAGGAATTAATTACAGAAGATGTTGTTCAACCAACTCCACCAACTGATCTTGTCACACTTAGAGATCACCCCAGATCTCAAGTGATTGGAAACATTTCAGTAGGTGTACAGATAAGGCATCAACTCAACCAAGACTTGATGCATGCCTATTTTCTCTCTCAAATTGAACCTCTCACCATCCATGAAGTTGAGCAAGATCCCCACTGGATCATTGCAATGCAAGAGGAACTAAATCAGTTTGAGAGATGTAGAGTTTGGGATTTGGTTCCAAGACCCCATAACTACCCAGTTATTGGAACCAAATGGGTCTACAGGAATAAGTTAGATGCTCAAGGCAACATAGTGAGGAACAAGGCTAGGCTTGTTGCTCAAGGCTACAAGCAAGAGGAAGGAATTGATTATGATCAAACCTTTGCCCCTATTGCAAGGTTAGAGGCCATTAGAATATTCCTTGCCTATGCAGCTCACAAGAGATTCAAGGTCTACCAAATGGATGTCAAGAGTGCATTTCTGAATGGAGTACTTCAAGAAGAGGTTTATGTAGAACAACCTCCAGGTTTTATCTCTCCAACTCAACCCTCTTTTATTTTTAAATTGCATAAAGCTCTATATGGTTTAAAGCAAGCTCCAAGATCTTGGTATGAGACCTTAGCAAGCTTTCTTTTAGAGCATAAATTTATAAGAGGAACCATAGACAAAACTCTTTTCACTAGACATCATAAGGACCAAATTTTATTAGTACAAATATATGTGGATGACATCATTTTTGGGTCTACTGATCCCAAATTGTGCAAGAGGTTTGCTGACCTTATGCATTCTAAATTTGAGATGAGTAGCATGGGTGAGCTTTTCTACTTCCTTGGTCTCCAAGTGAAGCAGCTCCCAGATGGTATCTTCCTCTCCCAAGCTAAGTATGCTAAAGAGCTTATCAAAAAGTTTGGGATGGGTGATGCTTTAGGGATGAAAACCCCTATGGCTACAAATGCTGTTGTGGATTCTGATGCAGCAGGGAAACCTGTAGATCAGAAAAATTATAGGGCAATTGTTGGATCCCTATTATACCTCACAGCTAGCAGACCTGATATAATGTTTGCCACATGCCTTTGTGCTAGGTTCCAAGTGAACCCTAAAGAATCTCACCTTATTTTCTTAAAAAGAATTTTGAGATATACAAAGAGTTGCCCTAATCTAGGACTCTGGTATCCTGTAGAGTCAAAGTTTGAGTTAAATGGATACTCAGATGTTGACTATGCTGGATGTAGAGTGGAAAGGAAGAGTACCTCTGGAACTTGCCAGTTCCTAGGTATGAGACTTGTCTCCTGGTTTTGAAAAAAGAAGACATCTGTGTTCACATCAACTGCAGAAGCAGAATACATGGCTGCTGGCAGCTGCTGTTCACAGATGTTATGGATACAAAATCAACTCTTAGACTATGGTGTCAACTTTAATAATTCAACATTATTTTGTGATAATACTAGTGCTATTGCTATAGCACAGAATCCAGTTCATCATTCTAGGACTAAGCATATTGAAATAAGACATCATTTCATTAGAGATAATGTAGACAAAAAGAAAATTAACTTAATCCATATTCCTACTGATTTACAGAGAGCAGACATTTTCACCAAGCCATTGGATGAGAAAACCCATCTGTTCTTTATAAATCAACTGGACATAATTAATGGAGAAGAGTTAACCTAGTTTCTGTCTGCATTCGACGAGTTTTCCAGAGTTCGTCGAACGGAGTTCGACGAATTAGGGAAAGTTTGAGAGATTCTCATCAAACGGAGATCGACGAATTCTCTGTGTGTGGAAATAATTTTCGTCGACCGAAGATCGACGAACTTTGCTTCAGAAGACATTTTGTCGAACGGAGTTCGACGAACTGTGTTCGATTCTTCTGGATGAGCTCGACGAATTATTTGTCTACAATTTATTTCGTCGACCTCAGTTCGAAGAAATTTTTTCTTTTTTTTTGGGGAACGGAGTTTGTCGATTCATATTCTGGAAAACTTATATCTAGGTTTCCTTCGACCTCCGTCCCGCGCTTTCAGTTCTTTTGCTCTTGATCGCCGTTTTTCTCTGTGTTTTCCTGCAGGTCATCAATGGCGATTCCAGCAAGCACGTTGGCAGCGATGAAGTTTGATACTGGGTTCGATATGGATTTTGATTCTTTTCAACATTCGGACCCCATCTTTCTCTACATATTGGAACTGCTAGAAGAACTAAATCTAAAGGATTTCATGACCAGGCGCATTAAACTACATGCTACTGAAATAAGAGAATGGGTTTATACATCTACAATTTCTGAAGAAGATGTTTTGACCGGCAATATAGGGAGTACTGTTGTTTCCCTCTCTCTCGCGATTCTGTCTGAGATTTTTGGATTAGTAAACGGAGAAGATAATATGGACATGGATTCTGAGGAATACAATGATATGTTGAAGCTAATGGGTTTTTCAGGTAGCAACCCTAACAAACTGCTGAAGAAGCAACTGTCCGCCGCCTACCAATTTCTGGCAGACATTGTAGGGAAAGTGCTAATGGGAAAGCACTCAGCGCATGACTACATAACCCGACACCAATTTCTGGTTATGTGCGTCGTGGTGAATAAGAGACGTGTCAACTGGGGAACAATCTTCTTTGAATTGATAAGGAAAAAGAACAGCAAGAAGGAAGTCTGCTTTGGCAGAATTTTGGGAGTTTTTCTTCAAGAGAAGGCTGCTGAATGTATGGTCTCCCCGACCATCTTCATAAACGCCAGCAAGCGCCTCACATGCGCTCTGTTTGGCAGGTGGGAGAGGACTATCTCCAAACCCTCCAAGGGTTCTTCCTCTTCCATCCCACCTTCTGAGAGCACAAGGGCTGTAAAGGCCACTCCCCTCCCTGCTGAAGAGGTCCCTCCATCTCAAACATCTCTTCCAGCACCCCTTCCTCCATAGAAGCCTCCTTATGTGCCTACCCCTCCATCATCTCCACCTCTAAACATCACCAACATCCCATCTCCACATTCATCTTCCCCTCTGCCAGCAAATCAACCATCCACCCCTCCAGCTTCACCTCAGGACACTCACATTCCTACACCTCCTCAGTATCCTCTTCCCCCACACTTATCCACCATTCCATCTTACAACATACCCTCAGACACAATCATGCCAGATGCACCTACTCGATCTGTTATTCCACCCTCTATTCCATCCTCTTCCCCTTCCCTATTTGATCCATCTACCATCATCTCTTTGCTCACTCCTCTCATCAAATCTCTCATCCAAGAGGCCATTACACCTCTTGTGACCTCCATCAATTCTTTATCTGCCCAAATCTCTCTTCCTATCTGCTTATCCCCTCTTCATCTAGGGGCTTGGCTCCAGGTTCTCCTGAACCCAGGCAGGGGGAGATGCTTAGTGATGAAGTTGCAGCAGATGTAGATATAGCAGCAGCAGTAGTCATAGCAGCAGTTCCCTCTCCAGCAGCTGCAGATTCAGATAAGGATGCAGCAATTTTGAAAGATTTTGATTCTGAAATGATTGAGTTAATTCACTTTATGGGTACTGACAATGATCTAGATGAGTCAGTTGAGGAAATAAAAATTGTTGGTGATTTCCAGTTAAATCCCACAGTGAATTTATCTGTTCTGTTGAGTAATTTTGATACTGCACATATGCAATTCTTTCCAGCAGATTTTACTAAGCCAAGTTTGGCTATTGTACCTTATACCTCTCCAGCTAGTCCAGCAGTTGCTAAGCAACTCTGTGATAATTTTGCTCTCTCAGCTTCAGCCTCCATCTCAGCTTCTAGCCCAAAGGTCATTCCTGAAGATACTTCAGTGCCAGTTTCAGCACCAGATTTTGTTATGGATGACTCTCCCCTGCCAGATTTGGATGAGCTTATTCTAGCTGACATAGAAGAAGAGAATAAGGCAGCAGCTGAATTCTCTGTCCCTATTGTTTCTGACTCCTGTGCAGTCCCCTCCTCCTCTGTTGTTGATATTCCAGTTCCTGAATCTTCTGCCCCTCCTCCAGAAAAAGCTATTATTTCTGATAAAGCTTTGAAAGCTTTGGATGCTCTTTATGACATCCCTCAAGGTTCTGAGTCTGAAGAAAATGATGATGATGACTCAGATGAAGATGCTGCTACTAAGAAAAAGAAGATGCTTTCAAAGAAAAGAAAGGCTCCTCCTCCTCCAGCTCCAAAGCCTAATCTCAATGTTGACATCCCTTACTACATCCTGCACAATGTAACTCCATATAAGGGAATACCTGCATGGATGTGGCTCTCCAAAAACCAGCAGAAAGATAGAAAGAGAAGCAGGAGATATTCCCCTCCTCCAGTGAACAGATACAGGAAGGATCCTCCTCCTCCTCCTCCAGCAGCTGGTGTCAGTGGCTCTAGCTCCCAGAGATCTGCCCCAATGCAAACTTATCAGAGACAGTCGGGGAGATCTTCTGGAAGCAGACAGCAGAGGCCATCCTCCTCAGGAAGTCAAAGTCAACAGTAGTAGTAGCAACAAAGTTCTGAAGTTCAAAAAGCTGAAAGTCCAAAGAGACCTCTCTCTCTCCTCCAATTCCTTTTGAAGATCCTGAAACTGCAAATACAGCAAGAATGGTTAGATACCAGGAATTGATTGGATTATCTCTAATTAATAAATCCAAGGCTGAAGGTAAAGATATCTCTGGATTAACAACCATGTCAAAGTATAGAAAAGAAGAGCTGAAAAGGTTTGAAAAAGGAAACAAATTGTTTAATGTTGATTCCTACATGAAACTTCATCCAGAAGCAGTTGTCCCCAGAGAAACTTCATTGAATATTATTGGAGCAGCTGACATAACTATGACAATAGCTCAAGCTCGAGATCCAAAGAGAGAAATCATCTTCCAGAAGCCAGGAGAAAAGAAAACAGAAGACAAATCTAAGCAGAAGAAGCCAAAGAAGTAATCTTTTTGTGTTATTTCATTTTATGTCTGTTGTTGTTTTTCAAACCATGCTATCTGTTTAAATAAAGCTGTGTATATACATATCTGTTGCATGTGTTATAATTCTCTGCCAGATATATCTCTTTTCTTGCTTTGTTTTTCTGTTTTGAGTCTCTGTTAGTGACCTCACCCAAATAGGGGGAGATTGTTGGATCCCTAGTTGATTTGGGCTAGATTCACTGACTTAGGATGTGACCCATCATGTATAGTCAGGGTCAATTTGTGTCCTAGAGTCTAGGTCAAGTCCTTAGGCTAAACTCCAGATGGACCAGCTTTTAACAAGACCATCAGAGACCCCAGTCTAACAAGTTTTCAAGACTAAGTAAAGTGAGTTCGACGTTCGTCGAACTCAGCTCGATGAAAGGAGTTCTGCGCTCGACGATCGTGAGATAATTCTTAGTGCTGAGCCAGACGATCTGTGTTCTCTATTCGACGAAGTCTCAGTTTCTACATCAAGCCAAAGTCAGGAGAACCTCAAATTTTTCTAAGTCCAGCTTCAAGCTTCGGTCGACGAATTATATTCTGAGCTCGACGAACTTGGACCTCAAGTTGTCAACTTCTCAGACGAAGCCAGCTTCTCAGGTCGACGAATGCTGTACTCTACTCGATGATTTCTAGACTCAGAGAATTTGTGTCGACACTTAGGGTTTGTGTCGACACCATACGAATTGTGTCGACACCAGCTTATGTCGACACCAGAGGACTTATGTCGACATCAAGATCAATCTGACGACACCAACTTATGTCGACACAGCATTTCAGCAGATGCAGAATATTTTTTGCCTAAGTCCAGAACTTTTCTCAGCTCGACGAATTTGATTCTCAGCTCGATGAATGAAGTCTGTCTGTTCAACTAATGAAGATTATCTGGTCGACAAACTCTCTCAAGCTCAGCTCGACGAACTCAAGATCAGCTCGACGAACACAAGTGCAGCTCGACGAATTGTGTTCTTTGTTCGACGAATCCAGACTAGGTCTTCTTCAAGTTTCCCGTCCCGTTTCTTGGCGATGATTCCTGAACATTTAATGCCAGAACTTCTCGGAATGTTACCGTTATAACGTGCATTGATCATGGATGATTACATGCCGTTTTTCCATGGGACAGTTAGGAAAATTATTGATTGTCGCTTCTTTCCAAATCCGACTGCAATTACTGCTCGACATTCAAAAGTTTGAATGTTCCTCAGTCAGAAAGTGACACAGTAAGAGAGAAAAGGATCAAGCAGATATAGAGTAACAGAATTACAGTACAGCAAGCAATACACACAATCAGACAGACACTCTGAGGTTGTAGAGAAGAACAATCATTCTCAAATCAAAAGTTCTTGACTACAATCAGCCTTGACTAGAGAACTTTTTTAAGAAGAAGAAGAAGAACAATCAAATTCAATCAAGAGTCTTCTTCTCTCTATTCTCAGGACAACTTCAAAGGACAACAAGCTTTATCTATCAAAAGAAGTTCCTGAAGCATTTCTGGTACAGGAATTCTAGGTCATTGAAGACCTATCACCCTGAAGCAGTGCTCCAGCTTTCCTGACCAATTCAAGATCTCAGGGGGAGCAAGATCTGCTACAATCAATACACAAGTCTTCTCTCCGATTGCTGACAGAGAAGACATTATCACCTTCTTTCCAATTCCTATACAGGGTTTTAAATCCCTTCAAAATTATTCTGGTTGCAAGTCTCCTTCCAAAAGACTTGAGATTTTAGTTTTTGAGCACCTGAACAAAAGCTCATTGGTGTCAGGCACCTGATTAAAAACCTGAGTGGATTCCTACCAGGGTGATAGAAGAGTGGATGTACCCAGGTTGGGGAACCACTATAAAATTTTGTGTCGTCTGGTTGCTCTTTTCTTTTGTTTTATGGCTTGTGCTCTATGATTGTTCTGCGTTGATCTGTGTTTAGATAGTTGTTGTGTTTACCTTATTTTATTTGCTTCCCTGTTCACTTAGGCATACAACAAAAGTTGTAAAAAGTTTTTAGTGAGCACCATACTCTATTCACCCCCCCCCCCTCTAGAGTATATCAGATCTAACCTGCACTTTCAGGAGGCTTTAAAGTCGGGAGGTTATCGACTCCAAAATGTGGAGGGCGAGACCCTAAGTCTCACCTGTATTGGTGACGACTTAAAATGCTTTTTTCCTTGAAGCTTGTAAGTTGTGCCTTGATTTTTATGAAAATTCTTTGATATGCCAATATTATCGCTATGAGTTCGCATGAAGGAATGAAGTGAACTTGGACCCCGAGCAGATCCCGCTGTCAGGCTCTCACCTAGCTGACAGGGCTGGAAGTCACTCGGTGTCATCCTTGGCCTCGAGCAGATCCCGCTGTCAGGATCTCACCTAGCTGGCAGGGCTGGAAGTCACTCGATGGTATTAGTAGTGGACCCCGAGCAGATCCCGCTGTCAGGCTCTCACCTAGCTGGCAGGGCTGGAAGTCACTCGGTGTCATCCTTGGCCTCGAGCAGATCCCGCTGTCAGGCTCTCACCTAGCTGGTAGGGCTGGAAGTCACTCGATGGTGTTAGTAGTGGACCCCAAGCAGATCCTGTTGTCAGTCTCTCACCTAGCTGGCAGGGCTGGAAGTCACTCGGTGTCATCCTTGGCCTCGAGAAGATCCAGCTGTCATGCTCTCACCAAGCTGGCAGGGCTGGAAGTCACTCGATGGTGTTAGTAGTGGACCCCGAGCAGGTCCCGCTGTCAGGCTCTCACCTAGCTGGAAGGGCTAGAAGTCACTCGGTGTCATCCTTGGCCTCGAGAAGATCCCGCTTGTCAGGCTCTCACCTAGCTGCCAGGGCTGGAAGTCACTCGATGGTGTTAGTAGTGGACCCCGAGCAGATCCCGCTGTCAGGCTCTCACCTAGCTGGCAGGGCTGGAAGTCACTCGGTGTCATCCTTGGCCTCGAGCAGATCCCGCTGTCAGGCTCTCACCTAGCTGGCAGGGCTGGAAGTCACTCAATGGTATTAGTAGTGGACCCCGAGTAGATCCTACTGTCAGGCTCTCACCTAGCTGGCAGGGCTGGAAGTCACTTGGTGTCATCCTTGGCCTAGAGCAGATCCCGATGTCAGGCTCTCACCTAGCTGGCAGGGATGGAAGTCACTCTATGGTGTTAGTAATGGACCCCGAGCAGATCCCGATGTCAGGCTCTCACCTAGCTGGCAGGGCTGGAAGTCACTCGGTGTCATCCTTGGCCTCGAGTAGATCCCGCTGTCAGGCTCTCACCTAGTTGGCAGGGCTGGAATTCACTCGATGGTGTTAGTAATTGACCCAAAGTAGATCCCGCTGTCAGGCTCTCACCTAGTTGGCAAGGCTGGAAGTCACTCGGTGTCAACCTTGGCCTCGAGCAGATCCCGCTGTCAGGCTCTCACCTAGCTGGCAGGGCAGGAAGTCACTCGATGGTATCGGCCTTGAACTCGCCAGGTAAAGACCAAGAAGTTTCGAATGTCAAGGAATAAGGGGGGAGAGATTCTGCACAGGCGAGTTTGGACTCGCGAAACCTAGCTCGGCATCGGCAAAGGGGCAGCAAGCCAGGTCTCAGGACCTCGCTGAAGGAAGGCAAGTCAGGCCAGGGCACTTCACCCCATCTATTTTACTTAGAATATTTTCTGAGTTCAACCTGGATGGCTCGTGGGCGAGCCGAGGTGGCGTGACAAGGGCGGAGAGCAGCCCGCTCCCAAATCGTCTGAAGCTCGGCAAGCGCACAAAACATACCCTCTCGTGGGTGCGTACTAATGACTATACTACTCGCAGTATCTATCTATGCGAGGTCACTTGGGGAAGTACTCGCGGATATACAGAGCACAGCAAATAGAAAAAAAGGAAGGAAATGGCACGGGTATGATAAAAACCTTTCTTTCATTAAATAAGTGTTTACAAAAGATGTTTACATGGGCTCGCCTCGGCGAGTAAACCAAAAAGAAGAATATACAAATTCAGGCCTCCCCCCCCCCCCCCCCCGCCGGACTGGTCCTCCCCTTCACCCGGCTGGTCCGGGAAGCCCTTCCCGAATATTGCGTCCATGATATCTTCCTTCTCGCTGGGGGGCGTCGCTGGGAATAAGCTCGGCATCAGGTCCCTGGCGGAGATCTCCTCGCACCCCTGCACCAGCACCCCCGTGTCCTTCATCATTTGGAGGGTGCATTCGGCGGCCTGGATAGAGTTAATTCGCAGCCTCTAGGCAAGATCGGCCTCGCCAAAGATCCGCGGCCTCTTGTAGGGGAGGGAAGGATCAGAGCCGCTAGCCTGGAAGAAGATCTCCGCCTGGCGGCGGACCTCGCGGTTGAGGTGTTGATTCTCCTCTTTCAGCTTCGCGTTCGCCCCCTCCAGCTCGGTAAGGCTGGCGCGCAGCTGGCTAATCTCCTCCCCTTACTCGGCATTGCGAGCCTGAAGCTCCCATGCGGCCTTGGCATCCTGGTAAAGAGAAAGTCTGGTTAGCAGCATCACAAAATGTTCTAAGGGAGGAGGAGAACTTGACATTTACCAGCCCACCGGCAGCCTGGGCGAGGAGGCCCTCAGCGATGTCGAGCTGCTTCGCCTGATCAGCAACCTTGTCCTTGGCGACATCGCGGGCCTGCTCGGCTTTTAGGAGTTGATTACTGAGGGCAAAGCTGCGGCGGGTCAGCATGTGTTGGAGCTCTATTATCCACAGGTGGGCCTGCAGACCCTCATGGCCGAGCTGCCGGAGGGTCATGTTCTTGTAGGCCTCGGCATCCTCACGGCCATAGAGGCCGAAGCCGAGGGTGTAAGCATGGCCGGTGGCGGGCTCGCGGTCATGCCAGGACGGATGCAGAGTGGAGATGGAGACCCGATGGGCCAGCTCATTCCACTGCACCATGGGCTCGCCCGCCGAGTCCCTCCACCTCCCCCCGAAGTTAAAGAGGGGATGTTGTTTCGGCGCCCCGCGCTTGCGAGCCGCCCTCTTTGCCGAAGGAGGTGGGTAGATCGCCGCCGCAGAAGAAGGAGCCTCGCCGTCCTTCCGGCTTTTGCTGGTGATCTCCTTCAGCGGGCTCTCTGGCGACGCGTCGGGAGGGGTCTCAGACGAGCTAATGTATTTTGGGCTGGATTGATGTTGTTGTTGTTGACCCCGCGGAGCCAACAGGTCTCTTCTCATCTTTTTTGGCTGTCGCTGGCGGTGTGGCGGGTTTGACCCCGCATCCTCAGGCCTCCTCTTGTTGGAAGAGGGTTGGGAGAGGGCCGCCTCATCTCGGCAGGCCGCTGTCGCCGCCTTCTTGCGAGCAAGAAGGTCCGGGTGCGACCCCGAGTCCGCAAATGGCGGGTTCGCGGGAATTATCTGCTCCCCTGCAAGAAAATACTTGGAAAAAGTCAAAGAAATTCAGCAGCAATATGGCGAGCTCGGCAATCGGGTGAGCTCGGCAAAATGAGGAGAAAACAATACCTTCGTCGGGCGGGACGGGGAGAAGCGAGTCGAGGCCCCTTCACAGGAAGGCGACCTCGAAGTCCTTGTGGAGGAAATACTTGTGGAGCTCGGCATCGTTGTCGGACACGGCAGGGGGCGGTAGACCTCCTCGCCCTTCTGCTGGGTCTGGTAGGGGATGTTGCCGAGATCGCCCCTGATGAAGGCGATCTTGGTCATCCAAGTGTGATGCTTGTTCGCGATCTCGCGAACCTTGATCAGCGAGCCGCCGAAGTAGGCGACCCCATCCGACGTCGCCTTGTAGAAGAATAGTTTCCTGAACATTGTCAGGTTGAACTCAATCCTCTCCCGCCGGAGGTAGCTCGCGAAAGCCACCATCATCGCGACGGCGTTGGAGTTTAACTGCGCGGGTACTGCGCCGTAGTACTTCAGGATTTGCCAAATCTCCGGCCAGAGAGGGAGGCGCAATCCCACCTCGAAATGCGAGATGGGGAAGGCGAGCTTGTCCTCATAGAAAGTGTTGATGGCCTCCCCCTGTCTCGGCCTGCGCACCTCGAAACCCGGCGGCACATACTCAGCCTTGAACTTCTCGAGCTCCTCCTCGCTGGTGTGCCCCTCAAAGAAGCAATAGTCGGTGAAGTGCTGCATGCACTTGGAGCGGTCGTCGGCATCAGGGTTGGCCTTGCCCATGTTCGCAGAGGAAGAAGTAGAGTGCGAGCAGGAAAGGTGAAAAGCGCAGGAAGATAGGGAAAGAAAGCAATAAAAGCACAGTACGGGGTTGGTGAGGGGGGGCTATTTATAGAAAAAGAAATCTGGGGTCAGGCCGTCCAATCGGCTCAGCTCGCCACCCCAGCTCGTCACCCCAACTCGCCACCCCAGCTCGCCGACTTCCGGCGCGTCCCAACCAAGGATAAGTCAAACATCACAGTATAGTATTTGAATAGCACATGTCCAAGAATATTCTAAAAAACTACTTATTATAGAAACCAAGTTCAGTAATAAAAAAGTGGGGCGTACGAGAAGGGGGAACACCAGGAGGCGAGTACTGGTCGGCTCGGCAAAGGAGCCGCCCTCTCACTACCCCGACCTCGCGGCTCCCGCCCCCCAGACTGTCGCGCGTGGAGCAGTTCGCGGATCCTCCCCGAATTCCTCTACGCCACTGAGAGGCCATCATCTATCTCGTCCAGAAGCCGGGAGGGGGACATCGGCTCGCCAGCCTGGCCACTTCGCACCTCGTCGGCGAGACGCGCGTAGTCGTGTTGTAGCGTCTCGTTGACCCCCTGCACCTCGCGCAGCCTGCACACCAGCTTCTTGAGAAGCTTGACCTCCCTCCTCGTCAGCTCGCCTTGATCCACTTCAGGGCCCAGGTAAGAGTCCAGCGAGCTTGGGGAAGGGAGTGGAGAGTAGTGGGCTGCCCGCGAAGACTCCTCGGCAGTGGATTGGCTGGGTGGAACTGTGGAGTCAAACGTCAGCAAAAAGAGGAATGCAGGAAAAGCTCATGGGGCAAGAATCCAAGCAAAATTGACCTGACGAGCTCGGCAACTCGAAGGAAATGCGGGGAGGGAGGAACCTCAGATCCTTCCCGCGACCTGGGTCGTGAGTCCCCGGTGAGATAAGATCGAATCACGGGGTGGGGATGGTCCCCAGACCCTCCCCCACGGCCACGTCAGTTCGCCGAGGAGAGTGGGCGCGCACTGGCGAGCTCAGCCTCTGCGAGCTCAACCCCAAGGTCCCAAAGGGAGGGGACGGCTCCCGGTGGCGGTTTTCCAGAGTCATGAACCACGAGTCCCCAAGCGTGGTCTTAGCTCGCGGGGTGGCGTCTCGTGGCACGGTGTCTTCTGCACCATCAGGGCGGCGGTCTGGGCCGTCGCAGACCTCGGCGACGTTCCTCCTTCTTTCAGAGGCAGGCAGAGTGGAGGAGCCGGTCTCATGCTCCAAGGTAGCCCTCAGGTCGTTGTAGATAGGCTCGGCCTCCTGGGGGAATGGTTTCATATTCTTGGAGCTAGGCTCGGCAGAGCCACCCTGCGGCACAGCAGCAGGGACCGCCGTCAGGGCGGCTACGCGAGCTGCAGAAGCCTGGCGAGCACGGTCTAGATGCTCTTGAATCTCCTTGGGGAGCGGCATCTTGGAAGGGTTAGAGCAAAGGGAATGGCAAGAGTCAGGCAGGTGAGCAGGTGCAGATATATAGTCGCGGGTGGACCCCACCCAAAGATTCCCTCCAACTCGCCAGCCCACGCTCGCCGCACACTTGGGGTTGGATGGTTCTTTCCGAGCTTTGCCAAGCTCAAAAAGAGCGGGGATTATGTACAACCCCGTGTCCGGCGAGCAAGGTCGCCAGGAGCCAAACAGATCGGGCTGAAGATAGTGGGCGAGCTCGGCAGTAGAGAAGCCGAGCCCGAGCTCGGCATTCGTCAACTGGAGATCGGCATTCGTCGACCGGAGATCGGCATTCGTCGACCGGAGATCAGCATTCGTCGAACGAAGATCAGGCATTCGTCGACCCCGAGCTCGGCATTCGCCGAGCTAGTCCAAGAATCGTCAAGCTCAGGTCAACTGATGGCGATCAGTGGATGGGCGAGTTCACCGTCCCAGCTCGCGCCCTCGCAACGGAGCTCGGTAACAGCAGGCGAGCATGACCTATCGAGGTGATCAAGCTCCCTAGCTCGCCTGGATGTATGAGGTACTTTTTACTGTTTTGCCCCCACTGGTCTGCCTATAGGCCTTCAAAACAGCGGAGTTTGGCTGTTGGCAGACCAAGCCAAGGGTTTTTTGGTAACTTCAGGTCAGTTCATTTGATTATTGGCAGTTTAGATTCCAAAAACTATAAATAGGACCCAAGGGGTACCTCAGAAGGCAGGCTTACTGTGCTCTCCTGCTCCAGTTTTCAAGTGCTTTCTGAGGGTATCTTAGCTCGGCCTCTGGCTAAGGAGGGGAAGCGCTCTCAGATCTTTCGGGTGTGTGGTGGGTCCTCCCCGCCGATCCCTTGGGTGGGTCTTTCCTTGTTTTCTTTGTTGTTTTGCTTGCAGGAGTGAAGTAGGCGCGAGACCACCCCTTTCCCAAGGGTGAACTCCATAGGAGACCGTTTTTCGGTTTCAACATGGCCACTAAGGGGCCAAATTCAAACTTGGTCAAACTAGCCTAAATAGGAACCCTAGCCACACCATAACCCCACTACATTGCCCTTAACCCTAAAATAATCTAAGTGGACCCTAGGGCATGTCACTAGGTCAACCTTTTGACCCCAGTTGACCAAAGTCAACCTTAACCCTAAGTTGGTCAAACCTATACCTATAGGCCCACTTAGCCCAAGTAGAGCATCACCTTGACCCAACCCAAGTTGGGTAGTGCCATTGGGGTCATTACCTTCAAGTAGGGTCAGCCCGCTCATCATGCTTGACCAAGTCAACTCAAAAGTCAACTTAGTCAAAAAATTGTCCTAAAGAGTGAAAATGAGCCCAAGCCACTTCCCCTTGGGCCAAGCCCACCAAACTTGGCCCATTATCAGCCCAAGGTGTCAAAGACCAGCCCTACCCCTCTGGATTTGGAGAGAGAGTGCATGCATGGGGGCATTTTGGAGAATTCACCCAAAAGGAGGAGAGAGAAAGTGGAATTAAGAGGAGGAGGCCACTTGGCCTTGGCTCCTTCTGCCCAAAGACTGCTGGTCGGCCACCCAAGGGAATTCCAAAAGACTTTGGTTGCATAGTGGCCACTTGGCACCATGGGTGAAGCATCCAAAGCCCCAAACCGAGCTCACCTTGGTTGTATCTCTATATACAGCCACCTCCAGCCAAAACCAACCCCACCAACAGCTTCAGAGAGAGGAAACGAGTGGAGATCGAGTCCTGGAACAAGAGAATTGGTGGAGAATCAAGGTTTCGAGCAGGAGATCGCCGAAGTAGCTTGGTCATGGCCAACCGCTGCCATACTCGCCGCCAAGGCCTGAATCAAGTTCGTTTCACTTCACTTCTACCCGTACTAGCTTCCTAGATCGTTTAGGAGAGATATCGGGCTCAATTGAGCCCGATGCCATGTGAGAAAAGAGCCAAAATTCCGAGTTTTTCTTCTTGCTCGGGATCACCGGAGGAGCCGCCTCCGACCGCCTCACCGCCGGGAAACACTAGCCCCCACCTCAACGGAGGTGATGGCAATAATCGCCGGCGGTAGCGCAGCCCCAGGTGGCCGAAAACAGCCAGCAAAGGTGGCCCAGGAAGTATGAATCCCAGTCGTCGGCTGGAGGTTGAAGACAACCTGATTCCGTCCATACAGCTTTAAGATTTGTGCATTCCCGATTAAAATTAAATTAAATAAAATATATTGTATAAATGTAAAACTGTCACACTTATTCAGCCATTTTACAAGCCATATTTAGGCCTCTTAGAGACATTTCTAGAACATGAACCCTAAATGACAATTGTAGTCTATTGTCTTAAATTTAATATGGCACCTTAAACATCAAATTTGGTATAGTAGATTTGGATGTAGGTCTGGTTTCCTAGGACTGGTTCTTGACTAGGGCAAAAACCAAAATAATTGCCCAAGCCAAACCAGATATCCAATGACCCAAGATTTTGGGCATGTGCTCAATTAGGGTATATCTAGCCCCTGCCCAAAAATGGGAATTTGTGGGAGCAATTTGTCTATAGTATTTGTCATAATACACATAATTAAATAAATGAAATAATTGGAGTAATGTGACTCCAACTGGCACCAAAGTTTGGTGGCAGGTCCTTGGGGACATTATATATGCATGGTAAAATTTTCAGCACATTTGGACTACTGCATGTTGGGTTAACCCACTTGCATGTGTTGGCTATATATAGCATTGGGGTGCAAATAGCAATTTTTGAAATATTGCATATTCAGCCTATTTGATACATTCAAAAATCATGGAATTGATGCCAAAGGCTCATTAGAGTAAAGTTCACCCCTCATAGTAATAATGGGATTTTTGGGAGCAAAAATCTCATTATTTGAATTTTTAAAAATATAGGCTTTTTGATAAATAAATTGGAAAATAGGCTTTGATCAAACCAAAAAACCCCCAAAATCTGTCAAAATAAAAGAGAGGTCATATTTGACTCATGAAAATTTTTATCCTACTGTTTGAGAATTTTGGAGCAAAATACATGGAAATGAACATTTTACCCTTATTGCATTTATTTATGAATTGATGGAAATATATATCAGTAAATTTTGGAAAATTTTCCAGTGTTGTATAATTGTATGGTTAGCCTTGTTAATTATCTCAAAAGTTTTGGATGTCCTAATAATTTTTAAATTAGCATAATGGCATTTTGGTAAATTATTAGGAATTGAAATTGGTAGGTCATTACATTATAAAAGTTGATGAAACTCTTCCATTAGCCTTAAATTAATGATATATATGCTCTATAATTTTCCTAGAATTTGGAGTAATGTATTCCTTATACATCATTTGGAAAATGATAATTATGTGAGTTTTGTATTAATTAAGGAATAAATAGAAATATTCAAAGGACAATTATGAATTTTGGTAGACAGCAATATATTACCAAGATGCAACTCAGGAAAAATTCCTTAGGTCAGTGGATTATAATTTGTAATACTTCATGTACTAAATGACCTAGGGGATTAATTAAATGATTTAATTAGAGGCTTTAATGACTTGAGAAAATTATGTAAATCAATATGCTCACTTCATTAGTCCATACCATCCTAGGATAAATAGTTAGGGACAGGTGGCCCAAGGAATTGGAAGTTCTATTTCGGGGTGGTATTAGGTCATGGGTTGTGCATAGTGTAAGTAGGTTATACTATAAGGACCACCGGGGGATAGATCGACGAATGAGCTAGAGATTACAATTGGTGAATAACCTTGGTGGGTAGTGTTGTCTTAGTGACGAGAGTAAAAGTGCAAGCCCTTGGATAGCAACTGGAGTGGAGGCCGGCGGAAGACCGTCGCCCTTCTGAGAATATATTAAGTCATTAGGATCACTCAAGAGTAATAATGAGAGCAAAGTAAGGATAAAAGGTAGACATCAATAAAAGTAAATATCATTGCGAAAGGGAACTTTGGGCGTAATCCGATCGTATTTCCTAGTGCCCCCGAGATCCCTTCACCGGGTATACCCTGGGCAGTCCTGGGATTAACCTTAAATCACTAAGTATAATAACTCGTAGACAAGAGTAGTTTAATATGATAAGGCATTGTGGTTCATTCTCGCCCATGACGGGTTTGAGGGATTCTGAATAAAGGCATTATTGTGCATATTCTCACCCGTATAGAGTTGGAGGGATATATGTTGCGGGCTCACCCGTGAAGGGTTTGAGGGTATCAGGACAGGTTGGTCCTCCGAGTTGAAGGCTCGAGATGAAATACTTGCATGTGCATAAATTTAGTGGCAAGTCATGCGGTACTGGGCCGATCATCAGACTGATGGCAGTACGGTGACTCACGCGGGTGTGAGGGTTTGAGGAGCCAGTAGGTTATTTATACTGAGGTCTGGAGGACGATCCCCGATAACGCACACCCGACCTAATAAGACTGACAGGTAGTCAGCAAAATACTTACGCAGACTCTAGAGTGCACCTAGGATGTGTACAGAGACGTATGAGAAGTGGTCTAGGTTTGGTAGTGTGCATACCTGCCTAGAAGTGGGGACGCCCGCTCCGCTGCTGCCGTTAGCCACAACAGTGGTACCCGAGAGTGAAGCTAGCTCTCAAAAAGTGGGAACTAAAGGTCTGTGATCACAGAGTCATTGTGTGTGAGTTGCACTTGCCTATTGCATAAATTACATGATAAACATTCATTCATATTAGGACATACGCTTCATAGATCCTAATCATATAAATTAGTATGGGCTCTTTTATATGATAAGTTAAAATTTCTGGAAACCTTAACTTATAAATTTGTATGGGCATTTTTATAAGTTAAGGTACGTTTGTGATGGTAGAGTAGTGATAGCATAGCTTTACTTTTCTGCTCTTACTTTCAGTTCTTTACTTACTTGTACTGTACATGCTTTTACTTTTGTACTATATACTTAGAACTACTAGTGTAGATTTTCTGCCTACACTCTTACTTGGTAGTATAGATTCCTTGTCACCTGCTTCCTTTTGTTACCCCTTGATAGTCCTCCGCTTCGTCCTCCCGCACGGTGCCTAGGATTTGCGGGGCGAGGTGCGGAGGAAATGACTTAGTCTTTTTGACTAATGGTCGGTGACCAAACTATTTTTAGGAGCTCAAGGAGATGGAGCACCAGCACGACCTGCAAGACGAGTTGATAGGGCGTGAGGAGTTGATACCACCGCCTACTACTACTACAGCACATCCTCAGGTGGGACGAGATTAGTTGATTAGCTTCCGCTGTTTTGTTGTTTTGTGAGGAGAGGTATTCATATGATGTGTTGGGCATAAGCCCTTATTACTCTTTCTTTATTTTTCTCATTTCGGACTTTGTACTCTTTCATTCATATATATATATATATAAGTTGTACTGTGACTGTGGACTAGCTGTGTTGTACTCTGATATGTATTACATCTATTTCTCATATTTGCCTCCAGGTTATATGATCGTATTGGCCGGCAGAATCGGCATGTTGCGGTGTCGACTAACCCATGCGTTAGTGCCACCGTAAGACGGTGGTTCTGGCATAAGACCGGGAGCCCCCTTGGTAAGGGGAGGGGTCTTACAGGTTGGGTACCGATTTGAGGTATTCCATAGCCTATCATCCACAGACGAATGGTCAGACAGAAATGATAAATCAGATCGTGGAAGATATGATCAGGTGTTATATTTTGGATCACGGTGGTGCTTGGGATGAGCGTCTCAGACTCATGGAGTTTGCTTACAATAATAGTTATTAGGAGAGCCTAAAGATGGCCCCATTTGAGGCCTTATATGGGAGGAGTTGTAGGACTCCTTTGTTTTGTGCTGAGGTTGGTGAGAGACCGTTACTAGGTACGGAAGCCCTTGAAGAGATGGATTGTGTTGTAACTCATATTCGGGAGAAGCTCCGTGTAGCTCAAGAACGTTATGAGAAATATGCTAATCGATGAAGGGTCGATCTGGTGTTCGCCGTTGGGGAATTGGTTTTTCAAAAAGTCACTCTGATGTCAGGTATCAAAAGGTTTGGAAGGAACCACAAGTTAGACCCCCGGTACGTGGGACCTTTTCAGATTCTGGAGCGCATCGAAGCGTCAGCATATAGGCTGGAGTTGCCTGCTACCTTCCCTGGTGTCCATGATGTGTTCCATGTGAGCCAGTTGCAGAAGTGTTTGTAGTGATCGTCAGGTCCTTAACTCGGTGCCCCAGATTTAGCCCAACCTTTCGTATGTAGAAGAACCTGTCCGAAGTTTGGAATCACAAGATCGAGTGTTGTAGAGAAAGACCATTCCCATGGTTAAAGTTCTCTGGAAAAATCAAGACGTCGAGAGCACGACGTGGGAATTGGAGTCAGCGATGAGGGAATCTCATTCGCACATCTTTCCTTAATTTTGGTATGTCTCCATGTTTTTGGTGGTATTTGATTTTCTCATTTTGGCTTGGTTTTGAAGTTGTGTTAAGTTTCGGGACGAAACTTCTTTTTAGGGGGAGTGTCTGTAATGCCCCCAATTTTTCTAATGATTTTAATTGATTTGGTATCGTCATATTTATGACGTCAGGGCGTTACTTTTTACGTCATGTTGACGACGATGCACCGTTAGTACGTTTTCGCGTCTGTTGGGTCCGTTTGACCGGATTTTGGGATTTTTGGTTGAATTGAATGTTTTCCTTGATTGAAAGGAAGAAGTTTTGAGATTTTGGACCTGTCCAGTTTTATTGTGATCCGAGCATTTTGGAGTCTCGGCACGTGTTTGGATCTTTGTGATGATTTTGCTTGTGTAAGCATTTGATGATAGAGTCTCAAGAATGGTACGTCGGATTCTAGGGTTGTCTTCACTGTTAAATTCGTTTAATTCGACGCGCGTTTGGGCCTCCATTTTGAACTCGTATTTCTTTGTTCAAATTATTTGAATATGATTATTACTATATTAAAACCTTATGCCCTCCTTTTGATTCTCGAGAACCCCCCCTCCCCCCTTTTAGGGTTGTATTTTGTCGAATAGAGGCATTCGACCAAATTTTTGGGCACTGTCTGGCATTCGACAAACGGCAAACTGGGCATTCGACGATCGTCGAATGATTCTGGGTTCGACAAATGCCGAGAATTCGGGTGTTCATCGAACGGGTTTTTTCATTGTGTTCGACGAATTTAGACCAGAGTTTGTCGAACGGGTTTGAGTTCGACAAATTTTAAACGTAGTTCGTCGAACGGGCTTTTCCTTTGTGTTCGACAAATTTTGTCTAGAGTTCGTCGAACGGGTTTCGTGCTCGAGGAATTTCGAGCGGAATTCATCGATCGGGGTTGTCCTTCCCTCTTGTTCTCGAGAAATCCTCTAGTTCTCGAGAAATCGATTCATAGTTCTCGAGAAGTCCATTTTAGTACTTGAGTTCTGTCCTTGTTCTCTAGAAGGCCCTATCATGTTCTCGAGAAAGCTCTCCTTTGTTCTCGAGAAAATTGATTTGTTGTACTCGAGAACTGCCCTTCTTGTTCTCAAGAAATCTATGCTTATACTCGAGAACTGCCCTTCTTTCTCGAGAAGTTCATTCTAGTACTCGAGTAATCCTGTTATAATAAATATATAAAGATATATATATATTTATACATAAGAAAACTTCTTCCCCTTCTTAACTTAAGTCGTACTCCCTCCTTCCCGAACCAGAGAGGCATGAGCGAGAGAGAACATCCGTTTGTGAATCTTCTAGTGTCCGCCGACGGTGCTCCGGTGCTCAAAATCTTGAACTGATCGTTGATCCGGAAAGCTCTCAACGAGCGCTGCGTCGTCGTGGTAAAATCTTCTCCATTTCTTGAGTTTTTCTCATTAGGGTTTTTGGCCTTAACCTCTATTTCAGCCAATTTTGTTCAGATTTAGACTTCCCCCGTCTTCTTTAGTGCTGATCTACGTCGTGGTGCGATTTGGAGGTCTCCTCCGGCAAAAACAAGGCAAGTGGTGGTTTTACTCCCCTCTTCCCTTCTTTCTCCCGATCTGCTGAAATTTCTAACATCTTTTTGTCATTATCATTAATAACTTGCTGATTATAGTGCCGTCTTAATCCTTTGTTTAAATCCATTTGTATTTTCATATTCTTGATTTTGTTAATCTAACCTTGTAAAGTGGTATATGTTTTGATGATGTGGTTGAATCTTGCTCTTTTAACCGTCCTTTAATTATTATATAGGACGTGTTAGAGTTTATCTAGGATTGTAAATCCTTCCTAAAGGTTGATCAACTGTTTCTTAAATCTAGAAATGTCTAGTAGAATCTGATGTGTCAAGTCTTGAGATTTATATCATGATTTCCTTCGTAGTGATGTCGTGGGGCAAGACAAGCCACTAGGCCCAGGAGGGGTTGTGGTGGGCCTCTGAGCTTTAAACCCGGGTCGGTACGGATTGTGACGGTCATGGTTTTTTCTTTGTTGTGGGTGTTATTTGTGGACGAAACCACCGCCGCGATGATTTATCCCTCTATTAGTACCTTGTGTAACTCTACCGGGTGTTTGGGCATTTGCGGTGTATGGTGGAGTAACTAGTCTCCCTCGCAATTAGACGGATAATATATCTGTGGGGGTGTGTCCAGATGAGTTGACCACCCCGCCCATGTTGTTTTTGGTGGAGTTGACCACATGTGGCTAATGGAGTTTTGCATTATTCCTGATGATTTAATAGTGATTTTTCCCCTTATAGTTTTGTGCATTTTGGGGTCTTTTGTTGTACGTGACGATTCACGTAAGTGTTCCTTTCCGATTTTTGTACCTTACTGTTGTACTTTATTTCAGTATTTCTTTTTGGTCTTGGGTTGGTACCCCTTGACCTTTGTTTACTATGGCTTACTTTTCCTGCCATCACTTATACTTTCTTGCTGTGGTGTTCTGTCTTTGGAATGCCTCAGATTCAGAGTTGTAGCTGGTAGTGGAGCTGGTTTTGGAGTTCTTGAGCAGCTGTGTTGGTTGTGGTCTTTACCTCGTTGGTGTCAGGTAGTTTGTTGTTGAAGTTTTCTTTACCTAGTTCAGACAAACTTTTATTCTCTATGGGTTCGTGTTAGATTGTTGACGCTCACAGGATGGTTGATTTTGGATACTTTTGCTAGTTGCTACTTGCTTTCTTTCTGATTATTTGGATTACTTGCTCTCTGAGATGTTTTATGCTAGGATTGCTTGATAGGTATTTTCAAGTATAAAAACTACTATTATTACTTCATGTGTTGCATTTTTTAAAATGCTAAATCACTATATTTAACGACCGTAAAAATCTATTTTTACTTCTATTATAAACCTAGAACTTGCATACCATGAGTTTCCCTCTAGGGACCTTTTTACTCATGTAGGATGTCTAACCTTGTAAAAGAAGTAATTTCTAGAGCATTTAACTACTTTTCTCGTGGACTAGATGAGTCACTAAGCCGAGGGATACGACTAAAAAACTTAAAAATCTCTCTTTATATGGTAAGTAGGAGTTTTGTCTGAGCGTTCACAGTTATCCCCTGCTGACGTGGCATCATGACGCGCCTTTTCCCTTACTCTGATACATCTTTAAAGGCGGTGAAAATGCGGGTTGTGACAACTATCGTGAAGAGTCTTTGACTTCTTTGCGACGAAGCTTTTCTCTTCATTCCTTTTACCATTAAAGGATCTCTTCTCTTCCTTCTTAGAACCTTCCATCTTCTTATTGGGACATTCTGCAATCATGTGTTCTGGCTTGTTATAACAGTAGCGAACAACGCCAAAGGAATAATGTTTATTTGGTTTAAATTTATACTTGTCCTCTCGGTTGTAGCTCTTCTTGGAAAGATCACCTTCCCGATGTGATCTTCTGAAATCAGAGGAGGAGGACTGATTTTCATTTGCCTCCTCTTGTTGAGCAATCTTTTGAGCTGCTTGGAGATGAATGAGAACTCTCCATCAGATAACTCAGAGCCTGTCGTGCTTGACTCATAGTTTTCTGGAGTATCTGGATCTCGTGTCCTTACTGGTGACACAGCTTTATACTTTCTCGAACCTTCAGCTTTCAAGGGTACTGACTTCTCTCTGCTTGAAGTTTTGCTGCTTTGCTCCTCCTTCTTGCTGGTGTTCATCTAAAGTTCATAGGAGAGCATCTTTCTGAAGAGACTCTGGGAGTCAATATCCAGCAGCTTCTCAAACTCCCTAATGGATACAACTTTTGCATCTCATTCCTTTGTCAAGGATCTGAGGAATTTGTCATTTAGTTCCCCATTTGTGAAGGTGCGGCCGAGTTCCTGAGCCCGTTGACGATCTTGAAGAATTTCTTGAAACTGTCAACAATAGTGTCATTTGCACCCTGCTTGAAAGCTTTGTATTCCGGATTTAGCAAAGATCTGTGATTGTCTCGAACTTCTTCGGTTCCTTCCATAAGCACAACTAGACAGTCCCACATCTCCTTGACTGATTTGTAGTGGAATAAATTTTGGAGCATCGAATCGTCCACTGCGCTGGCTATAATATTCTTCGTCTTCTTATCCAGCGAGACCAAGGCAATTTCATCCTTAGTCAGATTCATCATCTTCTTTGGAATCATGACACTCGGAATTAGAGTAGACGGTTGTGTAGGAATATGAGGCCCTTCTTCAACGATCTGAAATATTTTGGGATCAGCTGCTTCCATGAAGAACCTGACTCTTTCTTTCCACGTGGGAAAGTTCTCCTTTATGCACACAGGTAGCTTCATAGAGGAAATATCCTTGCTTTTATTCATAGCAACCGAGCGGGATCTCTAGACAACTAGATGAGAGATCCTGTTCAAGATGATAACCTTATGTCGAACAACGCCCTCTGATACTAATTGAAAGTATCTAGTGTCTACCTAAATCACCTAGAGGGGGTGAATAAGTGATGTTTGTGTCTTTTCGCAGAATAAAAAAAATAACTTAAAAAATTAAAGCACAAAGAACACAAAGATCTATAGTAGTTCCCCGAGTTGGGTACGTCCACTATCCCTCTTCGCCTATCTACCACGAAGGGCTAGATTCAACTACTTCACCTTTCTTAGATTTCAATAAATTTTACACCTCGGAGCCTATCTCCTGCAACTCGGAGACAATGATCCTACCACTCAGAGAACAACTTCTCCTACAACTCGATCCACAGACGGATCTACAACTCGATCCATACACAGATCTACTACTCGGAGGGAAAACCTCCTACAAATGTAAAAGAACATTTACAATAAAGTGATTACAAGTAATCCTATTTAGATCTAAGTCTTCACTCTGTCGTTCTTCGAAAAGGTTGAACTTGAATATCTTGGAGAACACGAAAAATATGAAATCTTTAAAGATGTTGATCATAGATTGAATTGTTCTGAGAAAATCAGAAACTTTTGAAAACGATGATCCAGTCGATTGCTTCAAGATGATTGAATCGTGCAACTTGTCATCGGCCGAGCGGAAGTAACGAATCACATATGGGAGCCGATATAAATCTTGATCGGGAAAGTTCCTTGATTTGACTTGAGCTCGATTAACACGATTAGGGTTGAAGAATGATCCGCCCTAAATATATATAGAGATATTCATTTGCAACAGCTAGAAAAGTTATTGTGTAACACCCCAAAGTCACTTTGGATTTCAGGTTGGGTGACACGGCTTGGGACACGGGCGTGTACCAGGGTGTGTCAGGTTGGGCTTGTGGTCGACGAATTTTGGGTCGACGATCGTCGAATGCAGGGTACACTGCCTGTGATCACAGGGCGTGTCCCTCATGGGTTTCCGGCAGGAATCCATGCGTTGCGGGACACGGGTGTGTCCAGGTGCACATGGCCTGGGACACGGGCGTATCCCAGGGCCGTGTGTCTCTCGGGTGAGATTGAAATGGTGCTGAGTGAAGTACACGGGTGGTCCACACGGGTGTGTCAGGCATGACATGGGCGTGTAGGGTGTGACACGGGCGTGTCACACGACCATGTACTGGTTGGATTTAAGTCGGTGGGCTGCCGCTTAAGTGACATGGCATGTGATACGGGCGTGTCACAGGGCGTGTCAGGCCGTGTTCAGGGTATTTTTTGGGTAAATCCGAGCCACTCATCTCCCTTATCTTGGATCCAAAGGCCAGGCTGCTTCCAGGTGGATCAAGGCCGGGAAAATGGGATAAAAACCCTTCCTCTTCATCTCCTTCTTCTCCATCACATTTGGAGAAAGGGAGAGCAAGGGGAGGAAAGAAGGAAGGGAAGTCAGCTGCTGGAGGATCTGTGGAGTGCGGATTGAAGATCACAGAGCGGATTCATGAAGGAAAAGCCGAGGCGGTGACTTCCATCCGGCTACTTCCATCCGACTACTTCATAGCGCTGAAGCGATCTTCAAGGGTAACGATCTCCTTCTTGGACATCGAAGTCCTTTCGTTATGCATGTGCGTAGAATTCTCCACCTAGAGGTGGATATCGTAAGCTATTCCTTGGTTGCGTCTGTATTTAGCACCAGAAGTGTGGAGTACGGCATAGGCATACTGTGTGAAGCCCATATGGACTGGTCGTCTGGATTGGTGATGATCATGGGTAAACCGGAGAAGACTCCGTGGATTTAACGATATGAAATATGTGCTTTGTGTTGGATGAATGAACGATATGTGATGTTGCTTCTTGATGAATGGAGGTTGTTGGAACACCCTATTACTAATTTGGGTCAGGATCACTATGTCTTTAGGAAACCTATTTTTGACCTCCTGTATAGATCTGAAGGTCAATTAGAATTGAGTCTAAGGGTTAGTAGTTAGGTTTGGAAGCTACCCTCAAGACCAAGGTTTTTCAGTTTGAAGACTAAGTCATTTCGTCGAGCTCAGTACGACGAATCGTCGAACTCCAATCGACGATCGTCTAGCACTACTTCGACGGATCGTCGAACTCCATTCGACGATCACTGAGCTCAACTTCAACAAATCGTCGAACTCCATTCGATGATCTTCGAGCTCAGTTCGACGATCTTGACTCCAGTATTGATTCTCTATCTCTGAGCTCAGTTCGACGATAGTTGAGCTCAGATCGACGATCTCTGTTGCTGTCTAAGTCCAAATCGCTGAGCTTAGTTCGACGATAGTGGAGCTCAGTTCGACGTTTTTCTGAAGAGCTAAATGTTTTTCAAGATTCAAATTCAGAACAGTTAAGGAGTTATTGTCAGCAATTAATTCAGAAGATTTTGTAGCCGTTTTCATTTATTCTGGACCAAGTTTCAAGGGATTATCAAGGAATGTTTCTTTGGACTTCCCCCAGAAGACAATTGTAATTAAGGAAGTCATTTAATGACAGGCTAACGGCTATTCTTGATAGAGGATCATTTTCTATTCAGAACAAAAGGAATAAAAACACAAGATTTTTTGAATCTCATATACAGCACAGATAAGCAGAACAAGAAGCACAAGAAGAAAACATTCTCTGGACAACATCTTTCTCAACACCAACTGTTCACAAGATAAAAAGAGAAAGAGTTGTGGACATTCTCTGTCTAAAATAATTCACTCAAGAACACCATCACCAAAAAGGAGATCAACAAATTTGAAATCTTCAGATATCTTGTGTTTCAAGTGTTCAAGGCCATCATCATTCAAGACTCCAGACACCTAACATCTCAGCTGTTGCTGAAATCATCAATTGCTGGAGATCAATCTCTGAAGGCCTATCACCCTACAGTAAAGCTTCATTTCTTGAACATCTCAAGAACTCAGGGGGAGCTTTGACAACATCAAAATCTACATAGTCTTCTCAGCTGCTTTGAGAAAGAGAAGACTTCCATCACTCTCTCATCCCCATCTCTGTAAAGGGTTTTTCAAACTCCCTTCAAAAGTTTGTGCTTGGTTTCTGAGCACCTTATCAAAAGCTCATTGGTGGCAAGACACCTGATCAAAAAATCTGATTTGGTTTTTGAGCACCTTATCAAAAGCTCATTGGTGCCCAGGACACCTGATCAACTCATCCTGCAGTGGATTCCTTGTAACAGCCCAAATTTCTGAAACAGGAAATTTTGGGGTGACACGGCCTGGGACACGGGCGTGTCCCAGGGCGTGTCAGCTGACACGGCCTGCGATACGGGCGTGTCGTAGGGCGTGTAGAGGTATGTCGACGATCGGGCTTTGTCTCGACGATTTTTCGCTCGACGATGTGTCGAGAGGGGGGCACACGGCCCAAGACACGGGCGTGTCCAAGGCCGGGTCGTATGCTCGACGACTGTTACTCGACGATCGTCGAGTGTCGAGACGTGAGTGTCGAGTATCGAGATGTTGAACACGGCCTGTGACACGGGCGTGTCACAGGACATGTCAAATCAGGTCGACGAACTCAGCCCGCCGACGGTTTCGACAGGGCGTGTCTTTGTGCCGTGTCAGGGCACACGGCCTGGGACACGGGCGTGTCACAGGCCGTGTGAAGTCTCGGGATGATTTGGGATTTTTTCGCCCAGGTACACGGCCACAGACACGGGCGTGTTCGAAGGCATGTTGGTGACACGGCCCATGACACGGGCGTGTCCCATGGGCGTGTCACTGGTTTGGATAAGTCGGTTGACCACCGCTTGAGGCACACGGCCTGGCACACGGCCGTGTCCGAGGCCGTGTCGGGGCAAAATCTGTGTTTTTGGCAAAATCGTGGCCGTCCATTCCTTCAGCTGGGATCCAAGGGCTGAAGCTTCTTTCTCTTTTTCCTAAAGGCCAAAAACTAAGAAGTGATTCTCATTTGTTTTGGCCTTGAGCTTTCTTCAAGTTAAGAGAAAAAGAGAGAGAGAAAGGAGGAGGAAGAAGGAAAGGGGGCTGCTGCTGGTGGTGCTGCTGGTTACCGATGAGAAATCCGAAGCCGGCGTTGCGGAGGAAACGCTCTTGCGAGTCTTGCAAGCAAGCTTTGTGGTCATGGCACCGAAGCGGTCGTCAAGGGTAACGACTTTTCTTCCTAGCCATGTGAAGGCTTCTTTTTGGCATAGCTTTGTGATTTCCCCCACCAAGAGGTGGCTGATATTGGAAATCTTTGGGTGGATGCTTGAAATCCCCTTTGTTAGCATATAGATCCGGAAATGGAGTACGGAATAGGCATGCTGTGTGAAGCCCATCTGGACAGGTTGGTCTGGATTGGTGATGTTGCATATGAACCGGAGAAGACTCCGTGATAACGTGTAGGTTAAGGAGTCTACGGGTGATACCTGCAAAAAGGAGTAGCAGGAAGTACTGGGGTGGTAGCCCAGGAAAAATAGCCATGTGTTGTTTTTGGGTCCAACCTGTGAATGAGGCACAGGAAGTACTGGTGTGACCAGGAAATGCCCTTTGTGATGCTTCATGTCGTAGGGTGTCTACCTGTGAAGCGAGTAACAGGAAGTACTGGCATGATAGCCAGGAAAGACCCCTGACATTTGTGCTTGTGCGGTGTCCACCTGTGAAGAGAGTCACAGGAAGTATTGGGAGGCCCAGGAAAGACCTGCTGTTGTGCTAAGGAAATGGGTATCGAGATATGCCCAGGCTTGAATGCCAAGAACAGTATTGGTGAGACCGACCCGCGCCTTTGATATAGCCATGAGTACGCTGTACTCGAAGAAGGCAAGGCGATTTGAGCAACGGGGGGTGGAGGATCCGACCTGCGCTATGTCCGTCCGATGTGAGACCAAAAGGTGTGGTCTGTTGGAGCCCATAGCAAGAGTCTTTGGCCTGCACGCCATGACACAATGGGGGGGCTACGGGCCATCCCGGTGTAGGAAGACTAACTCTGACTACACGCCATGGAGTAAATGCTCAAGAGATTTACCGTTGGGTTGTGACCCTAATATAGTGGTGGGCAAGAGATTTGCCAGAACACCAAGAATGTGCCCCGAGTGCACGGACCGTTGGGCCGGGTGGCGAACGGTTGTGATGGCTTGTGTGCGTGAAAGCACATTTTGATGATATATATATTGTCATCCTTGTGATTTGCTATGCTTGCAGGGAAGTACCGCTGCCCCGAGAGAAGGGGTAGGGTCGTTATAATTTGGTCAGCTGAACGCTGACCGTTGCTCTTGTTTGCCACTGTTTGGTGGATTGTCCCTGTGCAGGTGCTGGAGAGCCGAGCGGGACGCATAGAGGTTGATGTTCCTGCTGCTGTTGCTGCTACTGCTGCTAGCCCTCGAAGGCTATCTATGTTATGTGTGTGTTTTCTTTTATTGTGGTCGGCCTGCGCGCCAAGTTGTTTAGGCCACTGGTTGATAGCTCTGTAAGGCCATAAGGCCAACTCTTTTCACTTGTTGTAAGACATTCCTATATGATATAAAATGTGGAGTGTTATGTGTGGACATTCATGCGGAGTTCCAGTTGTAGTCTAGGCTTCCGCTAGATTGATGTGTGATAGGTGCGATGTGCTACTCTGGAATCATCATGTACCTTCACCGCCTGTTTTGTGATATATACTGTGGGGCCCCGGCCGGACCTTCTAGAATATACCATATGAACGGATGGGGTTGTTACATTTTTGGTATCGGTTGTCTTGGTCTTTCCCTCTCGAAGTCGTGGCCGACTTCTTTTGTGGGGTGGCGAGCACGTGTTTGTGCAAACCAAAGTCTACGAATGAACTCCTGAATGTCCATGATAGGAATGCATATTTGTGTGTTTGAGGAACCTGCGTGTTCTTATTTTGTGTTGATTGCTTGGGTACGACCGCTAATGTGTGTGTCTTGTCCACCTTAGGTGACACGAAGTGGAGCTGGGCCGTCTGAGTCCCAGCGTTCTGATGAAAGTACGGCACCAGCCGCGGTTCCTACTCCTCCACCGTCTGCGGAACACGTGTGTTTAGTTGCGGAGGCCTTATTTACCATGATCCAAGGCCAACCCCTTAGGCAGGAGCAAGCGACTTGAGGCCAGAACAGGTGGCGGCGAGGCCTGAACCTGTAGTGGCTGTGGCTCCTCGAGCGGCTGAGAAGCAGCTAATGCGGTTTATGAGTTTCCATCCACCTACGTTCTCGGGAGCGGGAACGCCGACGCAGGCTGAGGATTGGCTATCGCGCGTCAAGCGAGTGATGACGGCGATAGGAATGGCGGAGCATCAGAAAGTTACCTTAGTTACCTTTTTGCTTGAAGGAGAAGCTCGGTTATGGTGGGATGAGATGGAGTTGCATCACTTGGCGGGTCGTCCGTTAACCCAAGTATCAATGGAAGAATTTTCCAGGCTCTTCCTCGCGAAGCACCTTCCTGCGGCTCAGCGGATAGCCATGGAAAATGAATTCCAAAGGTTAACACAAGGTGATGGCAGTGTTGACGCCTATTTACATGAATTTACTCGCTTGGGGCGGTATGCGGGTTCTATATTTGCTGATGAACAGAGGAAGACTAATCGGTTCTATGAAGGACTAAGGGACGAGCTGAGGTTCCTTGTGTCAAGTTCTGTGAATCAAGGTTTCCAAGCGTTGGTTGACACCGCGACCGCGTTGGAAAAGGATATGAAAAGGGTGCAAGGGAAGAGAGTTTTGGCTGTGTCGCAACAGGAGTGGAAGGCGCCCGATCTGGGAAACCATTGTATAAGAAGAGATGGGGCAAGAAGTCCAAGCCTAGTGGACAAGCTCCTTCATCCGTTGCAACGGGACCAACGTCAGGGGCTACCTCCAAGCCAGATACTCGGGTCTGCTTCAATTGTGGCCGCATGGGCATATTGCGCGCGATTGTCGGATGCCGCCAAAGAGTGAAAAGAAGGCGGGAGCATCTTATGCAGAAAAAGGAAAGGCGGTGGTGGATTCCTCTGCCTCGCAGGCGCAACCCCGGGTGTACAATCTTGGCCTGCAAGAGGCCATCAAGCAGAGTGACGTGGTCACAGGTATGAGTTTAGTTTTGCATATGCTTTTGGTTGTATGCTTTGCTTAGTACCCCTATGTTTACGGTTTGTATGTGTGACATGTTTGTCATAGGCTTTGTTATGATTCGGGACACGCTGGCGCGAGCACTGTTTGATACAGGTGCATCGCATTCTTTTCTGTCTAGTGAGTTTATGACGCGGCTTGGGCTGCCCAGTCGTGCAAAGACAAATAGTGTCAGAGTGGTGTTGCCGAATGGCTGTTGGATGCTTGCGGATCAAGCTTGCGATGTGGCGGTTCAATTAGGAAGTCGGGATTTTTGTTTAACTGCATTTGTTTTGCCAATATCGGAATTCGACGTGATTTTTGGGATGGATTGGCTTGCGGAGCAGCATGCTATGATTGATTACCAGTCCAAAGAAATCACGTTGGGCCAGAATACCGAACAGGAGACAAAGTTCGCGGGTATGCGAGGAGTGGGCGGGACATTGATGTCTGCACTCCAGGTAGTCAAGGTTGTTCGAAAGGGTGCGGGGTGTTACTTTGCACTAATTCAGGCTGTTGAGCCTAAGGCCAGTTTATGCGAGGTTCTGATTATGGCAGAATTTACAGATGTGTTTCCCACGGATCTCCCCGGGCTACCACCCCAGCGGGAGATTGACTTTACAATTGAGTTGATGCCAGGTGCGAAACCTGTGGCCCGCTCGCCATATCGCGTTGCGCCAAAAGAGATGGCTGAATTGAAGGTTCAACTCCAAGAAATGTTCGAGCAAGGTTATATACGCCCAAGTATGTCACCTTGGAGCGCGCCTGTGCTTTTTGTAAAGAAGAAAGACGGTGGGTTGCGGTTGTGTATCGATTACCGTGAACTGAATAAGCTGACCGAGAAGAATAAGTATCTGATACCCCGGATTGATGAGTTGTTCGATCAGCTGGTGGGATCGACCGTCTATTCGAAGTTGGACCTGAAGTCTGGTTACTACCAGTTACGAATTCGGGAAGGTGACATTCCCAAAACCGCATTTGGAACGCGTTATGGGCACTATGAGTTCACAGTCATGCCATTTGGATTGTGCAATGCACCCTCGGTGTTTATGGATTTGATGCATCGTATTTTTCGCGAGTACCTGGATCTATTTGTGATAGTGTTCATTGATGACATCCTGGTGTACTCGAAGTCCAAAGCCGAGCATGAGATTCACTTGCGGTTGGTGTTGAACACGTTGAGGCAAAATCAGCTTTATGTCAAGTTCTCGAAGTGCGAGTTTTGACTATCGTCAGTGGCATTTTTGGGCCATGTGGTGAGCGGAGCGGGCATTGCAGTAGATCCAGCGAAGATAAGAGCCATACAGGAGTGGCCAATGTTGTCTTCCGTGGCCGAGGTCAGGAGTTTCCTTGGACTTGCGGGCTACTATAGAAGATTTGTGGAAAACTTCTCGCGGATCGCTTTGCCGCTAACCACACTGACGCGAAAAGATCAGAAGTTCGTTTGGACGCCAGAGTGCGCACGAGCTTTTGAAGAGCTAAAGATTCGGTTGACCACGGCGCCGGTGTTTTCTTTGCCACGTGGAACCGACGGATTTGTAATTTATAGTGATGCCTCAGGGAGCGGCTTAGGCTGCGTTCTTTTGCAGAGCGGAAAGGTGATTGCTTATGGCTCACGCCAACTGAAGGTGCACGAGCGAAATTATCCCGTCCATGATTTGGAACTAGCGGCGGTGATTTTTGCACTCAAGTTGTGGCGACACTACCTTTATGGAGTGAAGGTGGAGATCTATACCGATCATAAGAGCCTAAAGTATCTTTTGGAGCAGAAAGACTTGAACATGCGACAACGAAGGTGGTTGGAGTTCCTTGGGGACTACACTTTCGAGATGCACTATACGCCCGGGAAGGGGAATGTTGTCGCGGATGCCTTGAGTCGGCAGATTCCGGCTAGAGCAAATTGGATACAAAGGCATGATAAACGCCTTATCCGGGAGTTGGAGGCGTTATAGATCTATTGTGTTGACAAGAATTCCACTGCCACTGCATGTTTGAACTGGATCGAGGTGCAATGTGACCTGGCGGACCGAGTTCGACGGGCAACGGAGTTGGATGAAGATCTCTTACGCTATGTGAATGAAGGACCAGAGGGCAAATTCATCTGGATTGACGGGCTTTTGCGAAAAGAGGGCCGTTTGTGCGTCCCGAATGTGGGGAAATTGAGGGAAGAACTGATGTATGAAGCGCATTTTACAAAGTATTCCATTCACCCCGGGAGCACAAAGATGTTCAACGATATGAAGAAGCTTTTCTGGTGGCCCGGGCTCAAGAAAGATGTTGCCCTTTATGTAGCCAAATGTCAAACATGTGCGATGGTGAAGGCGGAATGTCAAAAGCCGGGCGGTTATCTAAAGTCACTGTCAATCCCAGAATGGAAATTTGATGATATTTCCATGGATTTTGTGCACGGGTTGCCAAGATCGCAGAGAGGAAATGATTCCATTTGGGTGATTGTTGACCGGCTAACTAAAGTGGCACATTTTCTCCCGAACAGGCGGGAAGATTCAGTTGATAGTTTGGAAAAGTTATATGTTAATCAGATTGTGCGGCTTCACGGTGTTCCTCGGAGCATCGTAAGTGATCGATATGGGTGATTCACGTCAAATGATTGGAGGCTAGTTCACCGACTGTTGGGCACGAAGTTGACTTTCAGTACGGCTTTTCATCCCCAAACGGATGGCCAAACTGAACGTACCAACAGAACAATGGAGGACATGCTCCGAATGTGCGCCCTTGACTTCGGAAAGAGATGGGAAGATCATCTCTATATGGTCGAGTTTGCATATAATAACAGCTACCAGGCGAGCATTGGGATGGCACCATATGAAGCTCTATATGGAAGGAAGTGTCGTACTCCCTTGGCTTGGATAGAAGCGGGCGAAGCTCGGGTTGTTAAACCAAATGAGGTTGAGGAAGCAAACTCAACCATACGGACTATTCGAGAACGATTGCTTATTGCTCAAGATCGACAAGCGAAATACTACAATGCCAAGCACCGGAACGTGGAATTTGCGGTTGGCGATTGGGTCTACTTGAAGATCAAGCCATTCAAAGGTGTCTCCAGGATTCGACGATTGAAAAAGTTGAGTCCAAGATATTTGGGTCCTTTTGAAGTGGTTGAGCGAGTTGGCGAAGCGGCTTATCGGCTAGCTCTGTCGGCAGACTTGGGTGGATTACATGATGTATTTCACATCTCGGTGCTTCGGAAGGCCGTGAAAGATCCAGCTCAAGTGATCGCGGATGATCGTGTGCCGGTGGAGTATGGGCTAACAACGAAAGTTAGACCCATTCAGATCGAAGATCGAGCCGAGAAACAGTTGCGGAACAAGACGGTCGGCATGGTGAAAGTCCGGTGGGACAATTGTGGCCGTGAAGAACTGTCATGGGAGCGAGAGCAAACCATGCGCGAAGAGTTCCCTGAGTTGTTTTTGCGTAATCTCTAGAACGGATGTTGTAACATAAAAGTTTGTATGTTGTAACATATTTTCTTGTTGTTTACTGTTGCCTTCCTGTGTCTGAATTTCGAGGACGAAATTTCCTGTAGGAGGGGAGGATTGTAACAGCCCAAATTTCTGAAACAGGAAATTTTTGGGTGACACGGCCTGGGACACGGGCGTGTCCCAGGGCGTGTCAGCTGACACGGCCTGCGACACGGGCGTATCGCAGGGCGTGTCGAGGTATGTCGACGATCGGGCTTTGTCTCGACGATTTTTCGCTCGACGATGTGTCGAGAGGGGGCACACGGCCCAGGACACGGGCGTTCCAAGGCCGTGTCGTATGCTCGACGACTATTACTCGACGATCGTCGAGTGTCGAGACGTGAGTGTCGAGTATCGAGATGTTGAACACGGCCTGTGACACGGGCGTGTCACAGGGCGTGTCAAATCGGGTCGACGAACTCAGCCCGCCGACGGTTTCAACAGGGCGTGTCTTTGTGCCGTGTCAGGGCACACGGCCTGGGACACGGGCGTGTCACAGGCCGTGTGAAGTCTCGGGATGATTTGGGATTTTTTCGCCCAGGTACACGGCCACAGACACGGGCGTGTTCAAAGGCGTGTTGGTGACACGGCCCATGATACGGGCGTGTCCCATGGGCGTGTCACTGGTTTGGATAAGTCAGTTGACCACCGCTTGAGGCACACGGCCTGGCACACAGCCGTGTCCGAGGCCGTGTCGGGGCAAAATCTGTGTTTTTGGCAAAATCGTGGCCGTCCATTCCTTCAGCTGGGATCCAAGGGCTGAAGCTTCTTTCTCTTTTTCCTAAAGGCCAAAAACTGAGAAGTGATTCTCATTTGTTTTGGCCTTGAGCTTTCTTCAAGTTAAGAGAAAAAGAGAGAGAGAAAGGAGGAGGAAGAAGGAAAGGGGGCTGCTGCTGGTGGTGCTGCTGGTTACCGACGAGAAATTTGAAGTCGGCGTTGCGGAGGAAACGCTCTTGCGAGTCTTGCAAGCAAGCTTTGTGGTCATGGCACCGAAGCGGTCGTCAAGGGTAACGACTTTTCTTCCTAGCCATGTGAAGGCTTCTTTTTGGCATAGCTTTGTGATTTCCCCCACCAAGAGGTGGCTGATATTGGAAATCTTTGGGTGGGTGCTTGAAATCCCCTTTGTTAGCATATAGATCCGGAAATGGAGTACGGAATAGGCATGTTGTGTGAAGCCCATCTGGACAGGTTGGTCTGGATTGGTGATGTTGCATACGAACCGGAGAAGACTCCGTGATAACATGTAGGTTAAGGAGTCTACGGGTGATACCTGCGAAAAGGAGTAGCAGGAAGTACTGGGGTGGTAGCCCAGGAAAAATAGCCATGTGTTGTTTTTGGGTCCAACCTGTGAATGAGGCACAGGAAGTACTGGTGTGACCAGGAAATGCCCTTTGTGATGCTTCATGTCGTAGGATGTCTACCTGTGAAGCGAGTAACAGGAAGTACTGGCATGATAGCCAGGAAAGACCCCTGACATTTGTGCTTGTGCGGTGCCCACCTGTGAAGAGAGTCACAGGAAGTACTGGGAGGGCCAGGAAAGACCCGCTGTTGTGCTAAGGAAATGGGTATCGAGATATGCCCAGGCTTGAATGCCAAGAACAGGATTGGTGAGACCGACCCACGCCTTTGATATAGCCATGAGTACGCTGTACTCGAAGAAGGCAAGGCGATTTGAGCAACGGGGGGTGGAGGATCCGACATGCGCTATGTCCGTCCGACGTGAGACCAAAAGGTGCGGTCTGTTGGAGCGCATAGCAAGAGTCTTCGTCCTGCGTGCCATGACACAATGGGGGGGCTACGGGCCATCCCGGTGTAGGAAGATTAACTCCGGCTGCACGCCATGGAGTAAATGCTCAAGAGATTTACCATTGGGTTGTGACCCTAATACGGTGGTGGGCAAGAGATTTGCCAGAACACCAAGAATGTGCCCTGAGTGCACGGACCGTTGGGCCGGGTGACGAACGGTTGTGATGGCTTGTGTGCGTGAAAGCACATTTTGATGATAAATATATTGCCATCCTTGTGATTTGCTATGCTTGCAGGGAAGTACCGCTGCCCTGAGAGAAGGGGTAGGGTCGTTATAATTTGGTCAGCTGAACGCTGACCGTTGCTCTTGTTTGCCACCGTTGGGTGGATTGTCCCTGTGCAGGTGTTGTAGAGCCGAGCGGGACGCATAGAGGTTGATGTTCCTGCTGCTGTTGCTGCTACTGCTGCTAGCCCTCGAAGGATATCTATGTTATGTGTGTGTTTTCTTTTATTGTGGTCGGCCTGCACGCCAAGTTGTTTAGGCCACTGGTTGATAGCTCTGTAAGGCCATAAGGCCAACTCTTTTCACTTGTTGTAAGACATTCCTATATGATATAAAATGTGGAGTGTTATGTGTGGACATTCATGCGGAGTTCCAGTTGTAGTCTAGGCTTCCGCTAGATTGATGTGTGATAGGTGCGATGCGCTACTCTGGTATCATCATGTACCTTCACCGCCTGTTTTGTGATATATACTGTGGGGCCCTGGCCGGACCTTCTAGAATATACCATATGAACGGATGGGGTTGTTACATTCCTACCTAGGGTGGTAGAAGAGTGGATGTACCCAAGTTTAGGGGAACCACTATAGCTCCTTGTGTCTTCTGGCTTGCTTGTCTTTATTTTTGTTTCTGGCTGTGATTGATCTGTGATTAGTTAGGATCTGTGATTAGTTTCTTTTGTAGATTGTGATTAGATTGGTTCTGTACTATTTGCTTCCATGTTCACTCAGATTACAACAACTGTTGTAAAAAGTTTTCAAGCACCATACTCTATTCACCCCCCCTCTAGAGTATATTAGATCTAACTCGCACTTTCAATTGGTATCAGAGGGAGGTTGGTTAAACATACCACACCTTGGTGGTTGCACAGGCTAACACCTGAACCCAAAGATTCCTAGTTAGATCTGCTTGTTTTGATTTTATTGTTAGATTATTTCTTCACAAATCATGGCCCAAAACAAAGATTATGCTAGCATCAGACCTCCAGTATGCAATCTGTCTAAGTTTGCACTTTGGAAAGCAAGGATTAGATTATACATGAATTCTATTGACGAGGATATTTTTAATTCTGTTTTGACAGTTTGTCCAAGACCTCCAGAGAACACAAGCACAAATGCTGTTCCACCTCCATCAGGAACAGATGTTGATATCAAGAAGTGGAAGGTAGCTGATGCAAAGGCTATGAATATCTTAGCCCAGACCATGTCTGATGACATCTTTCAAAAATTGGCTGAATGTAATTCAGCAAAGGAAATCTGGGATAAACTCTCTGAAATAGTCTTAGGCTCAGCTAATGAAAGAAAGGACAGGAGATCCCACCTCATATCCCAATATGAGAATTTCAAGAAAGGAGAAGCTGAGTCAGTAGCTGAAATGTATAACAGGCTCAGTCTAATAGTCAATGAACTCAAGACTTTGGATAAGGAGATCTCACTGACTGAACTTAATGACAAAATCCTAATGTGCTTCCCAAGCACTTGGGATTCAAGAATCTGGCCAATCAAGGATGTCAGAAGTCTGAATAAGATCACCACAGAAGCTCTTTTGGGTAAGCTCAAATCTTATGAGCTGCTCATTAAGAACAGAGAAGAAGAGCAGAAGGCTGCCTCACCAGCCACAAGGAAAGAAAAGACAATAGCCTTTAAAGCAACTGAAGATCAGCCTGAAGACAAAGTTACAGGCAATGATGAGCTGCTCAGTCTATTGGCCAAAAGATTTTACAAGATGGCCAGCAAGGACTTCAGAAGGAGATCATACAAAGAGCATGATAAGCCAAGGTATGATAAGTCAAATAATAAAGAAATTGTTTACTTTGGTTGCAGGAAATCAGGTCATATTGTGCCTGACTGTCCAGAGAACAAAAACAAGAACAGAAGGGATAAGAAAGAAAGAAGAAAGGACAAAGACTTCAAGAAAAATGGCAGTGGCAAACTGTCACAACCCGCATTTCCTCAACGAGTATATCGTATCAGAGCAAGAGGAACTACGGGTTATGATGTCACGTCGTGCAGGGGATAACTGCACACGCTCAGGCAACTCTTGACGCTTACTTTATGAGTTGAAATTTAACAGTGAAATGTAAGAAAACCTTTGGATTTAATGGTCGTATCCCTCGGCCTTAGGTAACAAAACTGTATTTGTACGCGGCGGAAATACTTTGTTTATTTATGATGAGCTCCTATATGCAGTCTATAGTGATACTACTATAAGAAATCCTCTTTGTTTACGTCATTTGGAAAATACGTCTTCGTTGATCAAAACATGTATGCATGATATGCAATAATAGGTTTTTGTGTAGCTTAAAAATACCTAATGCAACCTACCATAAATCCTTCCCAAGAGCAAGAAGACATCATCCAAATGAGTCACATAGCAGTCTATTATTCATACGTCACAAGTAAAGAAAACCACCAATGGGCGCCAACAAGCTGACACGAACCCATTGGGGCACATGTATGTCTGTACAACAAAGAGAAGAACTACCTCGCTAAGTATGCTCGGCTAGCTCCCAAGAAACGCCACCAACCAACCTAGCCGCTCAACCGGCTACAACCTGCACCTGAGGCATTCAAAAAAGAATACCTCAGCAATCAACCAAGCTATATAAAAGAGAGCATGAATTGCATAATCGATAAAGAAGGGGCTTACCGACCCCGTAGTAATGTTTCATATAAGTAAAAAGAATGCATAAAACAAGTGCGTACAAGTAGTAAACAATGTCATTCCAAAGTGTCAACCGCACCAAGTGCATACAAGTTCAACAAGTCCTGCTCCACCCGCAGGAGAAAAAGGGCAATACACATGCCCAAACTCAGCATCTTACAAACAAGAAACAATCAAACGAGTGAAACATAAGCAGCGGTTAAGTTCAATTCCGCAAGAGTCTTTCGGTGGCGGCCCTAAAGTGGAACGCACCAAACAAAACCAGCCCAAATCGGGGCCAAAGTGGTCTCTCTAACCACAAAAACCAAAACCCGGTGGCCACAGGCTGAAACCACACCACCCCTTGTAGAATTCTCACACAAACGCTCCTGCTATGGTTCACAATTCGCCTCGCAAAACGCCCCATAACCCAAGCTAAACACATTCCTTTCATCGTTCTCACGCATGACGACAAGTTGCTAGAAAAGTAATTAAGCTATAATCTACATGAATTACATGATGAGGAACAAGAACAAATCACATGATTAGGTAAGAAAAAGGCTACATGAACATGAATAAATAGAGCTACATGAGTCACATGAACAAGATAAATGACATGAAGCAACCTATCATAGACTTGATAACCAAAGAAAACTAAGCATGGAAATCATATTCATGGAGTATAGGACAGTCAAAAGCATAATCAGAAAGCTAGTGAGGAAGAACTCAACACAAGAAGAACAAGCAAGGGAATTTGAAAGATAAGCACTAGCTATGTTGGCACAATCAAAATCAAGAAAGAAGATTGGCAAGGGTGAAGAACACCGCTTACCTGAACCGAGACGATGCCGCGATGGCTGCTCCTCTCTTTCCTTGCCTTGCTTGCTCCCTTGCTCTCTTGCTTTCTCTTTGAGGATGAAGAAGAAGATGAAGAGAAGGTGAAATGAGAAAGACAATTCTCTGTTTCGGCCTTATTTCCTCTAGAACAGAGCTGGACCGTTAGATGCAGAATCAAGGAAATGAACGGCACAAAAAATCTGGAAAAACTCGATTTTCAGGCCGGTCACGCCCTGTGTCACGCCCGTGACACAGGGCGTGTACCATAAGCGGCGCAGAAAGTCGGCAAATCCAAGTTTATCCACATGGTACACGGCCGGGTACACGCCCGTGACGGGTCGGTCACGCCCGTGACACAGGGCGTATAGCCCGTGTCTCGACACCTCGTCGACACAAAGTGTCGACACTCGACACAACTTGACACGCCCGTGTCACAGGCCGTGTCCCCTCTCTCGACACCCGACACTCGACACTCGACACTCGACCAAGTGGGACACGGCCCGTGACACGCCCGTGTCACGGGGCGTGTACCCCATTCGTCGAGCTCAACTCGACGCAAGAAAAAAAAATTGTCGAGTCAAGGAGGTCACGCCCAGGTCACAGCCTGGGTCACGCCCGTGTCAGGGGGCGTGTCTCGCACAAAAACGACCATTTTTCCCTATTTTGAAAAATGTTCCTGTGCCGTCCTAGACCATTTTTGCCTTAAGAACTTTTTACCCCCTTTTTTTTGTTTCCTGTACCAGCAACTCACTTTCAGCAACATTTCCCGGGCGCGAAAAAGTGCAAACATTCCCTAAGAGGCCTCACTGAGTCCCCAATTTGGACTCCAGTTTGCTGGGGAATCGTGCAACTCGGCAACCAAAACAGCCACTCGCAAGCCCGCGGGAAAAACCATGCTCGAACAACGTTCAAAGCCAACGTAACGCCCATCATGCGTACGCAATCAAAAAATCCAGGGCGTTACAATCACTCCCCCTAACAAAAAGTTTCGCCTCGAAACTTTTCACGAAATCAAATACAGAAGCAAACCAAAACATGAATGCAACCAAACACCAAGTCACATACCAGCTTAACTATGGGAACAAATAAGGGTGAGCCGCCCGCATCGTTGACTCGAGCTCCCACGTCGCGCTTTCCACATCCTGATTTTTCCATAGCACCTTGACCATCGGAATCTTCTTTTTCCGCAACACGCGATCTTGGGAGTCCAATATCCGGATAGGCATCTCCACATAAGAAAGGTTTGGCGCCAACTGCGGCACCACATCCAACACTTGCTGATCATTCCGTACACATTTGCGAAGTTGGCTAACATGAAACACGTCGTGAACACCAGGAAAGTTCACGGGTAATTCTACTTTGTATGCGGATGCACCAACTCGCGCAAGAATCTTGAAGGGACCCACAAATATTGGGTCTAATTTGAGCTCTTTTCCAAACCTTTTAATCCCAACCATTGGGGAGACTTTCAAGAAAATAGAATCTCCCACCGCAAACTCTAATTCTGACCGTCGTCGATTGGCATACTTTTCATATCGCTCTTGGGCGATTCAGAGCTTCTCCCGAATAAGTCGTACGGCAACTTCCATGTCCTCGAGCGCCTCTGGGCCCAACAAAAGCCGCTCGCCAACCTCCGTCCAAAAGAGGGGAGTCCGACATCGACGCCCATATAAAGCTTCGAACGGAGCCATTTGCAAGCTTTCTTGATAGCTATTATTATATGCGAATTCCATAAGCCGCAAACGTTCATCCCATGCTCCGCCATACTCAAGAATATAGCATCGAATCATATCTTCCACAATTTGGTTTACTCGTTCTGTTTGGCCATTCGTCTAAGGATGATAAGCAGTGGAATACCGCAAATCTGTGCCCAAACCCTCTTGTAGACTCTTCCAGAAACGAGAAGTAAATCGGGAATCCCTGTCTAAAATAATATTGACTGGCACACCATGCAGTCGGATGATTTCGTTCAAATAGAGCTCCGCTATTGTCTTCATCGGGTAGTTGACCTTAAATGGTATGAAATGAGCACACTTGGTCAATCTATCCACGACTACCCACACGGAGTCATGTCCTCGTGGAGATCTTGGTAAACCTGTAATAAAATCCATTGAGATGCTTTCCCACTTCCATGTTGGAATCTCCAATGGTGTCAACTTGCCACTAGGCCTCCCATGATCAGCTTTCACCCGCTTGCAGGTATGACATTCAGCTACAAATTGCGCTATATCTCTTTTCATTCCATACCACCAGACAGTTTGTTTCAGATCACGGTACATTTTTGTTGAGCCTGGATGGTAGGCCATACTTGCGCTATGTGCTTCCCTACACACCATCTCGCGAATATCTCCAACTGCGGGAATACAAAATCGACCACGATACTTTAACGTGCCTGCACCGTCAATCGCAAAATCTGGTAATTCATCCTTTTCAGTCCGAAGAAATAAATGTAAAAGATCAGGATCATCCTTTTGATGTTGTCTTGCAAGCACCAGCCATGAAGGTTCTTCTACTGCCGAATGACTTTGCGGGTCATATTTGCCCACAGAAATATCCATCAATAGAAATTCCTCCACAAGACGGTCGACTGAAAGATGAAATAATTTCCCCGTCTTCCGACTCAAAGCATCGGCCACAACATTCGCTTTCCCCGGGTGATACTGAATGTCCACATCATAATCAGCTACATATTCCAGCCATCGACGTTGGCGCAGATTCAGTTCCTTCTGTGTGAAGACATACTTTAAACTTTTATGATCTGTAAAGATTTTGCACTGTGCACCATACAGTAAGTGTCTCCACAACTTCAACGCAAAGATCACCGCTGCGAACTCCAAATCATGCATTGGGTAGTTCTTTTCATGACTTTTCAATTGCCGAGACTCATACGCAATCACCTTTTTGTCTTGCATTAAAACACATCCAAGTCCAACGTGCGACTCATCCACAAAAACGTCATAATCTATCCCTTCCGTCGGCAAGATTAACACAGGAGCGGTACATAACCTGTTCTTGAGTTCCAGGAATGAGGCCTCACACTTGTCATTCCACTCAAACGCCGCATTATTTTGGGTTAAGCGAGTCAAAGGTGCGGCCAACGTCGCAAACCCTTCGACAAATCTGTGATAATAGCCGGCCAGTCCCAAGAAGCTTCGAATCTCCTTGGGTGTCTCCGGTCTTCTCCACTCCATGACTGCAGCAATCTTTTCGAGATCCACTGAAATTCCATGGTGATTAATGACATGACCCAGAAAAGCAACTTGAGACAACCAAAACTCGCATTTACTTAGCTTGGCAAATAACTTTTGGTCTCGCAAAGTGGCCAATACCAATCGCAGATGCTGTTCATGCTCTTCAGCACTGCGGGAGTAGACAAGAACGTCATCAATAAAAACTACCACAAACTTATCCAAGTAGTCCTTGAACACCCTGTTCATCATATCCATGAAGGCTGATGGTGCGTTGGTCAAACCAAACGACATCACCAAAAATTCAAAATGGTCATGCCTTGATCGAAATGCAGTCCGCGGAATATCAGACTCCCGGACCTTGAGCTGATGATAGCCCGAGCGGAGATCAATCTTCGAAAATACGGAACTGCCTCACAGTTGATCAAACAAATCATCGATTCTTGGCAGTGGGTACTTATTTTTAATGGTCACCTTGTTCAACTCCCGGTAATCGATGCAAAGCCGCATCGACCCATCTTTCTTCTTCACAAATAACACCGGTGCACCCCAAGGTGAAGAACTCGGCCTGATAAACCCTTTTGCCAATAAGTCATCCAATTGGGTGCGCAACTCTGATAGCTCACGCGGGGCCATTCTGTACGGCGCTTTCGCAATAGGCCGCGTACCAGGTTCCAAATCAATAACGAACTCGACATCACGATCAGGGGGAAGACCAGGAAGATCCGTAGGAAAAACATCTGAAAATTCACGTACAACAGGAATCTCCTCCAAACGCGGCAAAACAACACTAGTCCCCACAGCGGAGACAAGACAAGCAAAACAGTCGGAAACAAACAACGTCCGAACACATACCGCCGAAATCCCTGGAGAATCCTGGCAAGAATCACCATACACACTTCCTGGCTGACCATCGTCCTTGATAAAATCCAAGCGCTTCCCTCTGCACTGGATGACGGCATCATAGCGGGATAACCAGTCCATACCTAGAATGACGTCAAAATCCTCCAAATCGATCGCTTTGAAATCAGCCTTTGCTAAGAAATCGCCCAACAAAATGGGACAATCAAGAAGACCCCAGTCTGCCACCACCGAAGCACCGGAAGGAAATTTCACCAAAAACGCATTCCCCACTCGATCTGGTGTCAAATGATACCGATCCAGAAAGGTTCGCGCCACAAAAGAATGGGTCGCGCCAGAATCAAATAGAACACGCGCCCAACGGTTCTTTACCTTAAAGTTTCCTATAAGGGTATATATGCTAAGAACTACACGAAAAAGGCAGAAACAAAACAGGAACCAGAGGAATGAATCGAACCTGAGATAACCTGAGGTGACGTCTGAGCTTCCTCTGAAGAGACCACATTCAACTTCCCTTTGTCTTTATTTAAACGCGGAGGCGGAGGCAAAGCCTGGAGTGGTGCGGGTTGCAAAACAGGTTGGATCTGCGGGCACCTTGCACGAAGATGTCCTGGTCTGCCACACTGGAAGCACACCTTGTCTTTGGCCCAGCAGCGGCCCACATCATGACCTCTTCTCCCACAAAATGTACACTCCACGTCTCTGGTTGGCGCACCCTGAATGGCGTGCACCTGCTCCTTCTTTTGCATCCCCAACCGCTTGAAACATTTCTCAAACGGGTGACCGGCTCGGCCACAGAAGCTACATAGTTCCTTCTTCTTCTTTACGTCTGACTCGTGGGACAGTTTCTCTCCCACCAGCTGTCTCTTGCCCTGCCTCATCTTCTGTCCTCTTTGTTTGGCATTTTCTATAGATTCTACCTTCAACGCAGCCTCAACCGCAGTGGTGTAACTTGTCGCTCCATAAGCACTTGCGAATTGCTGCACGTCGCTGCGGAGTCCGCCAAGAAATCTCTTTACTCAGTCAGCTTCCGTCGTCACCAAGCTCGGAGCGAACCGACTTAACTTGCTAAACTCAATTTCATACTCACTCACTGTGCGTTGCCTCTGCTTCAAGTACAAGAAGTCATTCATCAGGCGGTCTCTTTCCACTGCCGGTAGAAACTTGCGCCGTAACATTTCTTTGAATGCTTCCCACGAACAGCCCGCCCCTAGGCCTTCCTTTTCTCGCAACCACCAACCTTTCGCCAACCCTTTGAGTTGATAGGCGGCAAGCATCACCTTCTGGTCCTCGGTAACGCCAGAATACACAAACATCTCTTCCAATGTGATTACCCAATCATCCAAAAGCACAAAGTCTGCTTTTCCATCATAAATCGGTGGTCCAAGTCGCTGAAACTGCGAGATGAAAGTCATCACAGGAGGAACCACAACTGGGGGTGTCACTGTCACTGAAGGAGTAGAAATCGTGGGGCCTCTGACAGTCTCTTGCCCTCTTGGTGCCAGCCCCGACATTGTTGATGACATAGCTTGGAGCTGGGACTGCATTTCCTGCACCTGCCTCGTCAAAGCCTCATTACTTTGGCGAAGACTATCCATCAGGGCATTATTCTGCGCGCCCGAAGACTCGCCCTCGGATTGGGGAGTTTGCCTCATCACTGGACGCTTCGACATTCTATTAACACGTTCACTCTTGTCAAGCTCAAACCCAACAAAACACACAACGGCTAAGTACAAACCCTACATATAACAATATGAACATCAACTGCTAACTTGCTCTGGGAGTTTGAGAATGATGGTATGCCTAACCTCAAGATGACTCACCGTCATCCCACTACCTTGTGCCTAACCAATGAATGCATGACTTTATTTGACCCAAAACCATGAGTGTACAGGTGTCATCATGTACATCTTTAGCTTGGCACGTTGTGCTCATGCAATGTTATGTTATGCGTGTTGTGCGATGCAATCTAGAAAAAGGCCTTAATGCATGCCATGAGCGGTCGTACGCATCACAATGCTATGCATCCCATACTACATAGCATTGCATGCAACGAAGAAAAGAAAATGTGCTAGTCACATCCATGTGGTAAGGTTATGCATCACATACTACAGAACCCGCACATGTTGCCCCTATGGTGGATCCATATACAACCACATATTATGCATCCCATACTACATAATATGCCCTGTATACTTCTTGTCATGCCATGAGTGTAGTGTGCGTGTGTCGGCCAAGACATACTGATGACACCTCGGTGTGTGTATGATATGATGCTTACAACCAAACCAGAAAGTTTGCCCGACCAATTGTCAAGCAAACCTCGCTCTGATACCAACTATCACAACCCGCATTTCCTCAACGAGTACATCGTATCAGAGCAAGAGGAACTACGGGTTATGATGCCACGTCGTGCAGGGGATAACTGCACACGCTCAGGCAACTCTTGACGCTTACTTTATGAGTTGAAATTCAACAGTGAAATGTAAGAAAACCTTTGGATTTAATGGACGTATCCCTCGGCCTTAGGTATCAAAACTGTATTTGTACGCGGCGGAAATACTTTGTTTATTTATGATGAGCTCCTATATGTAGTCTATAGTGATACTACTATAAGAAATCCTCTTTGTTTACGTCATTTGGAAAATACGCCTTAGTTGATCAAAACATGTATGCATGATATGCAATAATAGGTTTTTGTGTAGCTTAAAAATACCTAATGCAACCTACCATAAATCCTTCCCAAGAGCAAGAAGACATCATCCAAATGAGTCACATAGCAGTCTATTATTCATACGTCACAAGTAAAGAAAACCACCAATGGGCGCCAACAAGCTGACACGAACCCATTGGGGCACATGTATGTCTGTACAATAAAGAGAAGAACTACCTCACTAAGTATGCTCGGCTAGCTCCCAAGAAACGCCACCAACCAACCTAGCCGCTCAACCGGCTACAACCTGCACCTGAGGCATTCAAAAAAGAATACCTCAGCAATCAACCAAGCTATACAAAAGAGAGCATGAATTGCATAATCGATAAAGAAGGGGCTTACCGACCCCGTAGTAATGTTTCATATAAGTAAAAAGAATGCATAAAACAAGTGCGTACAAGTAGTAAACAATGTCATTCCAAAGTGTCAACCGCACCAAGTGCGTATAAGTTCAACAAGTCCTGCTCCACCCGCAGGAGAAAAAGGGCAATACACATGCCCAAACTCAGCATCTTACAAACAAGAAACAATCAAACGAGTGAAACATAAGCAGCGGTTAAGTTCAATTCCGCAAGAGTCTTTCGGTGGCGGCCCTAAAGTGGAACGCACCAAACAAAACCAGCCCAAATCGGGGCCAAAGTGGTCTCTCTAACCACAAAAACCAAAACTCGGTGGCCACAGGCTGAAACCACACCACCCCTTGCAGAATTCTCACACAAACGCTCCTGCCATGGTTCACAATTCGCCTCGCAAAACGCCCCATAACCCAAGCTAAACACGTTCCTTTCATCGTTCTCACGCATGATGACAAGTTGCTAGAAAAGTAATTAAGCTATAATCTACATGAATTACATGATGAGGAACAAGAACAAATCACATGATTAGGCAAGAAAAAGGCTACATGAACATGAATAAATAGAGCTACATGAGTCACATGAACAAGATAAATGACATGAAGCAACCTATCATAGACTTGATAACCAAAGAAAACTAAGCATGGAAATCATATTCATGGAGTATAGGACATTCAAAAGCATAATCAGAAAGCTAGTGAGGAAGAACTCAACACAAGAAGAACAAGCAAGGGAATTTGAAAGATAAGCACTAGCTATGTTGGCACAATCAAAATCAAGAAAGAAGATTGGCAAGGGTGAAGAACACCGCTTGCCTGAACCGAGACGATGCCGCGACGGCTGCTCCTCTCTTTCCTTGCCTTGCTTGCTCCCTTGCTCTCTTGCTTTCTCTTTGAGGATGAAGAAGAAGATGAAGAGAAGGTGAAATGAGAAAGACAATTCTCTGTTTCGGCCTTATTTCCTCCAGAACAGAGCTGGACCGTTAGATGCAGAATCAAGGAAATGAACGGCACAAAAATCTGGAAAAACTCGATTTTCGGGCCGGTCACGCCATGTGTCACGCCCGTGACACAGGGCGTGTACCATAAGCGGCGCAGAAAGTCGGCAAATCCAAGTTTATCCACACGGTACACGGCCGGGTACACGCCCGTGACGGGTCGGTCACGCCCGTGACACAGGGCGTGTAGCCCGTGTCTCGACACCTCGTCGACACAAAGTGTCGACACTCGACACAGCTTGACACGCCCTGTGACACGCCCGTGTCACAGGCCGTGTCCCCTCTCTCGACACCCGACACTCGACACTCGACAAAGCGGGACACGACCCGTGACACGCCCGTGTCACGGGGCGTGTACCCCATTCGTCGAGCTCAACTCGACGCAAGAAAAAAAATTCGTCGAGTCAAGGAGGTCACGCCCAGGTCACGGCCTGGGTCACGTCCGTGTCAGGGGGCGTGTCTCGCACAAAAACGACCATTTTTCCCTGTTTTGAAAAATGTTCCTGTGCCGTCCTAGACCATTTTTGCCTTAAGAACTTTTTACCCCTTTTTTTGTTTTCTGTACCAGCAACTCACTTTCAGCAACATTTCTCGGGCGCGAAAAAGTGCAAACATTCCCTAAGTGGCCTCACCGAGTCCCCAATTTGGACTCCAGTTTGCTGGGGAATCGTACAACTCGGCAACCAAAACAGCCACTCGCAAGCCCGCGGGAAAAACCATGCTCGAACAACGTTCAAAGCCAACGTAACGCCCATCATGCGTATGCAATCAAAAAATCCGGGGCGTTACACAAACTCTCCTCAAGCAAGAACAAACACACAAGGAAGGGATTTGTTGCTGAATCCTGGAGTGAGACTGAAGAGGAGTCAGAAGCTTCATCCAGCTCCAGTGATGATGAAGATGATGCTGAAGAGAAGGAGTTCTGCATGATGGCAATCAATACCTCTCAACACAATTCAGATGCAGAAGAGTCAGACTCAGAGACTCAACTTGAAGAGGACCAGGTAATTAGTTCATTTGATTTCAATTCAGAGGACTTTAAGTCTGAGTTTAAAACATTATGTTTAGACTTACTAAAATCTGAGAAGGAAATTATTTCTCTCAGAAATCAATTGTCTGAACATAGTTCCTTAAAATCAGAAAACCTCAAACTCTCTGAGGAGTTGGAGTGCTGTAGTGAGCAGATAGCTTCACTGAAAGGTGAGCTATCAGAGGCCAAGAAGCTTAAAGAATCCCTTAATGGGAGAAGTATCAAGCTGATGGACATCACAAGCACAGTGAACTCCAGATTCAATAGTACACTGGGCTTGGGTACTTCATCCAGCCAACCTATAGTTCTAACAACCCCAATCAAGTTTATTTCTCATAAAGGGAAGGGAGTTGTAGAGGTAGCTAGGAAAAATTCTGATCTGCCTAAGAAAACCAAGTTCCAGCAGAAATCGTCGAACGGAGCTCGACGATCGCCGAACGCAGATCGACGATCTCAGGTAAAATTGTCGAACTCAGGTCGACGATCTCTAATTCCTGAACTCTGCCACAGTCGACCGTCGAACGGAGCTCGACGATCTGACCCAAGATCGTCGAACGCAGCTCCATGATCGTCGAACAGAGATCAGAGCTCTGGAAATTCCTTCAACGGCAAATCAAAATCCAATCCTAGGGGTCCTTCATCCCAAAGCTTTAACCCTTATACTGAATGGATAATACCTCCAAGGAGATATCATCCTGAAGGTTATAAGAGTCAACCTGGGATGTCTTTTATTTCTGAGTTTAAAGGTTATCAACCTAGGCCCAAGGTAAACTGGGTCAAAAACAAGTGAATTATTTTATGTGCAGGAGAAGACCTATCCAACATCAAACCAACAATGGTATTTGGATAGTGGGTGCTCTAAGCACATGACAGGAAACTAGGACAACCTCACATCCTTTAAAGCCAAGCTTGGACCCAAAGTCATATTTGGTGATTCAAACTTTGGACAAACTAAAGGATATGGTGCAGTCCAGATTGGGACAGTGACATTCAAGAAAGTAGCCTATGTGGAAGGACTGAAACATAATTTGATCAGCATCAGTCAGCTATGTGATGAAAGCTACCAGGTGACTTTCAGTAAAGCCTTATGCAAGATCAAGTCAGAAGACAACACAACTGTGTTGACAGGTAAAAGGAAAGGTAACATCTATTTAGTAGATTTTTTTTCAACAGATATAGACATTTGCCTGTTTAATTATGTTTGTAGACCAAATGTTTTATGGCATAAGAGACTAGGACACTTAAACCTTAGAACTATTGCTAGGCTATCCAAGGACAACCTTGTTAGAGGACTACCTTCTGGCCCCTACAAGAAGGAAGGACTCTGCAGGGCTTGTCAATTAGGCAAGCAAACTAAAAATAGTTTCAAGTCACTTAATAAGAGTGATTCACCTAGGATCTTGTATCTGTTACACATGGATCTTTTTGGACCCATTACAGTACAAAGTCTAGGAGGAAAATCTTACACTTTAGTAGTTGTAGATGACTTCTATAGATTCACATGGGTGTTCTTTCTGAGGAAAAAGTCTGATAACTTTAAGTATTTGACAGAGTTTCTCAAATGCATACAGATTGAGTTCAATACTCACATTGCCCTGATCAGAAGTGATCATTGGACAGAGTTTGATTCTCTTCTTATGCAAGAGTTCTGTCAGAGTGAAGAGATCAGGCATACTTTCTCAGCTCCTAGAACTCCTCAACAAAATAGGGTAGCTGAAAGGAAAAATAGAACCCTTATTGAATCTGCCACTACATTGTTGTCAGATGTTCACCTTCCTCTATCTTTTTGGGCAGAGGCAGTGAACACCTCCAACTATATGCTGAATAGAAGTTTAATACATAAACTAAAGGGAAAGACTCCCTATGAATTACTCAAAGGGAAGAAAACTAAAGTTGATTATTTTAGAATTTTTGGCTGTATTTGTTATATTCATAATAATGACAAGAGATATTTAGCAAAATTTCAAGCTAAAGCTGATGAAAGAGTATTTCTGGGATACTCCATGATCAGTAAGGCTTATAGGGTTTATAATAAATCATCTCTTAAAATTGAGGAATCTGTTCACATATCATTTGATGAATCTAACATGTCTTTCAAGGAGAAGAATACTTCTACCATAGAACCTTTGCAGGTACATTCTCTTGTTGAAGATGTGAACAGGTTACAGATTACTCAAAAAGAGGAAGGCAGTGAAGATGAAGAAAGCATTCAACATATTGAAGAAAAATAACTTGAAGAGCCAGTTGTTATACCACAAGAGGAAACAACAACACAGGTTGGTGAACAATCAGCACCCCCTGTTGATTTAGTAACATCAAGAGACCATCCAATTTCCCAAGTAATTGGAGACATCTCAGCTGCTGTGCAAACCAGAAATCAGGTCAACCAAAACTTGTTGCACAATTGCTTCCTATCTCAAATTGAACCTCAGTCCATTCAAGATGCAGAGCAAGATCCACACTGGATCATTGCAATGCAAGAAGAGTTGCATCAATTTGAAAGGAACAAAGTTTGGGAACTAGTGCCAAAGCCTAAGGATCACTCCATTGTTGGAACAAAGTGGGTGTTCAGAAACAAATTGGATGATCAAGGAGTAATTGTAAGGAACAAGGCAAGGCTAGTTGCTCAAGGATACTCACAAGAAGAAGACATAGACTATGACCAGACTTTTGCACCAGTTGCAAGATTGGAAGCCATCAGAATCTTCTTAGCTTATGCAGCACACAAAGGCTTCAAGGTATATCAGATGGATGTAAAGAGTGCCTTTCTAAATGGAGACATCAAAGAAGAAGTCTATGTCAGACAACCTCCAGGTTTTATCTCTCAAACTCATCCTGATTATGTTTTTCAGTTAAACAAAGCATTATATGGTCTCAAACAAGCTCCTAGAGCATAGTATGAGACCCTAGCATGCTTCCTTATGGAAAATGGATTTATAAGGGGTAGAGTAGACCAAACTCTTTTCATTAGAACCCATAAGTCCCATACCCTACTAGTACAGATTTATGTAGATGATATTATTTTTGGCTCTACTGATTCAAATTTGTGCAGAAGGTTCTCCAACCTAATGCATTCTAAATTTGAAATGAGTAGCATGGGTGAGCTATCCTTCTTTCTAGGATTGCAAGTCAAACAACATGCTGAATGCATCTTTATTTCCCAAACCAAGTATGCAAATGAATTGGTCAAGAAATTTGGTATGTCTGAAGCATCTTGCATGAAAATACCCATGCCTACTAATGTTGTATTGGATGCTGATGAACATGGGAAACCTGTTGATCAGACAACATATAGAGCAATGATTGGCTCTTTACTGTACCTTACAGCTAGTAGACCAGACATAATGTTTGCTACATGCATATGTGCTAGATTTCAAGTAAGCCCTAGAGAGTCACACCTAACATTAGTAAAAAGGATTCTCAAGTATGTTAAAAGTTGTCCAAATCTAGGTCTCTGGTATCCAAAAGATTCAGCATTTGAATTAACTGGATTTTCTGATGTTGATTATGCTGGATGCAGAATTGACAGGAAAAGCACCAGTGGAACTTGTCAGTTTCTTGGTGACAGACTTGTCTCTTGGTTTTGCAAGAAACAAACATCTGTGTCAACTTCAACTGCTGAAGCTGAATATATGGCTGCAGGCAGTTGTTGTTCACAAATCTTATGGATTCAAAACCAACTCCTAGACTATGGCTACAACTTAGAGAAGTCAAAAATATTTTGTGATAACACCAGTGCTATTTCTATAGCTTACAATCCAGTCCTCCATAGTAGGACAAAACACATAGAAATTAGGCATCACTTTTTAAGGGATAATGTTGAGAAGAATAAAATTGAACTTCAATATATCCCAACTGATTTACAAAGGGGAGATATTTTCACCAAGCCCTTGGATGAAAAGAAACACACCTTCTTCCTAAATCAGTTAGGAATGTTAGATGGAGGAAGTCTATAATAAGTTCCAAGATTTTGAAACTCTAAAAATTGACCAAGACTAGGCAAACATCTTGATTTTTCTAAGTGTCTAGAGTGTATTTCTGGTCTCTGAACTGCGCTCGACGATTTTCCCCCAGATCGTCGAACGGAGATCGACGCTTTTCGAAATCGTCGACCTGAGTTCAGCGCTTCTCAGATAGTGTTCAACTATCTCTCCAGGTCAACGATCACCGAACGGCGCTCGACGATGTTGTTCTCTGAACTATCGTCGAACGAAGCTCGACGCTCTCCAATATCGTCGAACGGAGATCGACGATATTGAAGACCTTTCAGATTCCTTTAGAAGCCCCGATCGTCGAACTGAGTTCAAAGATCTTTCCTTTTCTGCGTCGAACCCTAATATAAAATTCATTTTTCGCCGTCGTTCTCCTTTTGCGCTCTCAATCTCTCTGCAAAAAATTCTCTTTCCCTCCAAACATCTCTGCACTTGGTCGTTTTGTTTATTGATTTTTGCAGGTAACAATGGCCGTCTCTGTTGCCTTTCTAGCCGTAATGAAATTCGATGCCGGATTTGATATAGACATGGAGTCCTTCAGCACCACTGATCAGGTTTTTCAAGACATTCTGGAACTGTTCAAGGAGCAGAAGCTTGTTACCATCATGTCGACAAGAATCAAGTTGGCTGCTGATGAGATTAAGGAGTGAGTCTACACTGCCCACAACCAGGACCAAAACATAGTGGTTGGTTCAATTTCTGGAACCCAGGTACCTTTGACTCCTGCTATTCTGACAGAGGTTTTTGAGTTAAGTTCTGGAAGAAATTATGTTGAGTTATCTGGAGAAGAATTTTCTGATTTACTTGCAAGAATTGGTCATTCTGAGGCAAACCCTAGCAAGCTGCTGAAAAAGAACCTAGCTGTGGAATACAGGTTTTTGGCTGATATAGTGGGAAAGGTTCTGCTGGCCAAGCATTCAGCACATGATACTATCTCTAGGTATCAGCTGTGCTTGATGGGAGCCTTAGTGGATAAGAAGCAATTAAACTGGGGAGAGTTCTTCTTTGATCTGATCAAGAAGAAAATAAACAAGAATTTTGTTAATTATGGGAGGATTCTAGGGCTCTTTCTCCACAACAGATGCCCTGCCCTGCTAGTCTCCTCTGGGATGCACATCAATGCTTCAAAGAGGCTGTTCTGTGCCCTCTTTAGCAAATGAGACAGGCAGATAGTGAAGCCCAGCAAGCCTTCTGCAAGCACAACTTCAGGCACAAGGACTGTAATAGTCTCTTCCCCTCAAGTCTCTGCCCCTGCAGAAGACTTGCCTGCTACTTATTCTCCTCCTCCAACTCTTATTCCATCTCCACCAGTCACCTCCACCACTCAAATTTCATCCACTATCATTATCTCCAGCCCATCTCCTACATCAACTCCCTCTCCAATCCCCACTCTTCCAATAACAGAAGAACTATTCCATCCATTACACCACTACCCTCAACCAGACATTGACATATCCTCCACCATTCTATCATTCAATCTTCTTGATGATGCCTTCATGGATGATTCACCTTCATCCCCTCCTGAGCCACCCTCCTCATCTACATCATACCAACAGCTTCTACAAGACATTATTGATCAACCCACCTTCCAACCCTCTATCTCCATACCACTGTCTTTCATTTCCACAATCCCCACACCTTAACCTTCCCTTCTACCATCCACCATCTCTCCACAAACATCACTTGTTGCTCCACCTCCATCCTCTACCTCTGCTCAAGTGCCTACTGAGCATGTAGATATACCAGCCCTAGCTGACCAACTGTATGAACTGATAGCTCCCAGGCTGTCACTTCTGCTGGAGACCTCCTTGGCTCCCCTTCTTCAGTCAGTTGCAGCCCTCTCTGCCAGGCTATCTTCTCTCTTTCCTTAGGCAATCCCTTCATTTGGGTGCCTTGATCCAGCTGTATCTGAATCTAGGCAGGGGGAGATGCCTAATGAAGATGTGAGATTGTTTGCTGCCATTTCTTCAGTTCCTGCTGCTACTGCTGTTACCCCAACTCAAGCTCCAGTTCCACCTCAAGTTGTTGTCTTCTCAGTGGACCTCAGGTCCTTATTATCAATTTTTGATTCAACTTTCTTCAGCTGTCTTCCAGAGAAAGTTGCAGTCCAGCCATCAGAGGATCTTTCCAAGGCCATTGTGCCCTTCTCAAGTTGTGACACCAGTGTTATAAATTCTTTTATACTTTCAGTTTATGTTGCTAGTTCTGTTGTTGCTGCTGATATTGTTGATACTGCTGATGAGTTAATCTCTAAGGATATGCAGATGACAGAGGCATATGATTTTGAGCCTTCTGTTATTCCTGTTGTTATTACTGATGCTGAGGTTCTTGTATCTGAAAGTATTTTCTCTGAATTTGTTGCTGCTCCAGTTACTGCTGATATTACTGCTGCTATATCTTCTGCAAGTATTGCTCCAAAAACTTCTATATCTGTTGTTACTACTGTTACTGCTACAACTTCTGTTGTTACTAGTATTGTATCTGCTGCTGCTACAACTACTGTTTCATCTGCTCCAACCCAATTTCAAAAAGATTATATGAAACAGATTGATGCCTTATATGATGAGCAAAGCTTTGAAAGTGATGAATTTATGACTGATTCTGATGATTCTTCTGTCACCATAGCCAGGAAAAGAAAGGCAAGGAGCAAAGCTATGAAAAGGGTGCCCCCAGCCAAAGTCAAAGACACCAATGACATACCTTACTACATTCTTCATGACTGCCCCATTACTGAACATTGGATGCAGTATTCCAAGAACCAATTGAAAGCTATGAAGAAGAAGAGGAAGTATGAGAAAGGATCTACTCAGTTTCATCATCCTCATCCTCCTCCACCACCTCCTCCTGATGCAGGTGCAGGTGGAAGCTCAGCTGCTCATTCTTCTACTAAAAGCCAAACCCCCTATCAGCCTCATGCAAGATCTCAATATAGGGGAAGCCAGTCCAGAGGTTCTCAATCAAGAAGAGGAAGTTATAGAGGAAGCCAAAGGGAATTCCAAGTCTACTCCAAAGGCTATTCAAGGCAACATCCATACTTCAGGGAAGGACAAGCTTCATCAGATACAACTTCAGGTCCTTTTCCCTACAAGTTGAAAGAAGTAGTCTCATCCAGAGCTCCTCCAGATAATCCTTCCAACAGATATGAGCCTCCAGTGCCCTTTGAATATCCAGAAAATAATCCTACTGCATGGACTGCTAGGATGAAAGAATTAGCTGCCTTAGATCAAATCAAGAAAGCTAGAGAGCAAGGTAGAGACACCTCCAACATTACTACATTGTCTGAACAAAGAAAGAAGGAACTGGAAAGATATGCCTCAAGCAAATTCTTTGATTCTGAAAGATATATGGAGCTGCATCCTGAAGCTGTGGTACCAAGGCCCAAACAACAAACATCTCTAGGTGCAGCTGATGATAGAAGGTCAAAGAAAGAAGCTCTTGATCCTAATAGAGAAATCAAACTTATAAAGAGCAAGGAGAAGGAATAATTCTGTAAGGTGACAATTATTCTGATTTCTGATTTCTATCGGGATAATATATATCTGTGATTCTGCTTGTTGTTGTTTATTGTTTCTTTGTATGTTGTTCTTTAATTTTTCCAAGTTCTATAAATAGTAATCCTAACCCAAATAGGGGGAGATTGTTGGAACACCCTATTACTAATTTGGGTCAGGATCAATATGTCTTTAGGAAACTTGTTTTTGACCTCGTGTATAGATCTAAAGGTCAATTAGAATTGAGTCTAAGGGTTAGTAGTTAGGTTTGGAAGCTGCCCTCAAGACCAACGTTTTTCAGTTTGAAGACTAAGTCATTTCGTCGAGCTCAGTACGACGAATCGTCGAACTCCAATCGACGATCTTCTAGCTCAACTTCGATGGATCGTCAAACTCCATTCGACGATCGCTGAGCTCAACTTCAACAAATCGTCGAACTCCATTCGACGATCTTCGAGCTCAGTTCGACGATCTTGACTCCAGTATTGATTCTCTATCTCTGAGCTCAGTTCGACGATAGTTGAGCTCAGATCGACGATCTCTATTGCTGTCTAAGTCCAAATCGCTGAGCTCAGTTCGACGATAGTGGAGCTCAGTTCGACATTTTTCTGAAGAGCTAAATGTTTTTCAAGATTCAAATTCAGAATAGTTAAGGAGTTATTGTCAACAATTAATTCAGAAGATTTTGTAGCCGTTTTCATTTATTCTAGACCAAGTTTCAAGGGATTATCAAGTAATGTTTCTTTGGACTTTCCCCCAGAAGACAATTGCAATTAAGGAAGTCATTTAATGACAGGCTAGCGACTATTCTTGACAGAGGATCATTTTCTATTCAGAACAAAAGGAATAAAAACACAAGATTTTTTGAATCTCATATACAGCACAGATAAGCAGAACAAGAAGCACAAGAAGAAAATATTCTCTAGACAACATCTTTCTCAACACCAATTGTTCACAAGATAAAAAAGATAAAGAGCTATGGACATTCTTTGTCTAAAAGAATTCACTCAAGAACACCATCACCAAAAAGGAGATCAACAAATCTGAAATCTTCAGATATCTTGTGTTTCAAGTGTTCAAGGTCATCATCATTCAAGACTCCAGACACCTAACATTTCAGCTGTTGCTGAAATCATCAATTGCTAGAGATCAATCTCTGAAGGCCTATCACCCTACAGCAAAGCTTCATTTCCTGAACATCTCAAGAACTCAGGGGGAGCTTTGACAACATCAAAATCCACATAGTCTTCTCAGCTGCTTTGAGAAAGAGAAGACTTCCATCACTCTCTCATCCCCATCTCTATAAAGGGTTTTTCAAACTCCCTTCAAAAGTTTGTGCTTGGTTTCTGAGCACCTTATCAAAAGCTCATTGGTGGCAAGACACCTGATCAAAAAATCTGATTTGGTTTTTGAGCACCTTATCAAAAGCTCATTGGTGCCCAGGACACCTGATCAACTCATCTTGTAGTGGATTCCTACCTAGGGTGGTAGAATAGTGGATGTACCCAAGTTTAGGGGAACCACTTTAGCTCCTTGTGTCTTCTGGCTTGCTTGTCTTTATTTTTGTTTCTGGCTGTGATTGATCTGTGATTAGTTAGGATCTGTGATTAGTTTCTTTTGTAGATTGTGATTAGATTGGTTCTGTACTACTTGCTTCCCTGTTCACTCAAATTACAACAACTGTTGTAAAAAGTTTTCAAGCACCATACTCTATTCACCCCCCCTCTAGAGTATATCAGATCTAACTCGCACTTTCAGAGGCTTTGGTTAAGCCCCTTGAGTGCTGCGGGTGCTCTTTGCTCTGCGAGAGCGGTGAAAAGCTGCGACTGATCAAGAGGGAAAGCCGACCCACGTCAAGCTGCGGTATTGACGATGTGAGCACGGGAAAAGGCTGATCTCTACTTGGTTATTATGGGAGATCGATGGGTGGCAATGCAAATCGGGGCTGCGGTCATACCCGGCTTGCTACACCACAGTGGTGGGTCGATCTAAATGCTCAATTTTACTGTGGGGATAGGACCACTGAATGGTTTGGGCGGAATGCTTACATCATGCGTGTTGTGGTGACTCGGACCGGCCAGCTAACAAGTTAATAACCCCTGATTGGCACTGTACGACTGGGATATCTGGTACACTAAGAAGGTGCCCTGAGTGCACGGAGCGTCTGGTGGATACAGGCATTTGTGATATGATTGTGATTGGTAGATTTGCTAGATTGATAGCCATGATGATGACAATGTATACATGGAAGGAACCACTGCCCCGGGTAAGGGGTAGGGTCGTTATAATTAGTCAGCTAAAGCTGACCGTTACTTTGTTTGCCGCTCTTGCTGGATATCTAATTGCAGATGCTAATGCTTGAAATGAATGAGCGGAATGGCGGCTTGCTGCTTAAGGCCCTTGAAGGCCGAGCAAAGTGTTTGGATTTCATGTGTGGCTGACCTGTGTATCGATGTACGAAGCTGTAGTTGTGTAAAGAGAAACCAGTAAGGCCTTAAGGTCGTGTATGTGTGTGTTATATACATTCCTGGTTTGGATATATAAATGTGGAGTCTATATAGTAGTGAACATTCTTTGAGTTGATTTCATGCTAACTTAAAATGCTGCGCTAGAATGTATTGAGTTAGGGTACGAGTAGATTTTGATTTCCACAAGTAATTCCGCCGCATGTCTGTGACATATAGCGTGGGGCCCCGGCCGGAACCACCGTTATATGCCACGCGACGAGTGGGGGCGTTACATATTACACGCCGGAAAAGTCGCGAGTTACTGTACATGATTGCCGGCAAGAACGAACCGGATTTTAAAATCAGGAAGAAAAATAACCCTAAGCAATATTCGTCGAGTATCATCGAGTATAGTTGAGGATACTCGCTAAACAATAAGGAATCTCGACGAATTTTACTTGGAGAAATTCAGTCCAGTATAAATTAACACTTGACGCCAAGCAGAAGAATCACTCGATGAATTTGACGAATATCAGTTAGTATACTCGACGAATTCGATGAGTATCTGCTAGAATACTTGACGCATTCGACGCCTAACCAAGTGATCTTCGACGAATTTGACTTAGAAAATCCAGAGAAGTAAAGTCGAAATGACTCGGTGAATTCAGTGTATATCGACATGTATATTCGATGAATTCAGTGAGTATCGATAGATACATTCGACGAATTCGACGAATATACAACATGATACTCGATGATTTTTACTTGACCGATTTTCCAATTGCCAGAGATTTTACCATAAGTACATATGATGAATTCTACGAGTGCTAGTAAGTATATACAACGAATTAGACGAGTATTAATGATAATACTCAACGAATTCGATGAATATGCCTTAAGATACTCGACGAATTTTACTTGGGTAAAATTCATGTTTTTCTGATTTCCTTTCCTTGACCTTCCTCGATCCTTCTCATGCACTTGAGATAGAAGGACACCCCAATAGAGATATTACACATAAGTCAACACATTGGCCTACACAATGAATCATTACATTGTATAGTCTTGTGTTTCATGACTCACTGTAACCTGACATTGAGTTGTATTTAGCAATGCAGCCCTGCAAGCACATAACTAAAACACAACATCAAATACTAACTCAATTAATCTTAGCTTAATGTGACCCTTCTTAAAATCAGGGTTGTTGTGGATACAATACCGAAAACAACGTTCCCTCATGGCCGTAGTCGGTCTTCTCTTCAAATACGAGCCACTTCATATTGCTCTATACCTCAATTCAGTCGCCATTGAATTGTGAAGGAGGATGGTCTCTTAGAGTTACAAACTCATAAGTTGGAGCAACTGTCTCATTGGGTGTTGAGTCAGGAGTTTCATCGAGAGATTCATCTATTAATCCTATCTATTAAGCACTAGGGTATTGAAGAGAGTATTCATCTCATGGCCTTATTAGCATCACTGTCTTCATCCATAGAAGTGCTGGCATTTGGTGTCAATTGAGATACACCAAGTGAATTGGTAGAGCATGGAGTATCTTCAATCAAGACCGATTTATCCATTCGCTTTGCTACTTCTTCAACCTACACATTAGGACTAAGACAAGTGTCTCTTCAAGAAACATATTAGTCTTATCAGAAGTAACATGCATTCATTCTTTAATTTTTAAAGTTATTTTGTTAAAACATCTATAAGCTTTACTAAATATAAAGTATCTTAAGAAGATAATTTCATCAGCCTTTGTCAAATTTGGTATGAAAACTTATCATTATTTATAACATAACAGATGCTTCTTGTTGGAGATTAAGGAGACCGAACAGTCTTGTTTCTAACCACAGCGGTTTGTCTCTCTCAGCAGCCTGGCGGTTTAGCGCAGCAGTCTGGCAAGGAGATGCAGCAATAGTCTGAAGTCAAGCCGCAGCGGTCTGGGATTAAGCCGCAACGGTCTGAGGATAAGCCGCAGTAGCTTGGTTGAAGCCGCAGCAACGGACAGATGGTTAGCCGCAACTGTGGTCTGATGGAAACCCGTTGTTGCAGTCTGATAGCTTGCTGGTGCTCCGGTTTGGTGGATAGCCACAACTGCGGTTAGGTGTCAACCCGCAGTTGCGGTCTGGCGGCCTGTTTTGGCGGTCTACTCTAGTTGATTGGCGGCTTTGCTGGAAGCTGGTTGTTATTCTATTGTTGGTTGTATAGTAGGCAGTTTGACAATGTCAAACCGCGTAGACCGCCCGACTTGTTTTTAGTCCCACATCGTGTGTTGTATTCTCTTACCTCCCCAAATTTCTATAAATAAATGAGCATACCTATGTAATATTTATATTTTTGGAGCAATAAAATTTGCGATTTATTTAGCTATTTGTCCATTTTACACATGGTATCAGAGCGAACCGATCCTTTGCTTCAAGAAGATCGCGGTTTGTGGTTTTAAACGCGTGGTCTCTTCCTCCAGCTTCGTCCGGCTTCTTCCGGTTTGTCCGGTTTCTTTCCCTTCCCTCCCTTCCTTCTCGTTGTGCTTGTGGCTTGCTTCCTTCCGGGCTTTTCTGTTCGCCCGGCTTTCCTTACTAACTGCCCTTCTTTGCGACTTGTTGTGTTCGCGCGGTTTCTCTTCACTGTTGTGAGTTTCGCCTTTTGGTCACGGCTTCTTCCTGGCCGATGGTGTGTTCTCACCTTGACCAGGCGGGCTCTTGCCTCTCTCTTTCTTCTTATTTGGCGCGGCTTCTATTGCTCTTGCCATCTTGGTCGCCCTTTGTTGCGACTTGGTCTGTTCGCGCGGTTTGTCGTGTGACCTATTTTGCTCCAACCGCCTTTGTTAGTCACTCTTCGTTGCGACTTATCATGCTCGTGCAACTTCTTGGCTGTTCGCGCTTTCCTCTTTTTCCAATGCGGGCTCCGCATTTTGGTCGCGACATCTTTTCTTGTCGCTGGTGTGTTGTCACCGTGACTGTGCGGTCTCTCCTTGGTTCTGTGACCTATTCTTGGTCGGTTTGTTCCCGTGCTTTGTTCGCGCGGTTGTTTGCGTGTTTTTTGTTTGCGTGGTTTGTCTTCTTAAGCCGTGCGATTTGCTGTTATTCTCTATGACCACTCTTTCTTCTTCTCTTGCTACTTTTGCTGCTGCTCAGTTTGCTTCTATAGGAAGATGGCTCGTTGATTCTGGTGCCACTAATTATATGACTGGCAATTCTCGTCTCTTGACACGAGTATTCGCTTGCCTCCGGTTCTTATTGCTGATGGATCTTCATCTCCTGTTTGTGGATCTGGAATGGTTTGTGTTACTCATTCGCTTGTGCTTCATGCTACTCTTTATGTTCCTAAGTTTTTGTGCAATCTTCTTTCTTTCACTACTCTTTACAAACAGTTGAATTATGAAGTTGTTTTTATTGCTTCCACTTGTGTTTTTCGGGACCCTCACTCCAAAGAGTTGATTGCTACGGGAACTGAGAGCGGTGACTTGTTATACCTTGATACTTCTTCTGCTTTCTCCTCCTCTTCCTTACTTCATTGACATCTTCATCTTGGGTATCCTCCTCCCCGACTTCTTTATCAACTTCTACCTAATTTACCTCAGGAGGATTTCTCCTTAATTGTGAGGCATGTCAGTTTGGCAAACATCATCGCTCTACTTTTCCCGCTAAAAATGGACGCAGTTCTTCTCGTCCTTTTAATCTTGTCCATTCGGATGTTTGGGGTCATGCTCCCCTTCCGACTGTTGGGAGAGGTAGCATGTATTTTGTTACCTTTATTGATGATTTCTCTTAGTATACATGGTTATACTTGTTACATGAACACTCTGAAATATTTTATATTTTCTTTACATTTTATACCAAGATTCGTACACAATTTGATACTCCTATTAAAATTCTTTGCACTGATAATGCTAAGGAGTATCTTAGTCATCAATTCTCGTTGTTCTGTTTAAATCATGGCATTATCCATAAAACAAATTGTCCTTACACTTCTCAACAAAATGACGTTGCTGAACGTAAAAACTGTAACGCCCCCTATCCGTCGCATAGCATATAGCAGTAGGTCCGGCCGGGGCCCGACGCCATATACCACAGACAGACCGGGTGGTTACTTATGGAAACCATCCAACCAATCTCAACGTCCTACACAGAGCATTCTAGCGGAAGCAGTTTATAAAAGTTGCAAAACAAGAACCCAGCAATAAGCATGAATGTCCACTAACATGATAATAGGAATGTTATTACAAAATACTCAAAAGTCGGCCTTAAGGCCTTACAAAATGTTTCACTTGTCTTTTACATGGTTTACAAACCTCGGCTCGCAGGCCGGCCATACATGAATAAAACATAAAACATTTCCACTTGGGCCTTCGAGGGCCAGCTTCGCAAAAAGGGCTTTAGCCCGCTATTGACCGCTTGGTCCAGCTGCACCTGCAAGCAAACAAACCACCGCACGGTGGCAAACAAAGCAACGGTCAGCAATGCTGACCAAATTATAACGATCCCGCCCCCAACTCGGGGCGGCGATGCTCCTTCCCTGCATTTCATTAGCACAAGCGAGCAATGCATATAATCATAGCCATTTCATCACAGACGTTGGCTCGTACGGCCACACGTCCCGTGCACTCAGGGCACATTCTCGGTGAACCGGTCGATGTTACGTCAATTGAAGCCATTAACATTCCGGACTCACCACCGCCACTAGACGGCCATTCCTATGAGCAATTCGTCTTCATGGTATTGGTCACGTCAATTTAAGCCATCGACCACCGAAGACTCACATCTATGCCAACGGCGAGTGCCATGTACTTTAGGTCTCTCTAACCCGAACGACATAGAGCGGGTACGGCTCCATCTAACCCGTGCTCACATCGCAACGGCAATTTAAGCCATATGCGCGGGTCAAACTTTCACCGAGTCCCATTCTAACACAAGTCACATAACCCCGTTATGTTCAAGTTGGCTCTCAGGCCACCAAGTTGGCAAGACCTCGTGTCCGCCCAGTTTTCCGGGTGCACCTTTGGGTTAGTCCCCAAGGCTCCCTGCTGCAATCTACCGTGTAGAAAAACCCGAAAACACCAAATAGCACGGAGTCTTCTCCGGCCTTATGCAATGCAACATCACCGATCCGAACTACATGTCCGGGTAGGCTTCAACCAAAATGCCTATGTCCGTTCTCGCATACGGACTCTAAACAACGGGGACTTCACATATCTACCCGAAGGAACGCCTCCAACTCTCCGCAAACTCGCGAGAGCGGGCTTCCTATGCAAAGAAAAGAGCGACTCATGCTCAAGATGAGGATCGTTACCCTTGCGGTCCTCTTTGGCGCCATCGAAAAGTAATCGGATGGAAATCACCGCACTTGCGTTGCCTCCGTGGATCCGGAGTCGGCTTGCGATTCGGAGCTCCGAAGCTCCTCCAATGGCGGATCTAGCTCCTCTTCTTCTTGCCTTAGCTTTTCTTTCTCCAAGGGTTTGGAGAGATAACAAGTGGAAAAAGTGAGGGTTTTCTAAGTCAAAACCCGGGTATATCCCTTCAGGAACAACCCCCAGCCATTGGATCCTCAGTCAAAGAAATGAACGGCTTCGATTCGGGACTGAAATGCCCAATCTGGGCCGAACACGGCCTGGCACACGCCCGTGTCCAGGGCCGTGTGCCTCATTCGCCGTCAAAATCGAATCACCTGGAACCTCACACGGGTCTCGAACACGCCCGTGTTCGAGCTGACACGCCCGTGTTCCAACTGACACGGTCGTGTAGCTGGCCGTGTACCCCATGATTTTCTCCCGTTTTCAACCCGAGCACTGCACGGGTTCTAGGACACGCCCGTGTCCTTGCCCGTGTCACCTTGACACGCCTGGGCTCCAGGCCGTGTACAAGGTCTCGGCACTTCGCGGCTAAGTGTCGACACGGGTCGACACGCCCTGCGACACGCCCGTGTCGCAGGCCGTGTGCCATGTCTCGACACACTGTCGACACCAAAGTGTCGACTTCGCGGGACGAGTGTCGACACGGGTTGACACGCCCTGCGACACGCCCGTGTCGCAGGCCGTGTGTCGTGTCTCGACACAACGTCGAAGCACTGTGTCGACTTCACGGCTAAGTGTCGACACGGGTCGACACGCCCTGCGACACGCCCGTGTCGCAGGCCGTGTGCCCAGTCTCGACACAATGTCGAGACCAAAGTGTCGACTTCACGCCTTAGTGTCGACACAGGCTTGACACGCCCTGGGACACGCCCGTGTCCCAGGCCGTGTGCCTGCAGCCAGAACTCAAACTGGCCCAAATTATTCCCCTCTGCTCCTTTGAGTTTCGGGGCGTTACAACTCTACCCCTCTTAAAAGAATTTCGCCCACGAAATTACATAAAGGGAAAAACATGTACAAACTTAAATTTGTACCTGAGCGGAACAACTCCGGATATTCGTCAAGCATCGTCTGCTCTCGCTCCCAAGAGAGCTCCTCACGACCGCAATTGTCCCACCGGACTTTGACCATCCTGATCTCTTTATTGCGTAGCCGCTTGACCTCCGAGTCCTCAATCCGCACGGGCTTGACTTTTGTCGTTAGCCCACTATCCACCGGCACTTGATTGGCCGCGATCACTTGCGTAGGCTCTTGCACCGCCTTCCGAAGCACCGAAATATGGAATACATCATGTAAACCACTTAGCTCCACAGAAAGCTTCAGCTGATAGGCCGCTTCTCCTACTCGCTCCAGAACCTCGAACGGTCCAAGGTACCTCGGGCTTAGCTTTTTCAATCGCCGCACCCGCGAGACACCCTTGAACGGCTTGATCTTCAAGTATACATAATCGCCCACAGCGAACTCCACGTTCCTGTGCTTGGCATTATAGTACTTTGCTTGCCGGTCCTGAGCGATAAGCAACCTCTCCCGAATGGTTCTCACCAAAGAAGTAGCATCATCCACTTCCGATTGCTTATACAACTTCGACTCGCCCGTTTCTAACCAAGACAACGGCGTGCGACATCTTCTACCATATAGGGCCTCGAAAGGCGCCATCTGAATACTTGCTTGGTAGCTGTTGTTGTATGCGAACTCCACCAAATAAAGGTGGTCCTCCCATTGCTTTCCAAAGTCCAAGACACACATGCGAAGCATGTCTTCCATCGTTCTATTGACCCTCTCGGTCTGCCCATCCGTTTGAGGATGGAAGGCTGTGCTAAACTTCAGCTTTGTTCCCAACATTTGCTGCACCAGCCTCCAATCATTGGACGTGAACCGCCCATCTCGGTCACTCCGATGCTGCGGGGCACACCATGAAGCCGCACTATATTATCCACATAAAGCTTCGCCAGCTTCTCCACCGGATCATCCTTCCTATGCGGAATAAAATGCGACACCTTTGTTAATCGATCGACCACCACCCAAATGGCGTCGTTCCCCTTTTGCGACCTTGGCAAACCATGCACAAAGTCCATAGAGATGTCGTCGAATTTCCACTCCGGAATAGGCAAGGACTTAAGAAATCCTCCCGGCTTTTGGCACTCCGCCTTTACCAAGGCGCAGGTTTGGCACTTCGCTACATATAGCGCCACATCCTTTTTCAAACCCGGCCACCAAAATAGTTTCTTAACATCACGGTACATCTTCGTGCTCCCCGGGTGAATCGAGTACTTGGTATGGTGCGCCTCGTACAACAACTCCGCCCGTAAACTGCCCACACTTGGGACGCACAAACGACCGTCTTTCCACAACAATCCGTCCTCCACAACGAATTGGGAATTTGACCCATCCAGAGCCTCTATCATGAACTGCTTCATATGAGCATCCATATCCAAAGCCTGCCGAATCCGATCAGCCAGGTCATATTGGACTTCAGTCCAATTCAGCACTGCTTCAGCACTAGATTGTCTATCCACACAAACAATCTCCAACGCCTCCAGCTCCTGCACCAACCGCTCATCATGCACTGATAGCCAATTCGCTTGAGCTGGGGCTCGGCGACTCAACGCGTCCGCAACCGCATTCCCTTTGCCAGGCACGTAGTGGATCTTGAAAGTATAGTCCCCCAGGAACTCCATCCACCTACGCTGCCGCATATTCAGATCTTTCTGATCTATTAGATACTTTAGGCTCTTGTGATCGGTGTAGATATCAATCTTCACACCGTACAAATAGTGTCTCCACAGCTTCAAGGCAAAAATCACGGCCGCCAACTCCAAGTCGTGGACCGGATAATTCCTCTCGTGCACTTTTAGCTGTCTCGAGCCATAAGCTATCACGCTGCCGTGCTGCAGTAGCACGCAACCCAAACCACTGCCCGAAGCATCGCTATATATCTCATAGCCTTCGGTTCCAACCGGCGAACTCAACACAGGCGCCGTGGTCAACCGACACTTCAATTCCTCAAAAGCTCGCGCGCACTCCGGCGTCCAAACGAACTTATGCTCCTTCCTCGTCAAAGTAGTGAGAGGTAGCGCTATCCGCGAGAAGTTCTCTACGAAGCGCCTATAATAACCGGCAAGCCCCAAAAAGCTCCGGACTTCTGCTACCGTAGCAAGCTCAGGCCACTCCCGTATCGCAACAATCTTCGTCGGATCCACCGCAATACCCTCTCCACTCACTATATGCCCAAGGAACGCCACTGAGGATAGCCAAAACTCGCACTTCGAGAACTTGGCATACAACTGGTTTCTCCTGAGTGTCTCCAACACCAAATGGAGATGCTTGAAGTGATCTTCCTCACTTTGCGAGTACACCAAAATATCGTCGATGAAGACGATCACAAAATGGTCTAGGTACTCCCTGAACGTCCTGTTCATCAAATCCATAAATACTGACGGCGCATTAGTCAGCCCAAACGGCATGACCGTAAACTCATAATGCCCGTATCTCGTACTAAACGCTGTCTTCGGGATATCACTCTCCCTTATCCGCAGCTGATAGTACCCAGACTTGAGATCTAACTTCGAGTACACCGTCGACCCGACTAACTGATCAAAGAGATCATCAATCCGGGGGATCGGGTACTTGTTCTTCTCAGTCAGCTTGTTTAGCTCCCGATAATCAATACACAACCTCAAGCTTCCGTCCTTCTTCTTAACAAAGAGGACCGGTGCGCTCCAAGGCGAAGAACTCGGGCGCACATACCCTTGCTCCAACAACTCTTGCAACTGTTGAACTTTCAGCTCCGCCATTTCCTTAGGCGCTAGCCGATACGGAGATCGTGACACAGGCTTTGCACCTGGCACTAGCTCGATCGTAAAATCTATCTCCCGTTGAGGCGGGGCTCCAGGAAGATCTGCGGGGAACACATCAGGGTATTCCGATACCACTGAAATACAATCCATCGCGGGCTTCGGCTTTGCAACCTCCACTAGTGTAAAGAACAGTTCTGCTCCAGCACGAACCGCCTTCACCACCTGAAGAGCAGACATCAACGTCTTGCTCGACCCCTTTAAGCCCGTAAAAGTCGTCTCACGACTTGCTCCCAGCTTTACTTCCTTGCTACCGCAATCTATATGGGCTGCTGCTCCGAGAGCCAGTCCATTCCAAATATGACGTCGAACTCCACCAACGGAAGTAAGGACGCCCGCAGGTCAAACTCCTGCTCTCCAATACGAACTTTAACTCGCAGATCCTAACCGCTCGCATCGAACACCCATTGGGCAACAACACATCCAACTTGTCCTTCGCCATCGAAGAAGGGACTCCGATGCGTGATATAAATCCTTCGGACAAGAAGGAGTGTGAAGCTCCCGTATCAAAGAGTGCTCGTGCCGGGTTTTCACAAATCAACACAAATCCTAAACAAGCAGTGGTAAGGTAACATATACATAACAAGCATATAAAGGAATTGACTTGCTATAAATTAAACCGTACCTGTCACCACGTCAGCTTGTTTAATGGCCTCCTGTTGGCCAAGATTGTAGACCCTTGGTTGGGCCGGAGCATAGTGGGATGCGGTCGACTCCACCGCCTTTCCCTTCTCTTCATAAGTGGCTCCCGGCCTCCTCTCGGACTTAGGACGTCCGCTCCAACAATCACGGGCGAAATGCCCCGTCTTGCCACAAGTAAAGCACGCGCCCGGGGTCCGACTCGTAGTCGCCCCAGAAGCGCCAGAAGGAGCTGGACCCGAAGTCCTAGGCTTCTTGAAAGACTTCCGATAGCCGGACTTTGAGGTAGTCGGCACTTTAAACTCAGATTTCTATCAACCAAGCCTTTCTTCGCCTGCACGTTCTTCATGTCCTTCTCCAAGGACCGGGCAGTATTGACCAAGGTTAAGAAACCCTGCGTCATCGGCCCCGACAGTAATAGTCTCAGCTCATCCCTCAAGCCTTCATAAAAACGATTAGTCTTGCGCTCCTCATCCATGATGGTAGAGCTCGCATAACGACTCAACCGCGTAAACTCGTGGAGATATTCATCCACGCTCCTCTCACCCTGTACCAACCTCAGGAACTCATTCTCCATTGAAATCCTCTGAGTAGAAGGGAGGTATCTTGCTAAGAACAATTCCGAGAACTCTTCCATCGGAACGTCTATCAGTTGTCTACCTCGCAGATGATGCAGCTCCAAACCTTCCCACCACATCCTCGCTTCACCGTCCAGCAGGAACGTAGCAATGGTGGTCATCTGCCACTCCTCCGTCTCCGTCGCTGTCATGACTCTCTTCACCCTAGAGAGCCAGTCTTCAGCCTGAGATGGGGTTCCCAACCCCGAGAATAACGGAGGGTTAAAGCTCATTACATGCTTCAACTGCCTCTCAGTCGCCCTCCTTGGCACTATTGGTTCTACAACCACTTGCTCCATCCTCCTCGGCTCAGCCTCTTGAAGAGGTACTTGCTCCATCACAGGAGCTGGCTGCTGCGCTTGCCTCCCAGGCTGCGCATTTATCACGGCCAACACCGCTTCAGCCACCAATCTTATATTTTCAGCCGACAAAGGTGTTGCGGGAGCAACTTCTGGTGCACTACTTGCCTCAGAACCTCGGCGTTCTGACGGCCCAACACCACTTCTGGTCACCTATAGTGGTACAAAACACCGTTAAGCGACCAAATAACATTGCAAATAGCAATTATAGGAACACGCAGGTTCCTCAAACACGAGTATTTTCATTCCTAAGTGGACATTCATGGGTTCTTTTTACTGTTATTACGATGACGCACACAATGTGCTCACCACCCCTTAAAAAGAATTCGCCCACGAATTCACTTTAAGCCCGACCAAAACCAGTAGTCTGATACCAAATTGTAACACCCCCTATCCGTCGCATAGCATATAGCAGTAGGTCCGGCCGGGGCCCGACGCCATATACCACAGACAGACCGGGTGGTTACTTATGGAAACCATCCAACCAATCTCAACGTCCTACACAGAGCATTCTAGCGGAAGCAGTTTATAAAAGTTGCAAAACAAGAACCCAGCAATAAGCATGAATGTCCACTAACATGATAATAGGAATGTTTTACAAAATACTCAAAAGTCGGCCTTAAGGCCTTACAAAATGTTTCACTTGTCTTTTACATGATTTACAAACCTCGGCTCGCAGGCCGGCCATACATGAATAAAACATAAAACATTTCCACTTGGGCCTTCGAGGGCCAGCTTCGCAAAAAGGGCTTTAGCCCGCTATTGACCGCTTGGTCCAGCTGCACCTGCAAGCAAACAAACCACCGCACGGTGGCAAACAAAGCAACGGTCAGCAATGCTGACCAAATTATAACGATCCCGCCCCCAACTCGGGGCGGCGATGCTCCTTCCCTGCATTTCATTAGCACAAGCGAGCAATGCATATAATCATAGCCATTTCATCACAGACGTTGGCTCGTACGGCCACACGTCCCGTGCACTCAGGGCACATTCTCGGTGAACCGGTCGATGTTACGTCAATTGAAGCCATTAACATTCCGGACTCACCACCGCCACTAGACGGCCATTCCTATGAGCAATTCGTCTTCATGGTATTGGTCACGTCAATTTAAGCCATCGACCACCGAAGACTCACATCTATGCCAACGGCGAGTGCCATGTACTTTAGGTCTCTCTAACCCGAACGACATAGAGCGGGTACGGCTCCATCTAACCCGTGCTCACATCGCAACGGCAATTTAAGCCATATGCGCGGGTCAAACTTTCACCGAGTCCCATTCTAACACAAGTCACATAACCCCGTTATGTTCAAGTTGGCTCTCAGGCCACCAAGTTGGCAAGACCTCGTGTCCGCCCAGTTTTCCGGGTGCACCTTTGGGTTAGTCCCCAAGGCTCCCTGCTGCAATCTACCGCGTAGAAAAACCCGAAAACACCAAATAGCACGGAGTCTTCTCCGGCCTTATGCAATGCAACATCACCGATCCGAACTACATGTCCGGGTAGGCTTCAACCAAAATGCCTATGTCCGTTCTCGCATACGGACTCTAAACAACGGGGACTTCACATATCTACCCGAAGGAACGCCTCCAACTCTCCGCAAACTCGCGAGAGCGGGCTTCCTATGCAAAGAAAAGAGCGACTCATGCTCAAGATGAGGATCGTTACCCTTGCGGTCCTCTTTGGCGCCATCGAAAAGTAATCAGGATGGAAATCACCGCACTTGCGTTGCCTCCGTGGATCCGGAGTCGGCTTGCGATTCGGAGCTCCGAAGCTCCTCCAATGGCGGATCTAGCTCCTCTTCTTCTTGCCTTAGCTTTTCTTTCTCCAAGGGTTTGGAGAGATAACAAGTGGAAAAAGTGAGGGTTTTCTAAGTCAAAACCCGGGTATATCCCTTCAGGAACAACCCCCAGCCATTGGATCCTCAGTCAAAGAAATGAACGGCTTCGATTCGGGACTGAAATGCCCAATCTGGGCCGAACACGGCCTGGCACACGCCCGTGTCCAGGGCCGTGTGCCTCATTCGCCGTCAAAATCGAATCACCTGGAACCTCACACGGGTCTCGAACACGCCCGTGTTCGAGCTGACACGCTCCGTGTTCCAACTGACACGGTCCGTGTAGCTGGCCGTGTACCCCATGATTTTCTCCCGTTTTCAACCCGAGCACTGCACGGGTTCTAGGACACGCCCGTGTCCTTGCCCGTGTCACCTTGACACGCCTGGGCTCCAGGCCGTGTACAAGGTCTCGGCACTTCGCGGCTAAGTGTCGACACGGGTCGACACGCCCTGCGACACGCCCGTGTCGCAGGCCGTGTGCCATGTCTCGACACACTGTCGACACCAAAGTGTCGACTTCGCGGGACGAGTGTCGACACGGGTTGACACGCCCTGCGACACGCCCGTGTCGCAGGCCGTGTGCCGTGTCTCGACACAACGTCGAAGCACTGTGTCGACTTCACGGCTAAGTGTCGACACGGGTCGACACGCCCTGCGACACGCCCGTGTCGCAGGCCGTGTGCCCAGTCTCGACACAATGTCGAGACCAAAGTGTCGACTTCACGCCTTAGTGTCGACACAGGCTTGACACGCCCTGGGACACGCCCGTGTCCCAGGCCGTGTGCCTGCAGCCAGAACTCAAACTGGACCAAATTATTCCCCTCTGCTCCTTTGAGTTTCGGGGCGTTACAAAAACCGCCATCTTCTGGATGTGACTTGTAGTCTTCTTACTCATATGCATGTTCCCCGGTCTTATTGGGGTCATGATGTTCTTCTCTCTTATTTTCTCATTAATCGAGTTCCATCTTCGGTTCTCGGTGGCTCGACTCCATTTTCTATCTTGTATCCTAATAAAAATCCTTTATCTCCTCGTGTCTTTGGGTGTAATGTGTTTGTTCACTCACCAGCTTCTGGTCATGACAAACTTTCTTCTTATTCTGTAAAGTGTATCTTTCTGGGTTATTGCCCGACACAAAAAGGATACTAGTGTTTTGATCATGTTCTTAGGAAACAATATGTTTCAGCAGATGTTACTTTTTTTGAAGATGTTCCGTTCTTTTCTTCTCCCTCGGTTCTTCCTTCTTCTGCTGATTCTACTTCTTCTCCTCTTGTGTCTGTACCTCTTCCTTCGCCCTCTATTTCCGATTCTCCTACTGTGTCTGATTCTTCTCCTAAGCTTCTGCCACAAGCTCTTGGGCCAGCCATCCCTTCTTCGGATGATACTGCTACTGTAGACCGAAAAAACCTTGATCTTCTAATTGCTCTTCGGAAAGGTGTTCGTTTCTGCACTCAAAATCCTCTTCATAATGTGATTTCTTATGTGTGGTTATCTCCTTCGTCTAAGTGCTTTGCTCTAGCTCTATCGACAAATGTTATTCCAGCCTTCTATAAAGATGCAATTCTTATTCCTCATTGAAAGTCTGTTATGGATGAAGAGATGAGCACTCTCACTGAATGTGGGACTTGGACTCTTGTTCTAACCCCTCCAGGCGCTGATGTGGTTGGATGTCGCTGGATCTTTGTCATCAAATTTCTTCCTGATGGTACTATTGATCGTTACAAGGCTCGGTTTGTTGCCAAAGGGTTTATGCAAACCTACGGTGTGGATTTCTTTGATACTTTCTCTCCCGTTGCTCAGATTACTACAATTGATGTTCTTTTTTCGGTGGCTGTGAACATAGACTGGGGGATGTCTCAATTGGATGTGAAAAATGACTTTCTTTATGGTGATTTACAGGAAACTATCTATATAGAGCAACCTCCTGGGTATGTTGCTTAGGGGGAGTCTCAAGTCTGTAAACTGCGAAAGGCGATCTACGGTCTTAAGCAAAGTCCCAAAGCCTGGTTTGAAAAGTTTAATGAAGTTATTTTTGTGATTGGGTTTTCTCTAAGTGCTGCAGATCATTCTTTGTTCATCCACAAAACCTCGGTTGGTCTTGCTATTCTTGCTGCTTATGTGGACGCCATTCTTTTTACATGAGATGATAGAAACAGTATTGTCATGACAAAGAAGCAACTGCTTCAACATTTTGTTACCAAGGATATAGGAGCTCCTAAGTAATTTTTGGGGATCGAGATATCTTAGAGGTCTGGTTCTATTGTCCTTTCACAGCAAAAGTATGTGCTAGATCTCTTGAAAGAGACATGCCTTCTTGGGGCTAAACCCGCTCGGACTTCTATGGCTGTCGGAGATGACAAATGTTGGAGTGAAAATTCTCTTATTCTTGAAGATGTTACTAGATACAGGCGTCTTGTGGGGAAGCTCATTTATCTAACAGTCAAAAGACCAGATATTTATAATGTAGCGAGGAAAGTGAGCCAGTTTATGCAAGCCCCCATAGAAATGTCATCTGCAGTCTGCTCTAAATATTTTAGAGTATGTAAAAGGTGCACCAGGAAAAGACTCTTGTTTTAGAAAAGAGGACATTTGAAGGTTGAGGCTTATTCTGATGCTAGCTACGCAGATGATAAGGAAGATAGAAGATCTATATTTGGTTTCTGCACTTTTGTTGGAGGTAATATAGTCAGCTGGAAGTGCAAGAAATAGACTGTAGTTGCCAGATCAAGTGCAGAAGCTGAATATAGGAGCATGACTCAGACTGCTTGCGAGTTGAAGTGGCTTCAGACACTGTTACTTGATTTGGGAGAGTTTTATGATCATCCCCTACCTATGTTTTGTGACAATAAGACAACAATATAAATTTCGAGAAATTCGGTCTTTCATGAGAGGACATAGCATATTGAGGTGGATTGTCATTTCATCAGGGATGAGATTTTGAAGAATCAGATCTGCACTCTGTTTGTTACCTCAGAGAAAGAACTAGCTAATTTCTTCACCAAACCGGTTACTTCTTTTAAGGAGATTTGTAGCAAGCTGGACATGGTGGATATATATGCTCCACCTTGAGGGGGAGTGTTGGAGTTTGAGGAGACCGAGCGGTCTTATTTCTAACCGCAGCGGTCTGTCTCGCTCAGCAGCTTGGCAGTTTAGCCCAACGGTCTGGCAAGGAGATGCAGCAGTCTGAAGTCAAGCCGAAGCAGTCTGGGCTTAAGCCGCAGCGGTCTGAGGATAAGCCACAACAGTCTGGTTGAAGCCGCAACAACGAACAGATGGTTAACCGCAACTGCGGTCTGATGGCAACCTGCGGTTGCAGTCTGATAGCTTGCTGGAGCTGCGGTTTGGTGGATAGCCTCAACTGCGGTTAGGTGTCAACCCGCAGTTGCGGTCTGGCGACCTGTTTCAGCGGTCTACCCTGGTTGATTGGCGGCTTTGTTGGAAGCTGGTTGTTGTTCTATTGTTGGTTGTATAGCGGACGATTTGACAATGTCAAATCGCGTAGACCGCCCGATTTGTTTTTAGTCCCAGATTGTGTGTTGTATTCTCTCACCTCCCCCGATTTCTATAAATAAGGAGTCATACCTATGAAATCTTTAATTTTTTGGAGCAATAAAATTTACGGTTTATTTTGCACTTTGTCCATTTTTCACACTTCTAAATATTTTTAAAATATGATATTTGGAGCCCTTCCCTTTAGTAACTCATAAAGAAATTTTTTCTTAGTCTTATGAATGAGATTACTGTTGAGAGCATAACAAGCTGTGTTAACTGCCACTGCCCAAAAGAACATATGCAAGTTAACCTCAGCAAGTAATGTTCTACTAGATTCAACAAGGATTTTTCTCTCTCAGCAACTCTAGTTGTTGAGTTCTAGGGGCTGAGAAACTGTATTTAATTTCTTCAGCGTCACATGATTCACACATCCTATGAGACTCACACTTAGTATAATAATCACATCCAATTATAACAATTGAAGTATTTAGATCATTTAAATCTGTATAAAAAAATGATGAGAGGACCTTCATTTGAAAAAAAGCAACTTCAGAAACTAGAAAGAGCTCTGAGATTTTTCGACGAGAACATGAGACCTAGATCGTTTCTCCGTTTGGAACTCGCTCCGCCCACTCTAGCCTGCACAACACCCGACACTCACTTGGACGCTTTTCTGAGCTCGGGAGAAGGCACTGGAAGGCGATCCCGCAAATTTTCGCGTGAAGACTCTCCAAGTTTTGCCGGCGCCCTCATCCAATTTTTGTGGACACTCTCTTTCATGCTTCGCGAGCTTAGTTTATTTTTTGTTTTTCATGTATTTAGAATTTGTAACAGAGCCGTGGTCTGTCACCCTCCGAGGAAACACCAGTACTTGTAAAAACTCTAAGTTAAATAGTGGATTTTGGTCCGACACCGATCCAACATTGTGGTTTTTCACCATTTTCGGGTTTTCACGATAAAAAAAGCCCCATGTCATTGATGCTGGATTTTCATTGACTGCTTCCGTGCCCGGTCCAACTCCGAGCAAATGCGGTCCGACTCTCTGGATCGGGGAAAGTTCGGGTGACCCGCAACATGTTTGATGGTGCCCTCTATTGCAGGATTTGGGATTAACACTTCAAGGATCATCCAATCAATTCTAACCGTTCATTGTATTGGGTATAGTTTTTTTTTTTAAATTCACTTGTGTTTTTGATTGGCCTTCAGAACTTTAAGGATGAACCAGGGGGAATCGGATCCCCTCGAGTTCACTTCAACTGGAGAGGATCCGATTCGCGACGGGGATTATTTCCCCCCGCATCTAACGGCGGAGCTCCACTAGCGTGTCCACTTACGGGACCCACTTTGCGGGGTCCAGCCCTACCTCCTGCTCCCCATTAGATGCGGGGGAATCATCCCGACCGCGAACTGGATCCCTTGGAGTTCCCTCCAACAGGAGAGGATCCAGTCCGAACCAGAGCGAGTTAGAGGAATTGTGCTGGATTTTGGGTTGGAGCAATGGAGTCGGAGGAAGGGTGCCTGAGCTCGTTCGTCGATCATGGGACCGTGGAGAGCCACCGGTTGTTCCTTGCACGGAGAACAGTACTTGAAATGCTCCGCGACCGTGGCTACCTCGTCGCCCCCGCAGATCTCGACCTCAGCCTCTCATCCTTCCGATCGCTATACGGAGAATACCCCGAACTTGAACGCCTCCGAATCTCCACTAATCTAGTTTCTGATCCTTCCAAAAAGGTTGTCCATTCCTCTTTATCTGAAACTGCCAATTTTCCTTATTTTTGGACGACGAGGTTTTAGGGGTTTTGCTATCAGATTGGAATTTATGATGTTTGTTTTGTTTGTAAGGTTGAATGGTTTGTTACTTTATTTTACAAAACTTTGAATTTGCGTCAAGGGATTTAAACTATTTTCTTTAATCCATTTTCTCTGCCTACTAGCTTGGTGTATCAATCTCGTGGTAAATTTAGGTCACAAATTGCCCTTCTATGATCACCTCTACCATCTAGAATGTACACCATCTGACCTACAATACATAGACATGACTCAAATTTGTGATATTGTAAGGTCTATTTTTCAGTGAGTGAGCAACTGGGCAAAGGGATAAGAAAATAGAGTAAACAATGTGAAATTAAAATTTCTTTTCAATATCATGGAGATTAATATGAGGAAAAATTGTAAATACTTGAAAAACATTTTATAGAGAATATTATATTTTAAAAATAAACAATAAATTAAATAGTGAAAAATTGTGTGGAAAATACCCTTCATCCTTGTTGACTTGTTCAACCAAATCAATGAGGATGGATCAGTCACATATTTCTAAGTTCTGATATCAATCGTCTTTCTTTTCCATTAGATGCTGTTTTGGATTACTGATCATCAACTTTCTTGATTGAAAAAAATCGCAACCATTAGTAGCATCTATGATCATGCTTGATGCGTGCTTATGAATAATTTTTGGTTTGATCCCCCAGTTAATCTTACTAATAGAAATAGGGAGTGGTGGTAAAATTTATGGAGATGCCTTCCTAAACATGGTTTGGTGTGCAAGGGCTGTAATAGGCTGATGAGAGGCTAACTTTCACTTTGGTTTATTGGCATACCATGCATTCGGCGACCCATTACCCACATCTTGACCCAACTCTATCTAAAAGAAGGATTGAGATGAACAAGGGCGCGTAGGATCCTTGAATGGCCACTAATTGGCTTGGAGACGATGTTGCTTTGAAGAGAGGAAGGCATAGAAAGGTAGCATTGTTTGAGATAGTAAATAAGGCCGTTCTGAGCTCAAAAATGACTAAATTCATCGGGTCGTACTGTAATGTACTAATGCTAGTGTTGAGTTGTTGAAAGTTGGATTACAGCAAAGTGTATTGAGGTGATGATGAAAAAAATGGTAGAATGGGGGTGGAGATATTTGAGATAAAGAAGTGGTTGCTATCGGGTGATAGAGTTGTGCATTGACAACTTGGTTATTTAGACATAGTTTGTAGATGATGTAGTTATATCTTGATGTGTTTTTGCTAATTCATCAAATTACCTACACTCTCTAGGGCATATCCGATCACATAGGAGTCAAAATTATTGTTTAAGAGTGTGGATGAGTTCTTGGAGTAGATATTGTAGCTATGATGATCATTGTAGATGATAAATTGTTATCCCCAAAGGTAATTTCACCATTTGCGAACAACTGACGTCAAGGCGTACATCTTTTAGGTGTAGTTGGAGACTCTCTACATTCAAGGAGAAAATTTATGACTTTAAAACATAAGAATGTGACCGTGCTTGGAGAACATATCACCAATGTCGACCCTTGAGGCATGAATGTTGGCAATGACTAGTTAAAGTTTGAGAGTTGGAGGGTTCATGTATGTGTTAATTCCTGTTAAGTGTGATGTAAGAAATCCAAGCATTACTGTTCTTGAGGAAGGTGTTTTTGTGAAGAGGCATCGTCAGTCGTGCGCCATTAGTGGTGTAGGCACCTATTTTAAATGTTGGCGATACTCGACAAGGCAAAGGAAACCATTGAGCGCGTGCACAAAATTTGGTTGCTCCACTTTATGATGATGGCAAATATTGAAGGGTCAACTTGGACGCAGTTGTCCGAGTGCATGTGGATGAGGTAATCTAGTTTTTGTATGATGAACAAGCAATGTGAATCACGAAGAAGCTAAAGACTTGAGCAAGATGTTCCAAGTGGGGTTATAGATGTATTGTTTATCATCAATGAAGACGAGGATGAATCAGTCGAACTATGATTGAAATGCATCGATCATGTTTGATTGAAATGTTTTAGGCATGTCCAAATGATAGGGGACCCATCCCATATGTGCGTAGATGTAGAAGGTCTTGCCATGCATGTGATTCAGTCAAAAGGTGGTGTCATGTTTGGTGAGTGTGTTCAGTGAGCACGTTCACTTAGTGTGCAATCTTCCTATCTGTGTTGTTGTGTTGTTATGGCTTAGTAACCGTGAGTGTGTGCTATCTATGAAATGTGTTCAGTTAGTGTATTTAGTGAGTGTGTGCAATCTACCTATCAATGTTAATGTGCGTACTTCTCCGCAAATGTGACTTAATGAATTTATACTAGTTATCTGAGTGTTCAATGAATTCATGAGTGTATCCAGTGAATCTATGACTACGCTTAGTAAGTATACACTATCTGCTTATCTATGTTAGTGCTTGTTTTCTGTGATAGTGGCTCAGTGACCGTGAGTATGTTCTACGAGTGCATTCAATGAACGTGCTATCTTATTAGTTGGTTGTCTTTATTTTTTTTATTATTTTGAATTTTCATTTTCCATTTTTTGGATTTATGATCTTATAGAGAACCTGAAATAGTCTCTTTCAATATTTATGCAAACAATTCAAATGTTTGAATTTAAAAAGTATGTTTGAGGGAACTTAAAATTCTATTATGTTACACCTACAGAATGAGCTACAAAAAAGTGACCCAATCAGGCAACCAGGCAATGTGCTAGTGTAAGACCTTAAAAATTTGAAAGTTTACAATGTATTTCATTTGATAAATGAATACATGATAAAGTAATGAAGTATTTGTATTATAAAGTAATTATTTACTTGCATGGTGGTGTGTGATTCATGATTATGGCTCCGTTTGGCACGGTGGTGGCGGTCGTAAACACATGGGCTAAACCGTCATTCGTTAAGGATCACCTAACAAATATCATCAGCTTGAACATAAAAGTGGATGAAGTTCCTTAGGTCGGCGTTGACGAATGACAATTTAACCCCTATGTTCATGACCGCCACCACCATGCCAAACAGAGCCTATATCAAATTTGTAATTTTCATTTAGTTTTTTGTTATCAAATTTTAAAGCATGGTTTATGGTTTTGAGTCAATATCTTTTTAAATAAGATCACATGGGGTTTCTAATGTCAAGAAAAATTATTAAAATAAGTGCACTTGCTTATTTTTAGCCAGCTCCAAATAGTTTCAAGCCCATTTTATGTGCTCAAGTTGATTTCAAGCCAAGATCGACACGGATTAATATCAATCATACTCCGCGATGGTGGTTTTGTGGTTGGCTTTATAAGTGGTGTATGTGCGGCGTGGAGGAAGGGAAATTATCGAGAACAGGTGGTGGCCAGATGGTTCGATGCAAATTTAGCCTTGATGAGGTAGGAGATGTCTATGGCTTGAATGATGGTGGAGGGATGGTGATTGATGAGGCAGACACAAACATGTGGCTGGAGGGCATGCATTAAAAAGCTCAAGTAGTGGTCCAACGGTAGCCAAGGACATGATTTGTTTGATGAAATCGTCCACATATTGGTTGAGAGTACTGGTTTGACGCACCACACATGCGTTCAATGACATTACCTGAGCAACAGTGACATTGAGTTAACGCTTTCTCGAGAGTTGACCAATTTAGAGACCATGTGATTTGACGATAGCGTTACCCAATGGACGATAGAGTCTTCCATGCCCATGAGGGTGATACGAACCTTTTGTGCTTCACTTGTGCAATGAATGTTAAAGAATTAATTTTCTCTCACATTCCATTGCATGTTATTAGAAAGTAGGAACTTCCATGTGTCGTGGTCCTCACAGAGCATGATTGGCAACCGTGGTGGTTGTTGGATCCACTAATATGACTTGGCTGGATGGACAAGGAGGTAGGAGGATTCAAAAGTAGAAAGTGGAGAGGTTGGTGCCGTGGAAGACCGTGTCTGTGTGAGTTTCTACTCCAATCCGAGCATGGTAGCGTGGATTGCTGTCATGCGCTCGTCCTTGGAATCTGTTCAGACAATAAGGACAATGAATGAATGATCCTTGAAATCGAGATGAGCTATAACCATAGCTCCCGATGAGGGGCATGCACCTATGCTATTAAAGGTGCGGCTCAGGCTCCAGACTCAGAGGTTTGTTCCTCTGTGCGCCTTATTTGTGCCTTTAGAATATAAAAGACGCGACTGAGTGAAATTTTTGTTGTAAATTTTTTCTTCAGAAATTAACAAGAAAAATAATTTAAGAACTCAATAATATTTTATTAATTTTGTGTTCATGAAAGATAATTGTGCGTTGAGGCTTAGATATGATTCAAGTGAGCACATTGATTCTATTTTTTAAAATATACAAACGATAGTAATGAATGATTAATTAGTAGACTAGATGAAAAATTTAATCGAGAAGCTGAAATGTTGTTTAATGCTGATTATTTAAAATGGATCTGGTTGCGCCTTGCCTTCGTCAGACACGCGCCTGCGCCAAGGCTCCAAGACCCATTTGCGCCTTGGTGCGCCTTGCGACTTTAATAACTAAGGCATGCACTAAAAAGAATGGTATTTGTTGTGTAACAGGGGTTCTATGTGCTGATTAGGGTTTCGATTTGGATAGAAGGGGTGGGGGGTGTTTAGATCCTTGAAGCATGTGATGTTGGTGTACTAATGTGGGTTATTATTGTTCGAATGCTGTGTTATTGGCAACCTGATTTGGACAGAACAATTTGAAACTGTGAAGTAGATCGTATCAATGGTACGATCTAGCGAAACCTTTATTTTTTCCATATGTCAGATGGTCATGCATGGATCTTTCAGACGATGAGGGAAGAAAATTGTACTGTCGGATTCCAATGTTGTTAGGGGATGTGTTTCATGCATTCATTACGCGTCAACATACCAATAGGTAGGATGATGGGGCGTAGTAACTTTGGGATCCAATTTTTATTTTTGCATTCATTCTTATCATCATATTTTATGTTATTTCATTATGATCACATTTATTTATAGGCATGGGTTGGACTAGACCATACCACACGTTCAATATTATGACTTATTTATACTCAGGTTCGTGTTTGAAACCTGCATGCCTGAGTAATAATTTTATTTAGGCCACCTTAAGGTTTTAGGGCCCCCTCTCAATTCCACCATCTCCTAGGCTCCTCCCTTTCTCCTCTCCACCATAAGACAATAATCCCCCTCAAAGGGTCGTTTTTCCTCCCTCCTTGCTCGTCTGACGCCACCTATGGTTGGCCTGTGTAAAGCAACAACCAATGTTGTTGGGCTAAACCCGCATGCAACAACCATTGCTGTGGAAGGCCGGACTCGCGAATCCAACCCCTATGCCCTAGTCGTCTGCAGGAGCATAACTCGACGGCTTAGTGCACCCGCGAGTTTGTTCTCAACACCAGCGTGATGCTTGAGAACATAGTGAAATTCCTGCAGATACTCAACCCGCTTGGCATGCCGATGTCCTAACTTGCGTTGCGAGTCTAAGTAACACAACGCTTGGTGATCGGAGTAGAGCACAAACTCCTGGGGTAGGAGATAGTGCCTCCAGTAGCGCAGTGACCTGTGTTGTCAAGGCACGCGCCTAGGCGCGCCTGAGGCGCCGGGCGCACCGGGCGCAGCCCGTCGCGCTTCAGCATGGCTGAGGCGGGCGATGTGCCCCAGGCGCACTCAGGCGCGACTCAGGCGCGCCCGGGCTCCCAGGCGCCCCAAGGGCATGCCTGGGCCTTTCAAGATGTTTTTTTCAACTTTTTTTTGGGGAGATGAGCAAGATTATGATCTTAGACTCACCCAAAACACCCATAGACACACTTGGGGGCCCAATTCGCTGAAAATCAGCGAATTGGGCGCCCAATTCGCTCAATTTCAGCGAATTGGGCGCCCAATTCGCTCAATTTCAGCGAATTGGGCGCCCAATTCGCACAATTTCATTTTCCCCCAATTTTGCGCCTCACGTGCCTCAGGCGCGCGCCTGCGCCTCGCGCCTCGCGCCTAGGCTCCAGGGCCCCTTTGCGCCTCGGTGCGCCTTGCGCCTTTAAAAACATAGGCAGTGACTGGACGGTAGCATAAAATTCTCGGTCGTAATTCGAGTATTTTTGCTTGGACTTGTTCAGTTTCTCACTAAAGTAAGAAACTGGGCGTCCTTCTTTGCTCAATACGCCACCAATACCGATATTGGACGCGTCACACGCAACCTCAAATGTGCGACTAAAGTCGGGGAGTCTCAACACAGGGGCCATAGTCAATCTCTCCTTAATTTCCTCGAATGCCCTAGTGGCCACGACGGTCCATCGAAAATCCCCCTTCCGAAGCAGCTCGTGAATGGGTCCATGATCGTACCGAATCCTTGGGCAAATCTCTTATAGAAGGTGACAAGTCCGTGGAAGCTGCGAGCCTGGATGGTCGCAGACACATGCTAGTCTCGAATGGACTTGACCTTCTCAGGTCAGCGGATACTCCTGTGGATGATATAATAAATCCCAGGAAGTGAACAGACTCAAAAAGGAAGGAGCACTTCTTCAGATTCACATACAATTTCTCCCGGCAGAGGGTGCCAAAGAGATGACTCACGTGATCGAGGTGGTCGGCCTGGGTCTGGCTATAGGTCATTATATCGTTGAAATATACTACTATAAACTTGCCAATGTAGGGCCGTAGCACCTATGTCATGACCCTTATAAAAGTGCTTAAGGGCATTCAATAGCCCAAATGAAATGACTAGCCACTCGTACATGCCATCCTTGGTCATAAAGGTCGTCTTCCACTCGTCTCGCTCACGAACTCGAATCTCATGGTATCCACTACGGAGGTCGATCTTGGAAAAGATCTGGGCACCGAACATAGTATCCAGTAGGTCATTGATGCGTCTTCGGCAAGTGTACCGGTCGCTGTCAAGTAATAAAGTTGAGGAGTTGAATCCCCGGATATCGATATCTCAAGTAGTGCAAGTAGGGAGTGTGATTTCGCTATTGAAAATGTGATTGCAAGTGTTAACGTAAACAAAAAGGGTTTTGGTTTGGATTCCTAAGTTAACAACAATAAGAAAACTATTGCAGGTCGTCGTCACCGCGTCTCTTTGGTGGATTTCTCAAGAGAGTAATACGGAAGATGGATGAGCTAATGAGGGTCGCGATCACCCTTCGCAACGCACGCTTCTAGCAATCGGTAGAACGACACAATCACAACTTGAACAAGAGAAAATCTGAAGTTCAACAACAATATCCATAACTAAAATATATCAACACTTAGACATGCTGAAATATTCAAGCTATCAATGTTCTTACACATCATTCCAACACCCAAATATGCAGAAAAAGAAATACTACAAGTGAAGGGGAAGAGAAACAACCAAACGCACGAAGGCTTTCCGAGATTCGCGGCCGGAGTCAAGGGTTGTCGGGCCTTGTCCGGGCTCGGTCTACGGATGACGTCCGGGGTCCAGAAGGGCTGTCACTTCCTTCCAATAACCCGTCTTCTTCGTGAATAATCGCTGGGCCGAATCTATCCGAAGAACTCCACAGATGCAACAACCTATGAGCTTGAAACAGAGCTTGGAGCTTGGAGATGACAATGATGGCCGAAGATGAAGCTTTTGCAAGCTCTTGGACAAGAAATGGTGGCCGGATCAACTCTCCAAGGAGGAGAGAGAAAAAGGTGGCTGGAGGGAAGATTTCCCGCTCAAAAGAGCAGAAAAGGGCGGCTACGTCGGACTGGATCGAAATCCCCCCTAAAGAAGAAGAAATCTGCGCTTTAAATAAAAGCAGGTCAGAAAAATAGGCGCGCACGGTTTGCGCACGACCGTGCTCAAACCGTGCAATATTAACTTCCAGAACAAGCCTGTAGAAGGAGAAGCGTTGACCCGTGCGTTTTACTCGCGCACGGACGTTTCCGCCCGTGCAAGAAGGAAATCGCACGGGTAGCGACAGAGCAGGAATTCAGGACACTACAGGGGAACCATGCGTTTTACTCGCGCACGGGCGCTGCCGCCCGTGCGTGAACAAAACGCACGATTAACAACAAAAAGGAACAAACAAGAAAGCTACAGGAAAACCGTGTGTTTTCTTCGCGCACGGTTACGATGAAACCGCGCGTCAACCGTGCGTGAGGATCGTCAAACTCAGCTTGATGAAATTCGTCGAGCTCAACTCGACGTTCTTCCAGCTGAACAAAATGCACGATCGGGCATAAACCGTGCACGAATAAAATGTACGACCATGCGTTTTCCTCAAAACAGAATTCCTGACTTGGGGAAAACGCACCACCTGCACCACAAAACCAAAACTGGAGCACAAGATCCCAACAACAAATATACAGCAAAGAAAACAGCAGAAAAGAGCCATGAGGAACATCATGTGCTTACCCCCAACAACAGAATGTGCAAATGCACACCCTTGAGCCAAAACAGTGCACAAAATGGTCAAGTGAAGATCTAAACAAAAATATAACTTTTCCAATTGAAAAAATAGTGCACATGCAATATAATAAGCCCAGATGAGTCTGAAAAATCCTATAAATATCAGACTCATCACACCACCAGACTTAAACATTTGCTCGTCCCGAGCAAATCATCTCTCCGTGAACTAGAAAACAGATAGCTGGCTTAGTAATTTATAAATACAGTAATGCGAGAAATCGAAAACAGCATGGGCATAAAAATATAATAGATATAATTTTAATTATGCTACAAAGTTTATAAATTTTGACAAGCGTAAATAAGTATTGTGACTACTCAAGAATAGAATATCGGAGAATCGTTCGGTCATGCGTAGGAAGAAAGTAGGCAGACCACTCAGTTGAGCATTGCCAAAGATCGGGGCTCGGGATCACCTCCAAAGAAATCCATCAATGTCGGGGACCATACGTTTGCCCGTTTACACTCTCTCCACAGCGCTAGTATGACTCAAGCGTCAATCCGTAGGGCTTTAGGGTAGAAGTGGGGTTTGAGTTTCAGTGAGGTAAAAAAAGATAAAGGAAAAGACTATGCACCAAACCCAAATGAGCTCTACTAAAAGACATCCTCTTGCCAACAATACAAGCAGTAGCACCAAGCTACCAGACTTAAACTTGAAAACACGGGCGTGCACCGGCTACCACCACAAAATCTCAAGTAGAATTTTCTATTGCATATTTCCTTTTCATTTTTCATTTTTTTTTTTACTTTTTTTTACTTTTATCATTTTCAGCAAATACAAACTTGGAAGTTCATCCACATATTCACAACGAATATCTCTATATCCACACTATAAAATGAAGATGAAAAACATTAAAGCTCAACTTGGGTGTGCTATTATGATAGGTTTTAGGGCTTTGGTGAATTATTAGTGGAGCTGAATCAACAGAAGGGCAGACACAACGGGGCTAGCGAGGATAAGACGTTAGGAACGGTACAAAACTCAAACTGCCCAAAATGAAGGCATACATCACACTCACGCTAGACTAACCGTGCACCAATGCTTCGAGAGTAGCTTGGGGCAAGTTTTTAGCCACCGAGAAAGATGATCCTTCCTCCCGACTCGAGCAATACGAGGCTAGTGACGACTACACACATTCCTACACTACCGTTCGATTGCTCCAAATTCCACAGTTTTGAGTAGTACAAACATTATTTACAAATGCAAAAAAGCATAAATCTACGAGCATAAAAAAAAATTAAATCTCTACTATTTCTACACACCATGAGTACTCGATTAGGAGCACTGCACGAGTTTCACACTACTCTATCCTAAAATCTTAAGCCAGCACCACTATTTTAAAGGTGACAAAAGAAATAAATTTGACTTGAGCCGAGCGCGGGCTTAAGATCGCGCTCATGCGGTGTATGTGCACAATGCTATCATGATAAAATAAAAACTGAAAACGAAAATACTCTTGTGGTATGCAAGTGCATCTGCAAAGTTAACTCGCGAAACTTTCCCCCACCAGACTTATACTAAACAATCTATTCATGATTTGCAATAAAAACAGAAAAATAAAAGTCGAGGGAAGAGGTTACCCCATGCTCAGCAAATGAGCATACCAGAAGATTGACGTTAATTTCAGCAGACAGTTCACGGCCCAAACGAACTCCACCTGCATAAGAGAATATCTTCAACCACGCATACTATAAGCATATAATAATAGCAGCAAAATTGAGCACATTAAAAACGATAAAATTGGGTTGTCTCCCATAAGCCATTTTCTTTACCGTCCTTAAGGTGGACCAAATACCTGTATTAGCAGTTATATAAATATTGTTCAGGGAATAAGCTCAAAACATAAAGATAAAGGTCTACAAATACACACAGCAGTAAGCAGTAAATGAAACTAGAAAAAGCAGCAAAGGAAAACCCCAGAGATCCTTCACTCCTCAGCTGAACAGTGACTTGTGATAGATCCCCCCAGTCACGCGAGATGAAGGCGAGGCGAAGGCTTTAGGGCCAAGGGAAGACGAGTCTCCCCTGCCCCTAACCTCGTCCTTCTCACGCCGACGGGCAAAATTCTGCGCCTTGCGCAGGAGCAGCTGCTTTCGTTTCAAATCCACAGAAGGAGATCGCCAGGGTGGTATGATCACACCCACCATTTCAGCAGCAAGTTTATTTTTCTCGACTGGGGGCATCCTTTCCTCACCCGCAGCGGGTGAAAGATCCGCCCAAGTTACCGGTTTAATAGTCTTACAAACTTTGTTAGAATAAATAGAAGTTTTCAAATCAGATTTCTGCACGTTTTCTAAAGGCGCGCTCAGCTCACATTTCTTCTCAACAGAATCTTGCTCCACGTCAGGTGACTCCGTCTCTATCTCTCCTTCAGCTACCGTCAACGGTTCGATCACTTTCTTAATCCGCTCGCGTTCCTTCAGTGGAAAACCTGTCTTAGCAGCACTAGACACATCGTTAGATAACGAATCATTTAATTGCAAAAATTCTCCATGTTCATTTGAACTAATATGGAGAGGTGAAGATGGTAGAGTCAGATTGACCTTAGGTGTCAAAGTGACACCACTCGCATTGAATTGCAAGGTAGCTTCACTGGCTTTCAGGAATGAGAGTCCTAAGATGAGTTCTGACATGTTACCCATAGGTCCTAACACCTGAAAGTCAGTGACCACAGCAGCCCCATTCAGAATTACTTCCACATCTTTGATCTCACCATCGGTCTTTACTACCGATCCATCCGCTAGCACTAGAGATTTCTGGACATCAGATTCGATACTTAAATTTAATTTTTCAACATCTTGCAAAGCAAGAATGTTGCAGTATGATCCAGAATCACATAGAGCTATTGTCTCTACTGCATTGATCGCACATTTGACGGCCAATCCATTATTATCGCACTCCTCCGCATCCCTAGCTCTCTTCCCTTGCTCACGGGGATTTTTCTCCGTATCACTTGGGAGGGTGCTGCGAGTACGCTCGGAGAACACTTGGGCCAATTGCCCCAGCTGTGTCTCCAAGTTCCTCATGGACGCGGTTTGAGTGGCCATATTAGCTTGGGCCATCTCAACAAACTTCTCCATCATTTCTTCCAGCGCACATTTGCGTGTACCTTGCACGTCAGATTATAACCCGTATGCGGCGGTCGCGGCTGGCTACTAGAAGCTTGAGCATCAAATTGATGCTGGCCTCCATGCCATCTTTGACCGGGAGCATTCTGATTCCATGAGAAATTGGGATGATTTCTCACATTGGGGTTATACACATTATTAAAAGGAACATTGCGATTTTGACTATTTATAAAATTCACATTTTCATCAGACATTATACCTGACGGCTCAGCAATGCTTTCTCCAGCGGTGCACTCGCAAGCATGATGGCCAGGGTTACCACAACCCTGACAAGATATGTCCATATACCGAGCTGGAGGAGGGGCCGATCTGGTCAACATATTCCTTCCATCGAAAGTGTGATGGCTCGCCTCCGATTGCTGCACCACAACGTTAAATTCAAACAAAGTCCTCACCCCTCTAGGGGCATTTCTCCGGCGGTCCAATAAGTGCTATGGGAGGCGGTATCTCGAAGTAGCCTCAATGCCTCTTCCGGAGATAAGTTCATTATCGTGCCACCAGCAGTTGCGTCGATCATTGCCCTGAAATTAGTCTCAATACCAAAATAAAATATTTCAACTAGATTCCAAGGCTCACAGCCGTGCTCTGGGCATCGACGCTGCAGTTCCGTGAATCTCTCCCACGCGTCGGATAGCGTCTCATGGTCTAGTTGCCGGAAGGTTGCAATATCCCTCCGAGCATTCACTATCTTATCCACCGGGTGGAACTTTGCCAAGAACATAGAGGACAATGCCTCCCAAGTAGTAGCGGTCCCTGGAACAATGGTATGCAGCCAGGTCTTTGCCTTGTACCTCAGCGAGAACGGGAACAACCTCAGCTTCACAACGTCGTCAGAAATTCCAGCATACCGGAATGTGCCACAAATCTCCGAGAACTCCTCCAGATGGAGCTGTGGGTCCTCACTCGACAATCCCGAGAACTGCGTATTATTCCTGATCATATTCAGGATGACGGGTTTTATCTCAAAGTGGTTCTTTACGATGGCCGACCCGAAGCCAGGGTAAACACTTCCTGCAGTCGGGGTTGTGAAATCACACATTGTCCTAACGCGTGGATGGACCACCTCTTCGCTAGCAACAACCCGTTCTCCTTGGCCATTTCCTCCTAGGCCATTATTATTCATTCTTTCTTTAGCAGCAGCAGCACGCAGGCGAGCTCGCCTCGCACGTGCAGTTTCTAGCTCAACCACAAGATCTTCAACCCTTTCACCGGAGTTGGGATCTGTCATACAACACAAAAAAATTCTTTCAAAAATACCAACAACACTTGCAATCTTTTTCAAAAGAAAAATACACACAACGGTTGCACTCCCCGGCAACGGCTCCAAAAACTTGATGCGTCTTCGGTAAGTGTACCAGTCACTATCAAGTAATAAAGTTGAGGAGTTGAATCCCCAGATATCGATCTCTCGAGGAGTGCAAGTAGGGAGGGTGATTTCGCTATTGAAAATGTGATTGCAAGTGTTAACGTAAATAAATGAGGTTTTGGTTTGGATTCCCAAGTTAACAACAATAAGAAAATTATTGCGTGTCGCCGTCACCGCGTCTCTTTGGTGGATTACTCAAGAGAGTAATACAAAAGATGGATGAGCTAATGAGGGTCGCGATCACCTCTTCGCAACGCACGCTTCTAGCAATCGCTAGAACTGCACAATCACAACTTGAACAAGAAAAAATCTGAAGTTCAACAACAATATCCAGAACTAAAATATATCAACACTTAGACATGCTGAAATATTCAAGCTATCAATGTTCTTACACATCATTCCAACACCCAAATATGCAGAAAAAGAAATACTATAAGTGAAGGGTAAGAGAAACAACCAATTGCACGAAGGCTTTCCGAGATTCGCGGCCGGAGTCAAGGGTTGTCGGGCCTTTTCCGGGCTCGGTCTAAGGATGACGTCCGGGGTCCAGAAGGGCTGTCACTTCCTTCCAATAACCCGTCTTCTTCGTGAATAATCGCTGGGCCGGATCTATCCGGAGAACTCCACAGATGCAACAACCTATGAGCTTGAAACAGAGCTTGGAGCTTGGAGATGATAATGATGGCCGGAGATGAAGCCTTTGCAAGCTCTTGGACGAGAAATGGTGGCCGGATCAACTCTCCAAGGAGGAGAGAGAAAAAGGTGGATGGAGGGAAGATTTCCCGCTCAAAAGAGCAGAAAAGGGTGGCTGGGTCGGACTGGATCGGAATCCCCCTAAAGAAGAAGAAATCTGCTCTTTAAATAGAAGCAGGTCAAAAAAATAGGCACGCACGGTCGTGCGCAAACCATGCGATATTAACTTCCAGAACAAGCCTGCGGAAGGAGAAGCGTTGACCCGTGCGTTTTACTCGCGCACGGACGTTTCCGCCCGTGCAAGAAGGAAATCGCACGGGTAGCGACAGAGCAGGAATTCAGGACACTACAGGGGAACCATGCGTTTTACTCGCGCACGGGCGCTGCCGACCGTGCGTGAACAAAGCACACGATGAACCACAGAAAGGAACAAACTAGAAAGCTACAGGAAAACCGTGCGTTTCCTTCGCGCACGGTTACGATGAAACCATGCGTCAGCCGTGCGTGAGGATCGTCGAACTCAGTTCGACGAAATTCGTCGAGCTCAACTCGACGTTCTTCCAGCTGAACAAAACACACGATCGGGCACAAACCGTGCGCGAATAAAACGCACGACCGTGCGTTGACAATGGGCTCCTCCGAGATGTCATTCCTAATGATAAGCTCGTCGAAGCGAGCCATATACTCAGCTATAGTAAGTGACCCTTGTCGTAAGTTGTGCAACTGATCGAGCAACTGGTCTCGATAGGAGGCATAAAGATACTTATATTTCAACCTCTGCTTCATATCATCCCATCAGGTGATAGGATAATAACCATCTCTCTCAACAGCTCTCTCTATCCTAATCCAGAATACTTTAGCTTGTTCGACCAGCTTCATTTTGGCAAAGCGAACACGCTCGTCGCTCATATCATTCCACTCAAATAATGACCCATGTCAAGGAGCCAAACACTGAAGACTTTTGGGTCTAGGTGCCCATCGAATGAAGGGGCGTTGAGGCGAATATGACGAGTGAGGTCGTAGGCATGGCTACCTCTCCGTGGGTTGAGGTAATCCTCAGGGTAATCATCATGAGCATAATTATATCGAGCGGGTGGGGAACCACGCTCTCTCCGACCCCGGGGATAATATTCATCACGGTGATGGTCAAGGAAATCGTGTGGGGGCACATGATCTCTGGGGTCAGGTTGACACTGACGGGGCACACGATACTCATCACGCTAGTGTGGGTGCCTATCACGAGTCGGAGCTTGTTATTGTGTGCTTGCCTTTGAGATCTCGTGACCGGCCACGAAGAAGGAGGATGCGCCGGAGGAGGCGCTATGGCTGGCGAGGAGGAGTGACGTCGATCTGCGGATGACAAATAGTTGTGGGTTGCGACTAGGTCAGAAGAGCGGGCGCGTTTTGTTGGGTAGAGAGAGATAGGAAGAGGGGAAAGGAAGAGAGAGAAAGAGATTTCTGGATTTAATTCTTGCATACCAACTAAGGCCTAGCCGACCAAATAAGTAGGTTCACAAACATGCTCCCTATTTGGGATTACGGCATATGGGCAAAATATTATTTAAAATAACACAACATAATTTAAGATAAACAAAAATAACCGGCTTCGTCACGCCTCATAACATCGCCTCCCCCGTTCGAAGACAACTTGTCCTCAAGCTGGATCGAAAGGTATTCCAGTTTTTCTCCGCCCGTCGCATCATCATTGGAAGGATCATCTACTTCAAGCCAAAATAAGCATTTGCTTCGATGTTCCGGCTTGAAATGTTTATCACAATTGTATAACAAGTCTTTCTCGCGACGCTCGACCATTTCGGGGCGGGACAAATGACGGAGGGCAGTAGGCCGCGGTGGCTCTTCCCGGATTGGTACCTTGTCAGGCAAACTGTCTAGAGAGTAGGCTTCTTGATAGTCCCGACATCCCAAGGGCGGACAATCTAATAGCTGTCGCCGTTCACAAGCCCCGACGAGGCTCATAGCCGTGCTGAGATCACGCGGCACTAGAAATTCCACATCCCAACATGACCGCTCATGAAGACCGGCGGTGAAGAGGGGAACTTGCTGCTCCGGTAAGACGGATGTTGCCCAAGATAACAGAATCTGGAATTGTTCTAAATAGGTGCCAATAGAGCTGACCTGTTTGAGGTTCACAAGGTCTTCGAGCGAGTTTCCTTTTAGAGCAGGACCAAACCACTCGATGCAGGCCGCACTGATTTCCGTCCACGAAGGGTTGGGGCGTTCCCGCATAAGTTGTGTGAACCATAATTGCGCCGGGCCAAGTGGAAGAAGGTGATGCTGATGCGTTCGTCATCTGGCGTGCGTTGGTTGGCAAAAATTTTTTTACAACGGGTAACCCAAGTAAGACATCCAGATAGTTCGTGCGTAGGCGTGGTGGTCTGTTGCTGTAGGAGCGTTGGAGTCCACCTTGCTTGTCGAAGGGTGATCGACCGTGTTCATAGGCAGAGGAGAAGGCACCCCCTGTAGGGCATCCAAGCGTGCGTTGAGGGCTTCCATTTTAGAGTTTTGAGTCGCGGTCATGGTTTAAAAGAGTTCCATGATCTTGGTGAGAGAGGGAGCACTGTTCGCCATCTGGGATAGGGCTGGACGGAAAACAGACGGTGTTGGAAGCAGGCCGGCAGAGGAGAGGTGTTGGATCCCTAGTTGGATTTAGGCTAGGTTCACTAATTAGGATGTCTGACCCACAATGTATAGCCAGGGTCATGTATTTGAGTTCTAGAGTTTAGGCTAAGTTATTAGGTTCAACCTTACATGGACCAGCTAGCAGAAGACCTCAGATTGACTCAGGACTTAGAAGAAATCAAGTTCAGTATATAAGTTCGACGTTCGTCGAACTCAGCTCAACGATCGTCGATCGCTGATCGACGAACTCAGAGTTAATTCTCTGAGTTGAGCTCGACGATATTCGAGCTCAGGTCGACGAAGTGTGGATTTCAACTTCAACACATTCTTTCCATATTACTTTCGCTGAACTCAGCTCGACGAAGACATAATCTGTGATCGACGAACTTGGACCACCGAATTTGGCAAGTTATTCACAGAATGCAGTTCGCTGTGCTCAGATCGACGAACTTGGATCTCAGGTCGACGAACAAGTTTTCTCAGGTCGACGAACAAGATTTCTCAGCTCGACGAACTTGGATCTCAGGTCGACGAAATCTGTTCTATGGTCGACGATTTCTGTTGCAGTTGCAGACTTAGAATTTTCGTCATTTTCTGTCCATATTCCATATATTATTTAGCAATAATTTCCTGAGTAATTAATGCACATATTTTCTGAATATAACCGTTATTGGCAGCATTAATTATGGTCTTTATCAGGTTAATTACTTGCTTAATTAATTGGGACAGTTGGGGAAACTCATTAAAACAAATATTCTTCTGCCGATTTTCATTCTCTAGGCAATCAACATTCAATGCAAAGAATTCAAAATTCAAAGGAGTATTTTCAACAGAGAATATAAAAGAGATTTTTTTTTCAGACGACAATAATACAGCACAGAAAACAACACAGAGAATAGACAGAAAAAACAGAAACAACACTCAGACATTCTCAATGCAGAAAACATCATGTTTTCACCTTGATATTTCTGAAGAAGAAGAACAACAACAAACACAAAATCAAGAGTCTTCCTCAACTTCAACTCCAGGAGCTTTCAAGGACAACAATCTCTGAATCAGTCAGAAGTTCCTAGATCATCTCAAATCAAGGAAGAAGACCTACACCCTGTGCATGGCTCCAAGTGATTCTGAAGGAGTCTTGATAACATCAATCCACTTGTCTTCTCTGTTGAATAGAGAAAGAGAAGACACCATCAAATCTCTCTCTCCCCACTTGTAAAAGGGTTTATTAACTCCCTTCAAAAGTTTATTTTGGTTTTTGGACACCTGATCAAAAGCTCAAAAGTGACAGTTACCTGATCAAAAACCTGCTAGTAGTTTTCTACCAGGGTGGTAGAAGAGTGGATGTACCCAAGTTGGGGAACCACTATAAAATTTCTTGTGTTGTCTGGTTGCCCCTTTTCTTGTTGTTCTTGTTGTGGCTGTGATAGACTAGTTTGCTGTGGTGTGGTAGATTACATTAGATTATCTTTTCTTTCTTTTACTTCTACTGGTATCACCTATTTTATTTACTCTGATAATATTTCAAAAACAGTCAAAAAGTTTTAACATACTCTATTCACCCCCCTCTAGAGTAATCAGATCTAACCCCTATCTTTCAAGAGGGGTTGCGGGTCTGTTGCTGCGGGGCTGGGACGGTGGACCGGAGCCGCAGAATCGTCGGGAGGAATGGCCGCAGGGCTGGGAGAAAGAGCCGACGAGCAGAGCCGGGCTTACCAGAGTGGAAGAATCGCCGGGAGAAGTGAGGGTGCGGGGCCGCTCGGTTGTGGCCGCATGGCTGAAAGAGCGTACCAGATTGAAGGTGCTAGGCCAACGTTGCGGGGTTGGGCGAGTGGAAGAAGTGTCGGGGAGTAAGCCAACGTTTGGCTCTGATACCAGATTATTGTGTGCTTGCCTTTGCAATCTCGTGACCATCCCCGAAGGAATAGGATGCGCTGGAGGAGGCGCTATGGATGGCGAGGAGGAGTAACGTCGATCTAGGAATGGCGGATAGTCGCGGGTTGCGGCTAGGTCAGAAGAGCGAGCGAGTTTCGTTGGGAAGAGAGAGAGAGAGATTGAAAGAGGGGAAAGGAAGAGAGAGAATGAGATTTCTAGATTTAATTCTTGCATACCAACAAAGGCCTTGCTGGCGAAATAAGTAGGTTCACAAACACGCTCCCCATTTGGGCTTACAACATATGAGCAAAATACTATTAAAAATAACACAACATTATTTAAGATAAACTGAAATAACTGGCGTCGTCACGCCTCATTACACTTGTCTACGTTCAATTGCAAGATGGGATTCCGCCTCGCCGGCGGTGCTGGGGCTCGGTGGAGCAATATCACGACGGTAACAGTCTACGGGAGGCTGACCATCCATCAGATGCTGGTCAAGACGAGGAGTATCGGGTTCATCGTCAAGCTTGTCATCGGGCTGTGCTGGAGTGTCCCTGACATTCTCTAACTGATCTAAATGAGGTTCACCTCAGCAAGATCATGACACACGTCATCAAACTGGGTACCTAAAGTGTCCAAACATTCTAGAATATGACGTTGAAACTCAGCAAAAGCGACACCCGAATGCGAGCTCGCCGTACGGTCGTCAGTGACTAGTGGACCTGACATACTTGCTCTAAAAATCCTACCACTACGGAGCATGCAAACGACCCGACCTATGCTCTGATACCAACTGATGTAGAGTAGGGTGTGTAGTGGACTTCTAGAATGCACGCTAGAGGTGAGTGAGGGTTGACTCCCGACTTCCCAATAATTCAAAACATGCAATACAACTCGCAATTAGGCACTAGTAATTAATTCAAACAATTAAATATCATAATTATTCATTGGATCAAATTATAAGCGAAAAATGAAATTTCTTTTTAGCATAAGGCATTGGCTTTCTTCCGTATGGAGTGCCAAAATACAAGCGCGTGTCGATTCGATCCTTCTTGCAGTTAGAGATTTATCCAGGAGCAAAATACTATAATAAACTGAACAGTCCAGGCAAACACGTAATAAGTAAACCGTAACAATGTTTTACAACCCAAAGACCAATACAAAAACACAATACGAATATTATGATTGCTGTAATAAAATGGATTGGAGTGTTGGAGGCCTACAAGTGGGGTTCCGGTGGTGGGGAGACTGGATCGGGTAAGGGGAAGTGAAAGTTTTGATTTCAAGAATAACTAATCACCTAGAGGGGGGGGGGGAATAGGTCCAATTCCAAAAACTTAAGCAACTAACCGATTAATATCACATCACAACAATCTCATCACAATCAAGACCAGCACAACACAGTACACAAAATTTTATAGTGGTTCCCCAATTGATGGGTACATCCACTTTCCCCCTTTGCCTATCTAACAGTATACTAGATTCGGCCAAACTTCCTTCTATTTTGTCAGATCTTCAGATCTTACAGCTCAGAGTCCAACCAGCTCCTACAACTCGGGCACAATCCCTACCACTCAGATCACCAAGATCCTACAACTCAAGTTCTTCCCAAGAACTCTACCTCAGAGTGACTCCACACTCATACAGCTCAGATAATACTGTCCTACGTCAGCCTTTATAACGCAAGCTTACAACTCAGGCCTTAGCCTTACCACTCAGATTCAAAATGAATCTTACAGAGAAATATTAAAGATGATGAAATACAGACACCAGAGAAAATTCTCTGTGCCTGTCTACCTGGACTGAGCAGATATCAGCCCTAACTTCTTCCTCACAACAACAAGATGATACAGAGATCTTGAAATGATGCCCGACTTGTTCTGAAATCAACTAGCAGATGAATCTGCTTCTTCTTCTTCTTCTTCTTCTTCAGAAATATCTCCTGATCTGGACTGTTCAGATTTCAGCCCTTCCTTCTTCTTTGATCCAGCAAATTGATCTTCAGATTCTGTCTCGGCTTGGATCGGGAAGAAAACTTCAGCTAGGGCACCCCTAGGCTGATTCGTCTCTCTCAGAGGATTACTCTGAACATGCTGGAATAGATGTTGATAGCACCAGCAAACTCAGAAGCCCTTCAGATTTGATCTTGAGGTTCTTGGCTTCTGCAACAATGGCAGATGAAGACGACGAAGTCCGCTTCTCGTTTCTTAATGAAAAATTAATCTAATTAATTCATTGATTATAGATCTCGATCTCTTCTGCTATTTATAATCCCGTCACATTGGCGAGATGATCGACACGTGTCTCAGTTTTAACGGTGGTTAAAACCTCAGCTATATTAACTTGAGATCCACTGTAGACTGACGACGGCGTTAATGTCGATTTACATCGAATCTGAATTTTGTTGACTTGTTGACTTTGCTGAATAAGCATCATTCTGGACTTAGCCAAAATCAACTGACTTTTCTGAAATCCTGCGTTTGACGAACTTCAAGCTTAGCTCGACGAAATCTAAACTCAGCTCGGCGAAACAGTGAAGCTGAGATCGACGAATTCTCTCAGCCCAGTTCTTTCTTCAGGTGAAGGCTGAGTTCGACGAATTCTCTGAACTCTGGTCGATGAAATCTGAACTCCGGTCGACGATTCTGATAGCCGAGTCCTTCTTGTAGGTAAAAGCTGAGATCGACGAACTCTGAACTCCGGTCAACGAAAACTAAGCTCAGCTCGACGAATGGTAGACTCAGCGATTCTGGACTTAGAAATTTCTTTAGTTTTGCATGATACCGTTGAGAGCGTTGAGTGAATATCCCTCACTCAACGCTTTTTTCCGTAGCCAAATTCTTCAGCTTTCTGCCTGATGACGTTGAGAGCGTTGAGTGTATAAGCTTCACTCAACGCATCTGGATTTAGTCGATTTTCTGCAATCTTGCGTTCTTGCTGAAGTTTGGCGTTGACAGACTCACCATGACGTTGAGTGATGAAGCTTCACTCAACACTTTTAGCTGTATGACGTTAGTGAGTTGAGCTCACTCAACGCTTTTGGAGTTAGTCCGATTTCTGCCTTGACTCAACGTTTCTAGCTGTATGGCGTTGAGTGAGTTGAACTCACTCAACGCTTCTAGACTTAGCTCGATTTCTGCCTTTGCAATACTATCGGTTTTAACTGCCTGCCTTCTCTCAACGCTATTAGCTGAATGACGTTGAGTGAGCTTGCCTGACTCAACGCTTTTGGACTGAGCCCGATTTTCCTGCCTGCCTTCTCTCAGCGCTATTAACTGGATGATGTTGAGTGAGCTTGCCTCACTTAACGCTTTTGGACTTAGCCCGATTTTCCCGCCTTCTTTCTCTCAGCGCTATTAGCTGGATGGCGTACACTTAACGCTTTTGGACTTGGACAATTTTCTGAGTTTACAGCTCCACCTTGAGTCCACATGTCATTGTCTCTTGAACTAGCTGTCCAATCATTGTGACAAAGACTAACCTGTATGCATGAACTTAACCATACATTAAATACAACTATGTCTATCTCATGGACATGTTTGACATCATCAAATCAGGACTATTGAGATCAATGAACCCAACAATCTTCCCCTATTTGAAGATGTCAAAACCACTGATCAAGCATGTCAAAACTATTGATCAAGCTTCTTTAGTCAATGAGATACACATTACACAGACAATAAAAGCATATTCATATTAAATTCAGTGAAATGAATTTTACCTAATCCCCCTGGATTTCTGCAGGATGAGTTACACCTTAGAGACCTCTTAGCTTGATCTCCCCAAGACTTTCTCCCCCTGTGTTAATGCCATGAAGGAGCTTGATCCTTTCTGATAGTCATCTTCTATCTCTCCCTTTTGAGCTTGAACAACCAAAGGTAAACATGACCTCCATCTCCTCAATCTCTCCCCCTTTTTGACCTCTTCAGATAGTCAGGAAGGAACATCAACATTCCCCTTATACAGGGCTGACTTGTATATCACTTGATGCTACTTGACAGCACTTGAAATTCAGTATCACTGGAAATTCTCTACACCACTAGAGAAGACTACTTGAAAGTCTCTAGTCCTGCAGCTGCTGATACCACTTGAGAAGAAGCATCTTTTCTCATCTTGCTTTCCACCAGGTCTGCAGAACCTGCAAAAAGGACAAACCTGTACCAAGCATAATACCTTAGGGAGTACCTGAAGCTATTCTAAGTTCAACATACCCAACTCAATTTTGAAGGTGTTGAACTTATCTTCATCTAGAGACTTAGTGAAGATATCTGCCACTTACTTGTCAGTGAAGACAAACTTTAGGCAAATGTTTTCTCTCTCAACATGTTCCATAATAAAATTGTTGGAACCAGCTTTTTGGTCCCTCCTAAAGTTCGAAACTGAGGATGCAGCCCACAAGTACTCTTCTTGAACTACCCTCCCGACGTGAGTCAGAGACCTGGAAACAGACCGATGTGGCTCAGCTCGGAGGTCCCACCTCTTTCCCGGAAGAAACTGAAGATCTTCCCCTCCCTAGCTGAAAGTCCACCTAGTGTCAACTATCTTCACCTATGGGGGAGGAATAGGTGACGTACAACGTTTTTGCGGAATTTAAGATTGTACCTGCACAATAAAAATAAACGGCACAGCACACAGAATACACATACAATTTATAGTGGTTCCCCGATTTGGGTACATCCACTTTCCCCCTTCGACCTATCTCCCAACAAGGGACGACTCGGTCACTTCTCCAACAGGATTGAAATCCAATCCTTGCACTATCGGAAGGAACCCTTCCACACGTAGGAGTCAACACTCCCACAAACCGGGTTGCACCCAACCCTTACAACACGGAACAAACGTTCCTTTACAACAAAAGTAAAACTAGAATGTACACGAGATACAAACTTCGTTTGGAGACTAAGGTGTCCCTCTTTGTTGACGACATGTTCTTGAAGTCCACAAAGAGTCCACAACCCTTGATCTCTCTTGGAGATGATCTCCCCGGAACCGGCGGCGGCAAGATGGACGACGACAAGGTTCACGGGATCGGCGACGACGACGATGTGCGGCTGCTGTACTTTAGAGATCCAAACTTCGTAGCGAAGCTAGCTAGGTCTACCAACGGTCACACTAGGATCAATCGTCTCGATCGATTCGGATGGGGAAGGTTTTCCCGATCTACAAATCGAGAGACAAGGGATCTCCGGTTAGACTCGTGAGACGCTGAGCTTAGCTAGGCTTTTGTCGCAGGAGGATCTAGGCGAAACCACGATCTACCGGCGAACAACTTGGCGCGAGCGGCGGTGGCGGCGGCGGAGCGGAAACGACGATCTAGGTCACGTCGCGGCTCGCGTATTTCGGTTTTTCTTCACTTTCTCACTGTTCAAAAATACCCATGTATTTATACACTGTAGACACTTATAATATGACCGTTGTGAGTCCCACACGTAGAAACCCGAAAACCGGTTCAAAATAGTCCAGCGGCAGAATCCGGTCCAGCAGCTTCCAGAGAAAACGCCAAGTAAAAATCGGCGAGAATCGCAGGTGATTCTCGACGAATCGGCGAGAATCAGTTAGTGATTCTCGACGATTCGTCGAGAATCACTAGTGATTCTCGCCGAATCACTTAGTGATTCTCAACGAATATTACTTGGTATTCATGATCTGCTCAGCGATGGGTTCGGCGAGAATCATTAGTGATTCTCGCCGAATCTTACTTGACACCGTTTTGAGGTAGCCGGAAAGAGTCGGCGAGAATCACTGATGATTCTCGACGATTCGGCGAGAATCACTAGTGATTCTCGCCGAATCGGCGAGAATCACTTGGTGATTCTCGTCGAATTATACTTAGACGAATTTTCGTCTTTCCACCCAAAAGCTGCTCCTTGTCTTCTCTTGCATAAACACGGCCCTGTACTTGAAAGTAAGTGCACTCCAATAGAGAGAGTACACGTAGGCCAACACACTGATCTGCTCAACGAGGGATTACGTCGTGCAGACCCGTGTATATTGACCTACTGCACCCTGACATTGGTGTGCACTTAGCGTGGAAGAACTGCAAGCACAACTTAAGAGGTTTCATCAAATACATTGTGAATTCATCTTAGCTTGACAGGTGGCTTCCTCAAATCCAGGTAATTGTGGATACAATACCCAACAATCTCCCCCTATTTGACGAAGCCAAAACCCTACTAGCTAAGATGAATAACACCAACCAGATAATATAAGCAACATTCAGAATTTAAGTATTCAGCACAAAAGAATATAAGTAATCAGATCAAGACTTGAGTCATTCACAAATTCAAATACATATACAAATATATATATATGTATATATAATCTCAGAATTGTTCATATAATAACAATAACCAATAATTGTTCTTAAGAGAGAATGACAAGCTATCAATTTTTGACTATTTTTCTTTGGCTAATTCATTCTTGAGTTTCTGAGCCAAATACTTCTTTCGTTGCCTCTCCATGTACTCTTTGGGCTTCGGATAATATCTGGGAGGAGGAACTTTATCTGCTGCCGTGTTGTTCCTGAAGAAGATGTTTCGTTTCGCTTCATACGTCTTGTGCATTTCCCACTCATACTGGCTGTATACTTCGTTTCGATTGAGTTCTCCTTTTTCTTGTAGCCAAAAGGTGTCCAAGATGATATTCTTTGAAACTGGACTCCACTTTTCGTTTCGTACTTCCTCCTCACTCAGTCTGATTCTCTTCTCAGCTAGTGTCTCCTTGGAGGTCCCTTCTTGAGCTTTTCTCTTGCCCCTGGCTTTTGCTAGGGCCTCTTGGTCAAACATGCTCCTCAGTTTAGCTTTGAAAACAGCCCTAGCATCAGCTTCACTCATGGGAACATCTGCAGCACTTACTCCCTCAGCAGCACTTACTCCCTCAGCGGCCGTAGAAGTCTCAGGAGCATGAATATCCGCAGGATTTTCAGGCAACACGACGCCTAACGCCTGTTGAAGCATCCACCAGCAGCTGTCATAGACGTATTTGTTTGACTGTTCGAAGTTGTTGATCATGACTTCTCGGAGCTCAGCCATCTTAGCTATGTATTCCTTCTCCCCCTTTTTGGCTTCGACTGCTATGGAGTTTGCATAGGAGTGCAGTGAGTCATCAATATGCTTGGTAGTTCTGGAGAATTCAGTGACCAAGGCCTGCTGATTGGCGTTGAGAGTGACCATATTACCGTCGAACTTTTGAATGTTGTTTGCTACAACATGAGCATTCTGATTCACTACGGCAAGAGTATCAGTGTTCTTTTTCAATCCGACCATAAGAAGAGTGACCGCTTGGCCGACCGCGATATACTTTTCTTCAAATTTCTTGTCCATCATGTCAAATTTATGGTTGATTTCCACCATGTTCTTGAGCATGAGATTTCCAGACTTCTTAATCCTTTTCAGCATTTTATTTTGAGCTGTTTCAAAAGAGACTTTAAGCTCATCCACTATACCTTGAATGACACTCACGGTGTGAGTGGCTAGCGCATCTCGTAATGGAAGATCCGGAGGCACTGCTTGGCCTTGCACTTCATCAGATGCACCTGTAGAGCTGGACAGGAGCACAGCCTCTAAGGGAGGAATACTGGCAGCATCTGTAGATTTCTCGAACTCCCCCTCCACTTGTGCACCAATGTTTTCAGGAATGATTTCAGGTGCGTGCTTGTCAGATGGAGGTTCAATGAGAACCTGAGTCTCCAATGCTTCATGTCCCTCATTGCCGTCTTCCTCTCCTTCATCATCCATGAAATCATCTTCATCAGCATCCTCTTCCAACTCTTTGTCAGCAGTCTCCTGTATAGCAGCTTCGGCTCCTTGATCGGTCCGGTTCAGGGCCTCCTCATGCTCCAGCACAGTTTCACTTTCTTCTTGTATTTCTGCCACAGCATCCCGGGCCATCTGGGAGATGTCAGATACTATATCAGCATGAGTGGGTAGAGTCTCCCCCTCAATTCCTGCAGTCAAAGCGTCAGGAATTTCACTGGGGATTGCTGCTGGAGATACTTCCTGTTGTTCTTCCATGGCAGCCTGCCCAGTTCGCCTCTCCCATCTGTCAAACACGCTTGAGTCCATTTTCTTTAAGTAGTGTAGAGGAACACCTTTGCTCATGTCATACTTGTCTCCATTCAGCTGATTGAGATACAGACTTATGATTCGGCCAAAGCTCGGAGATCGCAGAGTATCCTTTATCTTCTCAAACAGCAACTCCCCCCCAGTTGAACCTTTTTCTGCAAACAATAGCCACCAGGATCTTGAACATGTCTGCAGAGATATGATCATGAGAGCCTGGCTTGCAGATGAGTACTTTTCCGATTATGTCTGACAGAAGCTTCCCTTCTTCATTCATATCCTTGCGCTTTATTGACCGAGTTCCTCGTGGGAGACCACAGAATAAGAGAGTCCTGCTTTTGTCTTCTTCCTCAAGATAGTCCTCGTGCTCCGAGCTAGAGAGCTGCAGGAAGCGGGTCAGCTTGCTGGCAGACATCTTGACCTTTGCCCCAGCCACCTTGCTCTTGATAAGAGAGTCTTCATTTCGGAGTCTGGCGGTAGCGAAGAACTCCAGCACCTCTTTGTCCAAGATTTTGCACGGGTGCTCCAGGACGAATGAGAGCCCAGCCTCTTCCAGCATCAGAATGATGTTTCAGAATTCGTCAGAGGCACGAGAGAACCCGGTTCGAACTAGCTCGCAACCAGTGACCAGCCCAGCGGTTGTCCTTGGAGCCATTGTAGATCTAGGGAGAGAAGCCCTACTATACGCTTAATCAAAAAATCAAAAAGGAAGCGTCACTAGTGATCAAGTCCAAGTAAGGGTGAGGGGGTGGTTACCTAAAGGTGTAGACGAAGAGTTAGTTCGATGAAGACGAGGGACACCCGATGAGTGCACGCGGAGAAATTCCTGGAAGGAGGAATTGAAACCGGGAGAGATCGTCGGTGAGAACTTCGACGGGATTCTTGCGGGAAACCTTCGGTGATTCGACGGGATTCGGCGGGATTCGACGGATGCCTGCGCGATTCCTGCGGAGTTCTGCGGGATTTGGCGAGAACCCTACGAGAAGACGATTCGGCGAAGACCTTTGCGGGATTCGGCGGGTTTCCTGCGAAGTTCGGCGGGATTCGGAGAGTTTGCTCCTTCGGCGAGATTCGACTGATACCAGGGAGAGTTTGCTCCTTCGGCCGGATCCCTATGGAAGGTGAAGGGTCGGCGGGATTCTAAACATATAAATGTGAGTTCGGCGGGAGACTACGTGAGATTGACGGGATTTAGAATGAATTTAACGGGTTTCCGGCTTTTCCATATAAGTTAATTTAAAAATCTTCTAAATATGTGAATACTTCTTAAAGCCAATATTTGAGATTTGAACCAGCTTTTCCATACATTTCTTGATGACAATCTTCGCTAGTTTTTAGTGAGCCAATTTAAGCCTATAGATATTAGATCTCGAGTCTACCAGTGGAATTGCCGATAACTCTTTAATGATGTATCTAATCTTTGTATTTACCGTGTTGACCTATCCTGAGATGTGCACACATATATGTATAAACATAAGTATAAATGTACATATATATATATATATATATATATATATATATATATATATATATGTAAATGTGGATACAGTATGACTCAAGTCCTTGAACTGATCAAAAGTACCTGTGATTATGAGAGTTAACATTAAGTCTCTCTGACTATAACATACCAGGTGCTCGATGTGAGTATGCTTATATAGATATCACTTCTGTTATTCCAGATGCATGTTCCAATTCAGTCTTGGAACACCTACTGTCTAGTTCCCATCATATTTACGGGAACCTAGACTACCCTGCAAGAAAGAATTACCTTACCTTAGGAACCCAAATCATATTGGGTCCTAGGTTTCTGTTAGCATAAGCACTCGACTGCCTTCCTTCAGAAAACCTGTCAGGAAGGCTACCTCTGCTCAGAAAATGTGGATAGGCCCTTGCCCTTGACACAGAGGGGTTGTGCCAACAGTCGATGGCAAAGTGTCCCACTTTACCACAGCACCAACACGGGTGAATGTTGTATCGCCGTTTCTGACCTGATCTAGTGACTGAGGTAGTCACGGTCCCAGGTCTCAACGGGATAGGGCATGATCTTCTAACAAAATTTTCTCTTCCACCGTGACACGTGGAAGGGTGGAAGGAATGCATGTTGCGAGCGTCATGAGGCCGGGGAGGTGGTGCCTTCCTTTCAGGCATCCCCCTTCCTGAGGCCCCATGAAAACTTACGCCATGACTTCTAACTTCCCTATCCTGTGTCCTCGGGTGGTGAGAAGTGTTCTGTGAGCTGGTACATGCAGATTCACACCGAGTTGAGGCAGTGACAGTGAATACAAAGGGCTCAGAATGAGCTTTAAGTATTCTCTCATGGGTGGCCACGACGGCCCTTGCACTACGGGTGTCTCCACATGAGGACAGATCACCCTTGCAGTGACCACGATTGTTCCTGTGGTCATACCTGAAGGCATGATGAGTTGCCTTCCTGTTTGGAGTGGGGGGTCGGAATACCGTTTCCCCATTTCTCCACGAATTGATAATCCGGGAGATCCACCCGTTTTCTTGCTTTCTCTTTATAGCATCAACCTTGGAAAAGTTTGATACTATTCTTTTCGCATTCTCTAGACTACTCTCTAGAGCTGAGATCTTAGAGTCCTTGACCTTGTTGGACGCCAATTGGAGAACCAACAAGATCTTCAGTCGAACAATCTCTTGAGCTTGCTCCTCAGCAAGTAGGTTGCTTTTCTGAAGGGCTCTCTTCAGGGAATCAGAATCTTCTGAAGGAAAGCAGTTCCTGTCTTCAGAAACTTCAAGAGATACGGGGCAGGATGAAGAAGTTACCTGCTCTTCTGTGTTATTGTCATTAGAGCCAGTGACCATTGTCTCATCCTCATCAGAGCTGCTTTCCTCACTGGCCTCTTCAGTCTCTGACACGGACACTGGAGCTCTGATGTTGTCCGAGAGATCCATGCCTTCATCTTCAGAGGTGAGGACCCTCACATAGGCTTCATCCTCTGGTTGACAGCAGATCCCAGCTTTCTCTGACCCCCCCATCAACTCTGAGATCATCACCCACATAGATTTAGCCGTCCTACATTTTTCCAATCTAGAGCGAGAAGCTCCAGACCAGATATCCAAGATAATTTGACGAATCCTCTTGTACAAGTTAAATAGTGACAGTTCCGTCTCTGACATCTCTGCAATGCACTTGGGCACTTCGATGTTCTTTCCAGAGCAGGAGGTCTTCATAGGAATAAAAGGACCCTCTTTCAGGATGAAAGATGCTCGAGGATCGATGACCTCCAAGTGATATGACACCCTCATCCTCCAGACGGGATAATACTCCTTTGTACATGCGGGGAGTCTTAGTGGCGATATCTCATAATCCAGCTCCATGCTTCTGACACTGGTGGCAGGATACTACTCAAGGTGTAAACCTTTTTGATGAGTAACCTCCCTCTGATACCACTTGAAAGTCCACCTAGTGTCAACTATCTTCACCTATGGGGGGGGGGGGGAATAGGTGACGTGCAGCGTTTTTGCGGAATTTAAGATTGTACCTGCACAATAAAAATAAACAGCACAGCACACAGAATACACAGACAATTTATAGTGGTTCCCCGACTTGGGTACATCCACTTTCCCCCTTCGACCTATCTCCCAACAAGGGACGACTCGGTCACTTCTCCAACAGGATTGAAATCCAATCCTTGCACTATCGGAAGGAACCCTTCCACACGTAGGAGTCAACACTCCCACAAACGGGTTGTACCCAACCCTTACAACACGGAACAAACGTTCCTTTACAACAAAAGTAAAACTAGAATGTACACGAGATACAAACTTCGTTTGGAGACTAAGGTGTCCCTCTTTGTTGACGACGTGTTCTTGAAGTCCACAAAGAGTCCACAACCCTTGATCTCTCTTGGAGAGGATCTCCCCGGAACCGGCGGCGGCAAGATGGACGGCGGCAAGGTTCACGGGATCGGCGGCGACGACGATGTGCTGCTGCTGTACTTTAGAGATCCAAACTTCGTAGCGAAGCTAGCTAGGTCTACCAACGGTCACACTAGGATCAATCGTCTCGATCGATTCGGATGGGGAAGGTTTTCCCGATCTACAAATCGAGAGACAAGGGATCTCCGGTTAGACTCGTGAGACGCTGAGCTTAGCTAGGCTTCTGTCGCAGGAGGATCTAGGCGAAACCACGATCTACCAGCGAACAACTTGGCGCGAGCGGCGGCGGCGGCGGCGGAGCGGAAACGGCGATCTAGGTCACGTCGCGGCTCGCGTATTTCGGTTTTTCTTCACTTTCTCACTGTTCAAAAATACCCATGTATTTATACACTGTAGACACTTACAATATGACCGTTGTGGGTCCCACACGTAGAAACCCGAAAACCGGTTCAAAATAGTCCAGCGGCAGAATCCGGTCCAGCAGCTTCCAGAGAAAACGCCAAGTAAAAATCGGCGAGAATCGCAGGTGATTCTCGACGAATCGGCGAGAATCAGTTAGTGATTCTCGACGATTCGTCGAGAATCACTAGTGATTCTCGCCGAATCACTTAGTGATTCTCAACGAATATTACTTGGTATTCATGATCTGCTCAGCGATGGGTTCGGCGAGAATCATTAGTGATTCTCGCCGAATCTTACTTGACACCGTTTTGAGGTAGCCGGAAAGAGTCGGCGAGAATCACTGATGATTCTCGACGATTCGGCGAGAATCACTAGTGATTCTCGCCGAATCGGCGAGAATCACTTGGTGATTCTCGTCGAATTATACTTAGACGAATTTTCGTCTTTCCACCCAAGAGCTGCTCCTTGTCTTCTCTTGCATAAACACGGCCCTGTACTTGAAAGTAAGTGCACTCCAATAGAGAGAGTACACGTAGGCCAACACACTGATCTGCTCAACGAGGGATTACATCGTGCAGACCCGTGTATATTGACCTACTGCACCCTGACATTGGTGTGCACTTAGCGTGGAAGAACTGCAAGCACAACTTAAGAGGTTTCATCAAATACATTGTGAATTCATCTTAGCTTGACAGGTGGCTTTCTCAAATCCAGGTAATTGTGGATACAATACCCAACACTAGCCAATGCTGAGCTAGGTGCCTGTGAGAAAGAAAGTGGAAAGGTTCAACAACCATCCCAGACACCTTATCGGTCTATTTATAGGCCTCTGAATCTGATCTACAAATATCCCTTCTGAACTAACCTGAAATGACCAAAATACCCTGGGCTGAGTCTGCCAATAGCCAAAATACCCTGGGCTGAGTCTGCCAATATCGGGCTATACGCAGGCCTCCAGGGGTAAAAGTGTAAAATTGCCTGGGGCAAAAAGATAAAATCTCTCTTGAGGATAAAAAGATAAAAACATCTCTTCTCCCATGTGGCGAGTGGGGAAAATGACTGACGGGCGAGACGACCCCACTGTCCGTCTCGCCGACCTCTCGCTCTATAGGCCATCTCGCCTCCTAGAGCCATCTCGCCCCACGGGGCGTCTCGCCTACTTCAGAGAACCCCCCATTTCGCCTCCTGGAGTTGGGCCTCCTGGTCTCACTTGCTTATCAAATTCATCTCGCCAGCCTCTCCTTTTCGCTCTTTGAGCCACCTCTCGCGAGTCCAAGGTTGTACACAATCCCCGCTCTTTTCGAGGTTGCCCTAACCTCGGAAAGAAAAATCCAACCGAGGCTCGCGACGCTGGGATTCGTTTATGAGAATCTTTGGTGGCCCCCCCCTCTGGGGTCTATAAATAGGAGTTCCCACCTCCCCTTAGGGTGCCCCTTTTTATCTCCCTTCACTTCTTCGACCCTCAGCATGTCTCATAGCCAGAGTTTTCGCGAGCGCCTCGCGATGGTGCGAAAGCAAAATAAAGCCAACATGGCCGCCCTGTTCCCGGACCTGGGGCGTACTCCTTCCTAAGCCCCTCCATCCTCTCGCCTGAAGAAGGCGAAGGCCGCCTGCCCTCACCTCTCGGCCGACGCGACCTCCTCTGCACCCTCGACAACTGATAGTCTTCCTCCCGCATCTCCCGGGGAGAGACGGGTAATTTCTGATTCTTCCTCTCACCTCTTTTCCTCTTTCGTCTTACCTGTTGATCACGCTTTTTCAGGGAAATCTCGCTGATTCCCCTATGCCTGCAAATCCTCCCGACGTTACCTGCGAATCTTATCAGCGCGCCGACTCGCCCGAGGCATCCTCCCCACCCCTCACGCGGAAAGAAAACCTCTTTCGAGTTGTGGGAAACCCTCGTATCCCAAGTAAGAAAACTCACCCTCTCTGGTTTCACTCCAATTCGTATTCCTGCATCCAACCCATGCGAGATCACCGGGTTAACCTCTGTAATCCCGGCGCATGGCCGCGAAATCATCCTTCATTATGATTTTTTGCTCTTTCTGCGCAGACATCCAATTTGAATCCGATGCTGAGGACGCTCCCGCGTCTCCTCCCGTCTCGCCTCTTCCACGCCCTGATGAGATCGAAGATTATCTGGGTGATCCAATGGACACCCTGGAGCTGAAGCGACGGACGACTAGGATGTTCCGCAAGTACACGCATATCATCCGCGAGATGGAGCTGGAGAAGCAGGCTTCTGATCGGCGCATGGACTGGCTAGAAACTGAGTGCAATCGCCTTTCTGCCGAGATAGAGGCCGACGGCGTAATGGATGGGACAGACCCCCAAGCTATCCTAAACGAGACGGACGAACACCTCCGTCTCGCGCGTCGCGGCCTGGTCGCCGCCCGCGCATTTCATCTACCTGGCCGCCCTCCTTGCGCGGGAGGTCGGGATGGCCGTTGGAAATGGGTCAAGAATTAAGCGGCCGCAACCCCGTCTCGCCTTCTGAAGGCTCTCCTGTATCTTTATTACCGACTTAATTATGTTACTTATTAATTTGCATAAAACTCCTTGGACGAGATGCTTTCCCCGCGCGGGATGAAATAATTTATCATTATGATGTTTTGTCTACCTGTCATGTCGTGCCGGGTTTCTCATCATTGCTGTGATTAGCTTATTTTCCATTTAATTAATCTGTCATTATTATTTTGACTCCTCGAAAAAGCCGCCGCGTCGCTTCCGCCTCTTGGGTTCTTGAGAGAGAGAGAGAGAGATAAAGAGAGAGAGAGGGGAGAAGATGAACCGTTAGGTTGCCTCTTTAGTTTCCGTCTTTTCGTTTTCCCGCTCAGTCTCCTCTCTCTCCTCTCTCTTCCCTATTTGCTATAAATACCCTTCTTCCGGATCCAGACACTTTCACGCCTTCATTACTGTTCTTCGCTATTTCCGTGATCGGGGCTTCCGCCTACTTCTCTTCTTCTCAGCACCTCTCGCGTCCCGCTTTCCCTTCCATATTTTCTTCTCTCCTATTTCTTCCTCCTCGCCGGCTATGGGAAAGAAGAGGGTAGAAGAAGGTGAGGGCCGCAGCCGCTGCGGGAGGCGATTCACGGATCATGATTTCCCTCTCGGCAGGCTACCAGAGGACGAGTACACTCGCTTCGCCAGCGAGTTTCTTGCTGATGGCTATCTATCTCACCCACCCAAAGTTGGCGAGTGCATTAATACCTTTTACCCCAACGAATTAGCCTTCCCCGTCTCGCACTTCGAGGCGGGGCTGAGGCTCCCTCTCTGGCAGGAGGTTAAATTGGTCTTCAAGTACTTCGGGGTCGTTCCCGCTCAGTTCAATCCCAACGCGATCTCAATGCTGGTCGCTTTCGCCGGCTACTTGCGGCGAGAGCGCATTGAATTCAGCTTGACCGTCTTTCGCAAGCTGTTCATCTACCACGCGAAAGACGATGGTGTTTCCTACTTCACCGGCCAAGGCCTGAAGGTGTGCGAGACGCCAAACAAAAACCATCACTGGCTGACCCGCTTTGTTTTCATTCGCGGGGACTTGGGAGCCATCCCTCTCGCCCCGGTGGCCCCTGCCGAGTGTTACTACGAAACTCCCAAGGTTGGAGGTGTCGAGAAGGTTCTCTGCGACTTCTTTGCAGAGAAAAACTTCGTGGTCAACTTCCTCAGGCGGGACCTCGACTCACTTCCTGCTGTCTTTCCCGGCGAAGGTATACTCCTGCCCCCTTAGCATGGTACTCAACCTTTTGTTTTATGCTGACTATTAACCTGCTCAGGGGAGTGGACCGTCCCTGTCCACCCTCCTTACCAGAGCAACAGGGGTCTCGCCCTGGCGAGTATGGCGGCGGAGGCCGCAAAGGAGACACTGACCCCCACTCCAAAGAAAATGCCTGGGGACTAGGACACCGCTTCTCGGCACAGCCCAAAGAAAAGGGTGAAGAAGTCGGTGTCCTTTAAGAAAGAGAAGAAAAAAGCCGCCCACAAAGAGAGGAGGGAGCTATCGGGGTCCATGTCCCCCATTTCTGTAGGAACTCCCTCACCTCGCCAACTAGCCGTCTCGCCTACCCGCGAGACGGTCTTGTCAGAACCAACTGCCACCACCACTGTCCAACCCGCTGGGCTCCCCCCCGGCGAGGCTTGCTCCTCTAGCCACCCGGCTCCCTCCTCGCACCCCAATTATAACATGGGGCCTGTGACGGATGACGCTGCCGACGAGCCGGTACTTTTATGGGAGAAGGACACCAACAACGTGTTGGTGTCCACCCTCCTTCCCTCCTGGAAGGAGCAAGACCCGCCCACCAGTCACGCCTTCTCCCTTGGCTACGGGCTGTATGGTGGCCTCGGCATTGAGCCTGCAGATAATGAGGTGTCGCGAGACCTCATTCTAAAGAGCGCCCATGCCCAGTTTCGCTCAATGGAGCTGTCGCACCGGGTCTCGCGCCGCTTGGTCTTTAACAATAAGAAGTGGAAAGAAGCGGAGGCCAGTCTTGTAGCGGAATGCGAGAAGTCCAACAACCTCGAGAAGCGGCTGGCCGTCGCCGACAATCTCCTGGCGCAAAGCAAGGGCGGTGTGGTAAGCTTCTCAATCGTCGCTTCGCCAATCTCACTCGCTAGCCATTATGGTCCTTTATTGACTAAGTCTTCCCGCAGGATGCCGAGACTGCCGACCGGATGCGCTCGCACATTGAGGCACTGGAGGGAGAGAACAAGAGATTGAAAGATGAAAATATCCGCCTCCGGGACAGCGCGACACCTCCTTCAGACCAATTTCCAGTTCCTTCTCGCTACTCCGTGGACGAGGTCGATGCCCTCTGCCGAGATTCCAACATCAAGACAGCGGAGCTCGTTCTCAAGATGATGGAGCTGGGGGTGGTGCGTGATGATGCCAAGACGGTTGCCGTCCGTGACCTGGTCCCCCGTTTATATGGCGAGACGGACGACAATTCATCCTCCAGCGGCGAGGAGTAAGGAGACGTCAGTGCCAGAGACTTACCCCCCCTTTTTTTGTCTTGCCCTGTACTTGTAATTATTCATGATATAGATATTTCCTCTGCGATAATGATGAGTTTTCTGTGATGACCCAAGGAAATTTTATAATTAACCTTTTTATGTTATTTTCCTGCGCTTTTCCCTCCGCCATTTTTCCTGAGTCCAAAATGCTAGACCTTGGGTCTCTTTGCCTCTACCTCACGCGAGATCGTCAAACTCTTAGCTCTCGTCTCACCGCGAGATCAACCCGCGCTGTCAGCCTTGGAGATCCACCGCTCCTCATGACAGGTCCCTTCTTTTTATACTAGGCCTGCGCCTTAGACAAGGAAGACCCACTCGCTCCGGGCGAGACCCCCCCTGCCGAGTGCCGGCCAGAGGTCCTCCTTGGCCTAATCTCCAATTCTTCCATTTTCTAGGAACTCTCTACCAATTTCCTGATAAATATGAACACTTCTCTCCGTGAGCTCTAACAACTTGACTTGCCCCCGAGCGTGCCTACAACCTTGCTAGCTGGATGAGAGCCTGGTCAGCGGGTCTGCTCGGGGTCTCCTCTCCAAAACACCTCCAACCACCGAGTGAGTCTACAGGCCTGCCCGCTAGATGAGAGCCTGGTCAGCGGGTCTGCTCGGGGTCTCTTCTCCAAAACACCTCCAACCACCGAGTGAGCCTACAGCCCTGCCAGCTAGATGAGAGCCTGGTCAGCGGGTCTGCTCGGGGTCTGCTCTCCAAAACACTTCCAACCACCGAGTGAGCCTACAGCCCTGCCAGCTAGATGAAAGCCTGGTCAGCGGGTCTGCTCGGGGTCTCCTCTCCAAAGCACCTCCAACCACCGAGTGAGCCTACAGCCCTGCCAGCTAGATGAGAGCCTGGTCAGCGGGCCTGCTCGTGGTCTCCTCTCCAAAGCAACTCCAACCACCGAGTGAGCCTATATCCCTGCCAGCTAGATGAGAGCCTGGTCAGTGGGTCTGCTCGGGGACTCCTCTCCAAAACACCTCCAACCACCGATTGAGCCTACAACCCTGCCAGCTAGATGAGAGCCTGGTCAGCGGGTCTGCTCGGGGTCTCCTCTCCAAAACAACTCCAACCACCGAGTGAGCCTACATCCCTGCCAACTAGATGAGAGCCTGGTCAGCGGGTCTGCTAGGGGTCTCCTCTCCAAAACACCTCCAACCACCGAGTGAGCCTACAGCCCTGCCAGCTAGATGAGAGCCTGGTCAGCGGGTCTGCTCGGGGTCTCCTCTCCAAAACACTTCCAACCACCGAGTGAGCCTACAGCCCTGCCAGCTAGATGAGAGCCTGGTCAGCGGGTCTGCTCAGGGTCTCCTCTCCAAAACAACTCCAACCACCGAGTGAGCCTACAGCCCTGCCAGCTAGATGAGAGCCTGATCAGCGGGTCTCCTCGGGGTCTCCTCTCCAAATCACCTCCAACCACTGAGTGAGCCTACAACCCTGCCAGCTAGATGAGAGTCTGGTCAGCGGGTCTGCTCGGGGTCTCCTCTCCAAAACACCTCCAACCACCGAGTGAGCCTACAACCCTGCCAGCTAGATGAGAGTTTGGTCAGCGGGTCTGCTCGGGGTCTCCTCTCCAAAACAACTCCAACCACCGAGTGAGCCTACAACCCTGCCAGCTAGATGAGAGCCTGGTCAGCGGGTCTGCTCGGGGTCTCCTCTCCAAAACAACTCCAACCATCGAGTGATCCTACAGCCCTGCCAGCTAGATGAGAGCCTGGTCAGCGGGTCTGCTCGGAGCCTCCTCTCCAAATCACCTCCAACCACCGAGTGAGTCTACAACCCTGCCAGCTAGATGAGAGCCTGGTCAGCGGGTCTGCTCGGGGTCTCCTCTCCAAAGCACCTCCAACCACCGAGTGAGCCTACAGCCCTGCCAGCTAGATGAGAGCCTGGTCAGCGGGTCTGCTCGGGGTCTCCATGTTCCTCTTCCTCCCTTGATGCCATGAAAAAAGACACATGCACTCTCATCATATCAGAAGGGCACATCAAAATTGCAAGTATTGTACAACAATAAAAAATGTAATGAACAAAAAGTGTTATGGGTAGAATCTCTTTAAATCATCACCACTTCAGAAACGATCGAGGGATACCCCGTCCACATCCTGGAGGTGGTACCCTCCCGACTTCAAGACCTCTTTTACTACAGAAGGACCCTCCCAATTGGGATGAAGCTTCCCTACGGAAGCCTCTCTACCTGCTGCATCCACCTTTTTGAGGACCAAATCCCCCTTCTCGAACTGCCTGATCCTTATATGCTTGTCCAAGTACCTCGCCATCCGGCGCTTGACCTCCTCCTGCTGGACCATCGCCAAATCCCTGAGCTCTTCCACGAGATCCAGAGAGAGTCTCTGCTCTTCCTCGTTCTCCGCTCTCCATCCTTCGTCCCCTTCCTTTGCAACAGCTGCTCTTGGTGATGCGACTTCAAACTCGATGGGTATGACAGCCTCCGAGCCATGAAAGAGCTTAAACGGGGTCTCTCCCGTGGCAGTGTTTGGTGTGGTTCTCAAGGCCCAAAGGACTGAAGGTAGCTGCTCAACCCAGCTTCCCCTCAAATTCTCCACTTTCTTTTTCAAAAGATTGACAATGATCTTGTTGGCTGCCTCCACCTGCTCGTTACTTCGTGGATGATGAACAGAGACAAAACGAAGATCTATTCCCAAACGGATGCAGAAATCAACGAACTCCCTACTTTCAAATTATGGTCCATTATCCGTTACAATGACCAGCGGGAACCCGTGCCTGCAGATGATCTCTCCCCATACGAAATTCTTGACCACCTGCGATGTCACCTTAGCCAACGCCTTCACCTCCAGGCATTTTGAAAAGTAGTCCACCATGACTAGCAGAAATTTCCTTTGGCCACTTGCTTGGGGAAAAGGACCCACCAGATCTTGCCCCCATATAGCGAAGGGCCAGGGAGTTGTGATTGTCCGCAACCTCTGGGCTGGAAGGAGTTGGAGGGGGGCGAACTCCTGGCATTTTTGACACCTTTTCGCGAACTCCTCTGCATCTTTCCTGAGAGTAGGCCAGAAGTACCCCTGTCTCAGCACCCTCCCTTCTAAAGTCCGGCTCCCCGAGTGACTCCCGCATTCTCCCGAGTGAATCTCTTCCAGAACCTTTGGAACCTCCCCCTCTGACACGCATCGAGCCAGCAAACCCGACAGTGTCTTGCGGTACAAAACTCCATCTTTTAGCAGGTAGTACGCCGATTTGTACCTGGTATGCTTCTTGTCTAGTTCTCTCGCAGGCAGCTGTCCCGAGGTCAGAAAGGTGATGAAGGAGTCTATCTAAGACCCTTGTTGGCATATCTCCATAAGTTCCCCTTCTTCTATGGACGGCCTAAAAAGTTCCGTCATTGTTCCTCCAGCCCGAGGGCCATACTTGGAGAGCTGGTCAGCCTGGGTGCTCTCCTCCCTCGGGACGTGCCGAATTGAAAAGCTTCGGAACTGCCCGATAATGTCCTTGACCTTCCCTAGGTATAGCTGGAGGGTGGGCTCCCTTGCCTCGAACTCCCCTTTGATCTGGCCCGCCACCACCATGGAGTCCGTCGAGACCTCAATGCCTTGTATGCCCAACTCCCGGCTAGCCTGAGCCCCGCGATGATCGCCTCATATTCCGCCTGATTGTTGGTGATCGTGAAGTGGATCTTCAAGGCCTGCTCAATCCTGGTCCCTTCTGGACTTACCAAGATCATTCCTCCGCCAAAGGAATTTCTTCTTGACGCTCCATCTACCATCATCTTCCAAGTCGCTCGAGGGGACGCTTCGGTCTCTTGGACCTCAACTACGTAGTCCACCAGGAAGTAAGCCACCGCTTGTGCCTTAATGGCAAGCCGAGGAATGAAGGCGAGATCGAATTCACTGAGCTCTATTGACCACTTGGCCAGCCTCCCGGAGTGTTCCACCCCTTCCAAGATTCGACGGAGGGGGTGATCCGTCACCACCTGAATAAAATGAGCCTGAAAATATGGTATGAGCTTTCGGGCCGAGACGATGAGAGCAGACGCTAGTTTTTCAAGAAAGGGGTACCCGAGCTCCGCCTTCTTTAGGACCCTGCTCACGTAGTAGATTGGAAATTGCTTCTTCTCTTCCTCTCGCACAAGAACCGAGCTCACATCCCCAGTCCCTACTCCCAAGTATAAGAACAAGACCTCTCCTTCCCTTGACCCCTGGAGTAAAGGTGTCTGGGTGAGTTGTCGCTTTAGAGCCTGAAAAGCCTTCTCACATTCAGGAGTCCACTCGAATTTCTTGCCTCCTCTCAATGTCCGGAAGAAAGGCGAGCATCTCTCCCCGGCTCGAGAGAGAAACCTGCTTAGCCCGGCCAGCTTGCCGGTGAGACGTTGAACCTCCTTGGCGTTTCTAGGAGACTCCAACTCTAGGATTCCCTTCACTTTATTGGGGTTGGGCTCCACTCCAGATGGGGTGAGAAGATGCCCCAGGAACTTTCCCCTATTGGCTCCAAACACACATTTTAGGGGGTTGAGTCTCATTTTATATTTTCTCAAGGTCTCAAAGGTTTCCTCAAGGTCCAGGACATGAGATTTGAGGTCCCTGCTTTTGATCATTAAGTCATCCACATACACCTCGAGGTTCTTTCCTTTCTGTTTTCTGAAGATCCGATCCATCATTCTTTGGTAGGTCGCCCCCGTATTTTTCAACCCGAAGGGCATCATATTAAGACAGAAGCACCCATCCTCCGTGACGAAGGTGACGTCCTTAACGTCCGGAGGATGCATGCGTATCTGATGATATCCGGAAAACGCATCTAAGAAACTCATAAAAGGGAAACCGACGGTTGAGTCAACCAGCGCGTCGATCCGAGGCAAAGGGTAACAATCCTTAGGGAACGCTTTATTTAAAAGAGAGAAATCCACACACATTCTCCATCTATCCTCCCCCTTTTTAACCATTACAACATTACTTGCCCACCCCGGATACTTACAGGCAGACACAAACCCCGCCTTAAGTAACTTCTCTACCTCCTCTCTAATATGCCCGACCATCTTAGAGGCGATGACCCTCTTCTTCTGTTGCACTGGGCGAGTGTTGGGATCGAGGTTGAGCCGGTGACAAGCTACTTCCGCATCGATCCCGGGCATGTCGGCGGCGCTACACGCGAAGACGTCAATATTTTTCTGCACGCAAGCCTTGATCTTCTCTCGGTCTTCAGGGCTGAGCTCGCCGCTGATCTTTACCTTCTCCTCTCTTCCTTCCTTGGTACGGATCTCCACCTCGAGTACCTCCACGGTCGCCTTCAGCCTTGATGACTCTTCCTCTCCCTCCTGCTCTTCCAGCGCATCCTGTTCTCTGGCTTCGTCTTCCGCGACAGCCACCACCATTTCATCCCCAAGCTTTTCCATCTCCCGCTCGCTAGCGTCCTCTCCTTCCCGTAATGTGGCTCTTCTTTTTTCCAGCCGGGCCCCCCTCATGGGCGACCCTCCCGCTTCCTCTATCTTCCTCTTTTCTTTCCTCCTCCTTTTATCCTCCTTTGACTCCCCTTCCTCTTCCGCCTCCATCTCTCCATTCTCCTTTCCAGCCATTTCTAGCTCCCCCGCAATGCCACCAACCACCACTTCTCCCTCTCCTCCAACATCTTCTTCCTCTCTCTTCTACTATCCCTATCTCTCCGTGCTTATCTCCCGCCATTTCTGGCTCCCCCGCAATGCCACCAACCATCACTACTTCTCCCTCTCCTTCAACATCTTCCTTTCTCTCTTCTACTTCGCCCCCAAGCTCCTGTTGCCATCGTTCTATCCTCTTCTCCATCTCTTCAGCATCCCACTGCCAGGAGATGGTGTTCACTGCCGTCACGTAGCACTCTCTTGCAGCCTTCGGATCCCCCCGCACCCTGATTTGGGTACCTCCGGAGTTTAACTTCAAGCATTGGTGAAACGATGATGGAACACAAAAATGGCGTTGTAACTACTGGGGGCATCCACTATGACAAAACGGCAATTTCGGGATAGCCCCCCAGGGTTACTTGAAGTCCCACTCCCCCCTCGACTTCTTTCCTTTCTCCTGAGAACCCAAACAATGGTCCATCCGCCGCCAGCACCCTCCGGGCCTCCACCCTCATCTCATTGAATGCCTTCTTGAAAATAACATTCACAGAGCTCCCATTGTCTACTAGGATCCGTGACACCGTAAAGTTCTCGATGGCGGTTCGTATCACCAACGCATCGCAGAAAGGGTCCTCTTGGTCTGACATGTCCTTCCTTGAAAAGGTGATTTTCTCATCTGGGGGAGGGAATTGCGACGCCGAAGCTACGCTTCGGCGATACATAGTGCGAAGGCTCGCCTTTCGGGCTGCCTCTATCCCCACCCCTCCATGGATTAGTCCAATTCCCCCACGATCTCCTACATTCGTTCGATCTACACATCGATCCTCCTCTCCTGTACCCGTCACTTCTTCTATCCGTACCGGTCTCTGTTGTTCTCCTGCTCCTCTAGTTCTCCTTATCTCCAAGAAATCTGGGCAGGTAGCCATTGCGTGACCTTCCTCCTCGTGGAAGTCACAATATGGCAACGCTACCTCCCCCCCTTGCCTTCCTTCCTGAGGGTTTCTCCTTCTCCCAGCCCCTGCTCCTCTTCCTCTCTCCCGGCCTCTACCTCTCCCTCGGCCGATTGCCATAGCCTGCTGCGGAGGGGGCAGGGGTGGTCTATGACCGTACCCCCACCCTTGCTGGTGAAATCTTCCCGGTCCTCCCTGTTGGTTCCTCCCCCCGTGGGGAAATCCTCTCCCTTATCCTGGGGCAGGGCCCCCCTGTTGCCTCCATCCCAGCTCTTGATATGCCGGCGCCCTCGACTCTTCTCTTCTCCTTGCTTCCTGCTGTCTCCCCCCTGACTCCCTCGACTCCACCTCCGTAAGCCTTGCCAACTTTTTTGCAAAAGTGGGATTCGCCGCCTCCATCGCTATTTCCTTCGCCTTCTCCATCAACCCCTCAAAAGACAGCGGCGCCTTCCGGGTGAGGCTCATTTTGAAGAAGCCTTCCGCAGTCCCACGGTAAAGGCCATCTGGAGGGCAAACCCAGACACCTCCTGTATATCCAAGATCTCCTCTTAGAATCTATCCACGTACTGAGCTAGGGACTCATCTGCCCTCTGCTTAATCAAAAAGATTGACTCCGGGTTCTTCTTTCTCTTCTTCGAAGTTGAGAACCGTAGCTGGAAGCTCCTGCTCAGATCCTCGAAGCAGTATATCGAGCCAGTTGGGAGCTGGTGAAACCAGTCCCGAGCCTTGTCCTTCAGTGTGATGGCGAAGAGACGACACTTGAACGCGTCCGTCATGGGCCTGATTGAAACCGCGTCCTCGAACCACTGCAAGTGATGGAGGGGATCATCCTTCCCCACATAATAGTTCATTTCGGATTCCCGGAATCCTTCTGGGACGGGAGCCAACATGATTAACTCACAAAAAGGCGACCCTCTCGCCACCGGTCTCGCCGCCCCTCCTCGCGCGATGACCTCCCCTGGCGAGATGGTACTCGCCGGGCTTGGGAACAGCTCCCTTCCCGCCATGTCTCTCCCGCTCCCTTCCGCCATCACCTTCTTCCCCGGTCTCCTCCCCGAGGCATCGTCTCCCACTCGCGCCGAGACGAGCTCTTCTTGCGGCGCGAGAGCAGGCACTTGAGGCAGTGGGGTTGAACAAACTCCCTGTCGCGAGATCCCTTGCAGCAAGTCCATGATCCCCTTGATTGAAGCCATAAACTCTTCTCTTGCGACAAATCCTCCCGGGTTATCCGACCCCTCTCCTTCTCCTTCTCCGTGACCTCCCGCCATGTGGTTGCTCAAGGTTCTTCTCTGAGGGCTGCGGTTCACGCTCACCGCACCAAAAATGTTGGAACCAGCTTTTTGGTCCCTCCTAAAGTTCGAAACTGAGGATGCAGCCCACAAGTACTCTTCTTGAACTACCCTCCCGACGTGAGTCGGAGACCTGGAAACAGACCGATGGGTCTCAGCTCGGAGGTCCCACCTCTTTCCCGGAAGAAACTGAAGATCTTCCCCTCCCTAGCCAATGCTGAGCTAGGTGCCTGTGAGGAAGAAAGTGGAAAGGTTCAACAACCATCCCAGACACCTTATCGGTCTATTTATAGGCCTCTGAATCTGATCTGCAAATATGGCTTCTGAACTAACCTGAAATGACCAAAATACCCTGGGCTGGGTCTGCCAATAGCCAAACTCTGCTGTTCTGGAGGGCTATACGTAGACCTCCCGGGGTAAGTGTAAAATTACCTGGGGCAAAAAGGTAAAATCCCTCTTGGGGATAAAAAGATAAAAACATCTCTTCTCCCATGTGGCGAGTGGGGAAAATGACTGACGGGCGAGACGACTCCCCTGTCCGTCTCGCCGACCTCTCGCTTTCTAGGCCATCTCGCCTCCTAGAGCCATCTCACCCCACGGGGCGTCTCGCCTACTTCAGAGAACCCCCCATTTCGCCTCCTGCAGGTGTGCCTCCTGGTCTCACTTGCTTATCAAATTCATCTCGCCAGCCTCTCCTTTTCGCTCCTTGAGCCACCTCTCGCGAGTCCAAGGTTGTACAGAAATGATACTTAATTTCTATATGCTTAGTCCTACAATGTGAAACTGGATTCCTAGCAATATAAATTACACTAGTAGAATCACAATATAGAGGAGTTCTACTTATCTTAATGCCATAGTCTTCAAGCTGATGCTGTATCCACAACAATTAAGCACAACAGCTATCTGCTGCAAGCAGCTACCTGCTGCAATGTACTCTGACTCTGCAGTGGAGATAACAACACTAGTCTGTTTCTTGCTGCTCCATGACACCAATCTTCCACCTAGGAATTGACATGTACCAGTGATTCTTTTCATGTTTTCCTTGCAGCCTGCAAAATCTGCATCTGAAAATCCAGTTAGCTCAAAATCTCTATTCCTAGGATACCATAGAACAAGATCTGACGTCTCCTTAAGATATCTTAAAATTCTCTTTGTAGCAGAATAATGAGATTATTTAGGGCATGCCTGATACCTAGCACAGACACATGTAACATACATGATGTCAGACCTACTAGCAGTCAAGTATATAAGTGAGCCAATTATCCCTCTATACAAAGACTCATGAACATGTTTCTTTGCCTCATCTTTGCTTACAGACATACTTGACCCCATTGGAGTTCTTATGGTGGAGGCATTCTCCATATCATATCTCTTAATTAATCCCCTTGTGAACTTAGACTGAAATATGAACAAACTATCATCAGTTTGCTTACTTGGAGTCCCAAAAAGAATTTTAACTCACCCATGCTGCTCATCTCAAACTTCCCTTGCATAAGTTTGACAAACTTCCTGCAAAGGTTGTTTTCAGTAGATATAAAGATAATGTCATCAACATATATCTGGACTATGATGACCTTGCCCTTAGATTCCCTAAGGAATAGGGTCTTATCTATTTTCCTTCTTGAGAATTTGTTCTCAATGAGGAAAGTAGACAATGTTTCATATCATGCTCTAGGGGATTGCTTCAATCCATATAGAACTTTCTTAAGCTTATAAACATAATTAGGAAAGTGAGGATTTACAAAACCTGGTGGCTGATCTACATATACTTCATCTTTTAAGTCTCCATTCTGGAATGCTGATTTCACATCTATCTGGAAGACTTTAAATCCTTGATAGTCAGCAAAAGCAAGGAATAATCTTATTGCTTCCAGCCTTACTACTGTGGCAAAAGTTTGGTCAAAATCTATTCCTTCTTCTTGTCTGTACCCTTTTGCCACCAATCTGGACTTATTTTTGACAATAATGCCATTCTCATCTAGCTTGTTCCTGTAGATTCATTTTGTTCCTATTACATTATGTCCCTTTGATCTGAGAAGCAACTCACAGACCCTACATCTTTTGAACTGATTCAGCTTTTCCTGCATAGCTTCAATCCAGTAAGAGTCTTTAATAGCCTCTTCAAGCTTCTTGTGCTCTATTTGTGATAGGAAGCTTGAACATAGAGCTGTGTTGATGCTCTTGCTCCTTGTCTGGACACCATGTCTTACATTACCAATGATTTGGTGTGCTGGATGGTCCCTCAAATGTCTCACAGTTGGAGGCATTCTTGCTTCAGCTAGCTGTTCTGCATTGTTCTCAGCTGGCTGAACTTCATCGTCTTCAGTTGACTGTACTGCATTGTCTTCAGCTGACTGTTCTTCATCCTCGGCTTGTTAGTCTTGAGCTCCCCCTTGACAGCACCCATCTTCTTCCTTATTTTGTCCTGCTGGATCCATTTCCCTGATGGTAAGCTTGTCCATCACATCCTTTAAACCTGCAGAACTAGAAGAGGTGCTTGGCAGCTCACAGTTAATTAGATTGGACTCATCAAAGACAACATGTACTGATTCTTCTACAATTTGAGTAGTCAGGTTATAGATCTTATAAGCCTTACTATTGTTGTTGTACCCAACAAATATCCATTCTTGAGACTTGACAGCAAACTTAGTCACATAGAACTTACCATTGTTTAGAACATAACACTTGCTGCCAAAAATCCTGAAGTAAGATAAGTTTGGTTTTCTGCCTTTCAGAATCTCATAGGGAGTCTTCTTGTGGCTTTTGGTGATTGAAGCCCTGTTAAGGACATGACATTCAGTATTCACTGCCTCAGCCCAGAAATATTCTGAGAGAAATGTATCACTGAACATGGTTCTACCAGCCTCTATGAGAGTTCTGTTTTTCCTCTCAGCAATCCCATTTTGCTGAGGTGTTCTTGGAGAGGAGAACTCTTGATGAATTCCAAGCTCTTCACAGAATCTTGTCATGCATTCAGACTGAAATTCAGTGCCATGGTCACTTCTGATTTTGATCAAAATACTGTTAAGTTCATTCTGAATTAGCCTAACAAATGTCTGGAAGACATCAGGGGATTCAGATTTCTTTCTTAGAAAGAACACCAGACAAATCTGAAAAAGTCATCAACAACCACAAGAGTGTAGACTTTCATACCTAGACTATGAACTGACATATGACCAAATAGATCTATTTGCAGGAGGTATAAACACCTCACTGAATCTTTGGTATCAAGGCTCTGAAAGGAGGTCCTGGTCTGCTTGCCCTTTTGGCATGCTGAGCAGATATCCTCCTTGATGCACTTCACATTAGGACCATTTCTCACTAACTCTTTACTAAAAAGTTTGCCTATGGTCTTGTAATTCAGATGAGCTAGTCTCTTGTGTTATTGGACACATTGTGAAGATTTCTCATCAGTAACTAGGCATATAAGAGAATCCTTACTCTCACAAACAAAATTGAGACAATAGACATTTCCTCTTCTAGTGTCTGTCAAGATGACCCCTTGGTCACTTGACCTCCTAATTTGACACTCATCATTGAGTAAACAAATGTCATTACCAAGATCACAAAATTGGCTTATGCTTATCAGGTTATGTTGCAAACCTTTCATATAAGTTACTTGTGTGATAGTGATTATGCCATTAGATATCTTACCAAACTCGTTGGGTACTCCTCTTTCTGAACCATCAAAGATGACTTTGGGTCCATTTTCAACTGCAGTGTACTCCTTCAGCATGCTCCTTATTCCAGTCATGCGCTTGGAATATCCACTGTCCAAGTACCATATAGGGGTATGACCACTTGGACTCACCTGCAAAAGTAGATCATCTTTCCTTAGGAACCCAATTCTTATTGGGTCCTAGGTGCAGGTTAGACTGAAATTGAACATGCCTACCTGCAACTCTTCTGATAGGTAAACTAGCATTGTTTCTCTGGTCACTCTTATTGTGCCAGCAATCAATAACATAGTGACTCACTTTTCTACAGCACCAGCACTCATAAATGTTCTACCTTCTTTTGAGGGCTGTCTTTACAACATAGCAGTCTGCAGCTCTCATTCCAGCAGGTACAACAACCTTTTTCTTAAGTCGTCCAGCCACATCCTGATTTGGGATTTTCCTGGCAGTAGAGGTACTAAGGATATCTTGGACCCTATCAACAACTGCCTTCTTTTCAGAGTGCAAGCTCCTGATAGCTTCAGATATACCCAAGTCTGGTGTGCTGACAGACTTTTCTTTAGTCTGATTGTGGACTAGCAGACTTTGAGAATGGGCTGCAGCCTTATTTTTGAGTGTTCGGGCTGGTACACCAAACACAAATGGTCCAGGATGGGCCATTTGGATTTCTTCATGGGTTACCTTGTAGGCACTAGCACCCTTACCATTCCTAACACCATACTCCCAGTGACCATGAATGCTGTCATGGTCATATCTGTTAGATGGTAGCTCCACTTTCTTGAAAGGAATTGAAGGCTTGGAGGCTAGTGGCTGCACTGGAGCATTGCCCTTCCTTTTGGAATAGACAGCTCTAGTTCTCCCTTTGAAGCCTAACCCCTTCTTACCCTTTTGGGAGGAGAAAGAATCAATCAAAGGCAATACTGAACATGATTTTGAGAACTTAGCCACTAGCTCCTCCTTTTGGAGTTTACCTTCAAGATTCCTAATGTGGTTATTTTTGAAGGTGATTGTGCCCATCTGAATAATAATGATGTTTTTCAGCTTTCTGACTTCTTGTATCTTCAGGTTCAGCATGTTTGCTGAGTCTGAAACAGCCAACTTCAGAGAGGCAATCTCCTTAGCCTGTTTTTTGGCTAGAAACTTGCTTCTCTTCAGTGCTTGCAGGAGTTCACCATAATTATCAATCAATTGATTGACATCTCCCCCAGATTCTGAGCCATCTTCATCTCTTGATGCAGATGCTTCTGATTCTGGACTAGTTATATAATCTGACACAGAAGGTGTAGAATGTACCTTACTAGGGTCAAGATGCTCCTGGCTGGCTCCTTCCTCAGTCAAAGCCATTAGCCCAAGACAATGGCTGACTTCTTCTCCTTCTTCAGATCTGACAGCATCATCGGCTTCTCCAGTGAATGCTGCCAGCATCTCTAGGAAGTCTGCTTCTACAGATTCTTCTTTAGCAGTAAATAGCCCAATGAGAGCTTCAGCTTCATCTTCCTCTTTTGACTCTGATGATGAGGAGTCAGTCCAACTCTTTTTCTTCTTGGCAATAAAGGACTTATCCTTCTTGCTCTTCTGCTGATGTTCCTTTCCACCAGCATCCTTTCTTTTGACAAGACAGTCGGCTATGACATGCCCTGACTTGCTGCAACAATAACACACCACTTTAGAAGAAGTATGTTTACTAGGATTAGAGCCATACCTGTCCTCTTTAGAGGATTTCTTCTTGCCCTTGTAGTAATCTTCCTTGGGATGAGAAGAAGAGGATGACCTGTTTCTCCAGTGCTTCTTCTTCATAAATTTCTGAAATTGCCTAGAAAAGGCAGCAAAGTATTCATCAGAAATGTGGCAATCTGATGTGCTGGTATCTGAGCTTTCTGACTCAGAATCAACAACTCTCCTTGGTGGAGAAGGAATCTTTCTCCTGCTCTTCCTTGTGGCTTCAGCTTTGAAAGCCACTGACTTGTCTTTGACTGTAAGCTTGCTGATTTTCTCCTCTTGCTTTCTAGCAGTCTGCTGCATTTCATATGACAACAACTTTCCAAACAGGATTGATGGTGGAGTGTCTGCAAGTCTGGCCACTTCTCTGATGACACAGATTTTTGTGTCCCAGTCTTTAGTTAAAGACTTGAGGAACTTGTCATTCAATTCATAAGTGCTGAAGACTCTGCCATATGTCTTCAGCTCATTCACAATTCTGAAAAACTTCTCATAGCACTCAGCAATGCCATCTGACTTGTCCTGCCTGAAGCTTTCATATTCTTGATTGAGCATGGACTTCCTGTCCTCCATTACTTCTTCAGGCCCCTCCATGTAGACAACTAGTGTGTCCCACATCTCCTTAGCTGTCTTGCAGTGGACTAGGTTTTGGAAGGTTGAGTCATCTATGATATTAACAATAATATTTTGTGCCCTCTTATCCATTGTAGCTAAGATGATTTCATCTTTAGTCATCTCAGAATACTGCTTTGGAGTTTTCAAATTTGCATCAAGAACTGATGTCTTCATTTGGATGAACGGCTCTTCTTGTACTGTGATGTATATCATAAGATCAGATGTTTCCATGAAAAGTCTGACCATTTCCTTTCAGATGCCAAAAGTCTCCTTCCTGCAAAGAGGAAGTTTCATGGATCCAAGTTCTTTATGATTCTCACCTGAACCCATCTTGACCTTCTGATAGCTGCCCCGGAGATTAACTCAGATTGTTAAGTCTATCTTAAGGAACCTCTGATACCACTTGAAAGTTTTGATTTCCAGAACAACTAATCACCTAGAGGCGGGGGGGGGGGGGGGGGGGGGGCGAATAGGTCCAATTCCAAAAACTTAAGCAATAAATCGATTAATGTCACACCATAACAATCTCATCACAATCAAGACCAGCACAACACAGTACACAGAATTTTATAGTGATTCCTCAATTGATGAGTACATCCACTTTCCCCCTTCGCCTATCTAGCAGTATACTAGATTCAGGCCAAACTTCCTTCTATCTTTCTCAGATCCTCAGATCTTACAGCTCAGAGCCCAACCGGCTCCTACAACTCGGGCACAAGCCCTACCACTCAGATCACCAAGATCCTACAACTCAAGTTCTTCCCAAGAACTCTACCTCAGAGTGTCTCCACACTCCTACAACTCAGACAATACTGCCTTATCTCAACCTTTATAATACAGGCTTACAACTCAGGCCTTAGCCTTACCACTCAGATTCAAAATGAATCTTACAGAGAAATATTAAAGATGATGAAATACAGACACCAGAGAAAATTCTCCGTGCCTGTCTACTTGGACTGAGCAGATATCAGCCCTAACTTCTTCCTCACAGCAACAAGATGATACAAAGATCTTGAAATGATGCCCGACTTGTTCTGAAATCAACTAGCAGATGAATTTACTTCTTCTTCTTCTTCAGGAATATCTCATGATCTGAATCTCCTTCTTCTTTGATCCAGCAAATTGATCTTCATATTCTGGCTCGATAAGAAAACTTCAGCTAGGGCACCCCTAGGCTGATTCGTCTCTCTCAGAGGATTACTCTGAACCTGCTGGAGTAGATGTTGATAGCACCAACAAACTCTAAAGCCCTTCAGATTTGATCTTGAGGTTCTTGGCTTCTGCAATAATGGCGGATGAAGACGACGAACTCCGCTTCTCGTTTCTTAATCAGAAATTAATTTAATTAATTCATTGATTATATATCTCGATCTCTTCTGCTATTTATAATCCCGTCACATTGGCGAGATGATCGACACGTGTCTCAGTTTTAACGGTGGTTAAAACCTCAGCTATATTAACTTGAGATCCACTGTAGACTAACGACGACGTTAATGTCGATTTGCATCGAATCTGAACTTTGTTGACTTGTTTACTTTGCTGAGTCAGCATCATTCTGGGCTTAGCCAAAATCAACTGACTTTTCTGAAATCCTGCGTTCGACGAACTTCAAGCTTAGCTTGACGAAATCTGAACTCAGCTCGACGAAACAGTGAAGCTTAGATCGACGAATTCTCTCAGCCCAGTTCTTTCTTCAGGTGAAGGCTGAGTTCGACGAATTCTCTGAACTCTGGTCGATGAAATCTGAACTCCGGTCGACGATTCTGATAGCTGAGTCCTTCTTATTGGTAAAAGCTGAGATCGACGAACTCTGAACTCCGGTCGACGAAAGCTAAGCTCAGCTCGACGAATGGTAGACTCAGCGATTCTAGGCTTAGAAATTTCTTCAGCTTTGCTTGGTGGCGTTGAGAGCGTTGAGTGAATATCCCTCACTCAATGTTTTCTTCCCTTAGCCATATTCTTCAGGTTTCTGCCTGATGGCGTTGAGAGCGTTGAGTGTATAAGGTTCACTCAATGCATCTGGACTTAGTAGATTTTCTGCAATCTTGCCTTTTTGCTGAAGTTTGGCGTTGACAGAGTCAGCATGACGTTGAGTGATGAAGCTTCACTCAACGCTTCTAGCTGTATGACGTTGCGTGAGTTGAACTCACTCAACGCTTCTGGATTTAGTCCGATTTCTTCCTTGACTCAACGCTTCTAGCTGTATGGCGTTGAGTGAGTTGAGCTCACTCAACGCTTCTGGACTTAGCTCGATTTCTGCCTTTGCAATACTGTCAGTTTTGACTGCCTGCCTTCTCTCAGCGCTATTAGCTGAATGACGTTGAGTGAGCTTGCCTCCGTCAACGCTTTTGGACTTAGCCCGATTTTCCCGCCTGACTTCTCTCAGCGCTATTAGCTGGATGGCGTTGAGTGAGCTTGCCTCATTCAACGCTTTTGGACTTAACCTGATTTTTCTGCATGCCTTCTCTCAGCGCTATTAGCTGGATGACGTTGAGTGACTTTGCCCACTCAACGTTTTTAGACTTGGGCAATTTTCTGAGTTTCCAGCTCTACCTTAAGTTCACCTGTCATTGTCTCTTGAACTAGCTGTCCAATCATTGTGACAAAGACTAACCTGTATGCATGAACTTAAGCATACATTAAATACAACTATGTCTATCTCATTGACATGTTTGATATCATCAAATCAGGGCCATTGGGATTAATGGACCCAACAGGAAGGCTGGTTGGCGGTTGGAGGGGCTGGATCGGGTAAGGGAAAGGCTGGTCGTCGGTTGGAGGGGCTGGATCGAAGGGGAAGGTGGCTGGATCTAGGCTGAAATGCCCAGATCTGGATGAAATCGATGGCAGGAGGGCTGTTTGGGGTGGATCCACAAAATAGGGGTTCGACATCAGCAACCACAGAGTGGGGGAAGCGGTTCTAGGCTGGGGTGGCCCAGATCTGGGCGAATCTGGACAAGAATGGACAGGGGAAGGTGGCTCCACGGGGGTTGCTGGCGGCGGCCCGAAGGGAGTACGCTGGGAGGGGGGGAATAGGAGCAGGCCGACAGTTGGATCAGGGCGTAGCCTGGGCGGCGGCGGGCGGGGTGGAGGCTGGGGAAGCACCTGAAGGTGGGCGGCTGCTTGGGGTGTTTGGATGGCCGACAGGTTGAACGTGGAGGGGTGGCTTGCGGCTTGAAGTGGGCTGGACAACAGGTTGATGGGGGGGGGGGGAGGAGGCAAAAATACAAACAAGGTACTTACCCAATGAGTCATCATCAAGAAGGGGCTCCACAGAATCGGTACAACGGAGGAGATCACTGGAATAAAGGAAGAACCTCTCCAAACATTAAACAAATGAAGAAAATGCAGGTTCCTAAACATCATATTTATAAGAATCTGAAGTTAGGGCACCCAGAATCTGCGACTATGATTGACCGTTGGTTTCGGGGCCAAAACTACATGAAATAATAAACGAAAAATACAAAACTATATATGAAAAAACATCAGATCGACGAGCCGAGCGCATCCGCTGTGGCGGATTGCCGATTCGATCAAGTCCTCCTGTGAGAATAAACGAAGGTGGGGCCCGCCTTGCGCCGGCCGAGTCATGCGGGATGGTCCCCCATTATTATAAGGATGAGGCATCTTTATTGGTGGGTACCTATAGCATGTGATTAAATGAGCCAAGATCTTGAGGTTTGGAATACTGGACTTTACTCTTAGAATTCTGACAATATAAGTTCTTATTGAAATGAATATTTTCTTATACTGAGGGATTTTTTGGTTATGGGATACCATGCGTTATATCCTGACAAACAGTGGATGATGAGCAAACTCACGATTCAACGCAAATTAATCACAGTTGAAACAGGGAATTATTTAAGATATTTTCCATTGGCGCAGGGATGCCTTACGAATGTAGGGTGAAAATTAAAAGTGTGCCACAGGGTGTTGCTTTTTCTGACTTGAAGGTAGGTTATTTTGATTGTTAACCAAACAGGTTCTGTCACATGGCTATTTTTTGGGGTGAAAAAATGAGCAAGTCCTTCATAAGTGCAATTTTCAGTTTGATTTCTTTCCTACTATTTTTATATAACTATTGAGTATTGGCCTCAGGACTTACACAGCTTCATCTAATGCATTGTTTTAATGATGAAAGTTTGGCCTTCCTTTTCAGATTCTCGTAATCTTTTGTGGAACTGAACCTGTCAAGTTGGCAACTGTACAAGCAATTTTCAACCAGTTTGGTAAAGAAAAGCTGTACAGGATGATAATAGTATTTCAAAACAAAACAACTTCTAAAGCTCGAGAGTGTACTGAAAATTTTCCGCTGTATAAGGTCGAGACGTTTCAAGTAAGTTATAAAGGCCATAAACATGCTTGTTTATTAATCTTCATTATCCTATTAGTTGAATCCTAGATATCTTCTAATGAATACCTTAATTATCGTTGGCATTATAGAGTATATTTTGATATGAATAACCGCCCTTCAAAATTAGAAGTCATAAAATATGCTTCTATGCAAGGATCCTTTAACAGACTGCAACTTATTGCTCCTTATGGTCAATGTGTGTGCTTTTCTCTTTGGTTGTCGTATTTGATTATTCTTTGACATGATGTTTTGGAATCTGATTTCTTCCTCAATTATCCCAGCTTCCACTCACTATTAAATATGTAATTTTACATGTTAATTTTTGTGAAACTTCCTTGCCTTTTTTTTATAGAATGCAATTCATTAAAATTCTTACATTTCTGTGGTTTACACAGTAGCATGTGCTCGTAAGGTTTAGTTGAGGTTGGATCAGTTAGCTTCCCCATGAAGGCAAACAAAAATATGACTGTTTTGGTCATTTGGCTTAAGATGTTGATATATTCTAGTTATTTGAATTAAAAGCAATATATGTTTTCCAGCCATTTTCTTTTCTCTTTTGGTTCTTTTTTGCAATCAAAGTGAAAATCTTAGATATTTATCTGTACAAATAAAATTAGTTAGGGAACTATTTTTTTTGAAGTTCCCTAGTTATTTAATTTTGTATCAAGTTGGCAAAACTTAGATATTAAACTCAAAACTAATTGGCTATGAGTGAAGAGGACTCAGATCTTGTAAAGCCACAGAGACATATTGAGTTCATGGTCTGAGACTATTATCCCACACCGGTACCAAGGTCCACAAGGCTTGAACCACATGGGGGATGCACAACTGTAGGCCTACATAAGAGAGCCACATGCAATGGAGGATGCATGATATTTTTCTGTGTGGGTGAAGTAATAATTCATTTGAAAATTTTAATCAACAAATATTGAAAAAAAATATCTATGCTATAATATTGCCAAATGTTTTTACATTATTTCTCTATTTTTAATAATTGTTTTGTACAATTTTTCTAAATATAAATAAAGTATGTCTATTTTTTAATGAATGTTTTTTGTAGAATGTCAATACAGAAAAAAATATCCACACTTTTAATAATTTTTTTTGGAAAATTATCTAACTATAAAAAATATATCTACATTTTAATGATTTTTTTGCTAAAATAACAAATTTAGGTAATATATATTGTTGGGAATATTTTCCCCAAGATTCATGATTTGAAGAAGCCCTTAAGATAACAACAAACATCTTGTATTTGATGTTCTTTCTAGTTTTGGTGTGATAGGTATAACTAAAGTGTATGACTAATGTATGATTAGACACTTGGTCACCCAAACATGATTTTGCACTTGTAATCCCTCAAGCAGCAGAATTCATGTTGACCTCTGGACTAATTATATATTAGACATGTCACTCTCATTGGAAAATGTCACTAAGAGCAGAAGAAATTAATTGCAAGATCAAAAAAATGACTTAGTAATTAATCGGGTTCATAGGCTAAGGAAAAGTTCGAATGGATCGATTTTATGACTAGGTAAAATATCGACTGCATCGAGTGCAAAAGTTCGACTGGATTGAAGACATCAATTTTATGACAATTAAAATATCGACTGCATCGAGTGCAAAAGTTCGACAGGATCAAAGACATCAATTTTATGACTAAGTAAAATATCGACTGCATCGACTACAAGTGTTCGACTACATCGACTACAAGAGTTTGACTGGATTGACTGCAAAGTGCAAACTAACAAAAGCTTTTGAGCAGGCTAAAATGGCTAAGTGTCGGGACTTTCCTTACATAAGTCTTATAAGGTTTAAGGGCTATCCATGTAAATTTCATGAGTGTTATTAGACTTAGTCTATGACATCATGTCATGGTCACATAGAACAATTTCTTCCGGCCTGACATGTGACACCACGACTATATCCTTGAGTTTAGACATAAATTATGTAGAATATTCAAATCAGAATAAAAAGCGGGATTTGCTGCATACTTCAAGTGCCGGTCAGCAGGATGAAATATTCTCATTTATGAGAGAATAATTCTGTATTCCAAAATCTTTCTTTAATCAGATTTCGACAGCCTTTGTTTATTCCAAAGGAGGATTATTTCCTAAAGTGCCTGCTAGCCGTTTGAAAGAGAATTTGACAAGAATAAGTTTATTCTGAAAGTGTTCCTTATACAGAATTATATTTGAGCCATTGGACTTTTGTGCGAACAAGAAAAAGGACCGAAATTTGTAATAACAGAAATTTTTATTATCAAAAAAAGTAAGTATTAAAAGGTATAGCCTCCCTTTTATAGAATGAATGAGAGAAGAGAGATTACAAATAAGCAATGTGAGACAAATAATTACATGTACAAGGGGATATATACAGAAACAGACCGCACAAGCCGCGCTGTTAGACGAATAGGCTAACCGCCCAGCAACAACTATAAAGAGTAGACGAGCCGCTCGGGGAGGCCGCTAGACCGCCCTGTCTTCAAGTCGCCTGCGTCAAACCGCCAGATCGCCCGTTCTCCAATCAGCAACATCTCAACTACCAAACCGCTAGAGAGAAACCTCCAGACCGCTCAGTCTTCAAGCCGCCAGGGTCAGACCGCCAGACCGCCCGATCACCATACGACAACACTCCCCGTCAAGCTGGAGCATATATATCAATCATACACAACTTGTCGCAAATATGAAAAAAGGAACCAGACACAGACTTGGTGAAGATATCTGCTAACTCGTTGTCGGAGGTAACGAACGGAGTACAAATCTGTTTTTTCAAAATCTCTTCCCGAATAAAATGACAGTCGACTTCAATGTGCTTTGTTCTCTCATGGAAGATTGGATTTTTAGAGATATATATAGCGGCCTTATTGTCGCAGAACATAGGAGGATGGTTGACAACCTCTCCTAGGTCAAGCATGAGAGCCCGTAACCACTTTAATTCACATGTGGTCGATGTCATACTTCAATATTTCGCTTCTGCAGTAGACCTAGAGACAACAGACTGTTTCTTGCTCTTTCAGCTCCCAAGGTTTCCCCCCACAAATGTGCAAAAGCCCGATGTGGACTTGCGATCTCCTTTGTCATCATCATAGCTAGAATCCGAGTACGCTTCAATTTTTAAATGAACATTCTTCTGAAACAGTAGTCCTTTACCTGACGCCGCTTTAATATATTCCAATATTCTCAGGACAGACTCTAGATGTCACTCCCTAGGAGCTTGCATGAACTGACTAACCTTGACTACAACGTAGGGGATGTCGGGTCTGGTTACCGTGAGATAAATGAGTTTGCCTACCAGACACCTGTACCTCGTAACATCTGATAGAGAAGGAGAGTCATCTGTGCAGGTTTTATCTTCTCCAGTAGTCATGGGGTATCGGGCAGGTTTCGCCCCAGTCAACCCTGTCTTTTTTAGAAGATCGAGAGCATACTTGCATTGGGAGGGGACCAAGGAGTTGAGATTTCAAGAGATTTCTATCCCTAGAAAGTATTTTGGGGAGCCCATATCCTTCGTGACCAGGTGTTGGCGGGGATGTTTCTTTGTCAAGGCTACCCCAGCCCTGGTCATCTCCAGTGAGAAGAATATTATCCACATATACGGCAAGAACCATCAGACCCAGAGAGGTTTTGCGAATGAATAATGAGTGATCGACAGAATTTCTTGTAAAACCCACGACTGCCACAATGCTGCTCAACTTGTCAAACCAAGCCCGAGGGCTTTGCTTTAGGCCATAGATGACCTTCAGGCTGCATACCCGTGTCTCCTCTGAGCAACATACCCCAGAAGTTGCTCCATGTAGACATCCTCCTGAAGATCACCATAGAGAAAGACATTCTTGACATCCATTGGGAAATGGGCCAATCCCTGTTGACGACCACAAAGAGGAGTACCCGAATAGTGGTGAGACGAGCAACGAGAGAAAATGTGTCAAAATAATCAACACCATAAGTCTGAGTGAAGTCTTTGGCGACAAGGGGTGCCTTGTAACGATCCACACTGCCGTCCGGACTGAACTTCACAACAAAGACCGAGCAACAACCAACAATATCGGTACCTAATGGAGGAGGAACAAGGGTCCATGTACCCCGCTCAGTGAGGGTGACAATTTTCTCATCCATGAAAGCCTTCTAATGAGGAGCAACAAGGGCTTCCTGGTAGGTGCGGGAAGTGGCAGTGGAAGAGATAGCCAACGCAAAAGTCCTGCGAGGAGTAAGACGAACATAAGAAACAACAACAACAAGCGAGTGTTGGGTACATGTCTGTACCCTTTTGCGAAGAGCAATGAGAAGATCCAGGTCGGCGTGTTCCTCAGTATCCGGTGCATCCGTGACGGAGAGAGTTGACCCGGGAGTAGAGAGAGATGCCCGCGGAGAAGAGGAGGACGACAAAGGCGAAGAGAGGAGGAAGAGACAGTGGACATGGCGGAGGAGGAGAAATCTCGGTAGGTGTAGACGGGATGGAGGGGACGACAGGAGAAGCAGGAACATCAGGAAGAAAGGAGCAGTCACGAGAGAAATAGGACGCATTTTTGAAGAAGGTTACGTCCGTGGATACGAACTGCTTGCGAAGAAAAGGGTCAAAACAACAATAACCTTTCTGAGTGGTAGAGTAACCCAGAAAGACACATTTGGTGGCACCTGAGGAGAGTTGTCACGGGTGGCGGAGGGAGCGTGCATAAAAGCCGTGCACCCAAAGATACACAGAGGGAGAGGAAACAGATCCTTGCCCGGATAGAAAATGGAGAACGAGGTTTGACTGTGGAGAACCGTGAAGGCAATACGATTGATGAGATAACAGGAGATGAAAATGACATAGCCCCAATAGGAGCGATGAACCTGCATCTGTATCATCAGAGTGCGAGCGACATCAAGGAGGTGATAGTTTTTGCGTTCCGCTACGCCATTTTGCTGTGAGGTATAAACACAGCTACTTTGATGAATAATCCCATTTTGCACAAAAGAAATCATGATTAAGATATTTTTTGGCATTATCAGAGCTAAAGATTTTAATAAAGACATCAAACTGAGTTTTAATCATAAAATAAAATGATGTCCATACAGAGAATAATTTGGAGCGATCTTTTAAGAGATACACCCACGCACATCAAGAGAAATCATCAATAAAAGTTACAAAATATGAATAACCCCGACCTATGGTGAGGGTAGGAGAAGGACCCCAGACATCAGAGTGAACGAGATCAAACGGACGGGAAGATCCACAACCTTATTTCGGTGGGAAGGAGGAGCGGTGATGCTTGCCAAGCTGACATGCGTCACAGTTGCGAGGAGGACTGTGCGGAGGGAGGTGGGGCAGAAGCTGACGAAGAAGCCGTGGAGGAGGATGACCAAGACGAAAGATGCCATTGCAGAAGGTCTGTAGAAGAGGAGGAGAAGGAGGACAGAGTGGAAACGTTGTCAAAGAAGTAGAAGCCTTTACTCTCAGTCCCAGTAGCAATCGTCCGTTGGGAGTCCGGATCCTAAAAAGAACAAGAAATAGGAGTGAATGTGACAGAACACTGTAGTTGCTTGCACAAAGAAGTAACAAATAATAAATTGCAAGGAAACTTGGGTACGTAGAGAGTATCCGCCAAGCGAAGAGACGGAGTGACTTGAACCACTCCCGTCCCATTGACCGGTGAGGGAGAGACGTCCGCAATAAAGACCGGGGTAACCGATCATGTGTTTCTAGGAGAGAAAAACACTGAGTATTGCCGGTCATATGATTGGTAGCACCAGAGTCGATCAACCATTTACCTTGAGTAACGACGTGGGGACTACCTAAAGACGTGACCACCGAGGCGGACTGCTTCGAATAGGAGGTGTGTTAGGGTTGGGATCCAACGGTCTCAGAGTTACAGCTTATATCCAGCGGACAGGAATCCTCAGTTACTTCATCCATCCAGCGATCAGGAATCATCCCGCCTTACTAATGCAGACGATCAAACAATCAACATCAAGTCACTGTACTCATCATGGACCTCCAGCCTTTAATAACATCAACCAACGGACCAGGATTCACTTTTATTGTCCTTTTATATTTAGAATAATGAGTCTCTATTATTGTAATTAATTAGATTGTAAACGGTCGGATAGTAACAATCAAATGGACCAAGGATGGGAGCTTATATATACCAATTACTGTTTGTAATAGATTAAGGATGATTTTAATAAAGGTTTCTTCCCAATTTCTTTCCCCCAACTTCTTCTCTCCCGACTCCGGCCACCCTCCCCTGGCCTTCTTCTAAGTTCTGTGCTACATTTTGGTGCTCTCGTTGAGAGGATACCGCGATCCGCCGAATTCACAATGGGTGATGGATTACGTTCCATCGCCGACGTCAAGAATGCATTACAGACCGAGCAAGATGTCCGAGCCAATCAAATCGAGAAACTAAATCAGGAGTTGAGTCATCATGCCATACAGCTCTGACAGCAATTCACCACTGAATTGCAGATCAAGGAAAATCTTTTGGCCCAAAATATTTTGGAAAATCGAGATCACACAATGGATCTTGCGGATCAGATCACGACCCTATGACAAGACATGATGAACCAATTCAAGAATTTGCAAAAGATCATGGGCAAGGGGAACGCGTTTGGCCAACACCAGCAAATTGAAGTGGAGGAAATTCGAAATGAGAGCGATTACCCGAAGTCCAGCCAGCCCAATCGTCCAATGGAATTCTTGGACCCGCACCAATACCAAATGGAATCCAGGTTGTTTCTGAACGCCCTGGTAATCTTGATATTTCTTGCCCTAGATTTTCGGAAGGCGATCCCACTAACTGGCTCTATGAATTGAGAAACTATTTTGAATACAATAATATTAGGAACCAAGACTATTTATTAATCGCACCTTACACTTTGACAAACCAGCCTCAAAGTGGTATCAGGTCACTTTAAGGGATCACCCAGCACTATCATTTCCTCTTTTCGTTGATGCAATTAAAAAACGTTTTGGCCCATCAAAATATGTGAGACCCGCAGGCATGTTAACCAAACTACAATAAGAAAGTACTGTATTAGCGTTCAAAAGGGACTTTGAGGAACTCATTTCAAGAGTGGCAGGACTCGCACCCAATTTCGTCACAGATATGTTTGTATCTGTACTGAAACTGGAGATTCAGAGTTCGGTATTAATGCATGAACCTAGCGAGATTCATGATGCCTACGCAATAGCTAGAATGTATGAGGACAAACAACACCCAAATTACAAATTCAAAACATATCAACCACAGACTTACTTGGGACAAAAATTTGAACCCAAACGAAACACGCCCTATCCGCCGAATGCACAACAGAATTTCAATCCAAAATACCCACCAATTAAACGATTAACCCCAGCCGAACTACAAGCAAAAAGGGAGAAAGGACTTTGTTACATATGCGATGAACGGTACCACGCAGGCCACCGTTGTAAGGGTAAAGTAGCACTTCTGTATTTAGAAGGTACTGAGGAAGAGGATGTAACGCCCCGAAAATTGTATTTGAGTTGGTCGCGTAAAAAAGGATTTTTGGTGCCTGTATAGGGGTACACGGCTTAGGACACGGGCGTGTCCAAGGCCGTATCTGGCTGGTGTTTTGGTCGTTTTCATCCCGAGAAGAAGACGACTAGAAACGCGGCTGAATGACACAGGTGTGTGCCTAACCGTGTCTGTACCCGTGTTCCCGAAAGCCGATTGAGTTCGACGAAAAGTGTTCGGGAGGAACACGCCAGACGACACGGGTGTGTTGGGAGGGCGTGTCCCCCTGCGTTCGACGATCGCTGAACGACGCTCGATGATTGTCGAGTGACCCTCTGCGTTCGACGATCGACGATTGTCGAGTGACACGGGCGTGTTCATACCCGTGTCCCTACCCGTGTTCAGTTGGGTCGTGTCCGTTGCCGTGGCGGTTATATGTGACACGCCCCCTAGTCACGGGCGTGTCGAGGACCCGACACGGGCGTGTCAGGTGAGACACGGGCGTGTCTTTGCCCGTGTGTCTTTTCTTCGTTCGACGACCGTGCCTCGATCAAGGCACACGGCCTGGAACACGGCCGTGTGCGAGGCCGTGTTCGGCCCAGGTCAGGGGATTTTTGTGCAGATCTGAGCCGTTCATTTTCTTTAATTGAGATCCAATGGCCCAGGTGGTTTCCTGCTCTGTTAAGGCCGGGAATGTGGGAGTTAACTCTTCATTTTCTCCAAGCCATTCTCTTTCCAAGGAGTTAGAAAGAGGAGGAAGAAGGAGGAGGATTCCGGCCGCCGGCGGAGCATCGGAGCACCGTTTGGAGAACCGAAAGCGGATCCGTGGAAGAAATTCCGTTGCGAAGACTTCTATCCGTGTAGTTTTTCCATGACGCCAAAGCGGACTATAAGGGTAACGATTCTCTACCTGAGCATGTGAAGCTCTCTTTCTTTTTGCATAGGGAAACCCGCTCCCGCGAGTGTGCGGTGATTGCGTGGTGTTCCTTGGGGTTGATGTGAATAGTCCCCCCTTGTGTTGCATATAGAGTCCGGAATCGAAGTACGGGCATAGGCATTGTGTGTGAATCCTACCCGGACGTGTATTGTCTGGATCGGTGATGTTGCATTTGATATGTTTTGCCGGAGAAGACTCCGTGCTTTGAGTTTTTCGGGTTTCTACGCAGTAGATTGCAACAGGGATCCTTGAGGATTAACTCCAAGGCGCACCCGAAAAACTGAGCGGAAACGTGTTCTGCTAACTTGGCGGTCAGGGAACCGACCTTGAACATAACTGGGTTATGTGATTGTTTGGAAAAAGTTTTGGGATCCGAGAGAAGCTTGACTCGTGCGTACGTCTTAAAGTGACTACGTGGTGTGAGCAACAGGCAAGTGGAATTGGACCTAGGCTATGTGGTTCGGTGCGAGAGACCCGAAAAGGGGACTGGCCGTTGGCATAGTCGGGAGCCTTAGACGGTGGTCAGAAAGGCTAAATGCTCACGTGGTTGCCATCTTTGGGATGGTGGTGAAGACGCTGAAGTGTCTGGATTCACCGTTAATGTGCCCTGAGTGCACGGGGTGTTTAGCCGTGCGAGCCTACACTTGTGGCGTAGTATAATTGCGCTTTATTGTTTTACTGGGCTAATGTTATGCAGGGAAAGAGCACCGCCGTCCCGAGTAAGGGGCGGGGTCGTTATAATTTGGTCGGCTTTTGGCTGACCGTTGCTTTGTTTGCCACCGTGCGGTGGAATGTGCTTGCAGGTGCTGCGGAGCCGAGTACCAAATAGCGGGCTGGAGCCCATGTTGCTGTGCTGGCCCTAGAAGGCCAAAAAGAATAGTTGTTTTTATTTTGTCATGTGTGGCCGGCCTGCGAGCCGATGTGTGTAAGATACTATTTTGTTAAGTGAACATTTGTAAGGCCATAAGACCGTGTACCCTTTCAGTGTATTTGGTTTTCATTCCAGTGGTGTGGTTGTATACATTCATGATTATTGGATTTAAGTTTTGGGTTCTTTCAACTTTTAAAAGCTACCGCTAGAATGCTCTGTGTAAGACGAGTAGTCTTAATTGGATAGTTTGAATATTCTTATGTAACCCTTCCGACTGTCTGTGGTATATGGCGTCGGGTTCCAGCTGGACCTTCTGTTATATGCCATGTGACGGATGAGGGTGTTACAATTTGGTATCAGACTCCTGGTTACGGTCAGGATTAACTGAATTCGTGGGCGAATTCTTTTAAGGGGTGGTGAGCACATGTGTGCGTCATCGTTATAACATTAAAAAGAACCCATGAATGTCCACTTAGGAATGAAAAATACTAGTGTTTGACGAACCTGCGCGTTCCTATAATTGCTTTTTGCAATTTTGTTTGGTCACTTATTGGTGTTGTGTACGACTATAGGTGACCGGGAGTGGCGCAGAGCCGACAGAACATCTGGTTTCTGAGGATTTTAGTGCACCCAGTGGCGTGCTTGAGACCCCTCCTTCGTTTGAAACCATAAGAAAGATCGTTGAAGTGGTGCTCGCTGTGACTAGTGCACAGCAGGGAAGCAATGTGCAACCTTTTGTCCCTGAGATGACTTCAATGCCGGGTGGTGTGTTGGATCAAGTGACATTTAGAAGGCCATCAGGTCAGCCGTTGAACATGTGCTTGGTGCAGGGTACGCACTCAGTTGATGAGTATTTGCAGACGTTTCTTTTGATAACCCGCTACCCATGCTTTGAGTTGGAGAACGAGCGGTCTATAATTGATAGATTCTATAGTGGTCTGCGTGACGAACTGCGAATTCTACTTCTAGGACAAAAACTATTGGGATTCCGAGCCTTGGTGAAGTCGGCTAGATCTTTGGAAGTGGATATGGGAAAAATTCACCAGATACCAGTGAGTAGGGTATCGAACTCTGCATGTCCTATGAGGGGTGCATCTCGCAGAACGCTGAAAAAGAAGGTTAGATCATCGACTGACAAGGTTACTTACAACTGTCGTACTTGTGGCAAGAAAGGGCACTTTGCCCGAGATTGTCGTAATGGCGCACAGAAGGTAAAGAAAGCTAAGACAGCAACCATTGGGAGGAAGGCAACTACATGTTTTAACTGTGCGAAGCCATGACATTTTGCCCGAAACTGTTTGTGCGGACGACGGAAGTCTGAGAAGAAATCTGGAGATATCTACGAGGAGAAGGGCAAGGGGTCGGAGGCAACCGCATCGCACTATGCCCCAACCCAACCAAAAGTGTACAACCTTAGCCAGCAGGAGGCCACAAAACAGTTTGACGTGGTGACGGGTATGTATAGCAGGTTAGCTTTAAATATTTGTTTCCCTACGCATTTTAGCCTATGACTGATCGTGTTAGGCTTGTTTAGATTGTCAATTGTCCGGTGAGAGCACTGTTCAACGCGGAAGTTTCGCATCCTTTCTGTCCGAAGAGTTTCGATCGCGCATCAGAGTACTTCCTTCGCGATGACAAAGTCAAATTTGATGGGCTGCTGCCTACGGGCGCCCTTTGCGTGCGAATAAAGCTTGTGGCGTTAGGTTAAGGCGTGGGAGTCACGTCGATGATTTGCGAGCGTTGCTTTTGCCGTTGGCAGAGTACGACATAATATTCGGTATGCATTGGCTCTCAGAGCAGGGTGCATGCATTGATTGCAACCGTAAGGAAGTTAAGTTGGGTCTGAACACTGATCGGGAGACTACTTTTGCGGACATGAAGTGGTTGGGTAAGATTTTGATGTCAACCCTTCAGGTGATTAAGGCGGTTCGGTCTGGGGCAGAGCTGTTTGTCACTCTAGTGCATACTTCGACGCCTAAGCCAAGTCTTGACAGTATTCCAGTTGTGTCCGAGTATCCTGATGTGTTCTCAGATGATCTCCCAGGAGCCCCTCCTCAGCGGGAGATTGATTTTACCATTGAGCTGGTACCGGGCGCCAAACCGGTGTCACGCTCTCCATATCGGATAGCGCCGCGAGAGATGGCAGAGTTGAAGGTTTAACTTCAAGAGTTGTTGGAGCAAGGGTATGTGCGTCCAAGTTCGTCGCCTTAGAGCGCACCGGTTCTTTTCGTTAAGAAGAAGGATGGGAGCTTGCGACTCTGCATTGACTATCGGGAATTGAACAAGCTTACGGAGAAGAACAAATATCCGATCCCCAGGATTGATGATCTATTTGATCAGTTGGTTGAGTCAACGGTATATTCGAAGTTAGATCTGAAATCCGGTTACTACCAGTTGAGGATAATGGAGAGCGACATCCCAAAGACAGTATTCAGTACGCAGTTTGGGCATTACGAGTTCACGATCATGCCGTTTGGTTTGACCAATGCGCCATCCGTGTTTATGGATCTGATGAACAGGACGTTCAGAGAGTACCTGGATCGTTTCGTGATAGTATTTAATGATGATATCCTGGTGTACTCGCAGTGCGAGGAGGATCACTACAATCATCTACACATGGTGTTGGAGACGTTGAGGAGGAACCAGTTGTATGCTAAGTTCTCTAAGTGTGAATTCTGGTTATCCTCGATAACATTCCTTGGTCATGTTGTCATTGGAGAAGGGATAGCTGTGGATCCGACGAAGATAGTGGCGATACGGGAGTGACCTGCTTTGACTACGGTGGCAGTGGTCCGGAGTTTTCTGGGGCTTGCTGGCTACTACAGGCGCTTCGTAGAGAACTTCTCGCGGATAGCGCTACCACTCATGACGTTGATAAGGAAGGATCAGAAGTTTGTGTGGTCTCCGGAGTGTGAACAAGCTTTTGAGGAGTTGAAGAGGCGGTTGACCACATCGCCTATTTTATGTTTGCCAAGTGGAATCGAAGGGTTCGAGATCTATACTGATGCTTCGGGCAGTGGTTTGGACTGTGTTCTGCTACAACATGGGAGTGTGATAGCCTACGGTTCACGACAATTGAAGGCTCACGAGAGGAATTATCCGGTCCACGACTTAGAGTTAGCAGCTGTGATATTTGCTCTAAAGCTTTGGAGGCACTACCTGTACGGTGTGAAGGTCGATATTACACCGATCATAAGAGCTTGAAGTATCTGTTGGATCAAAAGGATCTGAACATGAGGCAACAGAGTTGGATGGAGTTCTTAGGGGACTACACCTTCAAGATACATTATGTGCCTGGGAAGGGAAATGCAGTGGCGGATGCGTTGAGTCGCAGGACTCCGGCGCAGACCAACTGGTTATCGGTACATGATGAGAGATTAGTCCATGAGTTGGAGGCTTTGGAGATATCTTGCATCGACAAGCAGTCTAGTGCTGAGGCGAAACTGTTTTGGACAGAGGTGCAATGTGACCTAGATGATAGAGTTCGGCGGGCTTTGGTTCAGGATAACAACATGAAGCAGATCTTGGATGAATCTTTGGATGGGTCAAATTCCCAGTTTGCCGTTGAGGATGGGTTGCTTAAGGAAGGACGGTCGCCTATGCATTCCTAGTGCGGATAATCTTCGGGAGGAGTTGATGTATGAGGCTCATCATACCAAGTACTCAATCCACCCGGGAAGCACGAAGAGGTATACAGACATGAAGAAATTATTCTGGTGGCCAGGATTGAAGAAGGATGTAGCACTTTATGTGGCCAAGTGCAGAACTTGTGCATTGGTGAAGGCGGAATGCCAGAAGCCCGGAGGTTTCTTGAAGTCCCTACCTATCCCAGAATGGAAATTCGACGACATATCTATGGATTTTGTGCATGGTTTGCCGAAGTCGCAGAAGGGAAACGACGCCATTTGGGTGGTCGTGGATAGGTTGACAAAGGTGTCGCACTTTATTCCGGTCAGGAAGAAAGATCCGGTGGAAAAGTTAGCCAAACTCTATGTGGAGAATATTGTACGATTGCATGGTGTGCCCCGCAGTATTGTTAGTGATCGAGATGGACGCTTCACGTCGAATGACTGGAGGTTGGTGCATAGTCTGTTGGGTACTAAGCTAAAGTTCAGCACAGCCTTTCATCCGCAACGGATGGCCAAACCGAGAGGGTCAACCAGACGATGGAAGACATGCTTCGCATGTGCGTCCTAGATTTTAGAAAGCAGTGGGAAGACCACATGTACATGGTGGAGTTTGCGTATAACAACAGCTTTCAGGCGAGTATCAGAATGACGCCTTTCGAAGCCTTGTACGGGAGAAAGTGTCGCACGCCGTTGTCTTGGTTGGAGACGGGCGAGTCGAAGCTTTACAAACGTCAAGCAGTGGAAGATGCCACTTCAGTGATTCAGACAATTCAAGAACGGTTGAAGATCGCTCAGGACAGACAGTCAAAGTACTATAACGCCAAACATAGGAATGTGGAGTTCAATGTTGGCGACTGGGTGTACTTAAAAATTAAGCCGTTCAAGGGTGTCTCGCGGGTTCGACGCTTGAAGAAGCTGAGTCCGAGATACCTTGGACCATTTGAAATCCTGGAGCGTGTTGGCGAGGCGGCGTATAGATTGAAGCTGTCAGCGGAATTAAGTGGGCTACATGACGTGTTCCACGTGTCGGTGTTGCGTAAGGCGGTGCAAGAGCCTTCGCAGATCATTGCGGACAATCAAGTACCGGTTGATTATGAATTAACGACAAAGGTCAAGCCTATACGTATAGAAGACGTTGAAGTCAAGCGACTCCGCAACAAGGATATCCGAATGGTTAAGGTCCGTTGGGATAATTGCGGACGTGAGGAGCTTTCTTGGGAGCGAGAGCAAACTATGTTGGAGGAATACCCCGAGTTGTTCCATTCAGGTAACTTGTAATTTTGGTGTACCTTTACTTAATTTCGGGACGAAATTACTTAAGTGGGGGAGATTTGTAACGCCCCGAAAATTGTATTTGAGTTGGTCGCGTAAAAAAGGATTTTTGGTGCCTGTATAGGGGTACACGGCCTAGGACACAGGCGTGTCCAAGGCCGTGTCTGGCTGGTGTTTTGGCCGTTTTCATCCCGAGAAGGACACGGCTAGAAACACGGCTGAATGACACGGGCGTGTCATTTGACACGGGCGTGTGCCTAACCGTGTCTGTACCCGTGTTCCCGAAAGCCGATTGAGTTCGACGAAAAGTGTTCGGGAGGAACACGCCAGGCGACACGGGCGTGTCGGGAGGGCGTGTCCCCCTGCGTTCGACGATCGCCGAACGGCGCTCGACGATTGTCGAGTGACCCTCTGCGTTCGACGATCGACGATTGTCGAGTGACACGGGCGTGTTCATACCCGTGTCCCTACCCGTGTTCAGTTGGGTCGTGTCCGTTGCCGTGGCGGTTATATGTGACACGCCCCCTAGTCACGGGCGTGTCGAAGACCCGACACGGGCGTGTCAGGTGAGACACGGGCGTGTCTTTGCCCGTGTGTCTTTTCTTCGTTCGACGATCGTGCCTCGATCAAGGCACACGGCCTGGAACACGGCCGTGTGCGAGGTCGTGTTCGGCCCAGGTCAGGGGATGTTTGTGCAGATCTGAGCCGTTCATTTTCTTTAATTGAGATCCAATGACCCAGGTGGTTTCCTGCTCTGTTAAGGCCGGGAATGGGGGAGTTAACTCTTCATTTTCTCCAAGCCATTCTCTTTCCAAGGAGTTAGAAAGAGGAGGAAGGAGGAGGATTCCGGCCGCCGGAGGAGCATCGGAGCACTGTTTGGAGAACCGAGAGCGGATCCGTGGAAGAAATTCCATTGCGAAGACTTCTATCCGTGTAGTTTTTCTATGACGCCAAAGCGGACTACAAGTGTAACGATTCTCTACTTGAGCATGTGAAGCTCTCTTCCTTTTTGCATAAGGAAACCCGCTCCCGCGAGTGTGCGGTGAGTGCGTGGTGTTCCTTGGGGTTGATGTGAATAGTCCCCCCTTGTGTTGCATATAGAGTCCGGAATCGAAGTACGGACATAGACATTGTGTGTGAATCCTACCCGGACGTGTATTGTCTGGATCGGTGATGTTGCATTTGATATGTTTTGCCGGAGAAGACTCCGTGTTTTGGGTTTTTCGGGTGTCTACGCGGTAGATTGCAATAGGGATTCTTGGGGATTAACTCCAAGGCACACTCAGAAAACTGAGCGGAAACATGTTCTGCTAACTTGACGGTCAGGGAACCGACCTTGAACATAACTGGGTTATGTGATTGTTTGGAAAAAGTTTTGGGATCCGAGAGAAGTTTGGCTCGTGCGTACGTCTTAAAGTGACTACGTGGTGTGAGTAACAGGCAAGTGAATTGGACCTAGGCTATGTGGTTCGGTGCGAGAGACCCGAAAAGGGGACTGACAGTTGGCATAGTCGGGAGCCTTAGACGGTGGTCAGAAAGGCTAAATGCTCACGTGGTTGCCATCTTTGGGATGGTGGTGAAGACGCTGAAGTGTCAGGATTCACCGTTAATGTGCCCTGAGTGCACGGGGTGTTTGGCCGTGCGAGCCTACACCTGTGGCGTAGTATAATTGCGCTTTATTGTTTTACTGGGCTAATGTTATGCAGGGAAAGAGCACCGCCGTCCCGAGTAAGGGGCGGGGTCGTTATAATTTGGTCGGCTTTTGACTGACCGTTGTTTTGTTTGCCACCGTGCGGTGGAATGTGCTTGCAGGTGCTGCGGAGCCGAATACCAAATAGCGGGCTGGAGCCCATGTTGCTGTGCTGGCCCTAGAAGGCCAAAAAGAATAGTTGTTTTTATTTTGTCATGTGTGGCCGGCCTGCGAGCCGATGTGTGTAAGACACTATTTTGTTAAGTGAACATTTGTAAGGCCATAAGGCCGTGTACCCTTTCAGTGTATTTGGTTTTCATTCCAGTGGTGTGGTTGTGGACATTCATGATTATTGGATTTAAGTTTTGGGTTTTTTCAACTTTTAAAAGCTCCCGCTAGAATGCTCTGTGTAGGACGAGTAATTTTAATTGGATAGTTTGAATATTCTTATGTAACCTTTCCGACTGTCTGTGGTATATGGCGTCGGGTCCAGCTGGACCTTCTGTTATATGACATGTGACGGATGAGGGTGTTACAGAGGATCCCGTGTATGAGACTATATTAAAAAACAAAATAGAAGAAGAGGACCCCTCCATGTCAGTTTTCTTACAAGCCTTATCTGGGGTTATACCAAACCATGGAATTAGAGCCCCTGGCTATATTAATAGGCAACCAATTGAAGTGTTTATAGATTGAGGGAGCGCACACAATTTTATTTCAAATAGGATGATGGCTTTTCTAAAACTACCAATACATAAAATAAGAGAATTTTCAGTTTTCATGGGAAATGGGTCTCCTGTGTAATGCAGAGGAAAATGCCACAACATCCAATTGCTCGTTCAAACTAATAGTTATCAGGTCCAACTATATGTACAAGAAATCGAAGGGGCAGACCTAATTTTGGGACAACAATAGCTAAAGACCTTAGGAACTGTAACCACTGATTATAATAACCCGACGCTCGCCTATGAAGGGTCGAGTGGCTCAATAAAATTGTTGGGTCACAAAGGTAGTACCCATGCAGACTTAGTTTCATCATCGCAATTAATGCAGATGGTGGCAATTGAACCCTCGTCCCTCTGTCTGATATTAGCTAAAGAAACACCAATTCCCATGAATAGTGAAATTTCCTTAACCGAGCTTTGCAAAACATTGCCAGACCAGATTGGAAAAATTTTGTTTCAATTTTTAGAAGTGTTTGAGGAACCATAGTCATTACCCCACAAGAGAAATATAGATCATAAAATAGAATTAATAATAAGGTCTACTGCACCAAATTTAAGACCATTTAGATACCCTTATCACCCAAAAAATGAAATAGAAAGAATAGTTCAGGAAATGATTGAGAATGGACAGATTAGGCTTAACACCTCAGCTTTCAGTTCTCCCATTTTACTGGTAAAAAAAGATGGCACATGCCGATTTTGTGTCGACTACCGATCACTTAATAAAATAACCATCAAAGATAGGTTTCCAATCCCTACAATTTGAAGAACTATTGGATGAATTGTATAACGCTCGATTTTTCTCCAAAATTGATTTACGTTCAGGATATCATCAGATTAGGGTGGCAGAAAGAGATGTGCATAAGACTACATTTAGAACACATCAGAGACATTATGAATTTTTAGTCATGCCTTTCTGCCTAATTAATGCCCCCTCGACATTTCAGGCATTGATGAATACCATTTTTCAGCCATACTTAAGAAAATTTATACTATTATTTTTTGATGATGTACTAATCTATAGTCCAACACAACAGGAACATTCAGAGCATTTAAAATTAGCATTAGGAGTTCTGAAAAATAATCAACTATTCGTTAAACTATCAAAATGTCATTTTTTTACACACAAAATAGAATTCCTGGGACACACTATTACTGAAGGAGAATACTTCCCAAACAAAGAAAACATTGAAGCCATCAAAAAGTTTCAAGAACAAACCAATCAAAAAGGAGTAAGGGCCTCCCTGGGAGTTACAGGCTATTATAAAAAATTTATCAGAGATTACGCTAAGATAGCTAATCCACTAACCGACCTACTTAAAAAACAGTCCTTCCATTGGAATAACTCAACAAGGGAAGCTTTTGAAAAATTAAAACAAAACTTGTTGACATACCCAATTCTATCACTACCAAACTTTCATGAACATTTTCAAATAGAGACTGACGCATCAGGTATTGGGATAGGAGCAATCTTATTGCAAGAGAAAAAAACTATAACATACTTTAGTAAGAAACTCTCCCCTTTAATGCAACAAAAATCAACCTATATCCGTGAACTATACGCCGTAACAACAACATTTAACAAGTGGAGACAGTATTTGATAGGACATAAATTCACTATTATGACAGACCATCAGAGCCTACACCATCTATTAACACAAGCCTTCAAACCCCGGATCAACAATACTATCTAACAAAACTTCTAGGCTATGATTTCGAAATAAAATACAAGGCCGGAAAACATAACCAAGCAGCAGATGCACTGTCAAGATTTCCTGAAATCAACGAATACCGAAGTCTCAACATAATTTTTGTCCTAATTTCCCCTCTTTTAGAGGGATTAGCATATGAATATGAGTTAGATGAGTTTAGTATAAAATTTCGGTAGGAGCCTTTGGCTTACCCTGCATGGAAGCAGCAAGGACAACTTATAACTTACAGAAATAGAATTTACATTCCCAACCAGTCACCAACAAGAAACAAAATTATTACGGAGGCTCATTCCACATTGGTAGGGGGCATTCAGGCATTAAAGGAACTTTACATAAAATTCAAAATCAATTTTACTGGCCAAATATGAAGGCAAAGGTGACCAAATTCATTAGGGAATGTGACATCTGTCAAAAATCCAAGGCAATCAATCAACAGCCTTTTGGACTTTTGCAGCCATTGCCCCCTCCAAAAAAAATTTGGTCTGATTTAACCATGGACTTCATAACCTGCTTACCCAAATCAAATGGCTATACTATGATATTAGTAGTAGTAGACACACTATCTAAAGGTGCACATTTTGCCCCACTAAACCCCCCCGAACAGGACCCAAGGCTGCCCTCACATTTTGGAATCACATTGGAAAATTACATGACATCCCAGAATCAATAATATCTGATAGAGATAGCATTTTTTAAAGTGATTTCTGTATAGAATTGTTTAGTTTGCAAGGAACCCACCTTAAATATAGTTCAACTTATCACCCCCAGATTGATGGGTTGACTGAGCGGGTAAGCCGCTGTGTTGAACAGTATTTAAGAATATTTTCTCATGAAAATCCTACAAAATGGACTGACTATCTTAATTTTGCTGAATATCATTACTATACCACATTTAACTCGTCGACCAACATGACTCCATTTGAGACCATGTTTGGTCGACCACCCCCTGGTTGGTTAAATTTTTGTGCAGGTACAACTCACAATGAAGCATTGGAGGATACTTTGCAATCCAGATAGGAAATCAAGCATTCTCTAAAGACCAACCTAATTAAATCCCAGCAGCGAATGAAAGACCAAGCAGATAAAAAAAGAAAGGAACTCAAGTTACACAAGGGAGATTGGGTATTGCTTAAACTACATCCATACAAACAACTATCAATGACAAGGCCATCAAGCAGGAAGCTTAGCCTTAAATATTATGGACCATTTCAAGTAACTGAGGTCATTGGAGAAACAGCATATCGCCTACTCCTTCCTGCAACATCTCCTATCCATCCAATTTTTCATGTTTCTCAGTTAAAATCCTATAATGGAGACCCAAAAGTCCAATCATTGGAGCTACCAGACCTGATTAAAACAAACAGACCTATACATCAACCGTTGGCCGTCATCAGCACACGCCGAATCCTTCGACATGGCAAAGAGATTGCCCAAGTCCTTATACAATGGCAGGGGTTACCCCCGGAAGATAGTACTTGGAAAGTTGTATCAGATGTACAAGACTTAACAATTCCAGAAATTCAGGACACTTTTGCAAATCTACATGCAAAACTTCCAACATCAACATGGGGCAAGCAGAAAACGAGATATAAGAGAGCTTCAAAAAAACAACTGGAAGAGAAGCCTTCAGATCAGCGCACGGGGCCATCAACAACACAAGGGTTACAGGAAAAGGAAAAACATTCAACCACACACCAGCAAGCTTTAGATCTACTCATGGATCTACCAGCTCTACAGTGGAAAGCGAAGAAGAAAAGAGGCCAATGCGGAAAACGCCAGATTTAACCATAGATCTACCAGTTTCAGAATCAACAACCGCAAAACACACAAAAAAAACCAGAACACACGACGAAAAGCAAGCAGGTCTACTTATTCTGGGCATGAAAGGGGGTTACCAAGCAGATTTGAAGATCCAGCCAAACACAGTTGCAACCATCAGAAGTTGTGGTATCTGCTCATATCTGAATTCCAAGACATCATCTGGTTGCCATCATCAGTGTTTCGCCGGATATCCTCAGCTCTGCCGCACCAGCGTTTCTCTATCTCATCACAGCTGGAGAGGAAAAAAAACAAAATGTAAACCAAACGCTGAGGACAACGTTTTTAAAGGAGAAGACAATGTTAGGGTTGTGATCCAACGGTCTCAGAGTTACAGCTTATATCCAGCAGACATGAATCCTCAGTTACTTCATCCATCCAGCGGTCAGGAATCATCCTGCCTTACTAATGCAAACGATCAAACGATCAGCATCAAGTCACTGTACTCATCATGGACCTCCAGCCTTTAATAACATCAACGGACCAGGATTCGCTCTTATTGTCCTTTTATATTTAGAATAATGAGTCTCTATTATTGTAATTAATTCGATTGTAAACGGTCGGATAGTAACGATCAAATGGACCGAGGATGAGAGCTTATATATACACCCATTACTGTTTGTAATAGATTAAGGATGATTTTAATAAAGGTTTCTTCCCAGTTTCTTTCCCCCAACTTCTTCTCTCCCGACTCCGGCCACCCTCCCCTGGCCTTCTTCTAAGTTCTATTCACAACCCCTCCGGCGGATTGCTACAAGATGGAAGCGTCCCCAGAGGGGTGAAGATGTGGATGTTTCATCCAGCAATAATCAACCGTATGGCCGGTGCAGCCACAATGAGAGCAGAGAGAGAGAGAGAGAAGGACCACGCCCGCCGGATTGGTGGCTGCGGCCAACAGAGCCACTATGCTGAGTCTGGTGAGCATAGTTGTCCGGTTGAGGAGGGGAGGATAACAACAGACGTTGAAGCAGAGAGGTAACCGCGGCGATGCGGACATCAATGACATCCAAGGTGGGAGAGTCCGCTTCGCCAAGGATCTGTTGACGGATCATGTCATAAGACTTAGGAAGTCGTAGAAGATAACACATAACCAGAAGCTCCTGAAAGTGCTTGTGTTGCTCAGCCAGATCCGCAGAGAAGGGACGATTCTGGAGAATTTCGGCTCCGAGAGCCTAAACCTGTTGGTAAGCAGCAACATGTGTCACAACCCGCATTTTCTCAACATTGAAGTTATATCAGAGTGAGAGAAAATACACGCCGTGATGCTACGCCGTGCAGGGGATAACTGCAGGCGCTCAGGCAAAACCCCAAACTCTACAGTTTATATGAAATCCATAAGTTATTAAGTAAAATTCAGTTTAAATTGGATGGCCGTATCCCTCGGCATAGTGGATCAAGTAGTCCACGAGTAAAACCATAGTTATACGCTGCAGAAAATACTTTGGTTAAGTTGATTAACACCTTACATGAGTATAAACATCCCCAAAGGACAACTCATGTCATGCAAGACCCTAGATTTATTATAAGTATAAAATAGTTTTTACGTTAGTTAGAAAATAGTATTTTAATTTTAGAAATATGAGATGTATGAAGTACAAGTATTGATACTTTTATACGTGAAAATACATAACATGCAAACTAGCATAGAACATTCACAGAGAGCAAGTAAAAACAACCATAAAAAGGCAAAACTAGCAGCTTAGCAGAGTATTCAGCAATTCAAAAGAAAACCACCAGTGGACGTCAACAAACAGACACAAACCCACTAGTCAGTATGAGTGTCTGTACTAAAAAGAAAACAACAAGGAACTACCTCTCATGGTAGTGGAAACCTCTGCAACACTGCAGTCCACAAGCAAACTCCAAACCTAGCCGCTCAACCGGCTACTGCTCAGAACCCGAGACATTCAAAGAAAGAACACCTCAGCAAGAAAAATATAAGTGACAAACAAAACTGTCAGTAAACAAGGAGTAGCAAGATTACTATTACCAAACCTAAATAGCTGTCAAAAAAAAATACAACAAACTAACTAGAGATTTAGAACGAAGAGTTAACTTATAAAGTTAAAAGATAATGACATTTGCATCAAGTGCAAACAGAGTTATACTTCGAAAACAATCTGTGAGGAAAGACAAAAACAACATAAGATTAATCCATAGTAAACAAACAAAAAACGGGGCAAATGCTCAATAAACACGTGAATCATTAACACCGTAACACAACCGAATCTGAGTCGGGACCAAACCGGTCAAACCCTAACTAACAGACCCAAATATCTCAAAAACGGGACTGCGGTGGTGGCCATCTTATCCAACACAACCCAACAGCCGTAAAACGAGACCCAAACATGCCCGGGTGTAATGGTTTATGAAACTAAGCCAACCAAACCAACCCCATATATCCAAATACCCATAAACCTAAACTCAACAAATTCAGCAGAAAACCGACGAGTCTAGCTTGGCAAGACTAAGCCTTAGTGATACACGTCAAATCGGTGAACAAACACAAAGCTAAGGAAAAAGCGTCGAGTACACTCGATGCCGCGTCAAGTGCAGTCGACGCACTCGACGCCATAACACAACACACTCAACGCTTAAACACTACAGCAAGAACAGACGATGACGTTGAGTGAGTTCGGCTCACTCAACGCTTAAACACAGCCCGACGACGTTGAGTGAGTTCAGCTCCCTCAACGCTGTCGACGCTTTTACTTGACATGCGGAAAAAGTGACGGCGTTGAGGGAGCTCAACGCTGTCAATGCTTTTACACTTATACTCCAAGATTTCCTAACGCCGCGTTGAGTGTATGCAGCACACTCAACGCCGCGTTGAGTGTATGCAGCACACTCAACGCCGTGTATGCGTTGAGTGTATGCAGCACACTCAACGCCTTCTGACTTAACGTCAAATTTTGATGGTGTTGAGTGTAAACAGCACACTCAACGCCGCGTTGAGTGCACTCAACACACTCAACGCTTAAACACTTAGCGTCACAGACCTCACAGCAAGGCGTTGAGTGTAAGCAGCACACTCAACGCCGCGTTGAGTGCACTCAACGCACTCAACGCTTAAACACTTAGCATCACAGACCTCACAACAAGGCGTTGAGTGTATTCATCACACTCAACGCCGCGTTGAGTGCACTCAACGCACTCAACGCCGCGTTGAGTGCACTCAACGCACTCGACGCTTTTACACTTAGCGTCACAGACCTCACAGCAAGGCGTTGAGTGTATTCATCACACTCAACGCCGCGTTGAGTGCACTCAACACACTCAACGCTTAAACACTTAGCGTCACAGACCTCACAGCAAGGCGTTGAGTGTAAGCAGCACACTCAACGCCGCGTTGAGTGCACTCAACGCACTCAACGCTTAAACACTTAGCATCACAGACCTCACAACAAGGCGTTGAGTGTATTCATCACACTCAACGCCGCGTTGAGTGCACTCAACGCACTCAACGCCGCGTTGAGTGCACTCAACGCACTCGACGCTTTTACACTTAGCGTCACAGACCTCACAGCAAGGCGTTGAGTGTATTCATCACACTCAACGCCGCGTTGAGTGCACTCAACGCAGTCCAACGCTTTTAGACTTAGGCTTCAAACTTGATTCAGTGCTATGGCTACACTCTACGCCTAAGGGCTATACTCAACGCCTAGGGTTGCACTCAGTGAAACTGCACTATTCGACGAACCGAGTTCGACGATTTGCGATTTATTCGTCGAACTCCGTTCGACGAAATTCCACTGTTCGTCGAACTCCGTTCGACGAAATTCCTCTGTTCGTCGAACTCCGTTCGACGAATTAACTATAATGCGACGATCTCAGACCGCTCCAAACCGACAACTGACACAATGAAGCTAATACAGTGAATCAAATGCTTGTTGAACTTGGCCGAAAACAATGATACCATAAAACTGATTGTCAAAGCCGGATCCAATCCTACTCCCAAAAAACTACACAGGGAAGAACCAATGATATTACACGGACTGTTTTTCGTTTGTGGTATGCAAACTCCATCAATCCGAGTCGCTCATCCCACGCTCCTCCGTGGTCCAAAATGTAACATCTGATCATATCCTCCACGATCTGGTTCACTCTTTCCGTTTGACCGTTTGTCTGCGGATGATAGTCTTTGGAATACCGCAGATCGGTACGCAAACCCTTCTGTAAACTCTTCCAAAAGCGAGACGTAAACCTGGAGTCTCGATCTAATACAATACTAATTGACACTCCATGTAATCTAATGACTTCATCTAAATATAGCTCAGCTATCTTATTCATGGGATAATCAATCTTAAAAGGCACGAAGTGAGCACACTTCGTTAGTCTATCAATAATAATCTAGACTGAATCATATCCTCGGGGAGATCTTGGTAATCCAGTAATGAAATCCATTGAGACACCCCCACTTCCAACTCGGAATTTCCAAGGGCGTTAGCTTGCCACCAGATCTGCCATGATCGGCCTTTACTCGCTTGCACGTAAAACATTCTGAAACGAACTTCGCTATATCACCTTTCATTCCGAACCACCATGCGATCTGCTTCAAATCTTGGTACATCTTAGTTAAACCTGAGTGGTAGACAACACTGGAATCATGAGCCTCACTGCACAACTTAACGCGAATATCTTCAACATTGGGGATGAAAAATCTACCACGGTACTTCAAGGTACCTGCGTCATCGATCGAAAAATATGGCAACTCTCCTTTCTCAGTTCTCTTGTAAAGGTGCAACAACTCGGGGTCTTCCATCTGATGCAATCTTGTGAGTGCAATCCATGAATGCTCAGCTACCTCCAAACTTCTAGGCGAGTTAGAACTCCCAACAGAAATACCCATCAAGAGAAATTCTTCTACCAGTGAATCCACAGAAAGATTAAAAACTTCCCCATCTTTCTACTCAGAGCGTCAGCTACCACATTAGCTTTGCCCGGATGGTACTGGATCTCAACATCATAATCAACAACATACTCTAACCATCTTTGCTGACACAGATTCAACTCCCTTTGAGTGAAAACGTACTTTAAACATTTATGATCGGTATAAATCTTACATAATGCCCATATAACAAGTATCTCCACAACTTTAGGGCATAAATCACTGCTGCGAACTCTAGATCATGCGTAGGGTAGTTCTTTTCATGTACCTTTAGCTGTCTTGACCCATGCGCAATTACCTTGCCTTCCTGCATCAGCACACAACCCAGACCAACATGCAATGCGTCTACATACACCGCATATTCTAACCCTTCAGTAGGCAGAGACAAAACTGGAGCAGTGCACAATCTCTTCTTCAATTCCAGAAAGGCTTCCTCACACTTATCGCTCCAAATAAAAGCTGCGTTCTTTTGCGTCAGTTTAGTCAAAGGCGCAGATAACGCAGAGAAACCCTCTACAAACCTTCTATAATAGCCAGCCAACCCTAGGACGCTACTTATCTCTTTGGGGGTGGTGGGCCTATTCCAATCCATAACAGCAGTTACCTTCTCAGGGTCAACTGAAATTTCATCTTTATTTACCACATGACTCAAGAAAGAAACCTGAGACAACCAAAACTCACACTTACTTAGCTTGACATACAACTTATACTCCCTCAAGGTAGACAAAACTAAACGCAAGTGCTGGACATGCTCAATAGCACTGCAGGAATACACCAAAACGTCATTTATAAGCACGACCACGAAACGATTCAAAAAATCCTTGAACATGCGGTTCATCATATCCATAAAGACAGAGAGAGCATTGGTCAAACCAAAGGACATTACCAAAAACTCAAAATACACATACCACAAACGAAAAACAGTCCGTGTAATATCTGCCTCACGAATCCTCAACTGGTGGTAGCTTGAACGAAGATCAATCTTTGAAAACACAGAGCTACCACGCAACTGATCAAACAAGTCATCAATCCTAGGCAGGGGATACCTATTTTTAATGGTAACTTTATTCAGCTCTCTATAGTCAATACACACCCTCATTGATCCATCCTTTTTCTTTACAAACAAGACGGGAGCACCCCAAGGCGAAGAACTCGGCCTAATAAAACCATTCAGGAGCAACTCATCCAACTGAGTACGCAACTCCTCCAACTCACGCGGGGCCATCCGGTACGGCGCCTTAGCAATAGTACGGGTACCCGACTGCAGATCTATGACAAACTCCACGTCCCTCTCAGGCGGAAGACCAGGAAGATTAGCTGGAAAAACATCCGGAAACTCACGCATCACCGGAATCTCCTCTACTCGCGGCAAGCTAACAACGGTTTCCAAAACTGAAACCAAACAAGCAAAACACCCAGAATTTACCAGCTTCCGAGCACGTACCGCAGATATAATCGGAGAAACTTGGTGCGAAAAATCATAAACACTCCCGGGTTGACCGTTGTCCATCTTGAAGTGTAAGCGCTTAACCTTGCACTGGATAACCGCATCATATTTGGACAACCAGTCCATGCCCAAGATCACATCAAAATCCTCCAGGTCTATCACCTTCAAATCGGCAAATGCTAGAAAATCGCCTCACAAAATCGGACAACTCTGAATACCCGGGTCCGACACGATCGAATCACCGGAAGGAAACTTGACTTGAAACGCATCGCCGACTTGATCGAGAGTCAAACGATGACGCTCAACAAAGGACCTAGCCACAAACGAGTGGGTATAACCAGAATCAAAGAGAACACGTGCCCAACAGTTCTTTACTTTAAATTTCCATATAAAAACGCTTACATAACTAATCGAACTACATCGAAACTACAGCGACAAGCTAAAACAAAAACAAAACCAGGTTAGAAATTAACCTGAAATCACTTGAGTAAAAGTCTGGGCCTCCTCCAGAAACAACACGTTCAGCTTTCCCTTCCCTTTGTCTACAGGCTGCGGCGGTGGCAAGGCCCAAAGCGGAACTAGCTGCAGCGCAGGCTGAGACTGCAGGCACTTCGATTTGACGTGACCTTTCTGTCCGCACTGAAAGTAGACTCTAACCTTGTCCCAACAGTGGGCAGCATCATGGCCCTTCCGTTTGCACGAGGTACAAACCAAATCTCCTTTAGGAGCACCCTGGATCGCATGGACCTGCTCCTGTCTCTGAGCTCCTATCCTCTTGAAACATTTCTCAAACTGGTGGCCTGGTCGGCCACAAAAACTACATATTTCTTTGCTCCTCTTCCTCGAAGCAGCACCTGATTCCCGGGAACTCTTACTCTCACCAGTTTTCCTCTTATCTTTTCTCATTTGTTGTCCTCGGTTCTTGGCATTGTCAATTGCCTCAAACTTAAGAGCTGCTTCGACTGCTTCAGCATAACTCTCCGATCTATAAGACTTGCCAACTGCTGGATGTCACTCTTCAGACCACCCAAAAAGCGCTTGACTCTGCTGGCTTCAGAAACTACTAAATCCGTGGCAAACCGGCTCAACTTGCTAAACTCCACCTCATACTCACTCACCGTGAGCTGCCTCTGCTTTAAGTGCAGGAAATCATTTAACAAACGGTCTCGCTCGGCTGACGGCAGAAACTTCTTCAGCAAAAGCTCCTTGAAGACTTCCCAAGAACATCCATCCTTCAAGTTTTCCTTCTCCCTTATCCACTAACTCTTTGCCAAACCTTTGAGCTGGTAGACAGCGACCATTACTCTCTGGTCCGCTGAAACTCCGGAGTAAGAGAACATCTCCTCGAAGGCTATAATCCAGTCATCCAAAGCCATGAAGTCTGCCCTACCATCATAGGTAGGGGGTCCTAATCGCTGGAAGTGCGAGATGAAGTTCATCTCTGGTGGCAGCACAGCTGGGTGTTGAAATCGAGAAATCGGTCTCTATGGAGTTCGGGGTCCCTAAAAAGGGGTGACCTCACAACTACTGTACTCAGGCGAATGTCACGGATCAAAGGCTCGGGAAACTAGGAACAGACCCTCGGCTCTAGCGTGGAGGTGCCACCACACACCCGAAAGGTCACGAGAGCACTTCCCCTCCCTCACCAATGGCTGAGCTGGGTATCTTTGAGAGCTCTCAAACTCCACCAAGAAGAAGCTAAAGGAGGAGGAAACAAAAAACCCCTCTCCAAAGATACCCAAGGGGGTGTATTTATAGTTTTCCCAATCCTAGGGACCAAAAGGTCAGAAATACTGCGAGGCCAAATAGGTCCCGGGCCAATAGAAAACATCCACACTGGGGGGTAAAGAGGTAATTCCTCCCGGGGGCACAACGGTAAAAGCATGGCGCCTGGGCGAGACCCCGACCGCCGACCGGTCTCGCCCCGCACAGGCCTGGCGCCTGGGCGAGACCCTGGCCGCCGTCCGGTCTCGCCCCGCACAGGCCGCACAGGCTTGATACTTGGGCGAGACCCTGGCCGCTGGCCGGTCTCGCCCCGCACAGGCCGCACAGGCCGGGCGCCTGGGCGAGACCCGGGCCGCCGGCCGGTCTCGCCCCACACAGGCCGCACAGGTCTGGCGCCTGCTGCTCCCACCTTACATCTAGCAAGCCGAAGCGTGTGTCGGCCAACTCGCCACACCCGCCTCCTAAAAGGGGTCAGGGGGGAGGCAGATTTTTCATCCCCCCACTAGTATATTATGCAGGTTGAGCCTAAATTGACGTGCAAGAGTGTCAAACCACTCAAAAAGTTTAAAAAACAAGCAGCAAGCCTCACGCCTTGTTTGGGGCCCTCTCTTCGCGAATACGGGGTTGTACACAATCCCCGCTCTTTTCGAGCGGGTTCCACGCTCGGAAAAAAACGTTCAACCCAACGTATTCGCTGCGTAGCCTTCTTGGAGCCAAAAACACTTGGCCTTCCCGAGGGGTCAACCTGTCATGCCAGCTAATGAGAGCCTGGGTGACGAGACGGCCTCGGGGTAGAAAACACTTGGCCTCCCCGAGGGGTCAACCTGCCATGCCAGCTAATGGGAGCCTGACAGACGCGACGGCCTCATGGTAAAGTCTACTCACCCCTCCGAGAGATCAACTTGCCCTGCCAACTTGTAGGAGCCTGACAGCGGAATCATCTCGAGGTGAGGTCTACTCACCCCTCCGAGAGATCAACCTGCCCTGCCAGCTAGTGGGAGCCGCACAGGCCTGGCGCCTGGGCGAGACCCTGGCCGCCGGCCGGTCTCGCCCCGCACAGGCCGCACAGGCCTGGCGCCTGGGCGAGACCCTGGCCGCCGACCGGTCTCGCCCCGCACAGGCCGCATAGGCCTGGCGCCTGGGCGAGACCCTGGCCGCCGGCCGGTCTCGCCCCGCACAGGCCGCACAGGCCTGGTGCCTGGGCGAGACCCTGGCCGCCGGCCGGTCTCGCCCCGCACAGGCCGCACAGGCCTGGCGCCTGGGCGAGACTCGGGCCGCCGGCCGGTCTTGCCCCGCATAGGCCGCACAGGTCTGGCGCCTGCTGCTCCCACCTTACATCTAGTAAGCTGAGGCGGGTGTCGGCCAACTCGCCACACCCTCCCCCTAAAAGGGGCCAGGGGGGATGCAGATTTCTCATGACCCCACTAGTATATTATGTAGGTTGAGCCTAAATTGGCCACCAAGAGTGTCAAAGCACTCAAAAAGCTTAAAAAATGCGCAGCAAGTCTCATGCCTTGTTTGGGGCCCTCTCTTTGCAAATACGGGGTTGTACACTGGGGGCACCAGAGGAGCAGGAGGAACTGGAACACCTTGACCCACGGCCGGGTCCTGAACTCTAAGTGGCTGTCCTGCAACGACAGTCAACAAGGTTTGGATCTGCGACTGCATCTCAAACATTTGCCTAGACAAAGCTTCATTACTCTGTCGCAATCCTTCAATCACAGCCTCGTTCTGAGCACCAGACGACTCGCCCTTTGACTGGGGAGTCGACCTCGTCGTAGGACGTTTTGACATTCTAATAATTTCAACAAGGAACTAATCAAAACCTAGCTTAACCGCTAAAACCAAACCACCTAGTACAGACCAAACATATATAAATACTTGCTCTTGCTGCTAACTTGCTTTGAGATTTTTATAAATGATGAAATGCTTAAACCTATGATGATATACCATCATCCTATTAATTCTCGTGCAAAGTCCATGAATGCATGAATTTTTATTCTTTTGACTCAAAACAATGTGTGTACATATGTAATCATATAAATCTTTAGCTTGACACGTGTGCAAATGCTATGTTATGCTATGCATGAGGTGTTATGCATTCTAAAAATGCCTTAATGTATGTTATGAGCGGCGTACACATGAAATATTATGCATCACATACTACATAATATCGCATGTAACGAAAAAGTAAAACGTGCTAATGAGCACCCATGTGATGATGATTATGCATCCCATACTTTATAATCGTCACATGTCATCTATGGTGGATCCATATACAAACACATATTATACATCCCATACTACATAATATGCCCCGCATACTTCTTATCATGCTATGAGTGTAGTGTTCATGCTTCAGCCAAGATGTACTGATGACACATCGGTGTGCGTATGAAATGACACCAGACAGCTAACACTAACAAAAGAAGGTTGCTCGACCAATTGTCAAAGCAACCTCCCTCTGATACCAACTGTCACAACCCGCATTTTCTCAACATTTAAGTTATATCAGAGTGAGAGAAAATACGCGCCGTGATGCCACGTCGTGCAAAGGAATAACTACAGACGCTCAGACAAAACCCTAAACTCTACAGTTTATATGAAATCCATAAGCTATTAAGTAAAAACCAGTTTAAATTGGATGGTCGTATCACTCGACACAGTGGATCAACTAGTCCACGAGTAAAAACATAGTTATACGCTGCGAAAAATACTTTTGTTAAATTGATTAACACCCTACATGAGTACAAACGTCCCCAAAGGACAACTCATGTCATGCAAGACCCTAGATTTATTATAAGTATAAAATTAGTCTTTACGTTAGCTAGAAAATAATATTTTAATTTTAGAAATATGAGATGTATGAAGTACATGTAGTAATGCTTTTATAAGTGAAAATACCTAACATGCAACCTAGCATAAAACATTCTCAGAGAGTAAGTAAAAACAACCACAAAAGGGCAAAACTAGCAGCTTAGCAGAGTATTCAGCAATTCAAAAGAAAAGCACCAGTGAGCGTCAACAAACTGACACGAACCCATTGGTCAATATGAGTGTCTGTACTAAAAAGAAAACAATAAGGAACTACCTCTCAAGGTAGTGGAAACCTCTGCAACACTGCAGTCAACAAACAAACTCGAAACCTAGCCGCTCAACCGGCTACTGCTCAGAAACTGAGGCATTCAAAAAAACAACACTCCAGCAAGAAAAATACAAGTGACAAACAAAACTGTCAGTAAACAAGGAGTAACAAGATTACTATTCCTAAACCTGAATAGTTGTCAAAAGAAAACACAACAACTAACTAGAGATTTAGAACGGATAGTTAACTTATAAAGTTAAAAGGTAATGAAATTTGCATCAAGTGCGAACAGAGTTATACTTCGAAAACAATATGTGAGGAAAGACAAAAACAACATAAGATTAATCCATAGGAAACAAACAAAAAATGGGGCAAATGCTCAAAAAACACGTGAATCATTAACACCGTAACACAACCGGATCTGATTCGGGACCAAACAGGTCAAACCCGAATTAACAGACCCATACATCTCAAAATCGGGACTGCGTTGGTGGCCATCTTATCCAACACAACCCAACAGCCCAAAAACGAGATCCAAACATGCCCGGGTGTAATGATTCGCGAAACTAAGCCAACCAAACCAACCCCATATATCCAAATACTCATAAACCCAAACTCAACAAATTCAGCAGAAAACCGACGAGTCTAGCTTGGCAAGACTAAGCCTTAGTGATACACGTCATATCGGTGAAAAGACACAAAGTTAAGGAAAAAGCGTCGAGTACACTCGACGTCGCGTCGAGTGCAGTCGACGCACTCGACGCCATAACACAACACACTCAACGCTTAAACACAACAACAAGAACAAACGTTAGCGTTGTGTGAGTTCAGCTCACTCAACGCTTAAACACAGCGCGACGACGTTGAGTGAGTTCAGCTTACTCAACGCTGTCGACGCTTTTACTTAACTTGCCAAAAAAGTGACGGCGTTGAGTGAGAGCTCACTCAATGCTGTCAACACTTTTACACTTAGACTCCAAGATTTCCTAATGACGTCAAGTGTATACAACACACTCAACGCCTCGTTAAGTGTATGCAACACACTCAACGCCTTCTGACTTAGCGTCAAATTCTGATGGCGTTGAGTGTAAGCAGCACACTCAACGCCGCGTTGAGTGCACTCAACACACTCAACACTTAAATACTTAGCGCCACAGACCTCACAGCAAGTCGTTGAGTGTAAGCAGCACATTCAACGCCGCGTTGAGTGCACTCAACGCTTAAACACTTAGCGCCGCAGATCTCACAACAAGGCGTTGAGTGTATTCATCACACTCAATGCCGCGTTGAGTGCACTCAATGCTTTTACACTTAGCGTCACAGACCTCACAACAAGGCGTTGAGTTGAGTGTATTCATCACACTCAACGCCGCGTTGAGTGCACTCAACGCACTCAACGCCGCGTTGAGTGCACTCAACGCACTCAACGCTTTTAGACTTAGGCTTGTAACTAGATTTAGTGCTATGCCTACACTCTACGCCTAAGTGCTATACTCAACGCCTAGGGTTGCCCTCAGTGAAACTGCTCTGTTCGACGAACCGAGTTCGACGATTTGCGATTTATTCGTCGAACTCTGTTCGACGAAATTCCTCTGTTCGTCGAACTCCGTTCGACGAATTAGCTTTAATTCGACGAACTCAGACCGCTCTAAACCTACAACTTACACAATGAAGCTAATACAGTGAATCAAATGCTTGTTGAACTTGGCCAAAAAAATGATACCATAAAACTGATTGGCAAAGCCGGATCTAACCCTACTCCCAAAAAACTACACAGGGACGAACAATATTGTACAACCCCGTATTCGCGAAGAGAGGGCCCCAAACAAGGCGTGAGACTTGCGGCGCGTTTTTAAGCTTTTTGAGAGGTTTGACACTCTTGGTGCCAATTTAGGCTCAACCTGCATAATACACTAGTAGGATGATGAAATATTTGTCAACCCCCCCGACCCCTTTGAGGAGTCGCCCAGGCCGCCAGCTCGCCAGGACGCGGCACGCCAGGCCTCCGTCTCGCCCAGGCCGCCAGCTCGCCAGGCCTCCAGCTCGCCAGGCCGCCAGCTCGCCAGGCCGCCAGCTCGCCAGGCTGCAGCTCGCCAGGCTGCAGCTCGCCGGGCCTCCATCTCGCCCAGGCCGCCGTCTCGCCTAGCCCCAGCTCGCCAGGCCGCCGTCTCGCCTAGCCCTAGCTCGCCAGGCCGCCTACTCGCCCGACTTGGACTTCTCGCACGGCTTGAGGGTCTGCCCCTGGTGGATTGGGATTAGCTGCTTAGAACAACGAGATTTGGCTGTTGACAGTCCAACCCGGGGGCATTTCGGTAATATTTGGGGCAGCGAAGATTGGTTATTTGCAGGCCATTCCCAAAAAACTATAAATAGACCCTTGAGGGTGCCTTGGAGGGCATTGCTTCTTAGCCACTTAAATCCCTCTGCTTTCTTCCTCCAAGGCACCTAGCTCAGCATTCACTAGGGAGGGGGAGATCACCAAGGTCTTCCGGGTGTGAGGTGAGATCTGCACGCTTGAGCCGAGGGTCTGTTCCTAGTTTTCCGAGCTTTTGGTCCGTGACATTCGCCTGAGTGCAGTAAGTGTGAGGTCACCCCTTTTTAGGGACCCCGAACTCCACAGAGACCCATTTCTCGGTTTCAACATTTTGGTACGGTGAGCGTGGAGAGTGACTAGCACAGAAGATTCCAGGAGAGTGCCATGGCTGGAGATCAGGGAGGTAGTGATGACTCCCGCGAGATCCCCAACCTAGGACCCTTTGTGGGGAGGGAAGAGTTCATGACATCCATCCAAGGCATCATGGAGATGCTGCGAAGTATTGATCCTCGGGGTGGCAGCTTCACTCCAACCCCTCCGGAGCTAGCTCCCCCCCTCTCGACGAGTCGACTCACAGGTGCTTAGGCGAGATGACCCCAGGGGGGGTGGAGGGAAGAGTACCAGGAAGAAGGTCAGGGAAGGAGAGGATGGGAGCTGAGATCAAGCGAGACCTCACCGGCCGGGAGTTATTCTCCAGCTCGGCGAGTGCCAGCCTCCTAGGCGAGCAGGTCGCGCGAGTGGAGCACGCGAGACCGTCAAGCAAGGGATCACCTTTCAGGGAGCTGATTGTCTCAGCTCCCGTTCCCGATGGGTTCAGAGAACCCGACATGGCTTACTATACCGGAAAGGATGACCCCGTCTAGCACCTGCAGTGGTTTGAGGATGCCGTCTTCATCAAGCCGATGACGGATGCCTTCAAGTGTCGCCTATTCGCGATCACGTTGAAGGACAAGGCAATGGACTGGTTCCACCAACTCCCACCGAGATCGATCTATGAGTTCGAGGAGTTGAGCCGGAGCTTTCAACTCCGCTTCTCCACCTCCAAGAAGATGAAGAAGAGTCCTGAGTCCATCTTCCTGATAAGGCAGGAGGCCGAGGAGTCGCTGACCCAATATGTGGACAAGTTCCAATAAGAGATCCTGGATATCCAAGAGATGCCGGGGTATGCCCTTCAGATGACATTTATAGTGGGGCTGTGTGAGGGGTTCTTCAAGATGAGCCTGACCCGAAAGGTCCCATTTCCTTCGAGGAGCTGATGGAAATGGCGGTAGAGGAGATAGCAACTGATGCAGCCAACCCTGCGTTTGTCAAGAAGTTGACAAGGTTAATAGAGGCAGAGTCGAAGGAGCAAGGTGGCTCGGGGCATCAGGAGGGGAGAAGGAGAGAGGAGCAGAGACCTCAGGGGCTCCAGGGACCTCAAGAAGGCCCGGAGCCAGGTTGGAGGAAACAGGGAGGACCCGTTCAGGGTCCAGGAAGAGGTCTCATCCAAGGAGGGGGGATTTTCATGGAGGCCAAGAGAGGTTCAACTTCCAAAGGCAAGCCCCTAGGCAGCTCCTACCCCCACCGCAGCAAGCGATGGAGATTGGTCGAAGGGAGAGGAGGAACCGCGCGGGAAGAAGAAGAGTCAAAGTAGAGTTACCCTACTGTGAGTTCCACCGGGAGGAAGACCATGTAACAGTTACTTGCCCCGAGTTCCTGGAGTTGAGAAGGACAAGAGCTCCGACACCACAGCCTCAACAAGCGCAAGATCCGGTGCGGATTGAAGAAGTCCAACCCGAGGCGGCAGGGGAGAGATGTGAGGACAGTGTTGATGTGGGCACCCGGGGAGGGATCCGATGATGTACGAGGGAAGAGAGAGGTAGCGAAGAAGTGGATCACCTCTTATAATGAACTTTGCTTGCATTGTATCAACTATGATTGATGACAGGGACCGCTGAAAAACATTTGTGATCCATAAAAGACCTTACCCCGAGATGATTCCGCTGACCAGGCTCCCACTGGCTGACAGAGCAGGTTGATCTCTCGGAGGGGTGAGTAGATCTTACCCCGAGATGATTCCGCTGACCAGGCTCCCACTAGCTGGCAGGGCAGGCTGATTTCTCGGAGGGGTGAGAAGACTTTACCCCGAGATGATTCCGCTGACCAGGCTCCCACTAGCTGGCAGGGCAGGTTGATCTCTCGGAGGGGTGGGTAGATCTTACCCCGAGATGATTCCGCTGACCAGGCTCCCACTAGCTGGCAGAGCAGGTTGATCTCTCGGAGGGGTGAGTGGATCTTACCCTGAGATGATTCTGCTGACCAGGCTCGCACTAGCTAACAGGGCAGGTTGATCTCTCGGTGGGGTGAGAAGACCTTACCCCGAGATGATTCCGCTGACCAGGCTCCCACAAGCTGACATGACAGGTTGATCTCTCGGACGGGTGAGTAGATCTTACCCCGAGATGATTCCGCTGACCAGGCTCCCACTAGCTGGCAGGGCAGGTTGATCTGTCGGAGGGGTGAGTGGATCTTACCCCGAGATGATTCCGCTGACCAGCCTCCCACTAGCTGGCAGGGCAGGTTGATCTCTCGGAGGGGTGAGTGGACCTTACCCCGAGATGATTCCGCTAACCAGACTCTCACTAGCTGGCAGGGCAGGTTGATCTCTCGGATGGGTGAAAAGACCTTACCCCGAGATGATTTCGCTGACCAGGCTCCCACTAGCTGGCAAGGCAGGTTGATCTCTCGGAGGGGTGAGTAGGCCTTACCCCGAGGCCGTCTCCTCACCCAGGCTCCCATTAGCTGACATGACAGGTTAACCCCTCGGGGATGCCAAGTGTTTTTTACCCTGAGGCCGTCTCGTCACCCAGACTCCCATTAACTGACATGACAGGTTGACCCCTCGGGGAGGCCAAGTGTTTTTTACCCCGAGGCCGTCTCGTCAGCCAGGCTCCCATTAGCTGGCATGACAGGTTGACCCCTTGCGGTGGGCAGGTGTTCTTTACCCCGAGGCCGTCTCGTCACCCACGCTCCCATTAGCTGGCATGACAGGTTGACCCCTCGGGGAGGCCAAGTGTTTTTTACCCCAAGGCTGTTTCGTCACCCAGGCTCCCATTAGCTGGCATGACAGGTTGACCCCTCGGGGAGGCCAAGTGTTTTTTACCCCGAGGCCGTCTCGTCACTCAGACTCCCATTAGCTGGCATGACAAGTTTACCCCTCGGGGAGGACAGGTATTTTTTACCCCGAGACCATCTCGTCACCCAGACTCGCATTAGCTGGCATGACAGGTTGACCCCTCGGGGAGGCCAAGTGTTTTTTACCACGAGGCCGTCTCGTCACCCATGCTCCCATTAGCTGGCATGACAGGTTGACCACTCGGGGAGGCCAAATGTTTTTTACCCCGAGGCCGTCTCGTCACCCAGGATCACATTAGCTGGCATGACAGGTTGACCCCTCGGGGAGGGCAGTTGTTTTTTACCCCGAGGCCGTCTCGTCACCCAGGCTCCCATTAGCTGGCATGACAGGTTGACCTCTCGTGGAGGCCAAGTGTTTTTTACCCCGAGGTCGTCTCGTCACCCAGGCTCACATTAGCTGGCATGACAGGTTGACCCCTCAGGCAGGCCGTGTTTTTTACCCCGAGGCCGTCTCGTCACCCAGGCTCCCATTAGCTGACATGACAGGTAGACCCCTCGGGGAGGCCAAGTGTTTTTTACCCCGAGGCCGTCTCGTCACCCGGGCTCCCATTAGCCGACATGACCGGTTGACCCCCAGAGAGGCCGTGTTTTCGTCTCCAAGAAGGCTACGCAGCGAATACGTTGGGTTGGATGTTTCTTTCCGAGCGTGGAACTCGCTCAAAAAGAGCGGGGATTGTGTACAACCCCGTATTCGCGAAGAGAGGGGCCCAAACAAAGCGCGAGATTTGTTGTGTGTTTTTAAGCTTTTTGAGAGCTTTGACACTCTTGGTGGCCAATTTAGGCTTAACCTGCATAATATACTAGTAGGGGGATGAAATATTTGTCAACCCCCCGACCCCTTTGAGGAGTCGCCCAGGCCGCCAGCTCGCCACGCCGCAGTACGCTAGGCCGCCGTCTCGCCCAGGCCGCCAACTCGCCAGGCCCCCAGCTCGCTAAGCCGCCAGGACGCTAGCTCGCCAGGCCGCAGTTCGCCAGGCCGCCGTCTCGCCTAGGCCGCCGTCTCGCCTAGCCCCAGCTCGCCGTCTCACCTAGCCCCAGCTCGCCAGGCCGCCTACTCACCCGGCTTGAGGGTCTGCCCCTGGTGGACTGCGATTAGCTGCTTAGAACAGCGGGATTTGGCTATTGGTAGTCCAACCTGGGGGCATTTCGGTAATTTTTGGGGCAGCGAAGATTGGTTATTTGCAGGACATTCCCAGAAAACTATAAATAGACCTTTGAGGGTGTCTTGGAGGGCACTGCTTCTTAGCCACTTAAATCCTTCTGCTTTCTTCCTCCAAGGCACCTAGCTCAGCATTGACTAGAGTGAGGGAGATCACCAAGGTCTTCCGGGTGTGAGGTGAGACCTCCACGCTTGAGCCGAGGGTCTGTTCCTAGTTTCCTGAGCCTTTGGTCCGTGACATTCGCCTGAGTGCAGTAAGTGTGAGGTCACCTCTTTTTAGGGACCCCGAACTGCACAGAGACCAATTTCTCGGTTTCAATAAATATGGAAAAGAAATATACAAGGAAAAGACAAGCTTGGCAACGAGAAGAAGTCACCACTGCCTCAAATCGCCAAAACCAGGCACGAAAACGCTCCTGAAACTTCCGGAGCAACACTTCCTGAAACTGTTGAGGATGAAAGAGGGTCAAAACCGTATACCTGGACCTTTAAAAATCCAAGAAGCTGGAAAAGCTTACCGTAGAAACGTAGATCTAGGCGAGATCTACCCGGATCCACTCTCCAAAGAAGAAATCGAGCACAAAAACTCCAGAAATCGGCGATCGAAGGCTTAGGGAAGTCCGCCTCTCTCGTTCTTCCGCAACAAGACGACAGTTTCACGAGGGAGACAAGTGAATAGGGTTTGAAGCGATGAGTTTCTATTTATACTACTTTATTCGATTATTTTAATATAGAATATCATAATTAATTAAATAAAACGTCAAAACGACCCGAAAACCAAACTGTTGGATCCCTAGTTGATTTGGGCTAGGTTCACTGACTTAGGATGTGACCCATCATGTATAGTCAGGGTCAATTTGTGTCCTAGAGTTTAGGTTAAGTCCTTAGGCTCAACTCCAGATGGACCAGCTTTCAACAAGACCCTCAGAGACTCCAGACTCACAAGTTTTTCAAGACTAAGTAAAGTGAGTTTGACGTTCGTCGAACTCAGCTCGATGAAAGGAGTTTTGCGCTCGACGATCGTGAGACAATTCTTACTGCTGAGCTCGACGATCTATGTTCTCTGTTCGACGAAAATTCAGTTTCTACATCAAGCCAAAGTCAGGAGAACTTTAAATTTTTCTAAGTCCAGCTTCATGCTTCGGTCGACGAATTATATTCTGAGCTCGACGAACTTGGACCTCAAGTTCACAGCTTCTCAGGTCGACGAAGTCAGCTTTTCAGGTCGACGAAGTCAGCTTTTCAGGTCGACGAATGCTATTCTCTACTCGACGATTTCTGGACTCAGAGAATCTGTGTCGACACTTAGGGTTTGTGTCGTCACCAGACAGTTTATGTCGACACCAGGATTTTAGTCGACACCAGCTTATGTCGACACCAGAGGATTTTTGTCGACACCAAGATCAATCTGTCGACACCAACTTTTGTCGACACAGCATTTCAGCAGATGCAGGATATTTTGTCTAAGTCCAGAACCATTCTCTGCTCGACGAACTCTATCAAGCTCTGGTCGACGAACTCTATCAAGCTCAGCTCGACGAACTCAAGCTCAACTTGACGAACACAAGTTCAGCTCGACGAATTGTGTTCTTTGTTCGACGAATCCAGATTAGGTTTTCTTCAAGGTTCCCGTCTCGTGTCTTGGCGCTGATTCCTGAACATTTATTGCCAGATCTTCTCGGAATGTTACCGTTAGAACGCGCATTGACTATGTACGATTACATGCCGTTTTTCCATGAGACAATTAGGAAAGTCATTGATTGCTGATTCTTTCCAAGGCCGACTGTAATTACTGCTCGACATTCAAAAGTTTGAATATTCCTCAGTCAGATATACTCAGTGACACAAAAAGAGAACAGGATGAAGCAGTAATAGAGTTCAAGAATTACAGAACAAAAAATACTCAAAAAAGTTGCAGAAGAACAAACATTTTCAAAAAAATCAAAAGTTCTTGACTGCAATCAGCCCTGACCAGAGAACTCTCTCAAGAAGAAGAAGAACAACTAAATCCAATCAAGAGTCTTCTTCTCTCTGTTTACAGGATAATTTCAAAGGACAACATTCAATCAATCTGTCAAAGAAGTTCCTGAAGCAGTTCTGGTGCAGGCATTCTAGGTCATTGAAGACCTATCACCCTGAAGCAGTGCTCCAGCATTCCTGACCAATTCAAGACCTCAGGGGGAGCAAAAGCTGCTACATCAATCCACAAGTCTTCTCTCTGACTGTGGACAGAGAAAACACTATCACCCTCTCTCCAATTCCTGTACAGGGTTTTAAATCCCTTCAAAATTATTCTGGTTGCAAGTCTCCTTCCAAAAGACTTGAGGGTTTGGTTTTTGGGGACCTGATCAAAACCCATTGGTGCCCAGGACACTTGATCAACTCATCCTGCAGTGGATTCCTACCTAGGGTGGTAGAAGAGTGTATGTACCCAAATTGGTTGGTGAACCACTATAGCTCCTTGTGTCTTCTGGTTGCTTATTTTCTTTTGTTTTCTGGCTGTGGTCTGTGATTGCTCTGTGTTTAGTTAGTTGTTGTGTTTACTTTATGTTATTTGCTTCACTGTTCACTTAGGTATACAACAACAGTTGTAAAAAGTTTTTAGTAAGCATCATACTCTATTCACCCCCCCTCTAGAGTATATCAGATCTAACCTGCACTTTCACAAACTTATCCGAAATTTAACGAAAATTGCACCGTAGCTAAATACCGATGCTACGAACCCAACAACGCAGTCAAAATTAAGATTCGATGAACCAAACTCGGGAAAACACCTCCCGAAGTCAAAACACAAGGATTCCCAAAGACGCTCCACCGAGTCACCGAAACAGACTCGGCTCGCTAGGAAATCTTGCAAACAGGCTAAACCCAGCCACACACACAGAAAACGTAAGAGCTAAAACCACGTTCTAACAACGACAAATACCGAAAACGCATCAATGTAACGCCCTGACGTCATAAACACGCCAGATAACGTATTAAACCAAATATCGAAAAATCGGGGGCGTTACAGCAAGAGACATGAAGGGACGAACAAAGAGGTCTGCATACAGAGTATAAATGCGAGACGTCTTAGTCCTCTTTGAATAGAGAGTGATAAGATGAAGCCACACAGCCTTGACCGTTTCATCATGACGGATTTCAGGAAGACACTCATCAGAAAAGCTGTTAGCCAGCCAAGTGCGAACAAGAGCGTCGCTAGCATCCCAATCATCAAGGAGATCGGACTCTGGAGGAGGAGGGTCATCGGTGAGATGATGACGTTTGCGTTGTGAGCGAAGAAGAAAGGTGAAAGAGACACTCCAGTTTGGGTAGTTGGAATCGATGAGTTTGGAAACGGTGCCAAGTTTGCCCGAAGGAGTAGGAGGAGGGTGGGCCACAAGAGTAGTAGTGGTAGATGTATTAGAGAGAGTCATATAAGAGAAGAGAGAGCCGAAACAAGGCCGCGTGAGCAGAAGAGACAAGGCCGCGAAGACAGGTCGCGTGAACAGAAGAGAAAAGACCGCGAATACAGGTTGCGCGAACAGAAGTGAAGAGACCGCGAATACAGGTCGCGCGAACACAGAGAAAAGACCGCGCGAACAAAAAAGATAAGGCCGCTCGAACAGAAGAGACAAGGCCGCGAAGACAGGTTGCACGAACAAAGAAAAGACTGCGCGAAGACAGGTCGCACGAACAGAAGAGAAAAGACCGCGAAGACAGGTCGCGCGAACAAAGAGAAAAGACCGCGCGAACAGAAGAGACACGACCGCTCGAACAAAAGAGACAAGGCCGCGAAGATAGGTTGCACGAACAAAGAAAAGACTGCGCGAAGATAGGTCGCGCGAACAAAAGAGAAACGACCGCGAAGACAGGTCGTGCGAACAAAGAGAAAAGACCGCGCGAACAAAAGAGACAAGGCTGCTCGAATAGAAGAGACAAGGCCGCGAAGACAGGTCGCGCGAACAAAGAAGAGACAAGGCCGCGCGAACAAAGAAGAAACAAGGCCTCGCGAACAAAGAAGAAGCGAAGACAAGGCCGCGCAGATAGAAACAAAGGAGAAACGGATAGGAAGACAAAGCCGCGCGAACAGAAACAGGTGGAAAAGTTCGAGTCCTTTGATAGCATGTGCGAATAAGAAAAAAAGACCGAAATTTGGAATAACAATAATTTTTATTATCCAAAGAAGTAAGTATTATAAATCATAACCTTATCTACATAAGTCAATTATGTGATGAAGGTTATCAGGGATCTTTTAGCCATTCTTGTCATGGCGTCGCCTAGGCGTCGCCTAGGCGTCGCCTAGGCGTCACGGCGCCCAATTGTAAACAAGGCGTTTGGCGCCTTTTTTTTTACAAAAAATATGGGAATATACTGCGGTTTATATATAAACCGCAGTCTATTGTATGAAACCGAGAATGGACTGCGGTTTGTACAATAACCGCAGTGTAGTGTCGAATAGACTGCGGTTGTGATATAAACCGCAGTCTATGCTACTATAAACTGCGGGTATTGTATAAACCGCAGTCCATTCTCACACCGACTACGGTTCTTTTCAAACCGCAGTCCATTCCTTCCAGGGAATAGACTGCGGTTGTATAAACCGCAGTCCATTCTCATATCGACTGCGGTTATTTGCAAACCGCAGTCTATTCCTTCCAGAGAATAGACTGCGGTTTGTATAATAACCGCAGTGGAATGTAATATCGACTGCGGTTATTTTCAAACCGCAGTCGATTCCTTCCAGAGAATAGACTGCGGTTTGTATAATAACCGCAGTGGAATGTAGTATAGACTGCGGTTTATATAGAAACCGCAGTCGTCTCTATCTTTTTTTAACCGTGAGCCGTAAAAATCTTTTGTTTCCCCGTGTTTTTGGTTCTTCTTTTTACAGTCCCTGCGCTTTGCGAGAAACCCTAAAGGCGATTTTGTTCAAGTTGCTGCTCTCCTTTGCTTCGAACGATTCTTCTTCGACAAAACTAATATTCTCACTTAGGTATACTATTTCTTAATACCTTTTCTCGGTTTTTGAACTTTTGATCTCTTTGCTCTTTGCTAAGCATTGTGTGTTTATTATTATTATACATTTATACATGTCTAAACTCCTTAGGAACCTTGTTAAACATTTATACATTTATACATTTATACATGTATAAACATTGTGTGGTAGTAAGTAGTAACTACTAACTACTAACTAATAACTAGTTGCTCAATATCATTGCGGTTTTGTATGAATTTTGTTTAGGTTTTTTGTATGGTTTAGGTTTTTTTTAGGGTTTTACAGGAAAATGTCGGACAAGGGAGCTTCATCGAGGTCAACAAGAGGCTTCACGAAAATGAATGAACTGAATAAGCTTAGGCTAGAGGGGAGGAAGCTTATTATTTCTTTCCGTGATGATGGCCGCATTATTCCCGGTCCTGAAACAAATAAATTGATGAGTTTGATGGGATCTCTTGTGAAGTGTTATGTGCCAATTACATATGTTGCATGGAGGGATGTTGATAAACAAATTAAAGATCACATATGGGCAGAATTAAATGTACGTAACCTTGTTATGACTTATGAGTGATTAGTGATTACATATCTTTGGTGTTTTAGTTACTTTTTAAGTGATATTTTCTATTATTTTCAGATATTTTTTGATAATATTGATGGTCATTACAAGGCATTAATGAAAAGCATGGGTGAAAGTTGGAGGACTTGGAAATCCAAACTTTTTGTCAATTATGTAAAAAATGTTGATTTGGAGCATCGATACAATGTTCCTGTCAAATATAGTTTTATTACTGCCGAAGACTGGAGAGTTTTTGTCGACCATCGCACTACTACAGAATATATGGTTGTGTTCTTAACTTCTTATTAAATTCAATGTTTATATCATTTTTTAACTTTATAACTTATAACCAAATTAAGTATTAACACATTTATTTTTGTAGGAGAAAAGTAAGGTTAATACTGAGAGAGCAAAAGCACGAAAGGCCTTTCATACTACTTCCAGAATGGGTTATTCTGGATTAGAAAAAAGAATGGTATTATCTCTCTACTTCTCTTCCGTTTTTTGTATTTTAAAATTTGGTTTCTTAATTATTTGTATGATAATTTATTTTCATTTTTTTGTCAAGATTGAACAAGGTGAAGCTGCACCAATTTCACGTGCGGAGTTATGGAAAGCCGGTCATAAAAGAAAGACGGGTGAATACATTAGTAAAGATGCAGCTGAATTGGCATCTAAAATGGTAAGTGTAAATGAATCATTTCATCATTTGTAAATTATCGATAGTAATATTTCTTGAGAAGTATATTTTCTTATCTGCAATTCTGTTCCAACTTCAAATATTTATTACTTTTGTTTAGGACGAGTTGTCGAGCCAAGAGTCCCGGAGTGCTGAAACAGTGTCACAGGGAAGAAATGACATCCTTGCATCTGTTTTAGGCCAAGAACATCCGGGCAGAGTTAGAGCTGGTGGCAAGTTTTCCACCATTACAAGATTTTTCAAAAATGATAGGCGGAGTGATAGGACACCAACACCAATAGCTCGTATTGAAGATGTTGAAGCTATAGTACAAGAAAGATTGAGCCAGCAACAAGAATTATGGATCCAAAAAGAACAAGAGCAACAAGAATTATGGATCCAAAGAGAACAAGCGCAACAAAAATTATGGAGCCAAAAAGAAGAAGCGCAACAAGCCGAGATTAGCACTATGAAGAATCAAATTGAAGAGCTTATGCGCATGTTTAGTGCTAGAACTGGAACAAGTGCTGCACTTCCAGTTGCACGAGTATTATTATGTTTAAATATTTATACTTTTATGAAATGTTGTCTTCTCTTTTTGTTGCGCAGGTAATTAATTATTTTTTGTTACTTTTTGGTTTCTCAGTCTCAGCCGGAGTACGAATCCAGGTCACATGAACCTGAGAGTAGTCAGAGTAGACATGAACAATTAGCTTGCACGGTATTATAATTTATAATATTTTTTTGACTTTTATGTAATCAATGAATTCAATATTGATGTCCACATTCCACAATATTAATTCTTTTATTTCCACAGGCTACAAATGAATTCATTGATATCTTGCCCAGTTTTATAAGTAAGATGGAGAATGAAGATAAAATAATATCTCTAATGTTAGATTCAACAGTATTTGGGAGTGTTGAATCAACATGTACGTACTTTGAAAATTCAGAGTTGTATGATTTTCTAAATATGAAAATGATTGGAGCTAACATCATATTAGCATGTATTGGGTGAGTATTGTGCATCTGACTACTGAGTATCAAATATTATAAAAGTAAGAATTTTTATTAATATATAAATTGATTTTGAATTTACATGTTTTTGCAGGTACATAGACTCACAATTAAAGGAATTTACATACAATACTGGTGTATATTTTCATAATCCACATTCCATTTTTGCTATTAATGATGACTATGCCAAAGAACATTTAAAAACACGAGTTGAAGATCTAAAAATCAGGCTTAGGACGCTTAGTCAACTCCAATCAGATTCTTTATTATTTGTGCCCTATAATAGATTGTAAGTATGAAAAATCTTTGTATCAAATATCAATGATTATTACTATTTTTTATTCTAATTAAGTTATTAATTATTTCATTTGTTTCACAGGGAACATTGGATGTTGGCTATTATTGATTATAATAATTATACAGTTTATTGGCTTGATCCCTTAAATAATGACATTCGTGATGATATTAAGAATGTCATTACAAAGTAAGTTTATTAATGTGTTATTTACTTACTTTCCTAGTTGTTTACATTTTGCTATAAACTTATTCTTTTTTTATTTTATGAAGAGCATTAAAAGATTTAGCAAAAGAGCAGCGTACCAGTTTTAAAAAAATAAAACTTACAAAGTTGATTCCGGTAAGTTTTAGATGTATAGCATATATGAGTATGTATTGTAATTTAAACCTTTGTAATTAAAAATTAAAATACTTACCAATTTTTTATTTATGTTACTGTGTAGTGCCCAAAACAACCAGATAGTATTCAATGTGGCTATTATATCATGTGCTACATGATTGATATAGTTGATGCTCTTAAAACTAGGCCAATGTCATCATTGATAAAGGTATGTGACGTTACTGTCTAGTGCATGTAGATTGGTAATAATTATGTTGAATTGATTTTAACCATTTTTGTTTTATTGCAGATCTATCATGGAGTGACACAATTTTCGCAGGAGAAAATAGATAATATTAGAAATATGATTTGTCATTATATAATCACTTATTGTGTTTCATGAATCATGATTTGATTGACACATGAGTACATGACAAATGTATTTTTGTATTGCTAGATTTATCATGTAGTGTCTTGTCTATAGTGATGAACTGATGATCTTATGGTCTTGTTGACTCTTCTAATTTCTAAATGAGCATGTCTTTTAGAGTTCTTTAAATTGTTCATTGTGATGACTGATGAGTGATGACTGATGATTTCTTTAGCCGTTATTTATTTCATTGTCCCGACCTAACTCTGCAATCTATAGGTCCTGTTTGTGAAAGATGGAAGACCAAAACACCAACACTCTTGCTCCATCCATTGGTAGCAATGACCTTGATCCAAAAACGGATCCTAAACGAAAAGCAAAGTCAAATGATCCTGGTTGGAAGTATGGTCATTGGCCCAACCTAGAAGATAAAAATACAGTTAAATGTAATTTGTGTGGTAGATTGATAAAGGGTGGTATCAAAAGGTTGAAGCAACACTTATGTGGCGGGTATGGAGATGTATCCAAGTGTTTGAAGACTACTTCTGAAATAGCAGCTGAGATGTATTCAGCTTTAAATGCTAAAAAAAGGACAATGTGCATCTGACTGTTGATGATGACAATGAGAGTGACCAAGAAAGAGAACCAACGGGGTCACAAAATGTATCCCCGACATTATCTACAGCTAAAACGTCATTTGTCCCAAGTTCTGGGACAAGTGCCAAAAAAAGGAAAGTAATTCACTTGCCACAAAAAAGGGGGCCTATGGATGCTCATGTGAGGCGTGCTCCTGAAGATGTAGTAGATGATAGACGTGCAAAAGGTCCTGCACAAACTACTATCGAGAGATGTTTTAGAACACCTGAAGAGAAAAAGAGAGTTGATAGTTATGTTGCTGATTGGTTCTATGAATGTGGAATTCCATTCAATGCCGCAAAGGCACGAAGTTTTGAAGTCATGCTTGAAGCAGTTGGACAGTATGGGCCTGGTTATAAAGGCCCTAGTTATCATGATTTGAGAGTCCCATTGTTAAAAAATACAAAAGATAAAGTCATGGAGATGAAGACAAACTATCAAGCGTACTGGAGAAGATATGGTTGCACACTTATGTCAGATGGTTGGACAGACAGGAGAGGGAGACATTTGATCAATTTCCTAGTCAACTGTCCAGAAGGATCCTATTTTATGGGTTCCGTAGATGCATCCAGTCATATTCAAGATGCCACAATGTTATCAGATTTGCTTGATAGTAAGATTAGAGAGATAGGAGCAGAGTGTGTTGTTCAGGTAATTTTTTTGGTTTCATTAATTTAGTAATTTTCAAATACAAGTTTAATAGTCTACACTCTACAGCTTTCAATAATTACAAATGTCTGCACTCTGCAGGTGGTGACTGACAATGCTTCTAATTACAAGGCAGCTGGTAAAATTTTAATGGAAAAAAGACCTACATTATTCTGGACTCCTTGTGCAGCTCATTGCATTGATCTAATGCTAGAGGATATAGGCAAGCTACAACAGAACAAAACAGTGATAAGAAAGGCAAGAATGATTACAAATTTCATCTACAGACACACTCGTTTACTTGATGCAATAAGGACTACTATAGGCGGTGATCTAGTTAGGCATTCAGTAACTAGATTTGCAACATCATTCCTTACTCTACAAAGTGTGCTTAAGCATGAGGAGAAGCTGAAATTATTCTTTGTGTCGCCCTCGTGGAATGCCGCTAATTTGGCAAAAACTGAAGCCGGAAAACAGATTGTTGAAATAATACTTTCAACCAATTTTTGGAATGGAGTAAGAGATTGCCTAAAAGGGGGAAAACCACTGATTGCAGTTTTGCGATTAGTAGATGGAGATGAAAGGCCGGCTATGCCTGAAGTATATGCTGCAATGGAAGAAGCCAAACAAAAGATCAAACAACATTTTGATAACAAAGAAAGATTATTTAAAAAGATTATTGAGATTGTTGAAAATAGATGGACAAATCAAATGGAGCAAAAGTTGTATAGGGCGGCTTTGTTTCTAAATCCAGGCAAATATTTTGAATATGAGGAACAAAATAATGATGATGCCTGGAAATTTCAAGATGCTTTCAATGATGTTATTGCAAGACTAGTGCCCGATCAAGAATTGCAAGACAAGATTGCCGAGCAAGGTACTAACTACAAAGCATCTCGAAATAGTTTTGGAAAGCCTATGGCTATTAGGCAACGAACCACCTTAAATCCAAGTAAGTATTGTTTACATTTTTATTTTTTCTTAATTTATTTATATGTCAAACAATTTATATCTGTCTTAAATGAATAGTGGACTGGTGGGGTGCACATGGAGGACCAAATGTTGACCTTACAAAGGTAGCATTGCGCATAATTGGCTTATGTTGTTCTTCTTCTAGTTGTGAGCGCAATTGGAGTACTTTTGAGTTTGTAAGTAATCTAAGTATACAAATATTCAATAAAAATTTTAATATTTTTATTTTAATAATTTACCAATAAGTTTGAAATTATCTTGATTCAGATTCACACAAAAAAAAGAAATAGATTGGAACATCAAAGGCTTAGTGATCTTGTATACATCCAATATAATCGGCGTCTACAAGCACGATTCCAAGACAGACGTGAAAAGGGAAGAAATTACAATCCTTTGGTGCTTGATGAGCTCGACTGGAGTAGTGAGTGGATGGTGAACAAACCAGAGGAAGCTCTAGTTTTTGATGATGATAATCTCACATGGGATGCTGTAGAGAGAGCTCTTGGAACTGGGGCTCGAAATTTACGAAGTGGAGTTGGAACTAATCTTCAAATAAATGAACTAATAGCTCAAGGGGATGAAGATTTAGATCATTTTGTAGTTGCCAGTGATGATGAAGATATTTATGATAATTATGGGCAAATGCCGAGTACCTCCATCCAACCAAACACCTGCAATGTCAATGACGACTTACTAGATGATGATTCTAGTTGACCTTGTATGATTATTTAAAGTTAATGTTAAAAATATTATTCATGCTAATATGCTATTTTTGTGTTCCCTTTTTGTTATTGCTTTCTCTGAAGTTTGTCTTGAGTCTTGACTCTTGAGTCTTGACCATTGATAGATGATTGCCACTGTTTTTTCTTACTGTTACATGCTTACTGCTTCATGGTATTTGAGAATTGAGAATTTGAGATAGGTCATAGGTATGATTGTATGAATGTATTGATGTTTGAGAATTGAGGATTTGAGATATCATGAATTCATGATTCATGAATACAGAATACATGATTTTGGTAGTTGGAACTTGGAACTTGGAACATTTGTGCTTGCTAGTTGCTAGTTGCTACTTGCCTACTTCTTGTCATATGATCATTCAGAAGCTATACTTAGTTGCTAAGTGCTAACTGCTATGCTTAGTTGCTTACTGCTAACTGCTAACTGCTAGTCTGCTATGAAGAACAAAAAAATCTCCAGCTGTGTTTGTAATTGGTAAACAATTTATTTTAAAACAAAAAAGGAGCTGTAGACTGCGGTTATTATAATAACCGCAGTCTAAAGATTGACAGGCATACTATAGACTGCGGTTATTTTTGTAACCGCTGTCTATATATGACTATCGACTGCGGTTATTAGAATAACCGCAGTCGATGGTCAATAAATATATACTGCGGTTATTCTATTAACCGCAGTATATATAACATATACTGCGGTTATTAAACAACCGCAGTCGATAGTATGTGTACTATAGACTGCGGTTATTATAAAACCGCAGTCTATAGCATGTATACTATACACTGCGGGTATTATACAACCGCAGTATATAGAATGTATACTATACACTGCGGTTATTTTAATAACCGCAGTCTATAGTATAGACTGCGGTTATTATAATAACCGCAGTCGATAGGCTGCTTTTTTAAAAAAAAAAAAAAAATGGCGCCTTGCGACTTGCTCGCCTTAGTGTCGCCTAGGCGTCCTCCATGACGCCTAAGCGTCAAGGCGCCTAGCGCTCGCCTTGGTTCGCCTTGACGCCGAGACAAGAATGCTTTTAACAAATCATTATGTTCTATTACATGTAGTTCTAACAAAATTGTATTAACTGTGACTAGACAGGGTAATATATACTTAGTTAATTTTAACTCTGCTAAAAAAAATTTGTCTGTTTAATCAAATTAGTAAAACAAATGAACTATGACATAGGAGATTAGGACATGTAAACCTTAGGATTATTGCTAAACTATCTAAGGACAAACTTGTTAGAGTACTACCGTCTAGTTCTTACAAGAATGAAGGACTTTGTAGGGCTTGTCAATTAGGCAAACAAACTAAAAATAGGTTTAAATCCATTTCTAAAAGTGACTCACCCAGGATTTTGTACTTGCTATATATGAACCTCTTTGGACCTATTGCAGTACAAAGTTTGGGAGGAAAGTCTTATGCTTTAGTAATTATTGATGATTTCTCTAGATTCATTTGAGTGTTCTTTCTGAAAAACAAGTCAGATAACTTTAAACTTCTTACAGACTTTCTTAGGAACATCAAAATTGAGTACTCTACTCAAATTGCATTGATCAGAAGTGATCATGACACTGAGTTTGAATCTCTTCTAATGAAAGAATTCTGTGAGAAGGATGATATCAGACTATTTTTTTGCTCCTAGAACTCCTCAACAAAATGGGGTAGCCGAAAGGAAAAAATAGAACTGTAATTGTATCTACTGGAACATTACTTGTAGATGCTCACTTACCCCTATCCTTTTGGGCAGAGGCAGTAAGCATACCAAACTATGTTCTTAACAGGAGTCTGATTCATAAACTAAAGGATAAAACTTCTTATGAATTACTTAAGAATAAGAAATCTAAAGTAAGTTATTTCAAAGTTTTTGGATGTTAATGTTATATTCACAATAATAATAATAAACATTTAAGGAAATTTGGAGCCAAAGCTGCAGGAGGAATTTTCCTTGGATATTCTCAAGTTAGTAAGGGTTATAGGGTCTTTAATAAATCTATCCTTAAAATAAAATAATATGTACATGTTTCTTTTTATGAGACAAATATGTTTTACAAGGAGAGATATATCTCTACCATAGAATCTTTTAAGGTATCAAATCTGTGTGAGAAACTGGATGATTTAATCCTAACACAAGAGGATACATTACATCCTTCTCAACAGATTACTGATGTTAGTGATGAAGATGATATAGAAATTTATGCTGAAAAAGTCGAACCTAATGTAATTCCACAAGAGGAAGTACCTCCAATAGTTGAACAACCAACTCTACCTGTTGATCTTGTCACACTAAGAGATCACCCTAGATCTCAAGTGATTGGAGACATATTAACTGGTGTTCAAACAAGCCGTCAATTAAATCAAGATCATATGCATGTTTGTTTTATTTCTCAGATTGAACCTCAATCCATACAAGATGCAGAACAAGAACTTCATTGGATCATTGCTATGCAAGAGGAACTCAATCAGTTTGAGAGATGTAGAGTTTGTGACTTATTTCCTAGACCCAAAGACTATCAAGTCATTGAAACCAAGTGGGTCTTTAGGAATAAGTTGGATGCTCGAGGAATCATTGTAAGAAATAAAGAAAAATTGGTAGCTCAAGGATACTCATAGGAGGAAGACATAGACTATGATCAGACATTTGCTCAAGTTGCAAGATTAGATGTTATCATGATTTTTCTTGCATTTGCAGCATTCAAGAGATTCAAGATATATTAGATGGATGTGAAGAGTGCTTTTCTAAATGGAAAGCTCAAGGAGGAAGTTTTTGTTGAACAACCAACATGTTTTATCTCTCCAACTCACTCTTCTCATATTTTTAAACTTAACAAAACCCTTTATGGTTTTAAACAAGATCCAAGAGCTTGGTATGAGACTCTTGCTAGTTTTTATCTAGAAAATAAATTTAGTAGGGGAATAGTAGATAAAACATTATTTGTTATAAATCATAAATCTAAAATTTTGCTGGTTCAAATATATGTAGATGACATAATATTTGGTTCTACTGATTCCAAATTATGCAAAAGGTTTTTTGACCTAATGCATTCTAAGTTTGAAATGAGCAGGATGGGTGAGCCATCCTACTTCCTTGGTTTACAAGTGAAGCAATCTCCTGATGGTATTTTCATATCCCAATCCAAGTATATTAAAGAGCTTATTAAAAGATTTGGGATGTCAGATGCATCAGCCATGAAAACACCTATACCTACAAATGTTGTTGATATTGATGGACTATCATTGGGTCCTTATTACACTTAACAGCTAGTAGACCAAACATAATATTTGCTACCTGTATTTGTGTTAGATTCCAAATAAATGCTAAAGAATCTCATCTAATTTTGGTAAAAAGAATTTTAAGATATATAAAAGGTTGCCCAAATCTAGGACTTTGGTATCCAACAGAGTTCGAATTTGAATTAACTGGATTCTCAGATGCAGACTATGCTGGATGCAGAATTGACAGAAAAAGAACATCGGGAACCTGTCAGTTTCTTGGTGATGGGCTTGTGTCATGATTTTGCAAGAAGCAAACTTTCGTGTCTACTTCAACTGCTGAAGCTAAATACATTGCAGCTGATAGCTGTTGTTCACAGATTTTGAGGATTCAAAATCAGCTATTAGATTTGGGTCTCAACTTAAATAATTCAACAATATTTTGCGATAATACCAGTGCAATTTCTATTGCACAAAATCCAGTCCATCATAATAGAACTAAACATATTGAAATAAGACATCATTTTCTAAGAGATAATGTAGACAAGAATAAAATTAAACTAGAATTTATTCCTACTAATTTTCAAAAAGCAGATATATTCACTAAACCTTTAGATACAGAGAGAGAAAAGTCCTATACACAATGTGAGACTAAAGAGAGGAGAGAAAAAGCAATAAATGCTATACAAATGGGCCTAATGTTAAGTGGGCTTTTCCAACACTCCCCCGCAAGCTGGAGCGTATAGGTCATATGCACCCAGCTTGGACAAACATTGGTAGAACAGAGTGCTTGATAAGGCCTTTGTGAGGATGTCGGCAACTTGATCAGTTCCTGGAACATGCTTTAATTCAAGTTTCTTCAGTTGAACCTTTTCACGAACAAAGTGACAGTCAACCTCTATATGTTTTGTGCGCTCATGAAAGACTGGATTCTTTGCGATGTGTATGGCGGCTTGACTATCACAAAATAGAACAGCAGAGGAGGGGAGTTTTACTCCCAGGTCAGTAAGGAGACTTTCAAGCCATGTGAGTTCTGAAACAACTGAGGCCATCGATCTGTATTCAGCCTCTGCAGAGGAACGAGCCACCACAGCTTGTTTCTTACTCTTCCAAGTAATAAGATGCCCACCAAAATACGTACAGAACCCACTAGTTGACCTTCGATCGTCCAGGGAACCCGCATAGTCGGCATCAGAATAGGCAACCAATGCGGGAGCAGAGTCGGAGGTTTTGTAAACCAGCCCTTGGCCTGGAGCTCCCTTAAGGTATCGGAGAATCCGTTCAACCGCTTGGAGATGAGAAGCCCGGGGGGCATGCATGAACCTACTGACAACCCCAACTGCAAATGATATATCTGGCCTTGTGACTGTTAGATAGATCAACTTGCCCACAAGGCGTCGATAGTATTCCGGGTTCGGAAGTAGCAAATCGTCATCCGAAGCATGAGCGCATAATTTGTGATTTGCCTCCATCGGGGTACATGCTGGCTTGCAACCAGACTGACCAGCATCTTTGAGAAGATCGAGACAGTACTTTCGTTGGGAGAGTACCAACCCGTCCGGCCGCCGGGCGATCTCGAGACCAAGGAAGTAGCGAAGTTTCCCCAGATCTTTAGTCTGAAAAACAGTGCTCAGGTGTTGTTTGACGTCTTGAATCCCCTTTGAGTCATCCCCAGTGAGAAGGATGTCGTCAACATAAACCAACAGAAGAATGGTGCCAGCGGCCCGGTGTCGGGTAAAGAGGGAGAAATCTGCAGAGCTCCGAGTGAACCCCATGTCCCGAACCACCTTGCTAAACTTGTCAAACCACGCCCGTGGGGACTGTTTGAGACCATAAATTGACTTTTTGAGAAGACAGACCCGAGACTCCCCCGTGGTCTCAAACCCGGGCGGTTGGCGCATGTAGACAGTTTCCTGAAGGTCGCCATTCAAAAAGGCGTTCTTGATATCAAGTTGATGAAGAGGCCAGCGGCGGTGTACCGCGACGGAGAGAAGAACGCGGACAGTGTTAAGCTTGGCCACCGGAGAGAATGTTTCCTCATAGTCGAGGCCCTCCTGTTGTGTGAAGCCTCGGGCCACAAGACGGGCCTTCAGTCGGGCAATAGTGCCATCCGGAGCATGCTTGATGACGAAGACCCATTTGCATCCAACCGGGTGCTGACCGGGAGGTAAGGGAACCAAGACCCAGGTCTGGTTGGCCCAAAGGGCCGTCATTTCTTCGTCCATGGCAGCCCGCCAGCCAGGATGGTGAAGCGCCTCCTGCAAAGAGTTAGGGACTGAAACAGAAGATAAGGAGGTGGCAAGGTGAAGAAGAGAGGGGGAGAGGCGATGGAGCGAGACGTAGTTCGCCATCGGATGAGCGGTGGAGACGGGAGCCGGAGCAGCAGGGAGCAGAGCACCAGAGGGCGAAGCCGACTGCAGAGGAGCCACAGAATGAGGAGAGCGACGAGAATAGACCCGGATAACCGGAGGTGGTGGACGGACCGGAGGTGGGGTAGGGAGAGAGGCTGAGGAGTGAGGAGCAGGGATGATAGGACGAACGACGGGAGCGGGAGGCAGAGCGATATCCGGAGCAGGGAAGAAAGGAAGATCTTCACGGAAAGTTACGTCAGGCGAGACAGTAACCTTGCGGGTAGTAGGCGAATAACATACATAACCCTTCTGATTGCGCGAGTACCCGACAAAGATCTGCTTGGTGGCACGAGGGTCCAACTTGTCCGTGGAGGGACCGAGGTGGTGAACGTAGCAGGTACACCCAAACACCCGTGGCGGAAGAGGAAAAGGCGAAGTAGTGGGAAAGAGGAGGCTTGAAGGGAGTAGCATACTGGAGGACGGAAGACGGGAGGCGGTTGATGAGGAAGCAAGCCGTGGAGAGAGCGTAGTTCCAGTACGGTTTGGGGACCTGCATTTGAAGCATAAGCGAGCGAGCGACATCAAGAAGGTGACGATTCTTGCGCTCGGCGACACCATTCTGTTGTGGAGTGTACGGACAGGAAGTTTGGTGAAGAATGCCGAATTCAGAGCAGAGAGTGGCAAACGTATGACTGGTGTACTCCCGCGCATTGTCTGTACGAATAGTGCGAATAGGCGCAGAGAACTGAGTGCGAGTCTCGAGGATGAAAGCCCGGAATACGCGGGGAAGTTCAGAGCGATCCCGAAGAAGATATAACCATGTCATGCGAGAGTAATCATCAATAAAAGTAAGAAAATAGCGATAGCCAGAAATACTAGTAACTTTGTACGGACCCCATATATCGGAGTGTACTAAAATAAAAGGAGCGGAGCTCCGAGTACAATGAGGGGGAAAAGAAGAACGGGGCTGTTTGCCCAAAATACAGGTGTCGCAACGAAAAGCAGGGAGAGTGACGTCAGGAAGGGCCTTCCGGAGGACTGGAAGAGGAGCATGTCCCAGACGGCGATGCCAATCCGAAGAGGAGGTAGATGCGAGGACAGTAGGAGAGTCGTCAAGGAGATAGAGCCCATTCTGCAGCCGTCCTCTACCAATGATAGTCTGCGTCTGCTGATCCTGTATGAGAAAAGAAGAAGAAGTAAATGTCACTGAGTAATTAGAATCAGTAGTAAGGCGACCGACAGAGAGTAAATTGAAAGAAGAGCCCGGAACATGTAGAGCCGAGCGTAGGAGGAGAGAAGAGGTGAGAGAAATATCAGCACATCCAGATACGGGAACCGACGCCCCATTAGCAACAGTAATATACTTCGGGTGAGGTGAAGACAAGTACTGTGGTGACTTAACAGAGGTGATATGATGAGTGGCACCAGAATCAAGGATCCAGCGCGTGCCAGAGGATAGGCAGACGATACCTTCATTGGAGAGAGAGGCAGCAGAGGCAACCGAGGCAGGCGGACGGCTGAGCAAGCCATGAAGATGTTGGAGCTGAAGACGAACCTCGTCGAGCTCAGTACGAGAGGAGGCAGAGTCGGTAGTAGCAGCAGAGGCATGTGGACGAGGAGGACGGCCATGTTTGCGAAAGCAAGTGGCCTCAAGATGACCAACTTTACCACAGAACGAGCATTGAGGCCTAGACCGGCCACCGCGACCCCGGCCGCGAGAGTCAGAGCGGCCACCACGGGCAGAGGGGGGAAGAGGTAGTAAGGGAGCAGGTGCCTGTTGAACAAGGGCCGGAGAAGGAAGTCCGGGAACATCCGGAGGCGGGGAGACTTTGAGAAGCATTGAGCACACGTCGGAAAAGGACGGTGTAACAGTAGAGGAGAGGATGTGAGCCCGGACACTGTGAAGATGAGGGGGCACCCGGGCCATCATCATGGCGATACCCACAGCTTCCTTCTGGGTACGTTGAGCAGCGAGATCTAGAGTGGGAGGCTGATGGTGGATCCAAGCCTCAACCAGAGACCGGGCTTGAGCAACAAAGGACGTCAAGTCGGTGGCGTCACTGCTGTCAAGGGCCTGGAGAGCGGTGATGATATCATAGAGATGGTGGAGACTATCTTTGCCGGAGTAGAGGGTGTGTAGCTCGTCCCACATGCCTTTGGCCGTCTCATGATACATGGCCAGACGATAAGATTCTCCATCAAGAGAGTTGAGGAGCCAAGTCTGCACACGCCCATCATTGCGTAACCACTCCTCAGTAGGGACACCAGTAACGGTCTGGGTCAGATGATGAAGGAATCCCTTGGACTGAAGGACCCGGCGAACTGAGTGTGCCCATTCCACAAAGTTCTTCTTGCCAGTGAGCGAAATTGTGGTGATCCGGAGCTCGTCTCGGACTTCCGGTATAGAGGCCGGGCGTTCAGGAGGAACTGCCGTACCGACGGAGTCTGCAGATGTAGTCATGGAGGCCGCAGCGAGCTAGAAGGAGGCCGCAGCGAGCTGGAAGGAGGCCGCAGCGAGTTGGATGAAACCGCAGCGGGCTGGAGGCCGCAGCGAGTTGGATGAAACCGCAGCGGGCTGGAGGCCGCAGCGAGTTGGATGAGACCGCAGCGGGCTGGAGACCGCAGCGAGCTGGAGAAGACCGCAGCGGGCTGGAGGCCGCAGCGAGCTGAAGGAGGCTGCAGCGAGTGGGAGGAGGTCGCAGCGAGCTGGAGGAGACCGCAGCGGACTGGAGGCAGCAGCTAGAGGAAGCAAACAGGCTGCGGACTGGGTGAGGACGCGGCGACCTGGATGAGGTCGCGGCGAGCTGGAGGATGATGCGGGCTGGTTCAGGTCGCGGCGGTCTGGGCCAGACCGCGGCGGACAGGAGTGAACTGATAGGAGAGGACACGCCGGGGCTGACTTGCGAGCTGGCGGGCTGGCGAGCTGGCGGGCTGGCGAGCTGGCGGGCTGGCGAGCTGGCGAGCTGGCGAGCTGGCGAACGCAGCGCGAACGGCGGATGAAGGAGATCAAGGAGAGAGGTCGCCGAGGTCGCGCCGGACAGGAAGAGGCCGCAGCGGACAAGGGGAAGCAGCGGACCCCACAGGAGGGCTATAAAAGGAGGGGGGGGGGCCTGAGGAGAAGGGAGAGGGGGGGGGGGGGGAGAAGTGGATCCACGGGAGAGGAAGCGGACAGGAAAAGTGAGGCCGCAGGAGAGATGCGACTAGAGGGTGCGGACTGGACAAGGGAGGCCGCAGAGACCGCAGGCTGCAGGGCGGACAGAAGAGTGAGTCCGCAGGAGAGTCGAACCTGACTCTGATACCATGTAGAAATGGAGAAAGCCAACCTTGTATATATGTCCACTTGATACAAATACAAAGAATGAGTACATATATATAGATGATAGAAAGAGAGAGAAAAGTCCTATACACAATGTGGGACTAAAGAGAGGAGAGAAAAAGCAATAAATGCTATACAAATGGGCCTAATGTTAAGTGGGCTTTTCCAACAGATACAAAGAAACACATTTATTATTAAATTAGTTAGGAATGATAAATGAAGAATCACTAAATTAACTTTAATTCTAAGATCGACAAATTGTCCACCTTTCGTCGAACGGAGATCGACGAACTGTGAACTCTTCGTGAAATTTTCGTCGAACGGAGATCGACGAAATATATTTCTTTCGCAAAACTTTCGTCAACCGGAGATCAATGAAATGTATTTCTTTTGAGAATTTTTTATCGAACCGGGTTCGATGTTTTGTATTGCGTCGGACGGAGTTTGCCTTTTCGACTTCTTAAAATCTTATATTTAGGTTTTCATCAAACTCAATCCCTCGCTTTCTACTTTTTCTTTGCACTTGATCTTTTTATTTTGTGCAGGAATATGGCGATCTCTCAGGAAACTCTCTCAGAGATGAAATTTGATGCAGACTTCGACATAAACATTGAATCATTTAGTCATTCTGATCAAATCTTGCAGGACATACTGCAACTGTTTGAAGCACAACATCTGCGAAACTTTATGTCCACCAAAATCAAGCTCCCCACTATGGAAATTAAGGAATGTGTATATACTGCAAAGATTCAAGACCCTACAACTATTATTGGATCAGTCACAGGACATCAGGTCTCTCTAACACCTGATATTTTATCTAAAATTTTTGGTTTCATAAATGGTGAAGATGACTTAGAAATATCTAGTACTGAATTTGATAAAATGCTAGATAGAATGGGACACAATCAGGGAAACCCCAACCACCTACTGAAAAAGAATTTTTCCGTTGAATATAAATTCTTAGCCGATGTTGTTGGTAAAGTTTTGTTGGGAAAACATTTTGCACATGATTTTGTCACCAGGCACCAATTTATGTTGATGTGTGCTTAGGTTTATAAGAAATCTGTGAATTGGGGAACAATCTTATTTGATTAAATTAAGAGTAAGATTAATAAGAAAGATGTCAGCTATGGCAGAATTCTAGGTATCTTCCTCCAAACCAAATGTCTAGAAGTTCCGTTGTCTCAGACTGTGCATATCAATGCATCCAAGTGGCTTACTTCTGCTTTGTTTGGAAGATGGGAGAGGGTGATCCCTAAGACATCCAGGGCTACCTCCTCCAGGATCACTTCTAAAGGCACAAGGACTGTTACAACCACTCTCCCAACCCCAGTAGAAGTTTCTTCTCCTCAATCTTCTCCTCTGCCATCTCCACACCAATACCCTAGACCCTCCACTCCACCTTATCTACAATTAACTGAACAAGTTCCTTCTTCCACTCCACATGTGGATTCACCACTTCCTCAGTCACCGCTACACCTCATTGAGTATATTCCATCCACATCAATCCATCCACATTCCCCCATTCATCAGTCACCACCTCAATCTCCACTACTTTCCTCTCCTCCACACTTCTCTCTTCTACATTCCTCTCCACAACATTCAGCCCTACCTCCAATATCTCCATCACACTCACCCATCCAGCAGATAACTCATGATGACATTCCTCCTGTCATCCCTCCATCATCCATTCCTCAAGCTTTCTATCTCTGCTCCAACTGTGAAAACACTTTCATACCCTCCTCTTCTACTCACATTCCATCTACTTCTGCATCTACTCAGGCTCCCCTTGAGTTTATGTATGTGAATTTTTCATCCATTTCTTCCAGTCTTCTTGAACTCATTACTCCAACTATCAAAAAGTTGATAGAAGAAGCTATAGCCCTCTTGCTGCTTCTATCTCTGCTCTATCTTCTCAGCTATCCTCTTCCTCCTTTGTCCCTTCTTCTGGGGGACTAGATTCAGGTTTCCCTAGATCTAGGCAGGAGGAGATGTTTGATGAAGAAGCTCCAGCAATTGAAGTTGCAGTAGCAGCAGTCTCTCCAGACAGTCCACAGGATACATATATGATTTATTCTGTTGAAGAAGAAGAAGCAGTAGTAGTACCAGAAGTTGTCACTGTTGGTGATGCCTCTATTCATCCCATAGTCAACTTATATTCTTTATTATCAATTTTTGATACTCTACATAATTGTTTTCCAGTTTTTGAGCATGATCTTTCGAAAACTATAGTATGTTATACTGCCCATATTGATTCTTCAGTTTTAGAACAGCTAAGGAACATCCTTAGAGATTTTTCTACCAGTAATAATTCAATCCTTGAGAAAATAGTAGCTGATAATATAATGGACATTATAAAGCAAGTTTCTTCCCCTCCCACCTTTACATTGGATGAAACTCCAATGCCAATTTTGATGATATTCTTTTTCAAGATATGGAACAAGCAGATGAGAGTGTACATATACAAGCTGATACATATATTATTCATACACAGTATGAAGCTCAAATTCTTGAGCAGAATGATTTGATTAAGCAGTTAGATGAATTGTATGATTAGCCTGCAGAAAAATCTGATTATGATGAAGAGTCAGATGATTCAGAGGATTCTGGATCTAAGAAAAGGAAGTTAAAGAAGAAGGCTCCTGTGTAACATCTATCAAACAACTAGATCCCCAGGAGTGGTTTTGTTATGACTAGGTCATGACAAAACCCTAGGGAGCCCAAGAAGATCAAGTGAACCTAGGAATGAAGGTGAGATCACCATGGTCTGCAAATAACACTTTCCAATTACCTAACCTAGGGTTTGACTTTAGGGCCTCACCTTGCCTCTTTGACCCCACCACAACATCCCTAGCCCTTCTACCTTTAGAAGGTTCATTGGTCACCAAGGACCCATTGGGGTCAACTAAAAAGGTCAAGTTGACCAAAGTCAACCCTAACCCTAATGTGCTCAAAGTGCCCTTTCTAGGGCCAATGGACCTTCCCTTAGCCAATTTGACCACACCTACACCTACCTAACCCTTTAGGATGTTCATTGGGTCACTAAGGACCTATTTGGGTCAACCTAAGTGGTCAAGTTGACAAAAGTCAATAAAAACCCTAAAATGGTCAAAGTGCCCTAAATAAGGGCCAAGTGACCTATAAGGTGTCAAACCAACCCCAATAAAGTCCCCCTAGACCTTAAGGGAGGCCAATGGGTCACCAAGGACCCATTGGGGTCATTCCAAAAAGGTCAAATTGATCAAAGTCAACCCAACCTTAGTTTAGGTCAAATTATATCAAGTTGACCCAACCTAGCCCAATCCACTTGGGCTAAGCCCAACTAGGGTGAGCCACTAGCCTCATAAGGTTCAGAATAGTCTAAAATGCCTCTAATTTTCTGTAAATGGTGACTAGGAGAGAGAAAACTCATTTCCCTTTAATGGAGGAGAGAGGAAGAGAGAGAAAGAGCCCTGATTTTGCATATTTATTTGTGTTATTTGCATTTTATTATTTTCATATAATTTTGCATTTTATGGGATATATATATATATATTTATATATATAACTATAACTATAACTATATATATATATATATGTATTTGTGTTAAACCTTAAAACCACTTAAGTTGAGCCGGTTCCCTCTTCCACAACCTGGTTCACTCCCACACCTCTGCCAACAACCGCTAAAATTAGACTGACTTCTTCCCGGTTTTGTGAAACCCGCGGGTTAGGGCTCGCAGCCATGGCGCAATGGATTCCGCCATTTCCGGCCTCAAACCAAGCGGGATTCACGCTCGATCACTCGCCCGAAGCCACACCTCGACGCCATCAGCGACCATGTCGGCTATAACCGCACCCCACGAGCAACCTCCTTCGGCAGTTTCTGCAGTTACACCCACGATTTCCCCATTTCTAGCCATGTACGCTCCCTCCGACGGGTTAGGGATTTATTTTTAGTTAGTTTGTTAATTAATCTCTGTGCTGCCCTATAAAAAGGAGGTGTATCCTGTCTCCAGTTGGTGATGATGATGAATATTTGAGCTTGCTGTTGATGTGTTTCCTTGAAAGTGAATAGGGAAATTTGGTATTGTATTTGTGTGCCCGTGGGAGAGTTGTAATATTGAATGTTTCTGTGTGACAGAGTAGAAAAAAAGAGAGATTGATTCTTTTCTTAAGCTTTGAGATTTCGTTGGAGTCACTTTGAGAGAGAGTGAATTTTAGCTTATTTAGTTTGTTGCTTCCTTACACCATTGAGTGATTGAGATTTCGTGTAGCCACTTGTGTGTGAGTGAGTGAAAATTCTCCATGGTGCCCGTATGCGATTGCGGCTGGCCTCGGAGCGGGAGATCGAAGGTGACTAGGAATTCCTCACGGGATCACCGTCGACTTCGATTGCGGAACGACGTCTCTTTTCGTCAGTAACTTGCTTCAATCCCTTCATTTGCGTGTGTCTACATTTTCTCTTAGGTTAATTAGATTCATCGCTGGGCTTTCACCCGAATTTTTTCAGTGAATGCTACGTCGAAAACTCCAACGGAAACGTATTTAGAGTTCACAATTTTCGTTTTGCTACGACTAGGAGAAAAGAACGAAATTTGCGAACCTTCTTTCCCGGATTTAAAATTGAATCAGTTTTTTTAAGAAAATCCATTTTCAACTAAATTGTTATTTTTGTGCTTTAAAAAGAATTAAAGTTGCTTAATTGCGTAAAGTGTGTGCAACACTCGCTCAAATTGTTTTTGCAAAATCCATTATTCATTGGACGCATTTAGGTTTTCCTAAAAAAAGGCGACAGACGCGCAAACCCTACGCGTCGTCCTGCAACAATTTGGTATCAGGGCCAGGTTTCAAAATTTCTATGTTTCGGAATCCGCCCTGCGTAGATAGGAACCCCGTATAACCTTTTATTAAGAAAAAGAATTTTTCCTTACACCGTTGAATGTTTTACATTTCGTGGAGCCACTTGTGTGTGAGTGAGTGTAATTTCTCCGTGGTGCCGTGCGCGATAGCGGTCAACCTCAGAGCGGGAGAGCGAAGGTGACGATGAATTTCTGACGGGATCGCCGTCGACTTCGATTGCGGAAAGAAGTCTTTTTCCATGGGTAACTTGCTTCTATCCCTTCCTTTGCGCGTGTCTGCATTTTCTCTTTGGTTAATTAGATTCATCGCTGGGTTTTTGCCCGAATTTTGTCAGCAAAGGCTACGTTGAAAACTCTAACGAAAACGTATTTGAAATTCACGATTTTTCGTTTTGCCACGAGAAGGGGAAAAAACGAAAGTTGTGAACCTTTTTTCTCGGATTTAGAATTAAACCATTTTTTTAAAGAAAATCCATTTTTAACTAAATAGTTATTTTTGTGCTTTAAAAATAATTAAAGTTGCTTAATTTCTTAAAGTGTTTACAACGCTTGCTTAAATTGTTTTTGTAAAATTCATTATTCATTGCACGCATTTAAGCTTTTCTAGAAAAAGTCGACAGACGCGCAAACCTTACACGCCGTCCTGCATCAACACTGGACTCGATTCAATACATATAATAATAGATAACTGACGAGGGATCCGTAACCGATTTATAATATCTCCTCCACCCTTGAAATTGAGCTTTCACTCAAGTTCATACTTTATGCGGATGGTCAGTTCATTAAACAATATTATATGCTCAATGATGCCTGCGTCAAGAGCTTGGAAGCTAATGTTGTCTTCCATATTGAAAATAAAATAAAACGAGCTCGAGGATTGGCTTAAGAAGATTTGGTTTGTGGGTAGTCTGCTGATAGAAGTACAAGAGTCGAGGGATCGGGTCTGCTGCTCGGTGCTCGAAACATGAGGACGGTGTTAGGGGCCTACTCAGAGGTTACCAGAGGAGTGGCCGGAGGAGATGACGATGATGGTGATACTACAGAGCATTGACCGCGGTTACCTAACCAGAGTGTGCTTCGAATTTCACTTTAGGATTTGGGGAAATAGATTTTCTTCATTCATACCAATACAAGACCGGGTGCGAATTTTTTCTCTTGGGCACAAGATTTTCTCCCGGGCACAAATTGTTTCTCCTGGGCGTGAATACTTTCTTCTCATGCATGCATTTTTGTCCTGGGAGCAAATATGTTTTTCCAGGCACGCATTTTCCTTCAGGGAACATATTTTTCCGCTCTGGCGCGCATTTTTCCTCCCGGGGGTGCACATTTTTCGCCCGGGAGCATATTTTCCATGACCGCCAAGATGCTGAAACGCTTCCTCTAACTACTCACACGAGCGGGGTTCAAAGTCGACGGAAGGCGCATCGATCACTGCAGAGTACCACCTTTCGACACCGGCAAGAAAGACGGGCATCGACATCAAAACAAAAAAAATAAATCCCACGCGCTTGAGAGCAAAGGCACCCGCTCAAGGCCACGCGAACAACGACGGACATGCCCCACAAGCAACCCCGAACGAAAGCGAGCGGCCGGCCCCGCACATGCTCGCGAGGGCGGGCGGCCCCTGCCGCACGCGCCCGCACGCGGTCGGCCCCGCGGCCGCGCGCTCAGGGCAGCCCCACGCCCTCACGCTCACTGGCAGCCTCGCGCACGGTCAGGCGAGCTCATGCGCACCCTCCGCGCGTGCTCACCCGCTCCCGCGGTCGGCCCCGGGTGCACCCCCCTCCACGCACGCAACCTCCGCGTCTGCCTCCTCTGCGCTCGCGCCCCTTCCGCGCGCCCCCGCCTCAGTGCCACTTTGCACGAAATCCTCCCAAATCATGAAGATACTGGCCTTTTTTGAGGGAGACATGACGACAACAGGAACGTGCAAATCCCAGGAAAAAGCTCCATGAACTCCAAGATTTCTGCAACAATATTAGGAGAAGAACTGAGGGTCTCTCTCTAATTTATAGGACTCAAATGAGGGCTCATAGGCATCCAAGGTTGGAAAATATTTCTTGCCAAAATTCCCTGCCTCAGAACGGACAGTGAATAGACATCAATCTTTGTCCAAAATCTCGCAAGACTGACAGATAATTTTTCCTAATGACCGAGAAGCTCCAGGAAAAACAGGAAATTTCCGCGCTAATCGCTTCGCGGGTCATGTCTCACACAAATTTGGGGGTATTTGATGGGGTCCCCCCTGAAATTACCGAGTCAAACCAGCAGGATTCTGATTAAGTACGCATGAACCAAACCGAGCAAGTCATGCGCGCAAATCCACAAGTCCCGAAAAGCGCCCAAGAAGGAGATCGAGCCCGTGCACGCTCACGGAAGGGCCGCGTAGGCGAGACCGGCCTGCGCGCGGGCAAGCACGGCTAGCCCCCGCCCGGCCGACCCGCACGAACGCATGCGCGCGGCCCACGCGCGACCGCACCCCGCATGGCTGCGCGTGGCCAGCCCGCGCGACCGTGCCCTGTATGGCCACGCCACTCGCGGCGACGCATCGCGCGCGTGCTATACCCGTGTGTGCGTACCGGCGTCCGCCGCTGTCGGCGACCCCCACCGTTTTCATCCGCCTCTGCCACCGCCGCCACCGGGCACCTTGCCCGGGCCGCACGAACTGCCCTAGGGGCTCTTCTGTCATTTTGCTAAATTTGGTGATGCAGGTGATCGAAATGGAGCGACGCCATTCACCAGCACAAATTATGCCCCCGCGCAATTACCATCATGACTCTCCAGAAAATTATAAATAGGCCCCCAGACCTTCATTTGAAGACAAACAACTCTAGAGGCAAGATAGAGCTCTGTGGTTTTCCGGTGAGATCGTGGACTTAGGACGATCCTCCGCTTAGGAATTCGCTCTGCTCTTCTCTTTTCTCTAAGGTCCCAACAAGCATCAAGTCCCAACATACGCCTCCGCGGGAGCGCTCCCATCAAGGCTCCACTGCAACGAGAGCGCCCCTTCAAATTTCCAAACACTTAGAAATTCTCCAAGCCGGACCGCTTACATCGAGGTGCTGTGGACTTGGTCAAATTTTTAAGGCCGGAGCGATTCCGTCGAGACTCTGAGTACTTAGCTTCTTTTTCATTTTTTCTGTACTTTGCAATTGTAACGAAGAAGCGACCTGTTGCCCTCCGAGATGAAATCTCAATCCCTGTAAACTCGAAGGAACTAGTGGATTTTTGCTTTTCACAGATCCATCCCCGTGGTTTTTCACCTTTTCCGGGTTTTTCACCTCAAAAAAAGCCTCTTGTCATTTACTGCTGTTTACTTTGACTGTTTGCGCGCTTCGTCTAATTCCGAGCTAAGGCGGTTCGATTTCTCCAGACCGGGAAAATACCGGGTGACCCACAACAAAATTTAATGTCAATTCCTGCATGTATTGACATTTGATTGGAAGTTGATTCTTGAAAACCAACGTCTTTCAAACGAATGGACCCTTATGTTTTTGTTATATGTTAAGACTGCTTATTGCCGAACAATTCTAATTTATTGAGCTATAAAATCCTTGCATATCATTTGAGCTATTTGTTTCATTGTATTGTATTCTTCTTTGTTTTAAAACCATATTTAAATATTCCCTGAACGAATAGCTAATTTTTCAGAAATATTTTACATAAAAAACTTACATTGATCTTCCAGTTAAGTTTGTACATTTGTTTTAACGTCTTGAACACATATTTCTTAGGTTCTTACTCATAATATTTTCATGTTATTTATTTTCAGATCACCGAATTATTAATCAATATCACAAAGCATGCTTTAATGCCAAAGCATGAAATATTAAAACAGGAGGAGAAGCAAAAGCTTTTGCAGAAATATAATGTTCAGGACCACCAGGTACTTTGAACTAATTTAAACTTTTTTTTTTCTGATTTTAACCCTACAACTTATTCGACGTTTTCAAACTATCTGCAGCATTCTACTTCTGGACACCTTACTATCTAAATGAATCTAAGATATCTAAATTTTCTTTAGAGCTCCGGAAAGGGTTTCATCTCTTATTTTTCTCATTACTATTGCCATTTAGACCTTTAGAAACAAGATATATTTGAGGATTTCTTTGCTACAAGGCAACACAGTTTTATTTATTAAAAAAATTGGGATTTCTTGCTCTATTATTAGGCTCCAGGAAATCCGATTGATTGATCTCCATGACATTGGTTGCTTTTGTTGTTCAGGAATCTTCGGTATATTGCTTCTCCAGGATAGTGGTTTACAAATTTATGCTTTGATTGGGTGTGCGGTGGGGCTCTGTTGCGGTGGGAAAGGAGGGGTGGTGGGAAAGGGAGGGGTTTCCCTATGGATGGAAAGGGATGGGCTACCTGGTGGTGGAAAAGGAAGTTCCACCTCGTTTTTCTCTTTCCCACCAAAGGCCTCCACTGCCCATTTAGGAATTGTTTGGGCCACCTACCTTTACCACCAATTCGCTGGGAAAGGAAGCCCAACCCCCTAGTGATATGCGGAGGCCATATCAAGATCTGGAACAAAGAACGCGAACTGACATTGCATGAAATAAATGATACAATCGGGAGACAAGTTCCCACCAAGTACCCGAAGGTTGGGTCCTCCAAGGCACTCCCCTCTTCAAAGAGAGACCAAAGATTACACTCCAAAAGATAACTCTCACTACATAAGGGGCTCCTTATATAGATGGAGACTTCACTACAGGACAAAGACACTACATAACAAAATATGTATCAATGCTCCCCGAAGTTAGGATCGTCGTCTTCAGATCCCTCCAACACTCAAAAGTCTTTGAAAGAGCAAACATGGGTGGGAGAGTACAGCTGATGACAGTAGAAGCAACGGCTCTTGCGGTGATGCTCGAGGCACTGCTCGTGAGATAAGCAGAGGGGTTGTCAGGGCGCCAGTGGAGGCGGGGCTGACGAAACTGGCAGCGTCGGAGGCTTGTCTAGCGGCGGGGACTCAAGAGGGGGCCGGTGATTTGAGCGGGCAAGAGCGACAACAACTTGCAGGGTGGTTTAAAGTTTCTCGTAGAGGCAATGAGCTTGCTCTATGGCGCGGAAAAGAGTTATTGGATTGTGGACCCAGAGGTGCTCTTGAAGGTGGGATTGTAGATCCCCAAGGAAGTATTCTAGGTAATGGTCAAATGATAGACCGAGTATGTTGATGACAACCTCAATGAACTCTTCAATGTACGTGGTCACAGTGTTAGTCTGGCGCTCGGAGCTGAGGCGCTCGTAGGCATTGCCCTCCTGACGAGGGTGTCATAGTGTTGGAGTTCTTCCTTTAACATGGACCAACATAGGTCTGGATCCTATTGGCGTGTCCAACGCACCCACTGAAGCGCCAAATCTTTCATAGAGATAGTGGTCATGGGAACTTTCTAATTGGCGGGGGTGGGCTGAAGGCCAAAGAATTGTTCGACGCGGACGATCCAACCCAGGGATTTGGTGCGCCATCAAACACAGGGATCACGATCCGACGGAGATGGGCCGGGTGGATGTTCGCAACGTGGAGGAGAAACTTCTTGTAGTCTGAGACGGGCCAAATGGGTTGCGGTGATGGTGGTGGAGGGGTCGGTGGGCAGTTTACCGCTGTGGTTGCGTGCTCTCTAAGGATGAGAGTGAGATTCTCAAGCTGGGCTTCGAGTTGATCTAAGCCATGGGAGTCAGCAAAGGCAATGGTGGAGGCGTTCTCATCGACGTTGAGTGCCTTTGAATGAGTCACGAGCATGGAATGATGGTTGGGTGTAGCGGCCGGAAGAGCCAAGATGTTGCAAGTGCCATAGAAAGGGCGACCGGACATGACATTGGTCAAAGATGGCTGGTGCGGTATTGGACGACGGCTGGAGAAGGTGGTTGGGGCGGCGTTGGAAGGTAGAATTCTTGGCGGTAGCTGCTGGAGGTGTGGTTGGAAGAGGAGCAAGCTGGAGGCGCGAGAAGCCGAAGGACTTATTGGAATCGTCAGAAGTCGACGTCCGTTGGAATCGGCGGACTCGGGCAAAGCCGCTCAAAACAGCCTCTAGAATCGGCTGGAAAAGAAGGGGACTAGGATGGAATGGTTGGAATCCGACAGAGGGGAGATGACCTTTGGAAGCTGTGGACTTGGGCGACGTCGTCCGTAGCAGAAGGCGAGTCGCCAGGCGACGGAATTGGCCGAAGGCTCAGATGCTTTAGTCGACGGTGAGGGAGTCGTCGAAGTCTCAGAAGAAGTGAGGAGTCGAGTAGCGGAAGGTGATGTCAATGCAGATTTCGTTGAAGTCGATCTAGCCATTGGAGACAATGGAGATTTCATTAAAGGATTAGCCGTCAAAGGCGATGGAGCGGAAGACAAGTGAACGACGTGTTGGAAACGGAGAAGGAACGTAGAATAGACGGGTTGTCCAATTTGTGTTTCAACCGAAACTCTAATTAGCGGCGGGCCGAACCAATTGATACGCAAAATCCGTATCATGATTTGGAACAAAGAACAAAAAATGTATTGCATGAAATAAAAGATACAATCGGGAAAGCACTCCCCTCTCCAAAGAGTGACCATAGACTACACATCAAAAGATAACTCTCACTACGTAAGGAGCTCCTTATATATATTGAGGCCCTACTACAGGACAAAGACAGTATATGACAAAATTCGTGTCATTACGTATCACCCAACCAAATTGATCCTGCACGTAATTCTTGTTCTATTAATCATCGTTTTGAGATAATTTTAAATGGAAAGAATGATCTACCAACTTGATTAGAAAATTCTACTACTCACTAGTGTTTTGTGTTCATTATTCGTAGAGGTTTCTTTCTCTTAGTAGCTCTGAGCATTCCTCAAATTTTGTTAGGCGGTGATTGTTAGTGTTTATATGGTGATCTGAAAGCAGTCAAACAGTCAGTCTTGCTGTCAACGCGATATTAGCTTATAAGGTCGCACATAATAGTGTATGAAGAAGTTGGAGGAAGCATTGTGTTGGCCTCACTCATTAGGATGTGTAAATTGCCGATCCTATGACATGAAGATTACTGACGGGCCGCGTCGAATGCGTATCGTTGCACGTCGAGTGCGTATCGACGCATGTCGACTAGGAGTCGACACAACTGAACTCTATGACGACGCGGGTCTTTAGTCGACGCTATGTTGAGTAGTTGTCGACGTAACGCCGACTTCTATTCGACGCAAGTACGTAGACTGCATGTCGACGGAGTTGTGTCGAGTGTCTTCGACTACTTCACGACGTTGCGTCAAGTTCTTATCGACCCACGTCGAATTCAAGTCGATGCAGGTTGAGTTTTGACGGATTTCTAAAGGGCTACTGCCAGTTTGATATCCTTGGGTATAAATAGATTTGGAAAAGAATTTTCCTGTATGTGAGTTCTGTGTTTGTTTTTGAAGCCGTCACTTGAACCAAACCCTAGTAACCGCCTTGACTTCTTCTTGTCGCCGCCTCACCTGAAAACAAATCTAGCAATTCGTGGAGACGCAGAGAACACTCCTTCTCCGACCTAATTCTTTTGTGACAAGATCTTGGGGTTCTCTTTCACTCGTGTGGATACCACGACCATTCCAGCAAGCCATGACTGTCTGCCAACTCAATTAAATGTACACGCCCCATGGTCATGACCGTGACTCATGGGCGTGACCTCAACCGTTGCAAAACGACATCCATTTACTCCAGATCACAGTCGTTTCCTCTGATGCAGTACAAACCCCAACTCACTGGCGTGACCCGAAGACGTGACCACATGATTATGAGAAAACATGACGTCATTCACTTCCTGCGTTTCCCGGGTTAATTCTGGCGGTTCTTCCCCAAGTACACGCCCTAAGATCATGAGCGTGACCGTCACCAGAGTGCGTGACCAACAAGCTGATGAAAAAGGCGATTTTCTTCAAAACGCTCCCCGACATAAATTTGGTGGTTTTTCTCTAGTGCACGGCCTTGAACACGGCCTTGAACACGGCCTTGAACACGGCCGTGACTCGCGGGCACGACTCAGGAAATTTTTCTCCTATAAAAGCCAACTGATCCAAGAAGTTCTCTATCTAATCCCTGCTTTAGATTAGATCATTTTCTTTTCATTGTATGTACTTTTCTTTCATATAATTTACTTTATGTCTTGCTCTTTCAATTACTAGCATAGAATTTACTTCTCTTGCACTTGTAATTTCTTTTATTATTTGTAAATTTGATATTTCTTCGAATAATATCTAGCTAATTTTTTTTGACATTTCAATTGATTTCTTTAGCAAATTAATTATGTAATTTCTTTTTCCATAAGTTTTATATGAAGAGCTTGATTTACCTTTGATCTATAAATTATTGATTTCATATTTTTAGTATATGTAGTCAATTTTGATCCGTAGTCTAGTTGGCCGAGAGGACCGTGCATATGAGTAGATTGCTTAACGGTGAAAAGAGTTGTATGCACCGCTCGAGAGAAGATGACATAACTCTTTCAGATTAGAGCCAAATCCAATAGTGAGCTTCAACTCATAAAACAAGCTTATGTGTTTCGACTGATGGAGAGATCTTAATCAATCAACTTAAGGTTAATTGGTAGTATTCCTCTAGTGAGGTGTTATTATAAGCTGGGAACCTCCACGATCGAGTTGTTTTCATCAAACGCTCATGAATTGTTAAAGTTACTAATTGTTTTTTTAAGATTGATTCTTGATTAAAATTTGTTCTCTTTATATTTTATCATTTTATTTACCAAACCAACTTTATATTTTTCCTATAAAATAATAATAATTTTCGTAAGTAGAAATATTTGGTAGCCAATAGACACGCTTCCCTATAGTTCGTAGAATTAGAGAAAAACATCTCTTAAATTTTACGTATCATGCTTTTGGCGCCGTTGCCGGGGAGCTTTTTATTGATATTTGATAGCGGGAATTTTATTTTATCCTTTTTTTTAAATTTATCAGCAACCCCCATTTTTTTCATTTAATTATTTCTCTTTTCTTATTTTTCTTCTCTAATTCCATTCTAATAAGCAAAAGTTGTTTTATTTTTTATAAATTAAAATGTTATCTCATTTCGCCGCTCAAGTTGCTGAGCTTACTAACAAAATTAATATTTTGGACGCCACAACAAAACATATAGTTTTTTGTAATCTTTGTGGTGAAACTCATTTTAGTGAGTAATGTTCATTTTATTATTCTCTAAATTTTTATAATCAAAATAATTTTTCTATTATATATAATTATAATGTATTTCCCTTGTGCTCCGATGATAATTATTCATGGTGACAAGTTGACCCGAATAGTTCACGGTGTGACGAAGCAAATTATTTTGAATCATTTCATTTCTCCTCCACCTTTGGGTCACGGCTCCGTATCTAATTTTGGCGAGTTCACACAATATCAATTCGATGTTGACTCCCAAAGCCTATATATGAGCATTCATAATTCTATACGTCTTCAATCTTCGCATAAAAAATTATCTATTGATGCGTATGAATCTTCATGCACCCTCATTGTGTCTTTTGATGAAGATTGTTAGAAAAGCCCAATTAAGGGCCCATGTGTTTCTCCTTTCTCTCTCCTTGTATTAGCCCCACATCATGTATTAGGATTTCTATCTTCATTCTTCTCCTATATAAGTGTACGTATACTTGTAACTATTATTCAAGAAAGTATATACAATCTTTAAAGATCTCACTTTACATGGTATCAGAGGCAACCGGTCTCCTCCTTGGGTATCCGGCCTACCCCATTTCTAGCCGCCTATCTTCCTTGCCGGTCCGCGCGACTTCCCTTAGCCGCGGACTCTTGCGACCTCTTTTGTACCCGCCTCCAACTCTGCTTCTCTCGTGGCTTCCACCTCCTCCTTCCTACCACCTCTCCTTTTATAATCCTCTCATGTGGGTCCCCCTTCTCCTTTCCTTCTCTACCCGCGCGGGCTCTTTTTATCCGTTGCGACCTCTCCTATCTGCTGTCCGCTGCGGGCTCTCTCTCATCCTACTCACGGCTTCCTCTCTCTGCCTAATCCGCTCGAGTTCTCTAACTCGCGGATTCTTTTTCTGACCGCTCGAGTTCTCTAACTCGCGGATTCTTCTCCTGACCGCTCGAGTTCTCTAACTCGCGGATTCTTTTTCTGACCGCTCGAGTTCTCTACTCGCGGCCTCTTCCGCTTGCCGCTCGCGTTCTTTCGCCGCGACCTGCTCTTCCTGCTCGCTGATCGCAGCTCGCCGCGACCTGCTTTCCTGCTCTCCGCGACCTGCTCTCCTGCTTGCCGCGCCCTGCCTCCTGTTTGCCGCGACCTGCTCTCCTGCTCGCCGCGACCTGCCTCTTGTTTGCCGCGACCTGCCTCCTGCTCATCGCGACCCGCTCTCCTGCTCGCTGCGACCTGCTCTCCTGCTCGCCGCGACCTGCTCTCCTGCTCGCCGCGACCTGCCTCCTGCTCGTCGCGACCTGCTCTCCTGCTCGCCGCGACTTGCCTTTTCTGCTCGCTGCGATCTCGCCTTCCCGGAGCTAGCGTTCTCCTCTTTGTCCTTAGCCGCATCCTGGTCGCGACCTCGTTTGTCGCTGGCGTACCCGTCGAGACCGTGCGGCTATCTTCTCTGTCGACTTCTCCCTAGTCGCACTTTGGTCGCGATCTCCTGATCGCTGGTGTGTCCACCGAGACCGTGCGACTGCCTATTCTAACCGCCCGGTCTCTTCTGCTGTCCATACATGGCTTCCGATAATTCCGCTGTTACTTCTGCTCCACCCGCCCGTGCGGCTGCCACGACTTCCGAACTCCGTGATGAGTTACAGATTACTACCATCTCCCTAACTGAAAAAAGGAATTTCGTCGAGTGGGTTCACTCAGTTCGCCGTGTTCTGCAGACGAAGGGTCTTCTTCACCACTTGACTCGCGCTACTCCAACTGCTCCCTCCGATGACTGGCTTCGCGATGATGGTCGTGTCCAGTCCTGGCTTCTAAACTCTATGGATCCCGAGGCCTACAAGATGACAATGTATCATGACACGACTAAGTGCATGTGGGAGGAGCTTCACGCTTTTTACTCTGGCCATGACAGCCTACAACACCTATATGATATCATTTCCGATCTTCAGAATCTTACCCCGGGTGCTCCTGGTGATATGCTCTCCTTCGTGGCTAAAGCCAAGAGTTTGGCAGAGGCTTGAATTCAACATCAGCCTCCTACTACCGATCTAACCACTCAACAAAACCAGAAAGAAGCTGTCGCCATCTCCATGATGATATCCCGAGTTCCTCCCCACCTGCATAGTATTCGGGCCCAGATTCTATCATCCGCCATAACTCCTTCACTGTCTGATGTCTGCTCCATGCTGCTAAAAGTCACGCCTCCCTCTGAGGCTCCTCCTGTTTTTCCCCGGCTCTTCTTCAGCAGCCTCTCCTTTCGACCCCTCCTCGTGGATCTTCCACTCTGGGGGCCAACCCCCGTTTCGGGGACGAGGACGTGGTGGTCGTTCTTCTATGAAATGCACCTAATGTGGCCGGGATAATCATCTTGAAGCTGCCTGCTACCGCAAGCATGACTTACCTCCTCACCTTACTGCTACTATATCTGCTGCTCCGCCTCCTACTGGGTCTTCTGCCACTGATCCGGCTACTACTACCCGCCAAGACATTGATGAGATCTGCACCAAACTTCAACAACTTCAAGGTGCCCTCAGCTGCTCCGGCTCTGTTGCGTCCTCTTCTGCGGAAGGTATAACCTGTCTCTCTCATAATCTTTGCTGGATCGTTGATTCCGACGCTACTCATCATATTACCTCCCAAAAGCCCACAGAGTACCTACAAACGCCTCATCCTGCTTGCATCACTGTGGCCAACGGTGACACCCTACCAGTCTCTGGCTCCGCTGCTCTTCAGCTTATGCCGCACCTTTCTCTTTCCTCGGTTCTTCACGTTCCGGGGTCTCCTTTCAATTTATTATCTGTTAGTCGTCTCACACACGACCTTGATTGTTGCATTACCTTTTCACCTTCTTCGTTTCTTATGCAGGATCGCCGCACCCGGAGTACCATTGGTGAGAGGCAACTATTGAATGGGCTGTACATATTGGATATCCCACCTACTCTTCTCTCCGCCGTCTCCACTGTTGATTGACATCGCCGCCTTGGGCATGCTCCCCTTCCGGTTCTCAAGCGGGCTCTTCCTGATGTTTCTCTTTGGGAGTTTTCTTGTGAATCTTGTATCTACGACAAACAATATCTTTTCTCTTTCCCCACTGCCTGTACCAAGAGCAGTACTCCTTTATCTTTAGTTCATTCTGATGTATGGGGTGCTTATAGAGTCCCCAGTATTTTTGGCTTTTGCTATTTTGTCACGTTCATTGATGATTACTCGCGTACCACGTGACTCTATTTACTACATGATCGAACTGAACTTACCTCTGTGTTTCGCGCCTTTTTACTTGAGAGTTGAGATGCGTACGCAGTTCGCCACCCCCCTCAAAGTAATTCGCACTGATAATGCTTGCGAGTATACGGGTCGCACCTTCTCCAATCTCTGCACCGAATTTGGTGTCATTCATCAAACTTTATGTGCGTATACCCCTCAGCAAAACGGTGTGACGGAACACAAAAATCGCCATCTTCTCGATGTTGCGCGCTCTCTTATGTTCCAAATGCACGTTCCAACCGAATATTGGAACTTTGCTGTATTCACCGCCTGTCATCTCATCAACCGCCTTCCCTCGTCTGTGCTTAATTTTGCCTCACCCATCCAACCCCTCTATCCCTCCACCAACCTCACCTGTCTCACACCGCGGATCTTCGGGTGTGTTTGCTATGTCCACCTTCTTGACCCTCCTTCTGACAAACTTGCTCCTCGGGCCGCAAAGTATATGTTTGTTGGCTACTCCCACACTCAAAAGGGGTAAATCTGCTACTCTCCTTCTGACGGCAAGCTGGTTGTTTCTGCGGATGTCACATTCTGCGAAAACCAGCTAATGCAGGACGACGCGTAGGGTTAACGCGCCTGTCGGCTATTTCTAGGAAACACTAACCGAATGCAACGAAATATGATTTTTTAGTTTTTTTTTAAAAAATTGAGCGGGCGTTGCACGGAGTTTATGAAATTAAACAACGTAATTTTGTAAATCACGAAATTCACTACGTTGTTAGAAAAAGAAATTTCTTAATAAAATGGTTCAGTTTTAAATCCGGGAAGCAAGCTCGCAACTTTCGTTCTGTTCCCTTTGTCGTAGCACAACGGAAATCGTGCACTCTAAATACGTTACCGTTTGGAGTTTTCGACGTAGCGTTCGCTGACAAAACTCAGGCGAAAACCCGGCAAAAAGTCTATTATCCTACGAGAAAATATAGAGGCGCACACAAAGGAAAAGAAAGAAACAATTACCCACGGAAGAGGTGTCTTCCGTATTCGAAGTCGAGGGCGATCACGCGAGAAACTCCTCGTCACCTTCGATCTCTGCTCCGAGGTCAGCCGCTATCGCACACGAGCACCAAGTAATTAAATCTCTCCCTCACACGAGGTGGTTTCACGGAATCACTCGACAAAGTAAGGAAGCCACAGACTAACATTCCTAAAATTCACTCGCTCTCACACTCAAGGTGCATCCACGTAATCTCAAACACTCAAGGTGGCACCACGGAATCTCCAACGCAATATGATATCCAACTTCCCTATTCCTAACTCAGAGCAAATCAACGTACTGATTTCCCCTAACTCTAAACTCACAACAAGTCAACAAGAGATCCTAAAATTCCCATAACGGAAGCTATTATGGTAATTAAATTTTCTACTCAACAGCTCAGGCAGCAAGCACAACTTAAGTTCTAACCTACAACTCTCAAAGAAAGAATTGAAACCACACATTCAATTCTCACAGCAAAATCTCACAACAGCAATTAGGAAATCACATCAGAGATTTACCCAAGCAGCAAACACATTAACAGGAAATTAATCCCAACCCCAAGCAGAATCGGGGATTTACCCAAGCAAGCCACGACACCAAATTCCCCACCCTACAGCTCTAAATTACTCCTACAGGATGCACGACACAGGAGCAGCCACCTCTAACTCTAACAGGAAGCACACAACCTTCACGCCTAATTCACGCCTAGCACCTACAGGAAACACAACAAGCTCTCACAGCAAGCACAGTAATCAACACCCCCTCTCCCCTCAATCGAGAATCAAAGAACAAGCACAGTAAAATTAAAATTACTGTTCATCTTCCCTCTCCCTCGGAAGCTAACAGTAAGCACAACATCCTTGTACAGGAATCAAACGCAAAGCTCATTCTCAAAATATTCATCATCAACATCATCCCCTAATACAGGTTATAGAGCCCCCTTTTATAAGGTCTCCATGAAAGAGAAAAACAGTAATGGAGAAATAAACGACCAAAATAAACACATAAACTTCCACGTTCGGCACCTACGGTTGGTGGCATGGCAAGTAGTTGCAGAAACCGTCGAGAGAGGAGCTGTTGCAGGTGGATGAAACGTTTCCCACGTTCAAAACCGTCAGGGAAAACTAACGACAGTTGCAGGCGGAGGAAGCTGTGCGACGTGCAGGAGGCTTGATAGCGTGATGCGACGAAATCGGGGATGGAGCGGCTTGAAGCTCTGATGGCGTCGAACTGTTGCGTCAGGCGAAAGGAGGAGCGTGAATCCCGCTTGGCTTCAAGTCGGAAATGCCGGAGCAGGAGTGCAGGATCGGGAGAGATGCACATTAGTTCCTTTTACTGTTGGCGTGGCTGCTGCTCTGAACCGGGTGGGATGAACCGGATTTTACTTTCATATATATATTTATATATTAATATATGTATATATAAATATATATGTGTATACAGTTATGTATATATATATATGAGTATGGTTATATATATATATATATATATATATATATATATATATATATATATATATATATATATATATAGAGAAAAATCAAACTGTAGCGGCTACGCGCGCAGGCGTACAACATATGACTTCGCACACAGCTGTGCATCAACTAAAATCGACAACATATAATTTGCACAAAAATAAAATGCAATAAACATAAACTGAAAATGCGACGTCGGGCATTCTTCGGCGATCTGACCTAGGTTGGTCTCCACCAACTCTCTCCCTCTCGAAATCACTCATCTCTGGTGAGTGCTCTGAGCGAAGTGCGAGAGAAATCAACATCCATGCCCATGAACCAACGATCTCTGAAACTATTATCAGTAGTGGTCACTGTCCAACATATGCTCGGGAACTGTAATAGAGTATTCTCCTGGCGTCTCATGCTCAACCTGAAACTGGTAGTGAAAAACAGAAGGAACTACAATGAAAGTGTCAGTAGCGGAATGAATAAAGGTATGTCCTGAATGTGGCTCCTCACTCTCACTCACCAACCCAGAAGAAACAAGTGGAGGAGAAGGCAATGAAAATTCTAAAGGCTCATGCGAGTAATTGTAAAATTAAGTCAGATTGGCTACGTTAAAAACAGGATTTGCTCCCCAAACGGAAGGCATCTCAAGTTCATACGCATTTTGCCCAATCCAATTTACTACTCGAAAGGGTCCAGTTCTACGGTAGTTAGCTTCTTTACGGTACCAGATGGTAACCGTTCCGGATTTAGCCGAACCATAACCAAGTTATTCATTTTAAAACTAGTAGTTCTTTTATGCTTTTGTTTTAAAATTGAGTTGCATAAAAATCATAAATACTATGCATTTTTCCGCTCAAACCTTTTATGCAAATCATGCAAATGCCATAAATGAACTACTAATACGACTAACGCCACTAACCGATGGTCTCAGATACTAAGAGCAACTCCTGAAAGAGGTACATGATCAAGAGGCTCCGAGGGTGGATCATAAAAGAACTCATCGCGGGGGTGATGATCACTCAAGTGCAAATCAGAGACAACAGTGATCAAATGTGTCAACATGGTGTGCGAATTGTTTCTGCAAGTGTGCGTGACAAGATATAACTTCAACGAATCAGTGAGTGCACCCTCAAACTCGATTGTGTCACTAAAGACGGAAACATCCCAAATGTGCGGTGAACCCATAAGTTTTCCATCTGGGGGTTCGCCGGGAGAGGTATAGTAAAATTCATCGCAAATGCGACGCATGCAAACGTAGGCTCCAAACACAGATGGAGTGCTCTCATATAAATGTGCACGAAATGTGACAACCGTAAGAAAGGTGCTAGGGGAAAGTGAGGCATCAGGAGGCTCACCAGGTGGGACATAGAAAAACTCATCGCATATACGATGGTCAATAGGTGGTACGTCCCAGAACTCATCTAGAGTGCGAGCAACCAGATGACTATGCCCAAGCACTATCAACATCAAGTAAGACAATGGAGAAGGTATCCCTGTCTTAAAATTCGCAAGTGTACTACTCAGAATAAGTTTATCCACACATAGACGTGGTGGATCATTTGGAGGCTCAATAGGAGGGTCGTCAAATGACCCATCAGTCGAATGATGGTCCTCCAGAAATGAACCATCAGAAGGGGGTCATACTCCCAGATAGGGTAGGGGTGACTACCTCGAGATCACTACTGAGCCCTCGACTCTCTAACGTAATGTCACTCGGTGCAACATCTGGTGTGGTGATGGGACTCGATGTGACATCGGGTGTAGTGATGTGACTCGGTGCGCCACTAGGTGAAGTGTGCAAGGAATCTACACTCAAAAGAGAGCTAGTAGATATAGAATCAAAGATAGGTTCACTAAGTGGAGCAGACTCACATGTGGGTTGACTCCACACATCCTGTACTAGAACATCAGATAGAGTCGGTGATGTCTCCCTGCTTCGGGCAGTAGAAGGCTCTTGCTGCCCCTTAATATCTATCTTCATGTTCACCTTTGGAACACTAGGAGAATCACTAGGTGTGACGTACTCGTGACTGTAACGACCTCTATAGATAGTTTGAGGGTAATCATGATGAGTGTCCCCAACATAATCATGACATGCTCGTGGGTAGGCATGAGTCCTACGATCGTGTGGTGGTGGTCGCACATGTAAAGACTCAGATTTCTCATATAGAGGTGATGTATAGTATCGATAACTAGAGGGATACTGAGCTCTATCCTCATAATAAGGTGTCAATGGACGAGTATGATCCACTCGAGTACGGGGATAATAACGACGATAGTCATCGTACCGATCGTCCCTAACATACTGCGAACGTGTCGATGAGTCAACACGATCTCTGGAAGTGGTATATGGTGCTCGAGTATAATCATCGTAGTATCGTAAAGATCTCCGTGACTGGGCACTATGGGTGTGAGTGTAAGGGTAGTCGTGATCCTCAAATAAAGGATTCGTCCTAAAGGTAGACCTTTCCACATAGTGATGTGGAACGTCATAATGTGCGCGGACCGAATGCTCATCTCGAATTTGAGGCGGCATTGACGCTCGAGGGGGTATTTGTAATCTACTCACCCTACCTCTAAGGTGTTCTAACCTTTCACGCATCTGAAAGGTACTCTCAGTTAATGCCGTCATTTGGTGGGCGAAAGGTAAAAACCACTGGGGTGGTTCATTCCCTTCGTATCCACGACTCGGGTGACCACGTTCAACTTGACGCATTCTATCACTATGCCGATGCATGCGAACACATAACTCAAATGCAATGATAAAAAAAAAATTGTCTTTTTTTTGGGAAAAATTCAAAATGATATGCTGTTTCCTATTCTACGCAGGGCGGATCCCAAAACTTAGAAAAATTTTGGAACCTCCCTCTGATACCAATTTGATGCAGGACGGCGCGTAGGGTTAACGCGTCTGTCGGCTATTTCTAGGAAACCCTAACCGAATGCAACGAAATATGATTTTTTAGTTTTTTTTTTTAAAAAATTGAGCGGGCGTTGCACGGAGTTTATGAAATTAAACAACGTAATTTTGTAAAGCACGAAATTCACTACGTTGTTAGAAAATGAAATTTCTTAATAAAATGGTTCAGTTTTAAATCCGGGAAGGAAGCTCGCAACTTTCGTTCCGTTCCCTTTGTCGTAGCACAACAGAAATCGTGAACTCCAAATACGTTACCATTTGGAGTTTTCGACGTAGCGTTCGCTGACAAAACTTAGGCGAAAACCCGACAAAGAGTTTATTATCCTACGAGAAAATATAGAGGCGCACACAAAGAAAAAGAAAGAAACAATTACCCACGGAAGAGGTGTCTTCCGTATTCGAAGTCGAGGGCGATCACGCGAGAAACTTCTCGCCACCTTCGATCTCCGCTCCGAGGTCGGCCGCTATCGCATACGGGCACCAATGAATTAAATCTCTCCCTCACACGAGGTGGTTCCACGGAATCACTGCACAAATTAAGGAAGCCACACACTAACATTCCTAAAATTCACTCGCTCTCACACTCAAGGTGGATCCACGTAATCTCAAACACTCCAGGTGGCACCACGGAATCTCCAACGCAATATGATATCCAACTTCCCTATTCCTAACTCAGAGCAAATCAACGTACTGATTTCTCCTAACTCTAAACTCACAACAAGTCAACAAGAGATCCTAAAATCCCCCTAACGAAAGCTATTATGGTAATTAAATTTTCTACTCAACAGCTCAGGCAGCAAGCACAACTTAAGTTCTAACCTACAACTCTCAAAGAAAGAATTGAAACCACACATTCAATTCTCACAGCAAAATCTCACAACAACAATTAGGAAATCACATCGGGGATTTACCCAAGCAACAAACACATTAACAGGAAATTAATCCCAACCCCAAGTAGAATCGGGGATTTACCCAAGCAAGCCACGACACCAAATTCCCCACCCTACAGCTCTAAATTACTCCTACGGGAAGCACGACACAGGAGCAGCAACCTCTAACTCTAACAGGATGCACACAACCTTCACGCCTAATTCATGCCTAGCACCTACAGGAAACACAACAAGCTCTCACAGCAAGCACAGTAATCAACACCCCCTCTCCCCTCAATCGGGAATCAAAGAACAAGCACAGTAAAATTAAAATTACTGTTCATCTTCCCTCTCCCTCGGAAGCTAACAGTAAGCACAACATCCTTGTACAGGAATCAAACGCAAAGCTCATTCTCAAAATATTCATCATCAACATCATCCCCTAATACAGGTTATAGAGCCCCCTTTTATAAGGTCTCCATGAAAAGAGAAAAACAGTAATGGAGAAATAAACGACCAAAATAAACACGAACTTCCACGTTCGGCACCTACGGTTGGTGGCATGGCAAGTAGTTGCAGAAACCGCCGAGAGAGGAGCTGTTGCAGGCGGATGAAACGTTTCCCACGTTCAAAACCGTTAGGGAAAACTAACGACAGTTGCAGGCGGAGGAAGCTGTGCGACGTGCAGGATGCCTGATAGCGTGATGCGACGAAATCGGGGATGGAGCGGCTGGAAGCTCTGATGGCGTCGAACTGTTGCGTCAGGCGAAAGGAGGAGCGTGAATCCCACTTGGCTTCAAGTCGGAAATGGCGGAGCAAGAGTGCGGGATCGGGAAAGATGCACAGTAGTTCCTTTTACTGTTGGCGTGGCTGCTGCTCTGAACCGGGTGGGATGAACCGGATTTTACTTTCATATATATATTTATATATTAATATATGTATATATAAATATATATGTGTATACAGTTATGTATATATATATATATATATATGAGTATGGTTATATATATATATAATAGAGAAAAATCAAACTGTAGCGGCTATGCGCGCAGGCGTGCAACACATGACTTCGCACATAGCTGTGCATCAACTAAAATCGACAACATATAATTTGCAAAAAAATAAAATGCAATAAACATAAACTGAAAATGCGACGTCGGACATTTTTCGGCGATCTGACCTAGGTTGGTCTCCACCACCAGCCCTTCCACTTACCTAGCACCACCTCGTCTTCTGCTCCATCTATTTCCCGACATGCTGTACCGGTCACGCCATCTTTGTCGTCCTCTTCCTCCTCTCCCCACATTCCTCCTCGGGTTCCTCCACCACTTATCCGTGTCTACTCTCGTCGCCCATCCAAGGATGCTCCTGTGACCCAGCTCCCCGCTACCTGCGATACCTCGGCTACGGTAGATCCCGCTCCCGTCTCTACAGCTCATCCCTTGGCCAACTACGTCTCTCTCCATCGGCTGACGCCGCCTCTCTATGCATTTGTCACCTCTCTTTCCTCTATTTCTATACCTAACACTGTGCAAGAGGCGCTTCAACACCAAGGGTGGCGGGCTGCTATGAACGATGAAATGCGGGCTCTCTGGGCTAACCAGACCTGGGATATGGTTCCTCTTCCTGCAAGCCACATCTCTGTTAGCTGCAAATGGGTCTTTGTCATTAAACATGCGGCGGATGACACTGTCGACCGTCTGAATGCCCGCCTCGTGGCACGGGGCTTTACTCAGCAACATGACCTTGATTACGAAGAAACCTTCTCTCCTGTGGCAAAATTGAACACGGTCCGCGTTCTTCTCTCCTTGGCTGTTCATCGTCATTTGGCACTTTATCAGCTGGATATTAAGAATGTCTTCCTCAACGACGATCCACAGGAGACAGTTTATATGCAGCAACCTCCCGGGTTTGAGACCACGGGGGAGTCTTTGGTATGTCACCTTCGGAAATCCATTTATGTTCTCAAACAGTCCCCGCGTGCGTGGTTTGAAAAATTCAGTAAGGTGGTCTGTGTTAGTGGCTTCACTCGGAGCTCGGCTGATTTTTCTCTCTTCACCTGACACCGGTCAACCGGGACTGTGATTCTTCTGGTCTACGTTGACGATATCCTGATTACTGGCGACGACACGACAGGAATACAACAGATGAATGAACAGTTAAATTCCGCCTTTCAGACCAAGGATCTGGGCAACCTTCGGTACTTTCTTGGGCTCGAGGTCGCACGACGCTCTGATGGTCTTGTGTTATCTCAAAGGAAGTACTGTATGGACCTTCATGATGCAGGTTATTCTGGGTGCAAACCTGCAGAAACTCCTATGGACGCCAATCACAAGCTCTCGGCCCATAGCTCTGACTCTGACAAGCTGCTTACAAATCCGGAATATTACAGACGCTTGGTTAGGAAGCTGATCTACCTTACGGTGACTCGACCAGACATCTCGTTTGCTGTGGGAGTTGTGAGTCGGTTCATGCACGCTCCTCAGACATCTCATCTTCAAGCTGTCGAGCACATCCTTCGATATCTCAAGATCGCCCCCGGACAAGGACTCGTGTACAAGCCATCCACATCTCTATCTCTTGTCGCGTATTCTGACGCTGACTATGCAGGATCTATTGATGATAGACGCTCCACAACTGGGTTCTGTACTTGCTTTGGTGGACACCTCATAACTTGGCGTAGCAAGAAACAGACTGTGGTTGCCTGTTCTTCTGCTGAAGCCGAGAACCGGGCTATGGCTGCTGTTGTTTCTGAGCTAACCTGGCTTGAAGGCCTTCTGGGAGACTTGGGTGTGCGTCTCTCATCATTCGACAACCTTATTTTGTGACAGTCAGACAGCAATTCATATTGCCAAGAATCCGGTTTTTCACGAACGCACAAAGCATATCGAAGTTGACTGTCACTTTATCCGGGAAAAAGGTACAGTCAAAGAAGATAGATTTGGAGCATGTTCCTGCTACCGACCAAGTTGCGGACATCCTGACGAAAGCTCTCTCAAGGCCGCTATACTATCAGTTTTTATCCAAGCTTGATGCCTACGACTTGTACGCTCCAGCTTGCGGGGGAGTGTTAGAAAAGCCCAATTAAGGGCCCATGTTTTTCTCCTTTCTCTCTCCTTGTATTAGTCCCACATCATGTATTAGGATTTCTCTCTTCATTCTTCTCCTATATAAGTGTATGTATACTTGTAACTATTATTCAAGAAAGTATATACAAGCTTTGAAGATCTCACTTTACAAAGATCAAGAAATTTTATTGTACCAAGATTTTATTAAAATTATGGGTACATCAAACAAAATAGAAGATGAATGTTTTTCTTCTCCAACTCCACCCTAATTCACTTTTTCACCAGAATCCTTACCCACACAAAATTTATCTTTTTATAATGAGGATCACCATAGGATTTTGCCTAATGAAAATCATGAACTTGGTATAATGCAAATTATTTTAGACAACATTTTTTATGAATAACCCGCACTTAATCTTTTATTTCTCAAAAAACTTCTCTTTGTGAAAAATTTTGTGACTCGTTTTTTTTTATACTAACAATTTGAATTTAGATGATGAGCCGTTTCAGCAAAACGTCTTTGATAATCTATTTGCCGCTCATCTCCAACAATCCAAATTACTTAAAGTATGCATAGGTAATTTGGATTCACAATTTTAAGTTGACGGAAAAATCAAGATTCAACAATATAGCGGAGGAGTCACTGGATGACAGACATCAACATATTCACCTCAGTGTAAAATAAGTCAGTTGCATGCCAAGTTTCATTATAAATTTTCATTTAGCTAATCATACACGTCTTGCTCAAAGACGGTAAACAATGCGCTCTTGGGAGGAATCTTTTAATATTATGATTATTTTTCTTACTTGTTTCTTTCTTCATATTTGGAAACAATGTTTATTTTTAGTATATGAGTGTGTTTTATGCTTTACTTATTTTATAAGAGATCATAAAAATATATAAAACATTATAAATTTTTTTTAAAAAATTTCATGTTTTTTCTCTCTTTTATATTAAAAAAATAAAAAAATGAAATTTATTACAAATGGACCGTGCTGGGCTATCAGCCTATCATCCCATAAAACTGCTTAATATCATTGAGTGCTCGTGATTGGGTATTTCTTGAAAAGTTTAGGAATTAATAAAATAAATAAATAATATTGTAAAACTTATAAAAACTTCTTTCAAAAAAATAGTTTTTAATAATTTATATAAATTTTGTATTATTTAAGTATTCCCTATTTTAATTTTTTTATTGAGTTTAACTAATTTTAAATTATAAGTTTTATTTATAGGTTTTTAAAACATTATTTTTATCTATTTTATTTTGCGCTTCTCTTCATAATTTGTTAGATTTAACTTTTAGATGAGTTTAATTTAATGAATTTTTCATTATCTTGATATGTTTTGAAGTGTAGAGAAAGTTCCAAACCTTGTATATGCTTCTTGAATACCGAAAAATAAGTATGAGTACACATATATAGGAGAGAAGAGAGTAAGATTTAGCTATACAAACAATGTGGGACTAAACACTAACTCCTACATGAGTTAATACATCATTGTTCCTAGTATTTTCTAACACTCCCCCGCAAGCTGGAGCGTACAAATCGTAGGCACCAAGCTTGGACAAGAACTTATAGTAGAGACGCCGAGGTAAGGCCTTGGTGAGGATATCCGCAACTTGCTGAGCAGCAGGAACATGTGTTAACTCTATCTTCTTCAACTGTACCTTCTCCCGAATGAAGTGACAACCAACTTCAATATGTTTTGTTCCTTTCATGGAAGACCGGATTCTTGGCAATGTGTGTAGCAGCTTGACTGTCGCACAATAAAGTTGCGGGTGAGGAGAGCCTGACTCCTAGATCATCAAGGAGACCCTCAAGCCACGTGAGCTCAGACACAACAGCTGTCATAGATCGATACTCAGCCTCAGCAGATGAGCGAGCAACCACAGACTGTTTCTTGCTGCGCCATGTAATAAGATGTCCTCCAAAGTAAGTGCAGTGTCCACTTGTGGAACGACGGTCATCCAAAGAGCCAGCATAACCAACATCAGAATAAGCAATCAGAGATAAGGGAGATGAAAAGGGCTTGTATACAAGTCCTTGTCTAGGAGCAGTCTTCAAGTAACGAAGAATACGTTCGACAATCTGAAGATAAGAGATACGTGGCTCGTGCATGAATCGATTGACAATTCCAACAGCAAATGATATATCAGGTCTAGTAACAGTGAGATATATCAGCTTTCCCACAAGACGATGATAATAATCTGGATTCGGAAGGAGCAAATCGAAGTCCGAGACATGAGCACAAAGTTTGTGATTGATATCCATGAGAGTGTCAGCAGACTTGCATCCAGAATAACCCGCATCATGAAGTAAGTCAAGACAGTACTTTCTCTGAGATAGCACAAGCCCATCAGGTCACCGAGCCACTTCGAGACCAAGAAAATATCGAAGACTTTCCAAGTCCTTTGTTTGAAACACAGTTGCTAGATGTTGTTTGATCATCTGTATTCCTGAAATATCATCTCCTGTAATCAGAATATCATCCACATAAACCAAGAGAATTACTGTGCCCGTTGGACGATGACGAGTAAACAGAGAGAAGTCGGCCGAACTCTGATTGAACCCAACAACACTAACGGTCTTGATAAATTTGTCAAACCATACCCGAGGAGACTGTTTGAGACCATAAAAAGATTTCTTCATACAACAGACAAAAGACTCCCCCGTGGTCTCAAATCCGGGAGGTTGCCGCATATAAACGTTCTCCTGTAAATCACCATTAAGAAATGCATTTTTGACGTACAGTTGGTGTAAGGGCCAGTGGCGGTGAACAGCGAGAGAGATCAACACACGAACAATATTGAGTTTAACGATTGAAGAAAAAGTCTCATCATAGTCCAATCCTTGTTGAGTAAAGCCGCGAGCTACAAGACGAGCTTTCAAACGGTGAGCCGTCCCATCTGGATCCTGTTTGACGGCAAACACCCACTTACATCCCACACAAGATTGTCCAGGAGGCAGCAGGACAAAATACCAAGTGTGGTTTGCCCAAAAAGCAGCCATTTCCTCGTCCATAGCCGCCCGCCACCCGGGATGCTGGAGAGCCTCCTGTACAGAATTAGGGGTGGAGATAGTGGATAAAGAAAGAGCACTTTGTCGGAGTTTCAGAGAGGCGGTGAAAAAAGACATAGTTGTCCAGCGGGTGGGTAGTGAAAGCTGTTGTCGAATCCGCAGGATACAAAACATCATTAGAGCAGGACAGCTCCCGTAGGGCAGTAGAAGAAGAAGGACGTTGAGTGTACACACGAATGACAGGTGGTGTAGGTGGGATTGGTGTGGATAGCAGGCCGCAGAAGAGGTGGGGGAAGAGGAGAATCTGCTGGTTGAGAGTAATATGACTGATCTTCGAGGAAGGTGACATCAGCAGAATTAACCACCTTGCGACCCTTGGGGGAAAAACAAACATAACGCTTTCGAGTTCAAGAATAGCCTACAAACATATATTTAGTGGCACGAGGAGCAAGTTTGTCAGTGGACGAGCCAAGATGATGAACAAAACACACACAACCAAACACGCGAGGGGTGATGGAGAAAGGAGGTTTGGAGGGAAAAAGAATATTGAAGGGAACCGCAAAATTGAGAATGGAGGAAAGCATGCGGTTAATAACAGTGCAGGAGGTAGAGACCCCAAAATTCCAATACTGTTTGAGAACATTCATTTGAATCATAACAGAGCGGGTGACCTCAAACAGGTGTCTATTCTTGAGTTCAACAACGTCATTTTGTTGGGGGGTATAGGCACATGAGGTTTGATGGATGATCCCAAACTCAGCACAGAGGAGAGCGAATGCATGACTCATGTATTCACGTGCGGTCACAATTCAGAGCGGTCACAAAGGAGATACAGCCAGGTCACCCGAGAGTAGTCATCTACAAATGTGACAAAGTAACGATATCCAAAAACACTCGCAATTTTGTTAGGGTCCCCAAATATCGGAGTGTACTAAATCAAAGGAAGCAAGACTCCGAGTAGGATGTGGTGAGAACGTAGACCGATGATGTTTCCCATAGATACAAGACTCACACGTGAACTCTTGGAGGGACACGTTGGTGAGAGATTTTCTGAGGATGTTTAGAGGAGCGTGACCCAGATGTCGATGCCAATCAACAGAGCTAATAGAGGACAATATCGTTGAGGAAGAGAGGTCAAGGATATAGAGAACATTCGACAGATGTCCTTTTACAATGATAGTTTGCGTTTTGCGATCCTACACAACACACAAGTTAGAAGAAAAAATAACATAACAATCGAGGTTAGTAGTGAGTCGACCAACAGAGATAAGGTTGAAAGGAGAGCCCGGAACATGAAGGGCAGAGCGAAAGTAATAAAGGGAGTGAGGTGAATATCTGTCCCGCCAAAAACGGAAATTGTGTCCCCACTAGCAACAGTAATGATCTTGGGATGCACAGAGTTCAAATATTGTGGTGGTTTCCGTGAGATAGTGCGGTGAGAGGCCCAGTAGTCCAAAATCCAGGATGAGCTATGAGCAAGGCAGGAGGTATCACCATCGGAAATAGACACCACAAAGCCCGGAGGACAGTTGATCATCTTGCAAGAAATAGTCCGCAGCGAGAAGGGAAGATCTCGGTGGGTAGACAACACGAAAGCGGCGTGAACGAGAAGCACCGAGCATGAATAGGTACTAGACAGGGCGGATAGAGGTAGAAATCAACAGCGGCAACTTAGCCACCTGGAGATGGTGTTAACACACCAGTGCTAGAGTATACAGGGGAAGGGAAGCCACGACGGGAAGGAAACCGAACAAAACAGCAAAGACCGCACAGCTTGCGACCAAAAACGGTGCCCGCAACAGAGAGGATAAGCCAAGGAGAGAAGTCGCAACGACTAAGCAGAGAACAAGCCGATCGACAACACGGTACGGAGAACACCAGCGATAAGAGAAGATGTCGCGAGCTAGATGCGGAGCTCGCCGGGATGAGGGAAGCCGCGACGACTGAAAACAAATCGCGGCGAGAAGAGAAGATGCGGCGACTAAATACAAGTCGCGGTGAGCAGGGAGCAGAGCAGAGAAGGCCAGAACTCGGCGGGTAGACAAGAGACCGCAGCGAGTAGCGACTAAGAAGTTGCGGCGAGAAGGGTGGAGAGCAGCGAGAAGGGAAGATCTCGGTGGGTAGACAGAAAAACCGCATCGAGTAGAGGGAAGCGGTTAGCTGGGATGAAACCGTGCTGGTATAGGAAACAAGGGAGGGAAGGCCCCACTTGTTAGAAAGGTTATACAAGGTAGGATAAGGAGAAGGGGTGGAAACCACGAGAGAGAGAGAGAGAGAGAGAGAGAGAGAGAGAGAGAGAGAGAGAGCGAGAGAGAGAGAGAGAGAGAGAGAGAGAGAGAGAGGAAGAGGTAAGAACTACCGTAACCGCGCGGGAAGCCGCGGTTAGAATGGGAGTAGGCCGCAAGACACTACGGCTAGACCGGAGAACAAGCCGCCCGATAAGCAGGCGGAGCAGGCGGTTAGAAAAAACAGGCCGAACCGTATCCCTCTGATAGCATGTAGAGAAAGTTCCAAACCTTATATATGCTTCTTGAATACCGAAAAATAAGTATGAGTACACATATATAGGAGAAAAGAGAGTAAGATCTAGCTATACAAATAATGTAGGACTAAACACCAACTCCTACATGAGTTAATACATCATTTTTCTTAGTATTTTCTAACAAGAAGATTTCTTATTTTTACTTTTTCTCTTTAAAATATCATGAATGAATCACTTTTGTAGAAATTGTGCTAATTGTTTTTAGATTTTACTTATATTCACTTTTAGCTCATGAACTCTTTAAGATTGTTCATTTTATTTTATATACTCTTAACATAAATTTTTCTTTCTAAATTAAGCGTTATGATATGATCTAGGATATTTTCTAGCCTTTTATCTATTTACTCTTTACCTTTCATTATCTACCTATAGATAATTGATGGCAAGGTAAAAGTAAATAGATGAAAAGGCTATAAAATTCATCCTTGATCATATCATAACTCTATTTAGAAAGGACAAAAATATTCTTGGGATGTGAGGATAAAATTCATCATCCCATACTTGAAAAAATTGAAATGAGAATGAGAGTATAAATTCATTAAAGAGTTCATGAGCTAAAAGTGAATATAAAAATTACCCTCTCCTAAAAACAATTAGCACAAGAGTCATTGATTTGGGCGTACCCTAGACAAACCCAAACCATTGAAAAGTCTCAAGTTCTCGTGATCATAAAATTATTTTTGGAAATTAATTTGTTGAGAGAGTATATTAAATAATTTTTTTTCTAATAAGTCATGATTTTAAAAGTTTTTATAATTTTATTCTTAGATTATTTTGCTTAATTCAATACAATCTTGTTTATGAAGATTTAATTAGATAATTTTCGAACCAATATTTATTCTACTCATATCAATATGTGAATCATGGCTTGTTTCTTATAAATTTAAATTTTATCTCAAAACTTATTTTGATATGAGTCATGTATTATTTAAGTGCATAATTATGAGTATTTTTTTGAAACGTTCTATGATTTCTTCTCATACTTATGAATTAATTTTACTTTGGAATAACAAAAGCCTAAGTATGAGGGTATTTGGTAATGCATTATTTATATATATTTATTATAAATTTTAATAGTTAAATGATTACTTTTTATGTTATTTTATCTTAATTATAGTCTAATTTGTTTCTTTTTGCATTTCACGAATAAATTAGCTGCAAATAGTAATTTGGAACTCATAGCCGCGATAAAGAGAAGATTTGGAGCATTTCTGCCAAAAATTAAATGTACACGCTCCAAGGTCATGAGCTTGACTTGTGGGCGTGACTTTGGATCACGACCACGACCATTCCAGCAAGTTATGACTGCATGTCAACTCAATTAAAAGTACACACCCATGGTCACGACTGTGACTCATGGGCATGACCTCAACGGTTAATGCAGAATGACAACCATGGACTCCAAATCACGATTATTTTCTTCGATGTACTACACGCCCCAGGTCATGGGAGTGACCCGACGGCGTGACCATATGAGTATGACAGAAAATGGCGCCATTCACTTCCTGCATTTCTCGGGTTAATTCTCGCGGTTCTTCCCCAAGCACACACCCTAAGGTCACGACCATGACCCGAGGACGGTGTTACAATATGAGGCTTTTGTTATGAGGCTTTTATTACCTGCTATGCCTGTTGTTGTTTTTACTTCTTTTGGTTTGTGATGTCTGTGTTATTAACAAACATTGTCGTACTACCTTTAATCGTGTTTCATTACCAAGTTCAGCTCCTTTTAATGTGATTCACTCGGGTGTTTGGGGACCTTATCCCGTCCCTTTTATTACTGTCCGTCCTTGGTTTGTTACTTTTATTGACTGTTTCTCTCGCACTACCTGGTTATATTTACTGGAAAAGAAAATTGATGTTTTCTCCACCTTTAAAACATTTTATAACATGGTATCCACCCAGTTCAATGTTAAAATTCAGATCCTCCGCATTGATAATGCTCGCGAATATCTAGATTCCCACTTTGTTGCGCTTCAGGCTGAGCATGACATTATACACCAAACCACTTGTGCTTATTCTCCTGCTCAAAATGAGGTTGCAGAGCGTATGAATCGTCACCTTTTGGAAGTGGCTCGTTGTCTCTTAGCAATAATGTGTCTTCCCATGTATTACTGGGGCGATACTGTCCTTACGGCTGCGTATCTTATTAATCGCATGTCCTCACATGTTCTTGGGAATGTCACTCCACTCGGAACTTTACTTTTTCCTTCTTCTCAACTCCCTACTAAGGTTTTTGGTTATGTTTGTTTTGTTCACATCCATCACCCTCCTCCCACCAAACTTGATCCTCGCGCCCTACGGTGTGTGTTTATTTGCTACTCTCCTACTCAAAAGGGGTACAAATGTTTTCATCCTCCTACTAAGAGGGTCTTCGTTACCATGGATGTCACGTTTCGTGAATCTGAGGCCTATTATCCTGCTCCAGGTGACCTTCTTTACCCTCTTCGTCTGTGCCCTCACCGTCTGTACCACTGCCTTTTCCTCCTTCATATCCCTCACTTCAGGGGGAGCTTATATCGTCGAAAGTGAGTGATATTCCTGTCCATACCACTATTCCTCATAATGCTCCTTTGTATGTGTACACTCGGTGGAGAAAGAGGCCTAACGATACACTGGACCTGTTACTAGAACAATCATTGGACCCGGACTCAGGGCCTTCTGAGCTTCCAATTGCTCTCTACAAAGGTATCCGGTCCTGCGCTCAACATTCTCTTTCTAATTATGTTTCTTATGACTCTCTTCACATCCCATGAGACCTTTGTGTCTTCCCTTGCGTCCATATCCATACCACCATCTTGACAGAGTGCCCTGGAGATTCCCGTGTGGATAGAAGCGATGTTTGAAGAAATGATTGCGCTTGAAAAAAACAACACATGCGATTTAGTGCCTCTTCCCCCTGGGAAGAAACCGGTTGGGTATAAATGGGTGTTCACAGTCAAACAAAATTCTCAGGGTGTGGTTGAAAGGTGCAAAGTAAGGTTGGTGGCAAGTGAGTACACTCAAACTATTGGAATTGACTATCAAAATATGTTTGCTCCTGTAGCAAAGATAACACCATCAGAGTCCTTCTATCCTGTGCTGGTTGTAAAGGGTGGGGCCTTTGTCAACTTGATGCAAAAATATCTTCCTCCATGGAAATCTGGATGAGCAAGTTTATATGTCTCTCTCACCAGACCTTATTCCCAAAAGATCAGTGAGACACGTCTGCAAGTTAAAGAAAGCCCTATATGGACTGAAACAGTCTCCAAGAGCTTGGTTTGGGAAATTTCACAAAGCCATGTTGTCTTTTGGGTATTATCAGGGTAATGCCGATCATACTCTGTTCATCAAGCATAAGACCGGTAAACTAACAACTCATTGTTTATGTTGATGACATCGTTATCACTTGCGATGATGTGGAAGAAATCAAACTTCTAAAACAAAAGTTGGCTTCTGAGTTTGAGGTCAAGGATCTGAGTGTTCTCAAATATTTCTTCGGTATTGAAGTGGCAAGGTCCAAGCATGAGATATTTATCTCTCAGAGGAAGTATACTCTGGATCTTCTTGAAAAGACTGGCAGGAGTGACTGCCGACCAACAGACACTCCAATTGAAGCAAACCACAAAATGAGTCGTGATGATGGGAAGGAGATTGAGAACATTCATGAATTCCAGAGGCTTGTAGGGAGACTGATCTACTTGGCTCACACCCGTCCAGATATAGCTTATACTGTGAGCGTTATCAACTAATTTATGCACGCTCCAAAGACTCGTCATGCTGATGCTGCCAATAGAATCCTCTGATATCTCAAGTCCGCACCTGGGATTGGAATATTGTTTTCCTCCAATTCGGCTCTAAAAATTGAGGTTTATACCGATCCTGATTGGGCCGGTCCTGTCGACGATATGCGATCTACCTCATGGTATTGTTCTCTTGTTGGTGGAATTCTTGTTACCTGAAGAAGTAAAAAACAACAGGTCGTGGCAAGATCAAGTGCTGAAGCAGAGTTTTGGGCTATGGCTCAAGGTGTTTGTGAAGGTCTATGGTTGCGGTCGTTGCTAAGTCACTTGAGTCTCTTTGAAGATGAGCCTATCCAGTTATACTATGATAACAAGGTTGCCATCAACATCGCTCATAACCCGGTCCAACATGATCGTACAAAGCATATTGAGCTGGATCGTCATTTCATCAAGGAGAATAATGAAAAGGGACTTGTGTGTACTCAATTTGTTCCCTCAGACAGACAACTTGTTGATATTCTCATGAAAGGCCTTAGTGGAATTACCTTTATAAGAATTGTTGTCAAGTTAGGCATGATCAACATCTCATGCCCAACTTGAGGGGGTGTTACAATATGTATTTTACATATTGTCATATGTATTAATTTTGTTACACCTTATGTACGCCTTTATATATAGAGGAGACAAACTCAATAGAAGATAACTTTTTGATTCCTGTAGCAGGCGGGACCAGCTAGTTAATGAAGAAAAATGGTGTTTTTCTCTAGAACTCCTCCCGACATAAATTAAGTAGTTTTTCTCTACTTCATGCCCTTGGTCACGACCGTGACTCGAGGGCGTGACTCATGAGTTGCTTGTGTCTCGTGTCGTCTATGTTTGCCTTATCTCTGTGCTTCATTTTCCACACTCTTATTTACTTTAGAATTGTCGTGGTTGTGATATAATAGAGGTATTTCGTGAAACTCAGAAAAGCAGTAAAATAAATCTACTAAAAATTTAATTACTTTATTCACCCCTCCTCTAGAGCTCTTCTTATAATATTACCTTCTCTTTCGATTGATTTTGGAGGTAGGTTGATCAGAAAAAAGGCTAATACATTGATCAACAAGATCCCCTGAGAATTTAATAACTTGAGAAAATTTTAAATCACAAACACGAGCATATTTCAAGCCAAAGAATATGCATTCACAAGATATCCCGTGTGCAATGTAAATAATCTCGCTTTTTTGAAATCTAAAATTCGGTTATATATGAATTCTATTGGTGAAGACACTTTTAAATCTGTCTTAACAAGTTTTGTAAATCCCAGAAGGACCAAGGGCAAATTGTACCTGTTGCCAAAGCTGAATGGACAGAAGATGACAAGAAGGCCAAAACACGTGATATTGAAGCCATGAACATTCTGATATCAACAATATCTAATGACATTTTTCAGAAAGTAACTGATTGTCTTTCAACAAGAAATCTAGGAATCTCACATTAGATTAGTAGAAGGCTCTACTGTTGAAAGGAAAAATGAAAGATCATCTCCAATTTCTCCTAAGAACACCGAGGACACAAGGGACAAGGCCAAGAAGGACCAAGATTTCATTACTTAAATCTGTAGCCAAAGTGAAGAAAGCTCATCCAGCTTTGATGATGAGTAAGAGGCTGAGGATACTGAATTCAACTGTATAACTCTCATTGACTCAGACCTTGAAGAAGTCACTCAGGTAACCGAGGTACAATATTTAAAACTATTAATTATAGTTCATCTTAATTCAAAAGAGACTTTGATGTCCTTTACCTTGCTCATCATGAAGTAGTGAAAGAAATCAAAGATCTCAAGAAAGACCTGACATCTCTTACTCAAACAATGATGGTTGATGCCACTGAAATTGATAAAAAGGGATCTTAAAGTACAAACTCTAAACTATAAAGGGAAATTGACTCCCTAAAAATTGATGTTGCTGAGTTGAATGATGAACTTGCCAAAACAAAGAAATTTTATAATTCCTTAAATGGTAGACGCAACAAACTAAAAGACATTTCTAAAAACTTAACAATATGGTTTAATAATCTAGATCTATGAGTTGATCTTGTCATACCAAAGGGCCCTTCAAGTGTTTTTGTTTGAAAGAGCCCAATGGCATTTGTTAAGGGCAAAAGAAAGCCCCTATATCTCTAGAAGATGTTTCTCCAACATCAATATCAAATAATCACCATATTAATATAAACCTTCCAATATCTCTCCCACGAAGGAATTCTTGGAAAAGCTCCAAGAAAATTGATTCAAGGAAAGAAGATGCCTTTCAAATAGACAAATAAAACAAAGTATTTAGAGATGCGTCAAATATTAATTGACGCAACTCCAAACATGCGTCGAATAGTAACCAACGCAACTTAGTCACGTTGAATACAAATCGACACAATCTTGAAGTTACGTCAAACTCTACTCAACAAAATTGTCATGTTCTTTCAAATACTTGACGCAACTCATATGCGTCGAATACTATTCAACCTAACTTATGCTCCCAGACTGCTGCTCTCTTTACATCAGGTCTGATAAAATGAACTTCTCACCCTCATTCTCATAACATTTATCTGAAAAGAAAAACCAAATATAACAAGTATGAATGTCATTGTTGTCATAAGGTAGGACACTTCATGAAAGATTGTTGGTATAATTTATCAACAACATATCACCTGAGAAGTTACGTGAGAACTCCTTTCTATTCTCACATTAGTTATCATACGAGAACATCAGGACCCATGATGGACTGAGATCCTCCAGATGTTTATTCTTATTATAGGTAAAAACTCTGTCACATGTCAGCCTAGCTTTTAAATGGAGACTTATTTAAGAATATTATATTACTGGAATAAATTATTTTTTAAAATTGTTGGAATAAATTAATATAGAAGATATTATGATATAAGTTATGAAAATTATCTCCACAAGTCGACACACTTCTTAACTAGTGTAAGTCTAGTACATAGAGTTTATGAGCTAATCACCTGCGGTAAGACAACATGCGATAAATGACAAGACAATTTTACATCTCCTTGAAACAATTAGGATTTTTATAAAAGAGGTTTAAGGTTTAGGATTTATTCCTATATATTCGAGCATGAAAATATTTACTAAGAATTATAAATAAAGAAACTTCTCTACTTAAATATATATATGATTATATGTGCTCTGATAATTGGATGATGCTCTAACTTTCTACTTCTCCTGCATTACTTCTGCTGATAGCATCTATGTTTGATTCTTTTCCATGCAATTTAAAGGTTAATATGTAAAGACATATTTTATCTCCATTGATTGCCTTAATGTATTTTACTTCTTCTGAAAAATAACTCAATATTCTTGTAAAAATTCGTATATCAAATAGGGGGAGATTGTTGGAAAAACTCATCTCTTGATTTGATATATAATTTAAAGAGTGATTAATTATGACATTACTCATGTTGTATAGAACGGTAATTTGAGCCAAATCTATGTATTCCTTAAAGTAGCGTCGAGTTCGTCAAAAGTAGCACTGAAATCTTCAAGCGGAAATAAACTCCTCAGGGTAGCGCCGAAATCTCCAAGCAGCGTCGAATCCACCGAAGTAGCGTTGAAATCTCCAAGCAACAATGAATTCATAAGTGTAGCGTCAAGAAGTCTCTAAACAACAAAACTGGCATCGATATTTTCAAAAGGCATCCAACGTTCTTTTCTCGGAAGTTGTCAAGGCAGAAATCATGGAGAAAATATAGCAGTTAAAATCTATTTTAAGCAAGATATCCATTCCTATGAGAAGTATTCTAAGCATTTACTGTTGTTTTGGAATGAATTTTAAAAAAAGACGTATATAAGAGAATTCAACAAACAAGAATAAAAGAGAACATAACAGAGGAAAATTATAATGGTTGGTCATTAAGAAAAGGAAGAACAACTCTCTGTGTGTCTTGCACAACTATTGAAGGAGTATTGCTCTCAGAAGTTTCAACGATGATCAAGAAGAATCTTCTCTTATTTCTGAAAATTCAAACAAAGAAGCCCTTGTCTTAAGGGTCATTGCTGAAGATCAAGACTTAATCTTCTCCCCCAGAGTCTTGAGTAATAAGAAGAGCTCATTCTCGACTGAATCCACACCATGCTGCAACGAACCAGTTTCTTTAGTCATTTTGCTGCTGAAGGACTTCTTGTGGAAACTAAAATCCAACCTACTGAAAGAGTTCTTGAATCTCTCTTTAAAAATTCTAATTGGTTTTGGAGATACCTTATCAACAACTCTTGGTTTATTGAGTCTCTCTTAGAAAAGACTCTTAGTTTTGGAGAGATCTTATCAAAAACTCATCTGGTTTGGAGAGACCTTATCAACAACTCTTGGTTCTAAGTATCTCCTTACCAAAAGACACAATGTTTCTTAAACACCTTATTAATAGTCTTGGTTTTATAGGATCCTTATCAAAAATCTCCACCCTAAGATAGTGAATTCCTGCTTGCAAGTAGAAGAGTAGTTGTACCCAGTTTTATTGGGGATCCACTATAAAATTTCTTTTGTTGTCTGTGTTGCTTGCCTTTTCTCCATGCTTCTCTTTTCCACACTCTAATTTACTTTAGAATTATTGTGGTTATGTTATAATAGGGGGCATTCCGTGAAACTGTGAAAAGCAGTAAAATAAATGTACTAAATATTTAATTACTCTATTTACCTCCCTCTTGAGCTCTTCTCAAGAGATTACCTTCTCTTTCAGGGGTCCTCAACACCCCTGCGTTAATCATCGATCGTTTCTTGCAAACCCACGACTGACTCATCACGATGGTGATATTTGTTGGATCGTGCAGCGCCATTAGAGGGGTTGGGGGTGGGGGTGAATAAGGGTTCTTAAAACTTTTGACGATTAATCAGTGAAACAAATAATTTCTGGTTTCTGTTGCTACCGCCAATGGTAGTGATACTGTGTTATAGTCCTCCGCCAGTTATATAGTTAATTAGTACTTTAGGCATTAAGTCGTATTGTGTCGAGTCGTTATGTAGTCCTTTTCATATGTTTAATATTTCGTGTTTTAGTTGTATTGGGTATTTACGCCCGTGCCATTCAGGCCTTATATATGGGGCATTGTCATGTATTGAAAGTAAGCAATGAAGAAATGAAGTTCTCTTTATCTCTCTAAAATTCCCCTCTCTCTCTAAGCTGTTCTCTCCTTTCTCCACCCTCTAGGGTTTGTTCCTTTCTCATCTCTTCCACCATTCTAGGGCTTGCCCCTTCTATCTCCTACTCCAACCATCCTCAACTAAGCAAGCCCGTAACAACTTGGTATTAGAGGCTCCTTCCTCCCCTCCTTCCGCCTACGTCGTCCCTCCGCAGTAGATTCCTCGTCGACTCAAACAACCCTCCTTCCCCGTCGACTCGGGCTCCCGCTGCTTCCACGATTTTTCCGCCAACCAGATTCGTCGTCTCAAGCAACTCTCCTCGCCCGTCGACACCGCATCCAGCCGCAGCCTTCTCGCTTTCCCAGGCCGCATGCTGCTGACGTCGGGTCACCGTCGTCGCCTGAAGCGAGTTTCGCTTCCGCCTCTGCTGTCATGTTGCCGCTGTCGCCTGCACGCCGAACGTGCTTCTCGCTTCTCGTCGAGCCCAACGCCGCTCCCTCTCTGTTATCGAGCCTCCCATGCCCCATCATTTGGAGCGTCAAGCCTTTCAAGTCCCGAGCCGCAACTTTGGGAAATTGTGTAGCCCCCTCCAAACCTAATTCCTCAGGCTATTGTTTGTAATTAATTCCTTGTAAATTAATTAATTCCCCTTGAATTAATTAATTCTCCTCGAATTAATTATTTCTTCAATTAATCATGATGAACATTAATCTTAGTGCCGCGGATGCGGCCATCTTCCACTCGATGTTGCTGAAGTGGTCAACATCATTTTGGGACTCCATGTCTCGGTTCGACTCCAAGCTTGACCAATTGGAGAGGTCAGGCTACTTTGACGTTACGTCATCGGCTGTTCCGCCTCCTCCGCCACCGGCACTTGCCTTGTCGGTCCCACTTTCTCAGTCCGCACAGCTTGTGCCGCCTCCGCTGTCCTCGCCTCGACCGCCGCCGCCATCGCCATCGTCGCCGCCACAGCCGCCGCCATCGTCGTCGCAACCGCCTCGGTCTGCTCTTTCTCCGCCGGCCCCTGCCTTGTCGCCACCATCGGCCGTTGCGGCGCCTTCTTTGCCGGTCCGGGCCCCGGGGACCCCGTCAGATCCCTTGCTGTTGCCGGTCGTCGCTCCTCCGCCAACCCCGACATTGCCCCCCCCTCCGGCCACATCACCGCTGCCACCGCCGTCGCCACCACCGCTACTCACCGACACCGCCGCTGCCGCTATACCCGATCAGTCATTGTTCTGGCGGGAGATCAAGCTGCCCGAGGAGCTGGCCATCCACATGGAGTTTGAGCTTGGGGACAAGCTCGATGTCAAGGACGGGTGAAGTGTTATGTGTTATGGTCCTCCGTCAGTTATCTAGTTAATTAGTACTTTAGGTATTAAGTCGTATTGAGTCATGTCGTTATGTAGTCCTTTTCATATGTTTAATATTTCGTGTTTTAGTTATATGATTGTATCAGGTATTTATGCCTGTGCCATTCGGGCCTTATATATGGGACCGTGTCATGTATTGGAAGTAAGCAATGAAGAAATGAAGTTCTCTTTATCTCTCTAAAATTCCTCTCTCTCTCTATGTTCTTCTCGCCTTCCGCTCTAGGGTTTCTTCCTCTCTTATATCCTCCTCCACCATTCTAGAGCTTGCCCCTTGTATCTCCAACTCCAACCATCCTCAACGAAGCAAGCCCGTAACATACTGCTTGGAGATACTAACAAAAACTTAGTTTTAACAATTAAACTTAGATCAAAGAGAATTTCCACTTGATAAAAGAACACTGTAATTTTATTTCAGTACGAGTAATGTTTACAAAAAGTTTTGATCCAAATCATGCTTGGGGTCAAGGCGATACTACAAATCTTTTTCCCTTTTCTATAGCGACCCTTATCCCCATGGACCAATTGGTTCTAACTTATCTATCCCAGATACGACCTCGGACCGCCCCTAGATGATAGATCTACCCACGTTCTAGTCGCCACTACACGTGGAGAATTTACGGAATCCTCCCAGGAAACCGACGTCTGTACCAGACGATTTTGCCTCCTTAGTCTCGCAAGACCTAGTCGACCCTACTTGTGACAAATTCACAACTTGACAGAAATAATGAAAAAGAAAATACAACACAGTATGAAGAACTCCCTCAAATAGTTGGACCGGTTGATGAGTATGCATGATCGTTCCATTGTCCAAGTCCTTAGCCTTCACGTGTGTTGAATGGATTTCTTGACGCCAAGGGGAGTCTCTCACGAAATTGTATGAGTTCGGTTTCTGGTCGTAGCCTCCAGTTGGTGTTTCGTCGTGCCCCCATTCATTTGGAGAAAGACTGCTCTTCTTATCGGCTCAGGTACCGCCTGCGGTAGCAGTACACCACACGACGATAGCCATATTAGACAAGCTTCTTCTTCATTTGGAAATCTTCATCTTTGACAACTTTCCATAGCCAATTTGATGTAGGGTAGGCTATGAAGTGCACCACTTAGACTCTATATGCAACACAATAATTGGTTCATGCGACGGATTATTAGAGCAATGAAAATAACAACGCTACAAGCAAATAACTACAACAAGAGTTTATTTTAATATTTGGCAAATTTCTTAGTTGGCTTTCCTCCGCTCGGAGGGCCAGAAGCGAAGCGTGCGGCGAAGGGATCCACCTGCAGGTTAATAATCAATCGATACAAAATGCCACAAACTAGTTCCAAGCAAATATGAGATCTCCAATAATAATATCCAGAAAATAGTACAACACAATCACAAAAAAAACTCAAGACTAGGGGCTGATTTCGGGCAATGGAAGTGGAAGGTGCGGGTGGCGTATATCGGGTGCCGGGTGGTGGAGCCGGAGGTGGAAATGACGGGAAGGGGCTGTTTTGGTGGTGGGAGAAGGGATCGAGACGAAAACGGGCGGATCCGGATGAATACGCTCAGATCCGGGCTCGGGTGGACGGATCCGGTAATAGATGGCCGGATCCGGCTTGGGGAGAGTGGATCGGGTGACGGGAGGGTAGATCGGGGCGCTTTAACCCGGGTCGTGGGGAGTAGGTAGAGGGGGCTAGCGGGCGGTGGATCCACGGATTTGGGATGGAGACAGAGCGTTGGCGGGATGGTAGGAGGTGGAAAAGGGGCGGGTGGCTGGTTCCAGGCGGCGGACCGGTGGGAGGGGCTGGCGGCCTGGATAGGGAGGAGAAGGGGGGGTTTCTGGCGGCCGGACTTGGGCGGAAGCAGGGAGGAGACTGGCGGCCTGGATGGGGGAAAAACGGGGGTTTCGGGCGGCCAAAACTGGGCGGAAAACAGGGAGGGGCTGGCGGCCCGGATGGGGAGGAAAAGTGAGGGAGAGGAAGAGGAAAACTTACCCCAAGGCGTCGGCACCAAGGGTCCATGGCGTCGGCACCGCGGAAGACCACCGGAAGTAGGGGAGAGACTCTCCAACTTCAGCAATGATAACCCTAACCAGCCACTAGTCCTATTTATAAGAAAACAAGCATGAGGGCATCCCATCCAACGACTATGATTGGCCGGTGGGTTTGCCCTTAAATAAAATAAGTACGTGTCCAAAAAAAATATATAAATATATAATTCTGATTCGCGGCGACGTGCCGGACGCAACCGCGGGGTCGGATCGGCGATCCGATCACGTCTTCCGGCGGGAATAAATGAACGTGGGTCCCGCCCCATCATGTGCACGATCCGATGGATTCCCATCAACTCCCCCCGACTGAAAGGCATTCATCTCCGAGAAATGGAGACGATCGTACTGGAGTCGAAGTCCGGGGGCAAGTCGATCAAGCTCTGCCGGTAGTATCCAAGCGTCGTCAGCGTCTGTACGACCCCGCCAATGAACCAAGTAGCGAAGGCGCGGCCCGTCCGTGGTGGGAACAATCTGGTGGGATCTGATCTCCGTGATGCTCTCGTCTCTCATGGTGGGATCCGGTGTGAGTGGTGATGCCGGCGATGGTACCAATGGCGACGAACTCCCAGGGGAAAGGGTGTCAGTAGTGGGCGGGCTGTGGTGGCCAACTGGTGTGGGTGGGGCGGTGGGGAAGGAGGGCAAGGGGGAAGAAGGTGGCGCACCTCCACTGCTCGGGTCCCCATAGTCATGAGGCTCGTAATAGGGTGTCAGATCCTCGATATTAAAAACTGGATGAATCCCCATGGTTGCCGGGATATCTAGCTTGTAGGCGTTTGTCCCAATCCGACTAATAACTGAGAAAGGACCCATTCGCCTGACGCTTAGCTTCTTGGCAGACCCCGAAGGGAGTCTCTCCGGGCGGATTCGTACCATCACCCGTTCGCCAATATTAAAAATACGCTCTCGTCTTCGCTGATCTGCGTGAGTTTTATAATTTTCATTGCTCATATTAATACGTCGGCGAACCGACTCATGCAACTCATGCAGGTGCTGTGCAAATGACTCGGCAGACTCACTAGGACGAGACTCTAACGGGCTCGGAATAAGGTCAAGGGGTTTCCTGGGGTCGTAACCTGACACTATATGAAATGGACTCAAGCCAGTAGTCCTATTGACGGAGCTATTATATGCAAACTCGGCGACCGGCAGGTCTAAGTCCCAACTACTCACTCGCTCTCCCACTAGACATCTCAACAAGTTCCCTAAACTCCTATTTACTACCTCCGTCTGACCGTCCGTCTGTGGGTGGTAGGCAGTCAAGAACTTAAGGGTGGTGCCAGTCTTGAGCCACAGGGTCTTCCAGAAGTAGCTCATAAATCTCACGTCACGGTCCGATACGATGGTCTTGGGAAGGCTGTGTAATCGAAAACGTCCCTCATGAAAATGGATGCAACGTGGGTCGCGTCCGCCGTCTTGCGGCATGCAATGAAATGAGCCATCTTCGAAAAGCGATCAACCACCACGAAGATGGAATCGTGCTTCCGAAGAGTGCGGGGAAGTCCAAGAACGAAGTCCATGCTAAGGTCCTCCCAAGGCCGACGTGGGACCGGTAGAGGAGTATATAGGTCCGTGTTCTGCTTCGTACCCTTGGCCGTCTGGCAGGTACGACAGTGGCAGACGACTCTAGTCACATCCTTCCTAAGCGTGGGCCAGTAGAGACGGTCCTCCACAATGGCTATAGACTTGTCGCGCCCAAAATGTCCGGCGGCTCCACCCGCATGCAACTCCCAAATCAGGAAATCACGATACGATGTTCGGGGAATGCATAGGCGGGATCCATGGTATAGATATCCCTCGAAGATCTGATATCCCTCAACAGGGTTTGGGGGATCTCGGGATATGGCGGTGTAAATCTCACCAAAATCAGGGCACGTCGGATACTCTAAGATCATGCGCTCGAGCCCGTCGACGCGGGCGGTCATCGTCTGAAGCAAAGAGACACGACGACTCAACGCATCGGCCGGCTTGTTCTCAACACCCGCGCTGTGCTTGAGAACGTAATGAAAATCCTGCAGATACTCAACCCACTTCGCATGCCGGTGGCCCAGCTTGCGTTGCGAATCGAGGTAACGGAGGGCCTGGTGGTCGGAATACAACACGAACTCCCGGGGAAGGAGATAGTGTCGCCAGTAGCGCAGAGACTGGACAATAGCATAAAATTCTCGATCATAGTTCGAGTACTTTTGCTTTGCGTCATTTAGCTTCTCACTAAAGTAGGAAACTGGGTGTCCCTCTTGGCTCAATACGCCACCTATGCCGATACCGGACGCGTCGCAGGCGACCTCAAAGGCGCAACTGAAATCTGGTAACCTCAGGACGGGAGCTGTCGTCAATCTCTCCTTAATCTCCTCGAAGGCTCTGGTGGCTGCGGGGGTCCACTGAAACTCTCCCTTCTTGAGACAGCTTGTGAAGGGGGCCATGATCGTGCTGAACCCCTGGACAAACCTCCTATAGAAGGTGGCAAGCCCGTGAAAGCTACGAGCCTCGTGGATATTCCTAGGTACAGGCCAATCCCGAATAGTTTTGACCTTCTCAGGGTCCACGGAGACTCCAGTGGAGGAAATAATAAAGCCTAGGAAGTGGACGGACTCGGACAGAAAGGTGCACTTCTTCAGGTTCACATACAGCTTCTCTTGACGGAGGGTGCCGAAGAGAAGTCTCAAATGATCGAGGTGAGCGGCCTGAGTCTGGCTGTAGACTAATATGTCATCAAAGTACACCACCAGGAACTTGCCCATGTAGGGCCGCAACACCTGCGTCATAACTCGCATGAATGTGCTCGGGGCGTTGGATAGCCCGAATGACATAACTAGCCACTCATACAGACCGTCCTTGGTCTTAAATGCGGTCTTCCACTCGCCCCTCTCACGAACTCGTATCTGATGGTACCCACTGCGGAGGTCGATCTTGGAGAAGATCTGGGCACCGGACATAGTATCCAGTAAGTCATCGAGTCGTGGGATGGTGAAGCGATACTTGACCGTGATCTTATTGATGGCGCGGCTGTCGATGCACATACGCCAACTACCGTCCTTCTTAGGGGTAAGAAGGGCGGGAACCGCACAAGGACTCATGCTCTCGCGAATGAACTGCTTCCGAAGAAGCTCGTCAACTTGTCGTTTGAGCTCAACGTGCTCATCCGGGTGCATACGGTAGTGAGGCAGGTTCGGGAGGGAAGCTCCCGGGACTAAATCAATGGCATGCTGAATGTCCCGGGGGGGGGGGGGAGCTCATCGGGGAGCTCGTCTGGCATAATGTCCGCAAACTCGCCTAACAGGGGACGCACCGCGAGTGGGAAATCGACTGGCGCGTCCTCGGTAACCTGGGTAGCGGCGACTACATAAATGACATCGGACTCGGCACTATCTCGCAGAAACTCACCTCGCCTCAGAATATGCAGTGGTCGCGAGGCGCTCGTGCTCGGAGATGACTCTACCACACCCTTGGGTCGATCTCGGGGCTGGGTGGTGTTGAAGCCAAATATGACCCCAACTGAAGTTCGAAGAAAAAGGGGTGCAGCCAAAACCTACTTCTCTCAAGTCTCACCCCTTGACTGAATTCTAAAGACCTAAGACTGACCCAAAAGCCTCAGCAGGGAGGTCCCACCTCACACCCGGAAGATCTCTGAGAGCTTCCCCTCCAAAGCCAAAGCTGGGCTAGGAGCTCCTCAGAAAGCGCTGGAATTCGGGAGACAATGATAGCTTGCTTTCTAAGGAGCCCTTATGGGTCTATTTATAGTACTTGGTTGTCCTGGAATTACTGAAAAGCCCTTGGTTGGTCTGCCAATAGCCGAATCCCGCTGTCTCTCTGAGGGTACTGAAGTAATTTCTCCTGAGGGCAATTAGGACATTCTTCCAAAGGCCCTGGGCCCCACTCGGCGAGAGCCGGTGCCGAGACCTTTCGGCCCAGGGCGTGGCGCGAACGTTCTCGCCCGGCGCAAGCGAGAACTCTCCGGGACTGAGGCTTGGTTTGGGCGAGAGCGCTTCCGCGCAGTCCGCGCTTGGCGATCTCGGCCTACGGTTTCTCTTTTATAGCATCCGGCGAGAGCGTTTTCGCCTTCTGTGGGCGAGATCCTCCTTAGGGCGGGACCACTTCGGCTAACCCTCCTGTGACCATTGTGCCTCCTTGTCTGGCTCAGCGAATATGGGGTTGTACACAATCCCCGCTCTTTTTGAGCTAGCGCCGCGCTCGAAAAGACATGTTCAACCCAAAATATTCGCTGAGCACGTGTCAACGTCAGGGAATCTTTCGGTGGGCCGTACGACGCCTATAAATATGAGTGTCGATAGACGGTCATAACACTTCCCTCGAGCCGTCATTCTCCCCCTGAGCTCTCGCCCTCTCTCGCTATGCCTTCCAAGCGTGCCGATAAACCGCTTCCGCAGGATCTGCAGGACCGCATTAGCGCGGCGCAGGCGCGAGCTAGGGCTAACAGTGCCCTGGTCGCCCCATGGCTAGCGAGACAGTCGTTAGTCGCTGAGCCTTCTCTGCCTAAGAAGAAGAAGAAGAAGGCGAAGGTGGTTCAGCGGGACCTATCCCGCGAGAACAGGAGCCCGCCCACCCCGACCCCTAGTTGCGCGGACGGCACCTCGCCGCGGAAGGTAAGCTTGATATACCAATCAACAACCAGTTGCTCAATTGTTTAACTTGATACCTCTCGCAGGAGACGGTTCCTGACGCTGCCGCGTCCCCGCGAGAACGTTCGGATCCACCCTCTAGCCATCACGATGATCAACCACAGGTTCCCGAGGCGCCTCCTCCGCCAGACCCGAACACCGCTGGTAAAGGTTCCCTTCTTGGCTTCGCCTGGTATTTTTAAATGCTGACATGATTCCTCGCAGCGTCAGTTTCCGCACCTCCAGATCTCGCCACCCGGGATGTTGGGGCGAGAACTGCGAATCAGTCTGCCCATGCGGTTGATTCCTCCCTACCGGCGAGAGGAAAAAATGCCGAGATCCCTGCGCCACCGCTAGACGCTAGCCCTCCAGCGGCTGAGGAGACCCGCTCCCCCGCTCTCGATCAGGCCGGGATCACCATCCGCAAAGTTTACCCCCCCGGCAAAGGAAAGCCAATCCACCTCCTCTTTGGAGCTGAGGGGGGGGGGGGGGGGGCTGGGCCTTCTCGCCTGCTGTCGACCGGGGGGCCTCGTCACTCTGAAGGTATACGACAATTTTATCGCTGCTATCCTTCAGCTTTCGCTAAAATGGGGATTCTTTCGACAGGGGACATGGACTCGCGGCCTGGCGCTGAGGTAGAGGAAGAAGAAGAAGAAGAAGAAGAAAGAGAGGGAGAAGATGGCGAGAGCTCTCCCTTCCCTTCATCTGACGAGATGGAGGAGATCCTGACCGGTGCCGGGAGCGCGAGAAGACGAGGGAAGAAGGTTGCCGCCATTCTGTCGAAACTCATCCGGCGAGAACGGGTCCGCGACCTTGCGGCCAGAGAGTTTCGCCAGTCAGTGGAGAAGAGGCTGGAGTCCCTGGAGCGAGATTTCCTTCTAGGCGAGATGGACCGGCCCGGGGGAGCTACCGCCGGGTCCTCACCTGAGAGATGCATCGAGAGAATCCGGGATCTGTCTCGCCGGGTCGACCTGGGATGCAGCGTTCTGTCATCCTACTTCAACCCGCAGGCGCCCCCCCGGACCAAGCTGCGGGACCGAGGCAAATGGCGTTGGGAGCAAGGGAAATGGCGCTGAGAGCCGTACTGAAGCGCGAGACCTCCCCTCCTCTTCCCCTGGCCTTCCCTTCTCTAATGTACCCTTATTTTTTCGCTTGGAGTTGAAACTAATGTTCCCGCACTTTATTCGCTTATTATTTTATCGCGTTCCCGCTCAGCGAGAGCAATAACTCTGTCTTTAATATCTTTGTATGCGTATGAGTTATCTTCCCAGGTCTTTGGGGTGACGAGAGCCACTTTGCTTCCGCCTGCCTTACCGGCCGTATGACACTTCGCAACGTTTGCGCCAGCTGCTTAGTTAATCAGTCGCTGTCAGATTCGGGCGGGAAAAACGAAGCGCCGCTGACCTAGGACGCGCCGGCTGTACCCCCGCCGCCTTTTTGAAAACAGCCATCATTACCACGATTTTCTATAAATAGGAGGCTCACCTACCACATTCATTTCTCTGATTCCAGTCTCTCTCCCCTTTGTTGTTGTTCTCGCGGTCTTCGCAAAGCTCTCGCCCGTCTCACCCTTCCACTTCCGTTCTCGCCCCGTTCTCGCTCTCGCCTTCTCCTCTTAGATCTCGCCCTCAAACCTTATTGTGATGCCGGGCGGTGGTGAAGGACGATCCAACTGCACGGAAGCCTTCCAAAAGCATCTCTTCCCTTCCTGCACTCTCACTCTAGACGAGTTCAATCTGATCAAGACCCAGCACGTTCCCGCCGGCTTCGTCGCGCGGCCCCCGGGCAGTCATGACAAAGTCAACACTGCAGGAGAGGGGGAGCTCGCCATCCCTATCGAACACTTCGAGGTGGGCTTCCGCCTTCCGCTGTGGCCTGAGATGCGACAGGCTCTCCGGTACTACGGGGTGGTTCCCGCGCAGCTGAACCCTAACTCCGTGGCGATCCTCATGGCCTTCATATGCTATATGCGGTCGGAGAGGATTGAGTTTAGCTTGCCGATTTTCCGCAAGTTATTTACTTTCCGCGCGAAGGGAGGCGTGGTGTTCTTCTCTGGGCAACTGCTGAAAACGATCGGTCTCGCCAACAAGCACCATCACTGGGGCGAGAGGTTCATTTACGTTTCCGGCGACTTCGGGAACGTACCACTCGCCCCCATCCAATACGAGGATGCCGCCTACAAGCCTCCGTCCTTGGGCTCCCGCGAGAGCGCCCTCCTTGAGTTCTTTGGAACCAAGGATTTCGACGTCCTCTACCTCCGGCGAGACGTCGATTCTCTTCATCCTGTACTTCCGGGAGAAGGTAAGATCTCGCCCGTATTTGCCTTCTTCTTGCTTTTTCCAAGGTTGGAATTTATCGCTATTGTTTCCGCAGGAGAGCGCGAGATCCCTCTCCGCCAGCCTTTCGACGAGGCTCGCGCCAGAGAGAGCCAACCTCCTAAGGACCCGCTGGCTCTCGCGAAAGCCGCCGCGCAGGCCTGCCGAAAAGAGCCGGGCCTCCCCCCCTCCAGCGGTGTTGTGAAGCGAAAGCCGGGTACTTCCGCACCTCAGCCAATCAAAAGGCCCAAGACCACGGATACCGAGAAGGGCAAGGCTGTTGTTGTACCGCCCGTCCAACCACTCCCCGCCGGCCGCTCCTTCGAGGAGGTCCTGGAGGCAGTAAGCAGGATTGCGGCCACCAGGGGCGGCCCCGGGACTCCTGCCGAGAACCCTCGGACCCCTGGCGCCGCCGAGAGCGAGGGTGCCGCCGCCGGGACCTCCGGCCAACCCCTGTCTGACGAGGTGCCGCGGGGTCATCGTAACTTTGGTCTCGGCGTGAGGTGTCTGGACGCTGAGAACAAGCCACTGCTGCAATGGGACCCTGACGACAACAAGGTCACGATCTCGTCCCTTTTGCCGAGCTGGGCGGAGCGAGACGAGGTCACCGGCGAAGCTTTCGCCTTAGGCTATGGCCTCTACAGCCGGGAGGACGCTAGCGTCTACGACAGGATGTCGACCCGGCTGTTGGCATACGACTCCACTCGCGCTTTAATGCGTGGGCTGGAGCTTGCGCACATGTGCGCCCGGCGGAGTATTACGATAGACCGCAACTTCCAAGACATGTTCAAGGCGAGGGACGATGCGGTGGCCCAGGCGGCCTCTCTGGCCAAGGAGCTGGCCGAGACCCAGCAACTGTCATCCTCGCGCCAAGCGGAAGGGGTAAGCGAGACCTCCCACAATCACTTGTTCTCGCCTTCCTAACCCTTCTCTTTTGCTAACCTTCCGCTGTTCAGGATTCCGCTCAAGCCGCACTTCGCGAGGAGCTGTCTCAGGCCCGATATGACAACGTTCTCCTGTGGGAGCAGATCGCGCGCCTCGAGGCGAGTGCAGCCCCTCCGCTGGACGAGAGATTGAAGAGCCAGTACTACTCGGCTTATGACATCGACAAGCTGCTCCAGGGGAACGTGCAAGCCACCGTAAAGTTGACGCTGGAGACGCTGCACGACATCAACTGCTGGGACGGGAGGGGCAAAGACATCACCGCTCAACAACTTGTCCCATGGCTCTTCGAGCCCATTCCAAAGCCCCTGGGCGCCCCCGATACCCCTCCCTCGGATGTCTCAAAGTCCCCCGCCGCGGGTGGCGAGACCTCAGGGGGGAGCTCCGGCGGAAGCTCCAGCTGGAGCTCCAGCGAGACTTCCGAGGGGTACAGTTTGTCCCCTTGAGGGTCCCCTTCTCGCTTTTGTTTTTTTTTACCTCTCTGTAAAGCGCGAGACGCTATCATTTTGTACCCATACAGTATTATTAATGCAAATGTTTTTCTTGTGAACATTTCATCTTGTTATTTGCGAATGTGTTTGATGTAATTGTCGTGATTGAACGCCTTCGGCGTATGCTTCCGCCAAGGCCCTTGGCTCTCTTAGGAAATCCTTAGCGACGAATCAGCGAGAACCCGTGGCAACCGGCCAGCCGGAAGCGTGACCCTCGAATCCTTAGGACGGGACCGTCCCCTCTAGACTGCGCGAGTCCCCTCTGGCCCGTCGCATAACGATCTCGCCTGTTTGCTCGAGAACACTGAGAGGAACCTTTTTGGCGAAAGCCTCCCCACCTTGAGATCCCTTTGACGGGGACTCTCCTGCCGAGATCTATCCCTGCCGAAATCTATCTCTGCCGAGATCTATCTCTGCCGAGATCTATCTCCTCTTTTTCACTTTTCATTTGGTATTCCCAACGTGCTTCCTGCCTTGTACAAATCAAGCTGACCAGACCAAACCTATCCCCCACAGGCGAGCCTTCGGACCTGCCAGCTAGATGAGAGCCTGCGCAGCGAGTCTACCTGGGGCCGAGCCGAGCTCGGGGTGCCGATGAAGATCTCAAACCAAAACCTATCCCCCACAGGCGAGCCTTCGGACCTGCCAGCTAGATGAGAGCCTGCGCAGCGGGTCTACCTGGGGCCGAGCCGAGCTCGGGGTGCCGATGAAGATCCCAAACCAACCAAACCTATCCCCCACAGGCGAGCCTTCGGACCTGCCAGCTAGATGAGAGCCTGCGCAGCGGGTCTACCTGGGGCCGAGCCGGGCTCGGGGTGCCGATGAAGATCCCAAACCAACCAAACCTATCCCCCACAGGCGAGCCTTCGGACCTGCCAGCTAGATGAGAGCCTGCGCAGCGGGTCTACCTGGGGCCGAGCCGAGCTCGGGGTGCCGATGAAGATCTCAAACCCACCAAACCTATCCCCCACAGGCGAGCCTTCGGACCTGCCAGCTAGATGAGAGCCTGCGCAGCGGGTCTACCTGGGGCCGAGCCGAGCTCGGGGTGCCGATGACGATCTCAAACCAAAACCTATCCCCCACAGGCGAGCCTTCGGACCTGCCAGCTAGATGAGAGCCTGCGCAGCGGGTCTACCTGGGGCCGAGCCGAGCTCGGGGTGCCGATGAAGATCTCAAACCCACCAAACCTATCCCCCACAGGCGAGCTTTCGGACCTGCCAGCTAGATGAGAGCCTGCGCAGCGGGTCTACCTGGGGCCGAGCCGAGCTCGGGGTGCCGATGAAGATCCCAAACCAACCAAACCTATCCCCCACAGGCGAGCCTTCGGACCTGCCAGCTAGATGGGAGCCTGCGCAGCGGGTCTACCTGGGGCCGAGCCGAGCTCGGGGTATCACAAAACATTCAACTATGTTATGCCATGAAAAATTCGACACTAGTTAAAGGAGAATCAATCGGTATAATATAACAAGTTTATTTTTGAGATACATGGTTACATCCTTCCCCCCTCAGGGGTAGAAGCGCTTTAGATCATCACCACTCCAAGTGTGGCTTAGGGCTCTTCCCTCCACGTCCTGGAGGTAGTATCCCCCTGTTCCGAGGACTTCCTTTACAATGTATGGACCTTCCCAGTTCGGGTGGAGCTTACCCACGGGAGCCGATCTTCCCGCCGCGTCGACCTTTCTCAGCACCAGATCCCCTTCTGCGAACTGCTTGACCCTGACATGCTTATCAAAATGCTTGGCCATCCGTCGCTTGATTTCTTCTTGCCTGATAGCCGCCACGTCTCGCAGTTCCTCCACCATATCTAACGAGAGGCGCTGCCCCTCTTCATTCTCCACCCTCCAAGTCTCGTCACCTTCGCCCGCGGTTATGACTCGCGGTGACCGGACCTCGAACTCCACTGGTAGGACGGCCTCACACCCATGAGAGAGCTTGAAGGGGGTCTCACCGGTGTCCGTGTTCGGGGTCGTTCGTAGTGCCCATAAGACCGACGGGAGCTGCTCCACCCAATTCCCTTTTAAGTTCTCCACCTTTTTCTTCAGTAGGTTCACAATGATTTTGTTTGCTGCTTCCACTTGGCCGTTACTCCGAGGGTGATGGACGGAGGCAAACCGGAGATCTATTCCCAGTTGAGCGCAGAAGCTGATGAACTCCTCGCTGGCAAACTGGGGGCCGTTATCGGTCACTATTGCTTGGGGCAACCCATGTCTACAAATGATCTCCCCCCAGATGAAATTCCTTATAACCTGCGAGGTGACCTTGGCTAAGGCTTTAACCTCTAGCCACTTCGAGAAATAATCAATCATGACCAAAAGGAACCTCCTCTGCCCACTAGCCGGAGGAAAGGGCCCAACTAAGTCCATTCCCCAGATAGCAAATGGCCATGGTGCCGTGATACTCCGAAGTCTTTGAGCTGCCAAGAGCTGAAGGGGGGCGTAGAGCTGACATTTTTGACACCTCCTTGCAAACTCCATGACATCCTTCCTTAGGGTGGGCCAGAAGTACCCCTGTCTGACCACCCTAGCCTCCAGTGTCCTTCCTCCAGAGTGACTGCCGCACTCACCCGAATGCACCTCCCTTAAAATCTTCGGGATTTCTTCTTCGGTCGCGCATCTGGCTAGGAGCCCTGACAACATCTTACGATGCAGACCTCCCTCCATCATCAAGTAGTGAGCCGCTTTACGCTTGAAACTTCTCCCGACCTTGGTCCCCTCGGGCAGTTCACCGGTGGACAGGAAAGTCACAAATAGATCCACCCACGAGGGTTGCCGATCCACCAGCATCAATTCTCCTTCCTCTATAGCCGGTCGGAATAGCTCCGCCAAGGTTCCCCCCCGCGAGGTCAGAACTTGGCTAGTCGATCGGCGGCTACACTTTCTTCCCTTGGAATATGTTGAATTGAGAATGACCGGAAACCTCCGATGATCGCCCTTACCTTGGAGAGGTACTTGATGAGGGTAGGCTCCCGAGCTTCAAATTCTCCCCGGATCTGCGATGCTACTACCTTTGAATCAGTGAAGACTTCCACGTCCTGATTCTCTAGCTCCTTTGCCAGACGGAGGCCGGCGATCACGGCCTCATACTCCGCTTGGTTGTTGGTCACTGGGAAATGTAAAATAACTGCCTGCTCTATGGTTACCCCCTGGGGACTTGTCAACACCACCCCCGCTCCTAGGGAGTGCCTTCCTGAGGCCCCATCAACCATCAACTTCCATGCTTCTCGCGGTTGTTGCCCTTCCCCCTCAACCTCAACAACGTAGTCTGCTAGAAAGTCCGCCACTGCCTGTGCCTTGATGGAGAGTCTTGGTACAAAGGAGATGTCGAACTCGCTTAGCTCAATTGACCACTTAGCCAGCCTCCCCGAGTGCTCCACTCCTTCGAAGATCTTGCGAAGAGGGTGGTCGGTCACCACCCTAATCGAATGCGCTTGAAAGTACGGCCGGAGCTTTCTGGCCGAGATGACCAAGGCATAAGCGAGCTTTTCCAGGATGGGGTAGCGAAGCTCTGCTTTTCTCAATATCCGGCTGACGTAATAGATGGGAAGCTGCTTCTTTCCTTCTTCCCTTACTAGGACGGAGCTCACCGCCTCCGCCCCTACTCCGAGGTACAAGGTCAGGTCCTCCCCCTCTTTTGGGCTCTGAAGGAGGGGAGCCTGAGAGAGTTGTCTTTTCAGCCCTTGGAAGGCCTCTTCGCACTCGGCCGTCCATTCGAACCTTTGATTCCCCCGCAACACCTTAAAGAATGAAGAACACTTGTCTCCTGCCCTGGAGAGGAACCTGCTTAGCCCAGCCAGCTTGCCTGTCAAGCGCTGGACCTCCTTGGTGTCACGTGGTGACTCCAGATCCAGGATGGCCTTGACCTTGTCCGGGTTGGGCTCCACCCCTGCCAGAGTCAGAAGATGCCCGAGGAACTTCCCGCGGCTGGCCCCGAAGACACACTTTAAGGGATTCAGCCTCATTTTAAAACTTCTCAGGGTGGCGAAAGTTTCCTCGAGGTCTTGCAGGTGTGAAACTATGCTCTTGCTTTTGATCATTAGGTCGTCGACGTAGACCTCCAAGTTCCTCCCCCTCTGATCCCGGAAGACCCGATCCATCATGCGCTGATAGGTAGCCCCTGCGTTCTTTAACCCAAAGGGCATCATCTTGTAACTGAAGCATCCATCCCTCGTGATGAAGGAAACATCCTTGGTGTCAGGAGGGTGCATCCGGATCTGGTGATAACCTGAAAAAGCATCTAAAAAACTCATGACAGAAAAACCGACGGCTGAATCAACCAGCGCGTCGATCCGAGGCAGGGGATAGCAATCCTTGGGGCATGATTTATTCAACAAAGAAAAGTCAACACACATCCTCCATTTACCACATCCTTTCTTCACCATTACCACATTGGAGATCCAGCCTGGGTACTGGATCTCTGAGATGAAGCCCGCCTCCAGGAGCTTCTTGACCTCCTCGCGAATGGGCTCCTCCAGCTTTGTAGCGATGACTCTCATCTTCTGACGGATGGGGCGGGCGCGGGGATCCAGGTTCAGGCGGTGGCAAGCTACATCGGCGTCGATGCCCGACATGTCCACCGCGCTCCAAGCGAAGACGTCAACGTTGCTTTGAATGCAAGCTCGCACCTGCTCCCGGGCCTCGAGACTCAACCCCCCGCTGACCCGCACCCTTTGCACCTTTCCCGCTCTGGTGAAGACCTCCATCTCCACCACTTCTTCAGCCGGTTCCAGCCGCGACTGCTCCCAACCGGTTCTTGCCTCTTCCTCCAGCTCCAGCTCTCCTTTTTCCTCCTCCTCAATCTCCATCGCTTCTATCCCCCTCTGCTGCTGCTGCTTGGCTTCTATGCCCCCCGGGACCTCTCCCTCGACTTCTCCTGCCACTTGCTCTTCTACTTCCATTGCCCCTTCCGGGCTTTCCTGCCCATCGCTCCTCCGTACCACCTGCACATCCCCTCGCATCTTCTCTGCCTCTTCCTCTCCGGCTTCCTCTCCAGCTTCCTTTCTTACCTCCTCAAGTACCATCTCCTCTTCCTCCACAACCTCCTCTAGGGCCGCCATCTCTATTTCCAACTCTTCCGCCTCCGCCATCCACGAAATGGTGTTGACTGCCGTAACGTAACATTGCCTTGCCACCTTCGGGTCTCCTCTGACCCTGACCTGCACCCCCCCATTGTTGAACTTGAGGCACTGATGGAACGAGGAGGGGACGCAGCGAAAGACGCTGATGAGGGGACGCCCAAAGATGGCATTATAGCTGCTCGGGGCGTCGACGATCACGAACCTGCAGTTCCGCGACACGCCCCCCAACCTTACGTGCAACCCTACTCCTCCTTCTACCTCCTTCCTCTCCCCGGAGAACCCGAACAGAGGTCCATCCGATGCCAAGACCCTCTTCCCTTCAACCCTCATCTCATCAAAGGCTTTCTTGAAGATGACATTAACCGAGCTCCCGTTATCTACCAGTATCCTTGAAACGGTATAGTTTTCCACCGCCGTCTGGATCACCAGGGCATCGCAGAATGGATCTTCATAGTCTGGCATGTCCGCTGATGAGAAAGTAATCTTTTCTTCTGGTGGAGGAACCTGGGAGGTTGAGGCCACCCCTCTCCGGTACATGGTTTGAAGGCTCCCCTTACGGGTTGCCTCAATCCCCACTCCTCCATGAATCACCCCGATTCCTCCCCGGGTCCCTACATCCACCCGGTCTTCGCACCTGTCCTCCGCTTCGCCCTGTTGCACCTCCACTATCCTCATCGGTGGATCCTGCCTCCCTGCTTCTCTGGCCTCCCTCAGCTCTAAGAACTCCGGGCAGGTGGCCGTTGCATGACCCTCCTCCTGGTGGAAGTCACAAAAGAGCAACGCCTCCCCGCCCCTTCTTCCGTCTCCCCTTCCTCTTCTTCCTCCTCGAGCTCCCCTGGCTGCTCCTCTCCCTCTTCCTACTTCCATTGCCTCCTGCGGTGGTGGGGGACGATCCCTCGGCTCCTGCCTCCATGCCGGTCGATCGAACCTCCGGGGCTCCCGCAGGTTATCTCTCCCCCGATAGCCTTCTCCTGGGCCTTGGGGGCGACCCTCCTGGGGCCTCCAACCCAACCTGTTGACTGGCTCCCGGGCCCCCCAACCCTGCTGCTGTCCAAACCTTCGGGGCTCCTCCCTTCTCCTTTCTTCCCTCAGCTCCCTCTGCTCTCTCGACTCCTTCTGTCTTCCCGCTGCTGGTTCCTTCTCGTCATCCTCTGCTAGCTTGGCCAACTTCCTGGCGAATGCTGGGTTTGCTCTCTCGAAATCAATCTCTTTTGCCGCCCTCTCCATAAGCTCCTCAAAGGAGAGGGGGGGGGGGGCACCCTCTTCAACTCCATGCTAAAGAATCCCGGTCTCAGCCCCAGGGTGAAGGCCAGCATCAGTGCGTACCCTGGGACCTCCTGGACCAAAAGGATCTCCTCCTGGAACCGGTCAACATAGTGACCCAGCATTTCATCTGGCCTCTGCCTCACCGCAAACAGACACTCCGCTTCCTTCTTCCGCTTCTTCGAGGTAGAGAACCTCAACAGGAAACTTCTCCGCAGATCCTCAAAACTGTAGATCGATCTCGCCGGCAACTGGTGGAACCAGTCCCGAGCCTTTTCCTTCAGCGTGATGGCGAACAGCCGGCACTTGAAGGCATCTGTCATCTGCCTTATTGACACAACGTCTTCAAACCACTGTACGTGCTGCATCGGGTCATCCTTCCCTGAGTAATAGGACATGTCGGGCTCCCGGAACCCCTCCGGTACCAGAGCCGAGATAATGAGCTCGCTAAATGGGCTCTCGCCTCCTGCCAGGCGAGAAGGCACGTCTCGCGGCCTCGGCTGGCTTGCCCGATCCGCGAGACCGAGCCCTGGGAAGAGTTCCCGCACCGCTGCCTCCTTCTCGCCTGACTCTGTCAGTGCCTCCTTGCCCTGGCGCTGGCTCTGGCCAGGGAAGAGCTCCCGCGCCGCCACATCTCTCTCGCCAGCCTCGCCCGGGACCTCCTTTCCTGGGCGCTGGCCTGGGGCGTTCTCGCCCAAGAGCGGGACCTCTTCTATGGGGACCTGAGGTGTGGCCCACTCGCCTCTCGCCGAGAAGGCTAAACTGATCGTTTGCAAGACCTCTCGCCTGAACTCATCCAGCATCCTCTTTGTTGCTTCCTCTCCCCGGGTGGGGGATCCTCCAGAACCTGACCCTTCACCTTCACCCCCAGCCATGGGACCAAACTTAAGGCTTTCTTGAATCGGCTGCCTTCCGCGCTCACCGCACCAGAACTGTTGAAGCCAAATATGACCCCAACTGAAGTTCGAAGAAAAAGGGGTGCAGCCAAAACCTACTTCTCTCAAGTCTCACCCCTTGACTGGATTCTAAAGAGCTAAGACTGACCCAAAAGCCTCAGCAGGGAGGTCCCACCTCACACCCGGAAGATCTCTGAGAGCTTCCCCTCCAAAGCCAAAGCTGGGCTAGAAGCTCCTCAGAAAGCGCTGAAATTCGGGAGACAATGATAGCTTGCTTTCTAAGGAGCCCTTATGAGTCTATTTATAGTACTTGGTTGTCCTGGAATTACTGAAAAGCCCCTGGTTGGTCTGCCAATAGCCAAATCCCGCTGTCTCTCTGAGGGTACTGAAGTAATTTCTCCTGAGGGCAATTAGGACATTCTTCCAAAGGCCCTGGGCCCCACTCGGCGAGAGCCGGTGCCGAGACCTTTCGGCCCAGGGCGTGGCGCGAACGTTCTCGCCCGGCGCAAGCGAGAACTCTCCGGGACTGAGGCTTGGTTTGGGCGAGAGCGCTTCCGCGCAGTCCGCGCTTGGCGATCTCGGCCTACGGTTTCTCTTTTATAGCATCCGGCGAGAGCGTTTCCGCCTTCTGTGGGCGAGATCCTCCTTAGGGCGGGACCACTTCGGCTAACCCTCCTGTGACCATTGTGCCTCCTTGTCTGGCTCAGCGAATATGGGGTTGTACAGGTGGGCGTCAACGTGATCTTCCGCCCCTTATCATAAAAGGCACACGTGTTCGAGCGACCGAAGCACGTGACATCACGATCAAAAAGCCAGGGGCGGCCAAGCAACACGTGAGCGACGTCCATGGGAATAACATCGCACCAGACCTTGTCCTGAAAGGACGCAATGGTGATCGGGACTAAACAACGCCGGGTGACCTGAATCGCCGTCTTGTCAACCCAGACGACACGGTACGGATGGGGGTGAGGCTCTGCCTTCACCTGCATACGGTCAAGCGCTTTCTGGGCTACAATATTCACGCAACTCCCACCATCAATGGCTAGCTTGCAGGGACCGCCTGCACTAGGGAAGTACGTGTAAAAGATGGTCGTGCGTCGCCAGTCCTCGTCCACACGTGGGGTGTGTAGGAGGCGCCGAATCACTCCCACCTCTAAGGATCGCTCGACATCACTCTCCCAACCTTCCTCGACTGCAGCCCTAACCTCCTCTGGGGCCTCCTCTTCACCCTCTAAACCCTGTTCCTCCTCTTCCTCAAGTAACAGGGTCCGCGTGGGGCACTGCGCCGCCACGTGGCCCCTGCCAGAGCATCTAAAACATACAATGCCCCCAGATCGCTGGCCATCAGTGGCTACGGCTTTACCCTTCGCATCCGCGGGGATGCGCGAGGGTGCGGCCGTGGTGGTCTGGGGCGGAGCGGGTTTCCTAAAGGTCGAGGAATCAGTCCGAGAGGTGAACTGCCTCGTACTAGACGAACGAAGGTACTGCTCATACTCGAGGGAGAGCTGGAATATCTGATCAACAGTCTCCAAGCGGTGGGGAATCAACTCTCTCCGAATATCGGAACGAAGGCCCGCCTTGAAACGGGCGGCAGTGGCAATAGGTTCCTCTGAAATATCACTCCTGACGACCAGCTCATCGAAGCGAGCCATGTACTCAGCGACAGTAAGTGTCCCCTGTCGTAAGTTCTGTAGCTGCTCAAATAGCTGATCCCGATATGACGCGGGGAGGTACTTCTCCTTCAGTCTCTCCTTCATCTCGTCCCATCTGGTGATGGGGTAGTAACCATCCCGCTCTAGAGCTCTCTCGACACTAATCCAGAACACCTTAGCTTGCCCGATCAACTTCATCTTTGCAAAGCGGACGCAGCGCTCGTCACTCATGTCGTACCACTCGAAGTAGTGGTCCATGTTCAAGAGCCAATCGCTGAAGGCTTTTGGATCTAGGCGACCATCGAACGAAGGGGCATCGAGGCGGATGCGACGAGTGATGTCAAAGCCACGGTCGCCTCTCCGCGGGTTTGGATAATCATCAGGATCATCGTCACGGTCATAGTCGTGTCGAGCGGGCGGGGGTCCGCGCTCACGTCGACCCGACAGGTAATACTCGTCACGACGCTGGTCGTGGCGACCGAGCGGGGACACGCGGTTCCTAGGGCCAGGCTGTCGTGGCATACGGTAATCCTCCCACGGGGGTGGGGGTCGACTACGAGGTGGCTCTGGGTTCCGCCATGCTGGCGGGGTGGGGGCTCTCACGGGATCTTCACGGTGGTAGCGGTCCGCAGGTGGCGGATCATCTCTGACCCGCTGTCCACGACGGGGAGAGTCGCCCGGGTCACCCGCCTCATGGTCGTGTAGGGAGGGAGTACTTGCGCGCTCTATCAGATCTAGGCGACGAGTCACCGCGGCGATATCGTGACGCACGTTCTCGAACTGGGTACCCATTTCGTCAAAACGCTCTAGAATAAGACGTTGAAAGTCTGTGGTAGCGGTGCTCGAATTTGAGCCCGCTGCCCGGTCATTTGTGACGGGTGGATCTACCATGCTTCTAAATGTCCTACCACTACGGAGCATGCAAATGGCCCGACCTGGCTCTGATACCAACTGATGTAGGGTAGGCTATGAAGTGCACCACTTAGACTCTATATGCAACACAATAATTGGTTCATGCGACGGATTATTAGAGCAATGAAAATAACAACGCCACAAGCAAATAATTACAACAAGAGTTTATTTTAATATTTGGCAAATTTCTTAGTTGGCTTTCCTCCGCTCGGAGGGCCAGAAGAGAAGCGTGCGGCAAAGAGATCCACCTGCAGGTTAATAATCAATCGATACAAAATGCCACAAACTAGTTCCAAGCAAATATGAGATCTCCAATAATAATATCCAGAAAATAGTACAACACAATCACAAAAAAAACTCAAGACTAGGGGCTGATTTCGGGCAATGGAAGTGGAAGGTGCGGGTGGCGTATATCGGGTGCCGGGTGGTGGAGCCGGAGGTGGAAATGACGGGAAGGGGCTGTTTTGGTGGTGGGAGAAGGGATCGAGACGAAAACGGGCGGATCCGGATGAATACGCTCGGATCCGGGCTCGGGTGGACGGATCCGGTAATAGATGGCCGGATCCGGCTTGGGGAGAGTGGATCGGGTGACGGGAGGGTAGATCGGGGCGCTTTAACCCGGGTCGTGGGGAGTAATGGTAGAGGGGGCTAGCGGGCGGTGGATCCACGGATTTGGGATGGAGACGGAGCGTTGGCGGGCTGGTAGGAGGTGGAAAAGGGGGCGGGTGGCTGGTTCCAGGCGGCGGACCGGTGGGAGGGGCTGGCGGCCTGGATAGGGAGGAGAAGGGGGGTTTCTGGCGGCCGGACTTGGGCAGAAGCAGGGAGGGGACTGGCGGCCTGGATGGGGGGAAAAAACGGGGGTTTCGGGCGGCCAAAACTGGGCGGAAAACAGGGAGGGGCTGGCGGCCCGGATGGGGAGGAAAAGTGAGGGAGAGGAAGAGGAAAACTTACCCCAAGGCGTCGGCACCAAGGGTCCACGGCGTCGGCACCGCGGAAGACCACCGGAAGTAGGGGAGAGACTCTCCAACTTCAGCAATGATAACCCTAACCAGCCACTAGTCCTATTTATAAGAAAACAAGCATGAGGGCATCCCATCCAACGGCTATGATTGGCCGGTGGGTTTGCCCTTAAATAAAATAAGTACGTGTCCAAAAAAATACATAAATATATAATTCTGATTCGCGGCGACGTGCCGGACGCAACCGCGGGGTCGGATCGGCGATCCGATCACGTCTTCCGGCGGGAATAAATGAACGTGGGTCCCGCCCCATCATGTGCACGATCCGATGGATTCCCATCACAATTTAGGAAACTTTTTCTGTCGAAATTACGTAACTTTCAAACATTGAAAACTATCATTTTTGGTCTTTAATTTTTCCAAAAATGGACTTTCCCAAGAGATATCACCCGGCGGTAGGACTTTCCTTCTCAAGCAGTTGCCATCTACAGCTGATATCCTTCCTTTTCTGTTAGAGCTATCGCCACCGGTAACGATTCCACCTGCGGTAGCAACAAAATTTTGACTTTTTTATCTTTTGATTTGTTCTTCTATGGGGTACTTAGCTTGCAGTTCCTGCACACTATAAACAAACAACAAACATGATCAAATATAAACTGAGATTTGTTATTCTCAAACCAAGAGATGCAGAACGCATGATCCGACAAACTCCCCATTTTGATAATAACAAATCCTCCTATGTTGAAATATTGCATAAAAAATGTGTTTGTGTTTATATACGATTGATAATCGTTATAAACATACTCCCTGTAGATGGATACTCCCCTTACATAGATGCTTCTTAGATTGTAATCCCCCTAAATGACCCGTTTTTTCAAATTTATTCTTCCCTTTTTGGTATTATCAAAAGAGTTTATTCCACGCTCACTTAAAATTGTCCGCGCCTCAATTGTTTGCAAAATTAATATTTTCATTCTCCTTTATTTAATTAATTGTGTCTGCCGAGCCTCTGCTGTTAATCATATAATTGTTATTTGCTGCAATTTTTGAGCGGACCGCTGTGCACTTTCATTACACCACATTGTAATTAGGTTTGCATTTGGAAAAACCGTTTCGAATCAACCTACCACTGCATCAATAAGCATATGGAAGGATAAGGAGTTGTGAGGAAGGCACTCATAATTCGGCCATAGGAAATTATATTCATAGCCAGCTTATCCTTCAAGAGTTTGAAAACAGACCTACCCCAATCAAGCTTCTTTATCATTACAACAGAAGTCATACATTTGAACAACTCATTATTGATGGTATCATGGGCAGACATTTTGCAAAGATTACTTTTTCTATGATTTCGGCCAAAAACCTATATTCCTCAGAAATTTCCATCGTTTTCAGATTGGTTGTCTTTGAGCCGAAAGAGATGGCTTTGCCCATATCCTAGCCATTTAAGGTGTCCTCCTCAATATCCTTATTCATTTCAAAGTAACCATATATACCTAGAACAAATGTATGTAGAGAACATTATGTCAGGCTATGTAGCACAAGGACGGGGACGAGATACGGGATAAGATACAAAATGGATACAAGAAACGTGTTTTAAGAAAAAACTAGGATACAAGAAACGTTTTTAAAAAAAATTAATTATTTTAATAGAATTTGAGATGATTTCAGCATAATGTGATTGTATATTTTTTATTTATGCAATCTTTATAGATCTAAAAAAACTGCTATAACCTGATCACTTGTAAACTATAGTTGAAAAAACAACTATAGGTTGATCATTTGTAATTTTACAATAAGTAAACTAGAAAGACGAAATAGACTGCATAAAAAACAACTATAGCAAAAGAAAAAACTGCAGATGTTGTAAATGATGGAAAGAATGAAAACTGAAGGCATTACATGCACTTAAAATATTGAAATGAGAGCCAGCAATAAAAATATTTCATGGGAATGATAAAGAAATTGTGAGGTATCGTCAGCGTCAAAGAGCGGGAGGAGTTCAGAGCAGAAGGCATGAGGAAATGTCAGACCCGAAGAGGAGCAGAGGTGTAAAAAGCAAGAGGCACGAGAACCCGTCCGCGTCGAAGAGGACTAGGAGGCGTGAGGAATTGATAACATCTGGATTAGGTTTTGAGAAGTCGTCGAGATATAAAACATCCCTCTGCTTTCCGCTGTTACATGACGCGAAATGCGTATTCTACAAGCGGGATATGTGTTTCCTCCCTTTTTTATTTTTTTATTAAATTTAATGTGGGGATGTTTCAGAAACACGTTTTCGAACATTTCCCGACCCCGATACGTGTTCGAGCCAATACGCGAGGCATTTTTAAGTATCCGTGTTTTATAGATGTCACGTCTATGTTGTAAGATAGATTAGAGAACCAATGATTGTTCTTTGGGTATTTTGGTCCACATATTTACTCTATTCATCCTTGTTTATTACAACATTTGTAGTCATGATAGTTTTTATGATAGAGACCCTTTTCATATCAAACCTCTTGAGAAGTTCTTTGTTATACAGCCTCAGATATGAAGATGACTTCATCATCTTGTTTCACTTAGAGACTAAAAAAATAACAAAACTTTACCCATGATACTTATTTTAAACTTACTTTACATTAGATTAATAAACATTTTGCAAAGCTTATCATTTGTTAAGTCAAAATAATATCATCAACATAAATGTACACTTGGAGTAATTTATCTGCCCGCTTTCAAAGAAAGAGTCTTATCAAGTTCTCGTTTAAGAAATGAGATTTCAAGATGAAAAGCTAAGAGGGTGACATACCAAGCTCTAGGTGCTTTCTTGAGACCGTACAAAGCTTTGTCTAATTTAAACACATAAGAAGGGAATGTTGGATTGACAAAACCCGTAGGTTGCTCCACATATACTTCCTATTGAAGCTTTCTATTCAGAAATGCACTCTTGACATCCATCTGAAAGATCTTGAATTTGTTGTGTGTTGCATAGGCTAGGATCATCCTTATTTTTTTTAATTTTGCACTTCGAGCAAAAGTCTGGTCATCTACGTCTTCTTATTTGTAGTCGTGTGCAACCAGCCTTATCTTGTTTCTGATGATTGTTTCTTCTGCATTCATTTTTTTAATTACTTATTGGTTCTAATAATTGGTAATTAGCTGGCCTCTTGACTAGAGTCCACACTTTGCTTCTTTTAAATAGTGCTAATTTTTCTTGAACGGCTAATATCGATCCTCGTTAGCTTTTAACCTTCTTGGGATCCATATAAGAAAAGAAAGTCTTCTATATTACTTCATTTCGAGTACTGCTTCTAGTTCCACTTCATCTCTAATTTACCAATAACCTGTGTTGTTGGATGATCCGCATGGTTTACAATATCTCTGGGAACATTAGTCCTTAACCCAGGATAATTGGTCTCCACAACTTCTTTAACTGCAACAGGTGCTGCAACAGAAGCAATTGGTTGTGTTTCTGCTTCAAGTTCTTCTAATATATCTTCAACATATGCTTGATCATTGCGTGGTTCTTCAGTTGTCCATAGGAGTGTGTTTGGAGTAGTGGACTGAGATTGCTCAAGTATCTTCATTTTTTCGAGGCATGGAACTAGCTCTTGTACCTGATCACTTTGATTAGCTAAAGAGCTTTTCCTTTTATATAAGATGTTAGCGTCATAGAAAATAATATGCATAGATTCCCCAATGTAGAAGGCTTTCTTATTAAAACATCTATAAGTCTTGCTGAATAAGGAGTATCCAAGGAAGATACTTTCATTGAATTTTCTATTAAACATAGCAAATTGTGATTTGTCATTGTTCAAAATATAATTATTGCTATTAAAGACTTTGAAGCATGATATACTAGGTACTTTCTCTTTTAGAAGTTCATTGGAAATCTTTTCCGAAGTCTTATGGATCAACTATCTATTCAAGACATAACATGCAGTATTCTATCTGAGTTCTATTATTTCTTTCAGGAACTCCATATTGTTGTGGAGTTCTAGGAGCAGAAAAATTATATTTGATTCTTTCACCATCATAAAATTCATTCATCTTACGAGATTCAAACTCTTTCCCCTGATCACTTTTGATCAATATTACAGAGGTATTCATCTCAATTTGGATTTTCTTGATGAAACCTGTTAGGATTTTAAAGGTATTAGACAGCTTTAGAAAGAACACACACGTGAATCTCGAGTAGTTATCCACTTTCATTAAGGAATATGACTTTCCTCATAAATTACTGCCAAAGTTAGGAACAAAAAGATCCTTTTAAGGAGATGGAGGATCTTTGATGAGCTGTTGTGAGATTTACTCTTAAAGGAAACATTTGTTGTCTTATCTAGTTGTCAAGTTCTGCATGGTTTCTCTTTAATGTATCTTGCTCTTCGCAATCTTTAACATATTATTCCAGTCTTCTATGTCATAACTTGAAACAAAAATAAAAAAATGAATAAACACATCTTGAAAGCACTGAATAGAAAATCAACAAGATAAATGTTATTTTTCTCGTACTTGAGAGGACAGTGTTTTGGTTCACGATAACAATCCAACTCTTATTTTTGTGAGATCACTTTGTATCCTTTGTCATATAGTTGCTTAATGATTATGAGGTTCTTTGTAAATCATCTGCATAAACCACATGTCTGAAGATAATGGAACCTAAATGAATCTTGACGTACCCTTTGGTTTGGCCACAACTTGAGTCTCAAATGATAATTTTGGGACCTTCTCTTGACTTATAATAAGTTAATATGCTTTTGTCTCCAGTCATATATGTGAAGTAGCCACTATCTAGTTATTATCGTTGAGATCTAGTAATCCCGGAATTTATTTGCAAAACAAACTAGATGTTATGGTGAACCTAGTGTGACTTGGGTTCCCTTTTCTCATAAAGGTTTCTAATCTAAACTCTTTGCTTCCTGGATTGAAAAATATCCTGAGAAGAATTGTTTGAATTGTTCCAACAAACTTTCATGAAGTTTCCAACCTTATTACAACAAAAGCATTTATACATATTGTATCAGCTTTTTTCTCTTGGTAGGACTAGATCAAGGAATGTTAACTGGTCTATTTCTTTGTTGCTCAACATTTCAGTTGACAGGCATTTGTCAAGTGCTATGTGATGTTTCTATATGAAATGATTGAAATCATCGACAACAATTCATAGAATGGCTTTCCAGCCGTCGATTACTTTTCAATGAATGTCAAATATGATTCTCTATCCGATGAACGGTAGTATTGTTCATTATAAAAGGTTTTTCCTATATTCCTTTTAGAATAGGAGAAGGCATCATAGTTGTTAGAAAAGCCCATGTAAATGGCCCAGTATTGGGCCCATGTACTTTTTATTTCCTTCTTCTCCTATTAGTCCCACATCATTGTATATGATTTCTTCTCTCCTATTCTCTCCTATATATTTGTATTCTCTCCTTGTATTTTGATACACAAACAATACATACAAGTTTTGAGCTCACTCAACATGGTATCAGAGCCAACGGTTCCGACCTTGCGGCTTCACTTCCTCTAACCGCCCGACCTGTCTTCCTCTCCTGTCCGCTATTCCTCTGCGACCTGTTCCTCTACTCGCACCGGGTAGCGGACTATTCTACCCGCCCGTTGTCTCTGCGCCTTCTCCCTTGCTAAACCGCTGCCTGCTCTCCTCTCCCTCCCTCCCGTGGATCCACCACTCAGTGCCTTTTATAGCCTCTCCTCTCAACCCGTGGGCCCCACTTCCCGCTGCCTACTCTGTCTTCCTCTTACCGCGCGGCCTCCTCCTGCGGCTTCTCTTGCCGCTTGCGGTTTCTCTCTCTTGCCGCTCGAGTTCCTACTCGCGGTCACTTTTTGCCGCTCGAGTTCTTACTCGCGGTCTCTCTTCTTGCCGCTCGAGTTCCTATTCGCGGTCTCCTTTCTTGTCGCTCGAGTTCTTACTCGCGGTCTCTCTTCTTGTCGTTCGAGTTCCTACTTGCGGTCTACTTTCTTGCCGCTCGAGTTCTTACTCGCAGTCTCTCTTCTTGCCCCTCGAGTTCTTACTCGCGGTCTCTCTTCTTCTTGCCGCTCGAGTTCCTACTCGCGGTCTCTTTTCTTGCCGCTCGAGTTCCTCCTCGCGGTTTCTCTCTCTAGCCGCTCGAGTTCCTACTCGCGGTCTCTGCCTCTGCTTCCCTCTTCTGGTCGCGTGGACTCTATATCTGACCGCTGCGAATTCTCCTTGTCTCTTTAGAGTCGTCTTCTCTTCTCGCTCTTGTTTGGCCGCTGATGTTCTCACAGTGACCGTGCGGGTTGTCCTTGCTCTCTCCCGCACCTGGTCGCGGCCTCCGGTCGTTCTCTCCCCTGGGCTTGTCGGCGTGACTATCCGCTGCGGCCTCTTCTCTAACCGCGAGCTCTTCTATTCGCTGCGGCCTTCCCCGGCTCCATGGGCTCTTCCATCGACTCTACCGGACAGGCAGCTAATCCTCCTGCTGACCTCCCGGCTTCTCTTCCTGACCTCCGAGATGAGCTGCGGATCACAACTATCTCATTATTTGGGAAGTAGAACTTTGTTCCGTGGGTTCACTCGGTTCGGCGTGTTCTTCAGGCCAAGGGCCTTGTGCTTCACCTTACAAACGCACCTCCTTCCCCTAATACGGAGGACTGGCTGCGAAATGACGGCCGCGCCCAAACATGGCTTCTTAATTCGCTGGAGGGTGAGCCATACCAAATGGTCATGTACCATGAGACCGCCAAAGCTATGTGGGAGGAGCTTCACTCCTTATACTCTGGAAAGGATAGTCTTCAGTACCTCTACGACATTATTGCCGACCTTCAGACTCTTGATGCTGGCGGGGCGACTGACATGACCTCGTTTGTTGCTCGTGCCAAGACTCTAGTAGAGGCCTGGATCCAACATCAACCTTCTACCACCGACCTTGCTGCTCAGCGCGTGCAAAAGGAGGCCGTATGCATTGCCATGATGATGGCTCGTGTCCCGCCTCACCTTCAAATCATCCGGGCTCAGGTGTTGGCCTCGACCTCTACTCCCTCCCTCTCTGATGTCTGCTCTATGCTCCTTCGAGTATCACCACCCCTGGATTCTCCGGCACCCTCCTCTCTGGCTCTCCTTCAGCAGACCCTTCCCCCCTTGCTTCCCCCACCGCCTTCTGCTCGCGGTGGACGTTCCGGCTCTCGCGGAAGGGGACGTGGGGGTCGGGGCCGCCCCAAGTGTTCATATTGCGGCCGGGATGGCCACACTGATGCCGTCTGCTATAAGAAACATGGCTATCCTCCTCGCCCCACTGCGGCTGCTGCCACTGATGGCTCCTCCACTGGTACCGACCTTGAGGCCGTTCGCCTCCAGCTACAGCAACTCCAGGGGCTTCTTAGCCCTCCTCCTGCTTCTGTTGCCTCCATCTCTACTGCAGGTATTACTTGTCTTTCCTCCAGTCCGCGTTGGATCTTGGACTCGGGTGCTACTCATCACATCACCTCGATGCGGCCCCTCAAGTACTCGGATGTTCCTCATCCGAAATCTATCACCGTCGCTAATGGGGCGACTGTTCCGGTCTCTGGCTGCGCCGACATCTCTCTTGCCCCCTCCATCTCTCTTCGCTCGGCTCTTTATGTTCCAGGCTCTCCTTTTAATTTGCTTTCTGTTGGTCGTCTCACTCATGATATGGATTGCTCTGTCACATTTACTTCATCTACCTTTTTGATATAGGATCGGCGGACGCGGACTACCATTGGTAGGGGTCGACTGCAGAACGGGCTCTAGCTTCTTGATGCCTCTCCCCCTATTCTCTCCTTCGTCTCTGCTGTTGACTGGCATTGCCGTCTTGGGCATGCCCCTCTACCCGTTCTCCAAAAGGCGTTGGCTGATGTATCTTTTCCTGCTTTCAAATGTGATTCTTGTGTTTACGGCAAACAACCGCGTACTTCTTTTCCTGCTCATTGTATTAGGAGCTCTGCTCCGTTTGATTTACTGCACTCCGATGTCTGGGGTCCTTTTAAAGTTACAAGTATCTCTGGGTACCGTTATTTTATAACCTTCATTGATGATTATTCACGCACAACATGGCTTTACCTACTTCGTGATCGCTTCGAGCTTTCTCGCATCTTTCACGCCTTTATACAAGAAACTCGCACGCAATTCTCCACAACTATCAAAACAGTGCGCACTGATAACGCTCGCGAATACACCGGCCATGAATTTGCCAATATCTGTGCAGAATTTGATATTATTCATCAAACCTCTTGTGCCTACACCCCCCAACAAAATGGCGTTGCCGAACGAAAGAACCGCCACCTCCTAGACGTTGCCCGCTCCCTCATGCTTCAAATGAATGTTCCAAAAATTTACTGGAACTTTGCGGTATCCACTGTGTGTTTCCTCATCAACCGCCTCCCTTCCTCGGTTCTCAACTCTGCCACTCCATTCAGCCTCCTATCCCCCTCCACTCCGGCCTTCCCTATCACACCAAGGGTCTTTGGCTGCATTTGCTTCGTTCACCTCCTGGGTCCTTCCTCGGATAAGTTGGATCCCCGAGCAGCTAAAACTATTTTCGTCGGCTATTCGCGCACTCAGAAGGGCTAACTGTGTTACTCTCCGGTAACCCAGAAGGTCATCGTCTCCGCCGATGTTACTTTTTGGGAAGATAAACCTTTATTTTCTCCACCTCATGCTCCTTCCTCCCCGACGACATCTCCACCACTGCCTATACCCCGACCCGTCATCCCTACTACTGCACCTATACCACTACGTCCTTCTAACCCTGCTACTTCTCCCTCCAAGCCACCAGTTATCCAGGTTTACTCTCGCCACCTTCCTCCTCGTTCCGCTACCCCTCTGCAGTCCGCCTCCTCCTCGGCTACCCCGCGCCCTCTGATCAGGTATCTCCCTCCACCGCTCATCCTCTGGCGAATTATGTCTCCCTGCATCGCCTCTCTCCCCAACTACACACATTTGCCACTTCTATTTCCTCCATTTCGGTTCCTAACACTGTGCAGGAGGCGCTACAACATCCTGGCTGGAAGGCTGCCATGGAGGAGGAAATGACTGCTCTCTAGGCCAACCAGACCTGGACTCTCGCACCACTTCCCCCGGGTCAGAAACCGGTTGGGTGTAAGTGGGTCTTCGTCGTCAAACATGCCGCTGATGGGACGGTTGACCTTTTGAAAGCTCGGCTGGTCACCCGGTGCTTCACCCAACAACACAGGATGGACTATGAGGAAACCTTCTCTCCGGTGGCCAAACTCAACACCGTTCGGGTTCTTATCTCGGTGGCTGTCCATCACCGGTGGCCCTTACTGCAACTGGATATTAAGAATGCCTTTTTGAATGACGACTTGCAGGAAACTGTCTATATGCAGCAACCTCCCGGGTTTGAGACCACGGGGGAGTCTCAGGTTTGTCGCCTTAAGAAAGCTCTGTATGGCCTCAAACAATCACCACGGGCATGGTTCGACAGGTTCAGCAAGGCTCTTCGGGAGGTTGGTTTTTCTCGAAGCACGGCAGACTTCTCGATGTTCACTCGCCACCGTACAATGGGGACGGTTCTTCTGTTAGTATATGTTGACGACATCATAATTATGGGAGATGACTCACAGGGAATACAGGAGGTCAAACGACATCTCGGTACAGTTTTTCAAACAAAGGATCTGGGACCCCTCCGGTATTTTTTGGGCCTTGAGGTTGCTAGACGGCTAGATGGTCTCGTCCTTTCCCAACGGAAGTATTGTCTCGACCTTCTTCATGATGCAAGTTATTCGGGTTGTAAGCCGATCAATACCCCAATGGATGTGAATCACAAGTTATGTGCTCAGGCTTCTGACTCATATCTCTTACTTGAGAATTCTGAATACTATCGCCGTCTAGTTGGAAAATTGATCTACCTCACGGTAACTAGACCGGATATATCTTTCGCAGTTGGTATTGTCAGCCGATATATGCATTCCCCGCGAAAATCTCATCTTCACGCCGTTGAACGCATTCTCAGATACCTCAAAATGGCCCCTGGTCAAGGATTGGTCTACAAGACCTCATCTTCAGCTCCTACATTGATAGCTTACTTTGATGCTGATTACGGTGGTTCTCTTGATGATCGATGGTCAACCAGTGGGTTTTGCACATATTTTGGAGGACACTTGATTCCGTGGCGGAGCAAGAAACAAGCTGTTATGGCTCGATCATCTGCTGAGGCTGAATACTGGGCCATGACGTCTGTAGTTTCTGAACTAACATGGCTGGAGAGTCTTCTTACCGATCTGGGTATAAAACTTCCTTCCCCAGCCCTTCTCCTTTGTGATAGCCAAGCGGAGATACATATTGCCAAGAACCTGGTATTCCACGAGAGAACTAAACATATTGAAATTGATTGCCACTTCATCAGAGAAAAGGTTCAAATGAAGAAGATTGACCTGAAGCATGTTCCCGGGACAACAAGTTGCGGATGTGCTCACTAAAGCTCTTCCCAGTACACTCTTCTATCAGTGCTTGTCCAAGCTTGATGCATACGATTTGTACGCTCCAGCTTGCGAGGGAGTGTTAGAAAAGCCCATGTAAATGGCCCAGTATTGAGCCCATGTACTTTTTATTTCCTTCTTCTCCTATTAGTCCCACATCATTGTATATGATTTCTTCTCTCCTTTTCTCTCCTATATATTTGTATTCTCTCCTTGTATTTTGATACACAAGCAATACATACAAGTTTTGAGCTCACTCAACAATAGTCTTAGGCTCCGTTTGGCACGGTGGTGGCGGTCGTAAATGCATGGGTTAAACTGTTATTCGTGACGAATTACCTAACAAACATGATCCGTTTGAACATAAAAATGGATGATGTTCCTTACGTGGGCATTAACGAATGACAATTTAACCCTCATGTTCATGACCGCCACCACTGTGCCAAACAGAGCCTTACAATTGCTAGCATTCCTTAGAATATTGGTATCAGAATTTTTTACTTGACCTTTTGTTGGATGATGGGGGCTTACATTTCTTAACTTCTTTAGGAATGTGCTTTTCATTTACAAAAGGCACAAGCTTCTTCCAAGCAGGCTCAATACTTGGATTACCTTCAATGGTGGGGTCAACAAGAAGAGCCAAACTTTTGAATCTATTAGATAAATCCTATGTGATGGATTTCAAATTACTTTTTCATTCATTTAAGGAATCCTCAAATTATTTAACTCTAGTGAGGTCATCAATGATCTTGCAATTTTGCTTGAAAATTTGATTAAGATCTTTTTATAGTGTGGATATCTCTTTGTGCAATTGATGAACCTCACCGCTTAATAGGTTAATGCAAGAAAAGAGTTAAATAACAGAACTTTATTGCTTCAAAAAGTTACATAATCCATGTGTATGCCCCCTATTTATAGAAAAAGGAGAAGAGAGAAAATACATGAGAGAGAATATATAATGTCTATCACAAGCGACTAGGCGGATAGATAAAATCTAGCCGCTCGGGCTGTGCGGTTAGATGAGCTAACCGCACGACTATACAGAGCGAGAAGAAGGGACCAACAAGAAATCTGATCTCTATCCGACAGTGTCCAGCGAACAGCTCTAGGAGAGAAAGCTGCAGTTAGACAATGTCTAACCGCCAGGTCGCACCAAAGTTGTGCTTGAGAACTGTGAACACCAACTGCGATCAGGTATTCGCTGATCAACAAAGAGCATAACTGCGGGAAGAACACAGAAGCATCTTATGTGGTTAGGCAGGAGCTAATCACCTGACCGTCAACTCGATCTAACCTCAGCAGTCCGCACAGCCACTACCACTGATAACCATACCGCATTGCAGTTAACCGACAGATATGAATCACTGCTAGGATAATCAAAAAGGCAGATCTCCAAGCCTGTCCGTCACTGCTATTCGCCATACCACCAAACCTGTCCGCCACTGCTATCCGCCCGACCGCCAAACCTGTCCGCCTTGTCTGTCTGCCAGATTGCCCGGACTTGTGTTCCAACACTCCCCCTCAAGGTGGAGCATATATATCAATCACGCCCAGCTTGTCACAAACCTCTGAAAAAGAGGATACAAGTTTGATAAAGATATCGACAAGCTCTCTATCAGAGGTGACAAATAGAGTGTAGATTTGATTTTTCAACACTTCTCTGAAAAAGTGACAATCCGCTTCAATATGCTGTCCTTTCATGAAATATTGGATTATTCGAAATATATATAATTGTCTTGTTGTCACAGAACATTGGTAGAAGATGATCATAAACTTCTCCCAAATCAAACATCAGAGCCCGTAACCAATTCAACTCACAGGTTGTCAAGGCCATGCTCCTGTATTCAGCTTCAGCACTTGACCTGGAGACAACAGACTGTTTCTTACTCTTGCATCTTACCATATTTTCTCTTATAAAGGCGCATAGACCAAATTTAGACTTCCTATCCTCCTTGTCATCTGCATAGCTGACATTAGAATAGGCTTCAACTCTTAAATAATTATTCTTCTGAAACTGAAGTCCCTTTCCCGGAGATCCCTTCACATACCCCAAGATCTTTAGAGCTGATTGTAGGTGACACTCTTTGGGAGCTTGTATAAACTGGATCACGCTTACTACTGTATAACAAATATCTGGTTTTGTGACTGTCAGATAAATGAGTTTTCCCACAAACCGTCGGTACCAGGAGACATCTTCAAGGAGAGCTAAATCTTCACTCCAACACTTGTTATCACCAACTGCCATTGGAAATCGAGCAGGTTTAGCTCCTAGAAGATCTGTCTCTTTTAAAAGATCGAAGACATACTTCTGTTGTGAGAGTACTACAAAATTGGGCTTCCGAGAGATCTCGATTCCCAGAAAGTACTTGAGAGAACACATATCTTTTGTAACAAAATGTTGACGAAAATGCTTATTCGTTAGGTCAATTCCCTTCTTATCATCCCCTGTAAAAAAATGTCGTCTATATAAACAACAGGAACAACTAGCCCTGTAGAAGTCTTGCGTATGAATAGAGAGTGATCTGTAGTAATTCGATTGTTGCAGCATGGAGATCGGACGGTCTGGCGGTTTGTCTGGCGGTCTGGCAGCTTCTCCCAGCGGCTTGGTAGCCGGGTTGTTGCTGGTTGGTGTCTGGCGGCTTATCCCAACGGCTTGGTAGCCGGGCTGTTGCTGATTGATGTTCGAGCGGTCTGGCGGCTTGTCTATGACGACTTGAAGATATTATTGAGTTGTCATCGACACATTGTTGTTGCCGTGTGGGTAGTCTAACCGCGCGGCTTATGCTGCTGGTATAGATGCTTGTTCCTGTAATTATTAGTCCCACATTGCTTATTTGTAATATCTCTTCTCTCCTCCATTCTATAAAAGGGAGGTAATACCTTTATAATAGATACCTTTTTGGATAATAAAAATTTGGTTGCTCCAAATTTTCGGTCTACTTGTTTCCTGTTCGCACATCGAGCAAACCAATAACAGAGATAACCTCATTGAACTTCTCAAACTAGGCCCGCGAGCTTTGCTTATGTCCATAGATTGCCTTCCTCAGTCTACATACCCGAGACTCCCCCTGAGCAACATACCTAGGAGGTTGCTTCATATAGACTATCTCCTATAGATCTTCATAAAGGAAGATATTCTTGACATCCAACTGTGACATTTCCCAATCTTTATTAACAGCCACGGAAAAGAGAACACGAATCGTTGCAATCCGGGCAACTGGAGAGAAGGTGTCAAAAAAGTCAACACCATATGTCTGAGTAAAGCCTTTGACAACAAGTCGAGCCTTATAGCGATTGATGTTACCATCAGGAAGAAACTTGATCACAAAGACCCAACAATAGCCATCTATATCAGCTTTTGGAGTAGGGACAAGAGTCCAAGTACTCCGTTCAGTCAAAGTTTTCATCTCTTCATCCATGGTGGCTTTCCAGTTAGGAATAACAAGAGCTTCTTGATAGGTAGTCGGGATGACATTGGCCGAGAGAGCAAGAGCAAAGCTCTTGCAGGAAGGAGACAGCCGAGCATAAGAAACAACATCACGAAGAGGATGTCGAGTGTATGCGCGAACTCCCTTTTGAAGGGTAATAAAAAGATCAAGGTTTGACTTGTCTGTAGTATCAGATCCATCCGTCGGAGAGACTGCTGGCTCGGGAACTGTCAGCATCGGCTCAGGAAGAGAGACATAATTAGAAAAAAGAGGAGGAGAATCAGTGGCTGGTCGAGAAGGAAGAATTACAGGATCAGGTAGCGACGCAGAGATAACACGTAAAGAAGAAGAATCATCAAAAGATGCGATAGTAGAGGGGCGAGAAAAGTAAGGAGTATCCTCAATGAAAGTAACATCCGCAAAAACGTACTATTTCCGGAGAAGAGAATCATAACACCGATATCTTTTTTGTGTCGGACAGTAGTCCAATAAAATACAGTTACCTGAGCGAGGAGAGAGTTTGTCATGTCCTGGGGAAGGAGAATGAACAAACGTTGTACATCCAAACACACGAGGAAGTAAAGAAAATGATGTCGCACTAGGATACAGAATTGAGAGGAGTTTGCCGTTGAGAATCGATGAAGGAATCCGGTTGATGAGGTAACAAGAGAGAAGAACGACATGCCCCTAATACGATCAAGTGACACTCAACTGGGTGAGAAGAGTGCGAGCCGCATTAAGAAGATAATGATTCTTGCGTTCAGCAACCCCGTTCTGTTGAGAGGTGTAAGGACAACTGGTTTGATGTATAATGTCACGATGGATACAAAACGCTGAGAATTGATCACTAAGGTATTTTTTAACATCATCAGCACGAAACACTTTAATAGGAGCATTAAACTGAGTACGAACCTCATTACAGAACATAGTAAAAATAGAAAAAAGTTCAGAACGTTCTTGTAACAAATGCAACCAAGTACATTGAGAAAATCATCAATAAATGTGACGAAATATAGACTACCCCTACCAGCAGATTTGGTAGGTGCAGGACCCCATATGCCAAAATGAACAAGCTCAAAAGGACGAGAAGAGCTTTGTCCTTGCTTCGCTGAAAAAGACAAACGGTGGTGTTTACCAAGTTGAGAGGCTTCATAATTCAGAGAAGAGGATCCCCAAGGTAGATCAGGGAAGAGTTGGTGAAGAAGAAGAGCAGGATGATGCCCAAGGCGAAGATGCCACTATAGAAGAGAAATAGAAGCAGCAAAAGCAGCGACATTGTTAAGATAGAACAAGCCGCCACTTTCAGTGCCAGTAGCAATCGTCTACTTGGACCGATGATCCTGAAAATAACAAGTAGCTGCGCTAAAAATAGCTGTGCAATTTAGTTGTTTACATAGAGAAATAGCAAAAAGTAGGTTGCACAAAACATTTGGGACATAAAGAGTGTCCGCAAGTTGAAGAGATGGAGTGACATACGCTGTTCCAGATCCGCACACAGTGGATGGAGAAATCCGCAATAAAAATCGGAGGTGATCTGTTATGTTTGTTCAGATGAGAGAAAAGATGATGATTGTCCGTCATATGATTAATGACATCAGAATCAATAAACTACATACCTGTAGTGGCCATATTTGCACTACTCGAAGAGGTAACAAGTGAAGTAGACTTCTTCGAGGTAGTATCACTCGTAGCAGGGCGCAAATGAGGTTTCTTGACCCAACAACAGTCTACAAGGTGACTGGTCTTGCCACAGTGAAAGCAGAGATATCTAGAAGAGCCACGACCACCGAAGCGGCCTCCACGACCACTGCCACTGGGAACATCACGACGTTCCTGATGAGCAACAATGTCAGGAGGAGGTGGGGAGGCAAGCAAAGGACACTGAAGAAGAGTAGTAGCAGCTAAAATGTGCGCGAAAGTAACATCCAGAGTAGGAGTAACAGTCTCCCCAAGAATCTGTTGTCGAATCATATCATAAAATTCAGACAAGCGAAGCAAATAACAGACAACCAGAAGCTACTGAAAATGTGCATGTTACTCAGCGAGATCAACAGAAAAGGGCCGATGCTAAAGAAGTTCAGCACCAAGAGCCCGCACCTTCTGATAAGAAGCAACATGAGTCATGACATGTCGGGCAAAAAGATCTGCATACAACGTATATATGCGGGAAGTTTGAGCTCCCTTGGAGTACAGGGCAGCAAGATGATTCCAAGGAACCTTAACCGTCGCATCATGTCTAATGAAGGGAAGACAGTCATCAGATAGACTATTAACAAGTCATGTTCTCACTAGAGCATCACTGACATCCCAGTCATCAAAAGCTGCAGATCCATATGCAGGAGGGTCATCAGTGAGGTAATGACGCTTACTCTGAGAGCGTAGCAAAAAGACAGAGGGAACACTCCAATCGGGAGAATTTGGCCCAATGAGCTTGGAAGAAGTGCCCAAATTGCCAGAAGTAGAGACAGAAGCGGACAAAACAGGGGGCGTGAATAGAGTAGAGGAAGAGAAATCAGACATCTCCATACAAAGAAGAGAAAACAGGTAGAAAAGTCTATCCGCAGCGAGAAGAGGGATTTGTCCACACGGAGAGGTCTATCCGCAGCGGGTAGAGAAAGAAGACCAGCACAAAGACTATCCGCACGGTTAGATGCCGGAAAAGAACTTGTTGCAGAAAGCAAACAAAGAAGATGTCACATGAACAGACCAAGAGGCCGCGCGAACAGAACAAGAGGCAGCGAGAAGAGAGCTATTCACAGGAAGAGCGAATAATAAATGGAGGGCCGGAGGGCGGTAAGAAGCAGCGAAAAGAAGAAACAACAGAATGGCACGATTAAGAAAGAGAACCGCGTCAAGAGAAGAAAAGAGCATGCGGTTAAAAAAGTAGAGGCCCCTTGCACTGTGCCACAGCTGAGAAAGCAAAAAAACGGAGCAAAGGACCGATTAGCTCTTATACCATGTGAGAAAAGAGTTAAATAACAAAACTTTATTACTCCAAAAAATTACATAATACATGAGTATGCCCCCTATTTATAGAAAATGGGGAAGAGAGAAATAGTACAAGAGAGAGAATATGCAACGTCTATCACAAGCGGCTAGGAGGATATATAAAATCTAGCCCCTCGGGCTGTGCGGTCAGATGAGCTAACCGCACAACTATACAGAGCGAGAAGAAGGCACCAACAGGAAATCCGGTCTCTATCCGACAGTGTCCAGCGATCAGCTCTAGGAGAGAAAGCTGCGGTTAGACAAAGTCTACCGCCAGGTCGCACCAAAGTTGTGCTTGAGAACTGCGAACAACAACATCGGACAAGTCTCTGCTGATCAACAAAGAGCATAGCTACGGGAAGAACGCAGAAGCATCTTATGCGGTTAGGCAGGAGCTAACTGCTTGACCGTCAACTGGATCTAACCTCAGCAATCCGCACAACCACTACCCCTGATAACCATACCCCATTGCAGTTAACTGGCAGAGAGGAATTACTGCTAGGATCATAAGAAAGGCAGACCGCCAAGCCTGTCCGCCACTGCTATCCACCAGACCGCCACACCTGTCCGTCACTGCTATTTGCCAGCCGCCAAACCTATCCGTCTTGTCTGTCCGCCAGACCTCTCGGACTTAGGTTCCAATAGTTAAGTATTTATAGTTTCCCTTAAATTCATGGTTCTTAGTTGTAAGATTAGAATTCTCCTACAAAAGAATATGAATCTTTCTTTTAGCATCCAATTGGTCCCTGCCAAAACCCATGAAGCCTTGCTTAAAGTCATCAGAAGAAAAAATGAAAGTATTCTAGATTCATTGTCTCATCTTCCTCAGAAGGAAGCTCCAATGTCATTAGATATTTGCTCTCTGAATATTCTTATCCACTCTCTGAACTGGAGGAACTTTTAGTCTCAGTATCACTCCAGGCCTTGACTATGAAGCTTCTGTTCTTGCTCTTCCTATTTTTCCTCTAATCATACCCGCTTCTAGAGTCTTTTTCCTTCCCGTCTTTGTCACTTTTTTATGGTGCTTTTCTTTCTTGTTTTCTCTCTGGTGCAATGTATTTTGGCGTCTTGCAAGTATAACAAATAATTTCATTAGAAGAGGGTTTATCATGCCTATACATATGCCTAGTCCTTTTTTCTCCCTTCTTAAATTATTCTATTTTTATTCACTTTTTGAATCTTTTTGCAACTAAGCTTATCAGTTAATCATCTAAGGTAGATGATTATTTATCTGTTGCATTGAGTGCAACTGGCTTCTTCTTAGGTGTGCCGACCATATGTTCTTTTTGTTTATTCTCTTCTTAGGTGTGCCGACCATATGTCTCTAGAAACATCTCATAAGATTTAAGTTTTCCGAGAAGAGTGTTAGTGGGGATTTTCTTATGACATCTAGATTCCCTTATAGCCCAAATTCTGCAGTCTTATGAGCTAGAGAAGCCTTGCGGTAACTTGTCATTTGCCTCTATGGTAGAGGTTTCGTTGTGCAAGCCTCTTAATTCACTCACCATGAGACTGAATCTGCAATACAGATCAGTTTCCTTTTTTACTTAACCCTCTCTTGAATTTCTCATATTGGGTTATGAAAAGGGACCTCGTCTTTTTCTTTCATCAACACTCTCTTCTACAATCCTAAGAAGGGAATCCCGTATCTCCTTTGCAGACATACAATTTACAACACTTTGATATATATCATCTGACGTAATGAAAATAAGAATGTTTACTTTTGTGGTCATGTAGGGACCTATCAAAATAGAATAAAAATACCATCAATATAATTCATATACAACATAATGCTAGACTTCTATAATGTAAACTCCTCCAGCTTGCACATAGGAGGCCTGCATGTGGTAGCATAATCTCTGATCTTAGAGATACCCATGATCAAATGGTAATCAGATTAGTATTCTCAAAGTGAAGGATCTTAGTGTTAGCCTTTAAAGATTATGCTGAATATGATATCAATTGAAAGTGCGGAATAGTTTGAGAATATTAATGCTAATACTTTAGCGTGAGGGGTGAATAGAGTATTAAAACATTTATCCGCCTTAATCCACAGTCACAATATAGATCACAGATTAAAGCAGTACATAAATACAAAAATTAATTTAAGTTATAAAGAAAAAATTTAGAATATACAAAGAAATTCAAAGCTTCTCCAAACTTAGTTACATGTCTCTTCCATCGTAGTAGGAATCCACTGCCCATATCAAGGCCAGAGACATTTGTTCAAGAGGTTCTTAGAACCATTGAGTCTTTTACAAGAAGATTCTCAGAAGCACTGAATCTTTCTCAAAACTCTACGGATGATGATTGAACTATTCTTTCATCTTTTCCACATTGAAGTAATATTTAGGCTTGCCGTGATTACTTTATATGTTCAGCTTTGTGTGGATTCAATCTTCTTAATCCCGATTGTTCTTCAGACAGGAGGAAGAACAAGAGAGATTTCATTAGAAAGAGATTTAAGAGCATGAGTATGAAGATCAAGAGCTTTAGAATAAGCATGCAGAAAAATCATAATTATTTAGAATATTAGGGTTTCCACCCTCATAATGAGAAAAAAATCATGTTTATTAAGAATATTAGGGTTTCTCCCTCATAACGATCCATTTATAATCAAAATCGACTATCCGTCAAATAAGGACAAAAAAGAGGGTTTTATTTTTGTAATCTCAAAAGAAAATGCCTTTATGTAAGAAATCTTTATACTTCACCCGCTTTATCTAATATCTGTCTTGATAGGAAAGCCTAACTATATTTTTGTCTCTTCTTAATTGTCGAGATCCATTCAACTATCGTCATTTGAATATGCTCTTAAATCTCTTCTTATATCTTCTTTACACATTAGTTGAATTTCAGTCTACTAACGAGTTCTAAAGCACTGAAACTTCATTCAAAGTAAAGCTTTATTTGACTTACGCCTTCTGAGGCATTCTGGCTGCATTCGGAGAATACACTTTGTGTCCCAATGACATTCAACTAACGCTTACTTTAATAGAGAGAAATGTTATCCGCAACTTATTTTGTTATAAACGCACTATAATTCTCTAATGGATGAAATTACGTCTACTACCACATTTTTCTTCAGCTTCATACGTACATGTCAATATGAAATTCAAACTTACATGTCAATATGAAAGCGACATATGACTTCTAATGACTTCAATATAAGCGATGTGATCCAAATTCCTTTAGCTATGTTTTGACTAACATTACATGTGCTTGGAATTGCAATTGACTACTTTGAGCTTGCGCCTTCTCCTACTAGGCCTTCATTCGACTAAGGTCGCATTTGGCCTGACGAATCCCCCGTGGCGCGCTCTCTGATCTATGTGGTCACGACCATCCCCGCTTGGTGGGGTCATGTCCATGTGGCCGAGATTCACTCGCAGGAGGTTTTTCACGGAGTCTGTGCGAATACGACTGCAGCCCCAGATTTATTCTATGGCAAATCCCCCTAGCCAAACATGGCATGAAGCTCTCTGTCAGCTTTTCTTCATAAGTCTTCATGCTCTAATATGAAATTGTCGCATGCTTTCTTATATCTTATTCTTCAGCACTGCTTCCATAATTCGAGTATTAATTAACGTACGCTTGCGTATAAGTTGATCTTCAGCACTGCTTCATGCTCTAAGTAGAAAACGATGAAGGCTATGAAACATGGCTACTTTACGTCGAATATAATTCGACGAAACTAGTTTGATTAATCTGGTGTATCAAATTCAGGAGTTTTCCCAACATAAATGACTTCACATAATTAACACCTATAAATAAAAATGAGAATAGAGCATCGATGTGATGAAAACATGTTCCTGATACAAGAGTAAAAAATATTTAATCGCAAGAGAAGTAGATCAAAACAGTTGAGTTCCGTGTTCCTTTGTGTGCCAGTGTCATTGTCAATCTCGTGGGCTTAAAAATTCATGAGGCTAATTTTCTCGCCTCTTAAGAGGAGAATCATGAAAACGTCAATAAGATTAATCTACAAGAGAAGCAAATCCTTTGGTTTAGATGTCGTTATATCTACAAGAGAAGCACATCTTTTTGTTTAGAGGTCGTTTTTTCCTGGTTAAAAAGGTGTCATTGCATGGATGATATTATATAATCTGCAACTGCATCGTGATTATTATTATTATTATTATTTTATTATTATTATTTTATTATTATTATTTTTTTCATCTGGACCATTTTCAAGACTTTTAAATTATAAAAATGTGTGAAAGTAGGTTATTATCTATGGATAATGAGACTGAGAGAATGCAAAATTTTTGGGCTTTGTAGCTGCCTCGCATGCTAGAAAAGGACGCGGTGGCGAGATACTATGGACTCGAGAAGGGAACAGTTGTGAAGGTGACTTATGACCGTGAAATCACTGGGTCGCATGAAACTTACCGCTGCATTGTGTAGTGCGCCTACTTACCAAGTAATCAAGATCTAATTGTTGTAAGGCACTGAAGAAGCTACTGCAGCTTTGACTGGAAACATTTCAGCTCTCAACCATGAACAGTCTTTCGATAACTTTTGGTTTAGCCTGCATTTTCTTAATTTGCCTGAATCTTGTCGAGATGATCTCTTTTTGTTTGTTTTGCCCACCTTAGTTTTTTTTGTCTAATTGTATTAAAAGGTGCAATTTACCTCCAATGATTTTAAGCCTAAATACTTGCAATGGCCAAACCTGTGCGCAGTTTTCCTGCTTACATAAAAATTTTGATTAATTTATGGGGAAAAATTGGTCGCTCATTTGTTAACTGTAAATTAAAAATGACTATCAAGGTAGCTTGATTCTAGGTTTTTTTTTTGCCTAGTTCATCCGCTGCTCAAGCTTGATTGATTGCACGTGGAGTGCAATACTCTAATTTACATGGACATAAAAGTATCATACAAGGAGAGCAAGGTTATAATTATTGATTGTTAGTGCATGTCAAAATGAGTATGTTAAATGCCAAATATTTGAAGTTGGGATATGTGGAGATACTTTAAAATATCGGATTTATATATCTAAGTAAAAAAATATTTATATATATTAAGTATGATTATATATTTTAAAATTAAAAATCAGGATAATAAGTTTACAAGTATTTGGTATCTATATCTCGAAATAAAATCAAATAACATTCAAACTAAAATATTAGTAATGCATTGTGACTTTTAGAAACAAGTATTGTTGTGGGTTGTTTGATTTTCTTTCAGTCAAGAGAATCTGATAACCTTTGCTTCGAGTTGTATTGGACGCACACAGTCAAGTGAAAATAAAAAACAGTAATGACATGAGGTGTTTTTTGTGGAAAACATAGAATGGGTAAAAAATTACGTGGCAGGATCTGTGTCGGGCCAAAATTCACTATTTAGATTTGTTTACAAGTGTTTGAAGTTACTCGAAGGGTGATATGTCATCTCTCGTTATAAGGAGTAAAAAGAGAGCGTTTTCATGTGCCTTCTCTGAGGCACACGGAAGCGTCCATATGAGCGTTGTGCGGTGTAGAGAGGGAGAAAAACGTCCTTGTGAGCTTGAGTAGGCACTTGCAACACCTTTCTCAATATCGATATGTGTAATACATCGTGCAGGCCGCTTAACTCTGTCAAAAGAGAAAACCGATAAATGATCTAAGGTATCTTAAACTTAGATCTAAGGTATCTTAAACTTTGTTTTTTCATGTGTTGTATCCTTGATACACGTGTGATGGTTTGTTCTTTAAGTAAAAAACCCAGTTGCCAACGACAAACTCAATGTTCCGGTGCTTGACGTTGTAGTACTTTGTCGGTCTGCCTATTCTGAGCAATCATCAATCGCTCTCATATAACTTGAATCATTTAATTAGCTTCTTCAACGTCTTTTCGCTTTAACAACTTCATGTCCTCCGTTTTTTCCCAAGCCAAGGGCGTAAATCATTTTCTATCATAAAGGGTCTCGAAGAGTGATATTTATATACTCACTTGATAGCTGTTGTTGTAGACAAACTCGATCATCTAGAGATTGTTTTACCATCTCTTTCTAGAATCCAAGACGCACATTCAGAGCACATCCTCCATAGTTCTATTGGTTCTTTCAGTCTACTCATTTGTTTACGGGTGAAAGGTTATGCTAAACTTCAGCTTGGCACCCAATAGTTGGTGGATTAGCCTACAATCATTTGATGTGAACCACCCATCTCGGACGATTATGATGCTACGGGGAACGTTGCGCAATCGTACAATGTTGTCGACATAAAGTTTGCCAACTTTTCTACAAAATCGTCTCTCCATTTTGGGATGAAGTGTGATACTTTTGTCAAACGGTCTACAATCACTCAGATGACACCATTTTTCGTGTTGTGGTCTCGGCATGTCATGCATAAAATCCATTGATATCATCGAACTTTCATTCTGGAATCGACAAAGACTTCATAAATCCACCAGGTCGTTGACATTCAGCCTTTACAAGATCGCAAGTAAGATACTTCGCTACGTAGAGGGCTATGCATTTCTTCAAACTCGACCGGAAAAGTTTCTTCATGTCTTTATACATCTTTGTGCTTTTTGGATGGATTAAGTACTTGGTAAAATGAGTCCCGTATATCAACTCCTCATGTAGTTTGCCAACATTGGGGACACACGATCTGTTAGTTTTCCAAAGGAGGCTATCTTCGTAGGTGAATTTGGTATTTGACCCATCCACAGACTCCATAAAATAGTGCTTCATGCTTTCATCAAGTTACAAAGCTTGCCAGACTCGATCCACAAGATCATATTGGACTTCCATCCAATTCAAATATGATGTTGTTTTTGACCTACTATCAACACAAGAGATATCAAGGGACTCTAAATCATGGATGAGATGTTCATTGTGAATCAGAATCCAATTTTCCTATGCTTGAACATGTCAGATCAACACATCTGTGATAACATTTCCCTTCAAGGAGTGTAGTGAATCTCGAAGATGTACTCCCCAAGGATCCCCATCCACCTCCTTTGTCGCATATTCAGGTCCTTCTGATTTAATAGATACTTTATGATCTTTTGCTCTGTAAAGATGTCCACCTTCACGCCATATAAATAATATCGTCATAACTTAAGAGTTGTTTACCCAAGAGCCCGCGACCGGCCTCAAGTTAAGTACAAGTCACGTGATTAAGACTTCCCTAACCGCATTCAACTCCAGATCGGCAAGCCGCAAATGCTTGAGGATAGGCTGTTCAGATCGCATAAAGGCTAATCTCCTAGTTGCCTGGTCTGCTAGTTTTCTTTTTTACACTTTTAATATTGTATCCCGACACCTCTGTCCGGTTCTCCTATACCCTGTGCAGGCTGTTATTTTAGCTCTACACGTTTGGGCAGACCCCAATGCATATAAATTGGGGGAGCAACACTCTCAAAGCACGCTAACTCAAATCCAGGAGCTCGTTTGTTAAGATTTAGGGTCTTGATTCTAGTGCCTTGCGGTCTGCTATTCGTGTGGCTTACTCCTCAACTTTGTAACTGCATCTTTCAATCAATCGAAAGCCTGCCGTGAGAGTGGCAATTTTCACGGCGGACAAAGTTTGGTGTTGCCGCTTGACATCTTTCTCGCTTTTTGCTATTCGCAAGTGTTCCAGTTCTGAACTTCCTTTCCTCCGCCATCCGACTCTTCTCGCGGTAGTGCGCGGAGAGTTGGTGTAGAATTTGACACCAACAGTTTGGTGCGGTGAGCGTGGGCCTAAAGTCTCGCGGGTAACAATGACAGACTGCGAGTTTGCCCAAAATCGAAATCGTCTCAGTCCAGGTGAAGCCGCCCTCTTGGAAACTTTTGATTAGTCTCGTTGAGAGACCGATCAGAAGCTTGATGTGATCAGTCAGACCTTAGCCGTACTCATACAGGGGCTAGCCACTCGTCCCTCCATAGTCACAACGCCCCCAGTCGTGGCTACTCCTGTAGTAGGGACTCCCCCACTCTACCCTCCTGTTCAAGCCACAGCTCCTTTGTAGTCTTAAGTGGAAGAGTTCTATGCTCGTTAAGATTTCTTCTGATGGGAAGCCCAAGGATGCCCGACCAGAGTGCTAAACTTCCAGGAGGGCTATGTAGCTTATCCGCCTCCTCATGATGTTGTTGATGTTCCTGTTAGATCCGATCCTCCATCTCCTTTTATTGAGGCGGAGAATCCTATTCCTTTCTCTAACAGAGTTCGTTGGGAGCCTTCTTGCAGCAACTTCAGAGAGCCCCGCGTGCCGGTATATACCAGGCAGACCAAGCTGTGCTACATTCTTCCTATTGAAAAACCCATTGAGGGAAGTCCAAATCTCTATAGCTCACTAACATCCAATGATGTGGTCGAAGAGTTCCGGTGAGATAGCCCGCTTGAGAGTAAACTCCGCTTTCGCATTTGTCTTCCTCCAAGCTCTCACCGCTTCAGCATTGCCAGCAGCAACAGTCACCTCTTTCCTGTCGTCTTCGCAGACGACCTCCCACTGTCCTCTCCCAAAAGATAGCTTTCCATAAACGACTTCCACTTCTTGAAGTTAGTCGATGTAAGAAGCTCAATTCCAAGATATCTTGCAAGTCCACCTTCCATTGCACTAACCCTGGATCACTTGGACTCCCAGAAGCAATAAAGCAAACTAACGGTTGATCGCTGCTCAAGCCTCTGTACCGTTTGAGATCATGTAAAAACTTGTTAATCGCGGAAAACGGGAAACCAGGCGCAGGAACACTCCAACCAAAGCTAAGATAAATAAAATAGATGCAATTAGAATATCAAGAATCTTGTACTATCAAAAATCTTTACAAGACGAGGCTTACATGACAAAACATGATTCACCGATATAGCTGATGGAAGCAAAACAAGAAGATAGAAAACTAGTCGCGCGGACTCAAAGAGTAATTGCTGACTCTGCCGAGCTGCTTACGGAGTCCGCTGAAGCCGCCAAGTCGCCAGACTGCAACCTAGCCACGCGGACAACCCATTATTCCAAAGCTAAAGAACTCAATCTGATGATCTGTAAGCTGCCTAACCACGAGATCGCCTAGCAGCCAGATCGCCGCGAACAGCTGCTGCCGAACTGAACAAGCTGCCAGAAGCGGACAACTTATTGAACTGGGAAAGAGTTGCCAAAGAGAGAAGACCGCCTGGCCGTAAGTCGCGACCTGCTGCTAACCGCTGATTCTAACCAAAGAGTCCGCACAGATTCCTGACCGAAGTCAAAACCAAGTTCCTGGCTTCTTAGCACTGTACGGACAATTTGCACATTAAAAAACCGGTCATCTCCTTCAAACCGCGCGAACACAAAAACTTGTCTGCAGCAACCACCCGGGCTCACTTACTGTTCATTTGGTTGTACTATTAATGTGACAGGGGTATAGGCGCGGAGTGGAGTCTGATCACCACCCTATCTCGCGACGAGCACTGAGAGTATCCGCATAGCCGTGGACACAAATCCAGTCCGCCTTGTTGCCTTAACTAGGATGGACAACCAATCCTCTAAGCTCGCACCACCAAGGCTGGATAAAAATCCTATCCGCCTTGTCGCCACAAGACCAAGCCATGACTTGTCCTCCACACAAGCAGACCCTACGAAAACACCACCAGTCCGCACGCAAGCGGACATAGCTCCATTCCGCATGCCCTTGCGGATACTGCTCCAATCCACACACCCTGAGCCCGCAAACAGAGCACAAAGCCGACAGCTGCCGAACTCGGCGGACAAAGAAAACATTCTGAGCTAACCGCGCGACCTCCCGGACTAAGCACACCCGAACGTGGTACAAATCCAGACCAAATCCTCACCACCATCCATCCCTAATGCAAACACAGCACCAACGGATACGAGGGCCAGTCCCCACAAACCGGCGAACTACGCGGTTGCCACCAATCCGCACCAGAGCAAGATCAAGGCATAAGGCCATGCCGATCTCCCGAGCTCCAAACTAGTCCGCATCCCGGACTCAGCGAACTCCGTGGATAAACATCATATCTGCCCGGTTACCTTTAGGTAACAAGCCAACTGTAGAACCACTGTCCGACCTGGCTAGTCGCCAATCCTATTCGCATAGACCGCACGGTTCGACCGCCCAGACCGTCATAACTGTCCGCTCAGTACGCGCGGACAGTCCGCCCAGACTGCCACTTTCACTTCAAAAAATTCAACATCTTCTTCATCTCCATCAATCAAGAAGATCCTTGACACAAGGTTTTACATAAAGTCCGAAAAATACAGACAAGATGACTGTTTGAAGAACACAAACCACTGTGAACTCAATAAGTCTTCAACAACAAGTACACAGATCTCATTTTTTTGTGAGAAAAGAAGAAGCACGACAAACTCATGCTACTGTTCACCTTCAAGGCCACTACACTCAACTCTACTACATCAAAGGCTTGAAGAAACAGTGCTTTATAGTTGTCTTCATAGCACAAGCAGAAACTTCCTGAAGATCTACTATCTTGGTGCTGTGAAGAAGTTAGGATTAAGTTTACTCAATTCAGAAAGAAGACTCAGAGAACCATTTCTCTGGAGTCTTTCATCATCAGCAATCTACTCTTTCTGTAAGATCATTATTGATCTGAATGGTAAGCCTAAAATATAATGGCTGAGAGATAGGATCTTGGTCAAGATTTGAGGTAAAAGATTAGTTATCTCTGAGTTGTAGTGTTTCTTGATAAGCTTGAGGTAAGTGATTTGGAGGATCACTGAGCTGTAGGAGTAAAGTTTACTCTGAGTGGGTTGGGTTGTGGCTTAAGGTAGGGCTTGGAGGAAGCCTGAGAGATCCTGAGGGACCTGAGTTGTAAGCTCTTTGAGCCGAGTTTGGAGAAGATTGTCTTGTCTAACACACTGTTGGAAAGGTGGGAGAAAAGTGGATATACCCATACCTTGGGGAACCACTATAAATTTCGATGTGATGTTCTTGTTCTTGAAAACTAACATAAAATCAATCACACAACATGGCTACTTTACGTCGAATATAATTCGACGAAACTAGTTTGATTAATCTGGTGTATCAAATTCAGGAGTTTTCCCAACATAAATGACTTCACATAATTAACACCTATAAATAAAAATGAGAATAGAGCATCGATGTGATGAAAACATGTTCCTGATACAAGAGTAAAAAATATTTAATCGCAAGAGAAGTAGATCAAAACAGTTGAGTTCCGTGTTCCTTTGTGTGCCAGTGTCATTGTCAATCTCGTGGGCTTAAAAATTCATGAGGCTAATTTTCTCGCCTCTTAAGAGGAGAATCATGAAAACGTCAATAAGATTAATCTACAAGAGAAGCAAATCCTTTGGTTTAGATGTCGTTATATCTACAAGAGAAGCACATCTTTTTGTTTAGAGGTCGTTTTTTCCTGGTTAAAAAGGTGTCATTGCATGGATGATATTATATAATCTGCAACTGCATCGTGATTATTATTATTATTATTATTTTATTATTATTATTTTATTATTATTATTTTTTTCATCTGGACCATTTTCAAGACTTTTAAATTATAAAAATGTGTGAAAGTAGGTTATTATCTATGGATAATGAGACTGAGAGAATGCAAAATTTTTGGGCTTTGTAGCTGCCTCGCATGCTAGAAAAGGACGCGGTGGCGAGATACTATGGACTCGAGAAGGGAACAGTTGTGAAGGTGACTTATGACCGTGAAATCACTGGGTCGCATGAAACTTACCGCTGCATTGTGTAGTGCGCCTACTTACCAAGTAATCAAGATCTAATTGTTGTAAGGCACTGAAGAAGCTACTGCAGCTTTGACTGGAAACATTTCAGCTCTCAACCATGAACAGTCTTTCGATAACTTTTGGTTTAGCCTGCATTTTCTTAATTTGCCTGAATCTTGTCGAGATGATCTCTTTTTGTTTGTTTTGCCCACCTTAGTTTTTTTTGTCTAATTGTATTAAAAGGTGCAATTTACCTCCAATGATTTTAAGCCTAAATACTTGCAATGGCCAAACCTGTGCGCAGTTTTCCTGCTTACATAAAAATTTTGATTAATTTATGGGGAAAAATTGGTCGCTCATTTGTTAACTGTAAATTAAAAATGACTCAAGGTAGCTTGATTCTAGGTTTTTTTTTTGCCTAGTTCATCCGCTGCTCAAGCTTGATTGATTGCACGTGGAGTGCAATACTCTAATTTACATGGACATAAAAGTATCATACAAGGAGAGCAAGGTTATAATTATTGATTGTTAGTGCATGTCAAAATGAGTATGTTAAATGCCAAATATTTGAAGTTGGGATATGTGGAGATACTTTAAAATATCGGATTTATATATCTAAGTAAAAAAATATTTATATATATTAAGTATGATTATATATTTTAAAATTAAAAATCAGGATAATAAGTTTACAAGTATTTGGTATCTATATCTCGAAATAAAATCAAATAACATTCAAACTAAAATATTAGTAATGCATTGTGACTTTTAGAAACAAGTATTGTTGTGGGTTGTTTGATTTTCTTTCAGTCAAGAGAATCTGATAACCTTTGCTTCGAGTTGTATTGGACGCACACAGTCAAGTGAAAATAAAAAACAGTAATGACATGAGGTGTTTTTTGTGGAAAACATAGAATGGGTAAAAAATTACGTGGCAGGATCTGTGTCGGGCCAAAATTCACTATTTAGATTTGTTTACAAGTGTTTGAAGTTACTCGAAGGGTGATATGTCATCTCTCGTTATAAGGAGTAAAAAGAGAGCGTTTTCATGTGCCTTCTCTGAGGCACACGGAAGCGTCCATATGAGCGTTGTGCGGTGTAGAGAGGGAGAAAAACGTCCTTGTGAGCTTGAGTAGGCACTTGCAACACCTTTCTCAATATCGATATGTGTAATACATCGTGCAGGCCGCTTAACTCTGTCAAAAGAGAAAACCGATAAATGATCTAAGGTATCTTAAACTTAGATCTAAGGTATCTTAAACTTTGTTTTTTCATGTGTTGTATCCTTGATACACGTGTGATGGTTTGTTCTTTAAGTAAAAAACCCAGTTGCCAACGACAAACTCAATGTTCCGGTGCTTGACGTTGTAGTACTTTGTCGGTCTGCCTATTCTGAGCAATCATCAATCGCTCTCATATAACTTGAATCATTTAATTAGCTTCTTCAACGTCTTTTCGCTTTAACAACTTCATGTCCTCCGTTTTTTCCCAAGCCAAGGGCGTAAATCATTTTCTATCATAAAGGGTCTCGAAGAGTGATATTTATATACTCACTTGATAGCTGTTGTTGTAGACAAACTCGATCATCTAGAGATTGTTTTCCCATCTCTTTCTAGAATCCAAGACGCACATTCAGAGCACATCCTCCATAGTTCTATTGGTTCTTTCAGTCTACTCATTTGTTTACGGGTGAAAGGTTATGCTAAACTTCAGCTTGGCACCCAATAGTTGGTGGATTAGCCTACAATCATTTGATGTGAACCACCCATCTCGGACGATTATGATGCTACGGGGAACGTTGCGCAATCGTACAATGTTGTCGACATAAAGTTTGCCAACTTTTCTACAAAATCGTCTCTCCATTTTGGGATGAAGTGTGATACTTTTGTCAAACGGTCTACAATCACTCAGATGACACCATTTTTCGTGTTGTGGTCTCGGCATGTCATGCATAAAATCCATTGATATCATCGAACTTTCATTCTGGAATCGACAAAGACTTCATAAATCCACCAGGTCGTTGACATTCAGCCTTTACAAGATCGCAAGTAAGATACTTCGCTACGTAGAGGGCTATGCATTTCTTCAAACTCGACCGGAAAAGTTTCTTCATGTCTTTATACATCTTTGTGCTTTTTGGATGTATTAAGTACTTGGTAAAATGAGTCCCGTATATCAACTCCTCATGTAGTTTGCCAACATTGGGGACACACGATCTGTTAGTTTTCCAAAGGAGGCTATCTTCGTAGGTGAATTTGGTATTTGACCCATCCACAGACTCCATAAAATAGTGCTTCATGCTTTCATCAAGTTACAAAGCTTGCCAGACTCGATCCACAAGATCATATTGGACTTCCATCCAATTCAAATATGATGTTGTTTTTGACCTACTATCAACACAAGAGATATCAAGGGACTCTAAATCATGGATGAGATGTTCATTGTGAATCAGAATCCAATTTTCCTATGCTTGAACATGTCAGATCAACACATCTGTGATAACATTTCCCTTCAAGGAGTGTAGTGAATCTCGAAGATGTACTCCCCAAGGATCCCCATCCACCTCCTTTGTCGCATATTCAGGTCCTTCTGATTTAATAGATACTTTATGATCTTTTGCTCTGTAAAGATGTCCACCTTCACGCCATATAAATAATATCGTCATAACTTAAGAGTTGTTTACCCAAGAGCCCGCGACCGGCCTCAAGTTAAGTACAAGTCACGTGATTAAGACTTCCCTAACCACATTCAACTCCAGATCGGCAAGCCGCAAATGCTTGAGGATAGGCTGTTCAGATCGCATAAAGGCTAATCTCCTAGTTGCCTGGTCTGCTAGTTTTCTTTTTTACACTTTTAATATTGTATCCCGACACCTCTGTCCGGTTCTCCTATACCCTGTGCAGGCTGTTATTTTAGCTCTACACGTTTGGGCAGACCCCAATGCATATAAATTGGGGGAGCAACACTCTCAAAGCACGCTAACTCAAATCCAGGAGCTCGTTTGTTAAGATTTAGGGTCTTGATTCTAGTGCCTTGCGGTCTGCTATTCGTGTGGCTTACTCCTCAACTTTGTAACTGCATCTTTCAATCAATCGAAAGCCTGCCGTGAGAGTGGCAATTTTCGCGGCGGACAAAGTTTGGTGTTGCCGCTTGACATCTTTCTCGCTTTTTGCTATTCGCAAGTGTTCCAGTTCTGAACTTCCTTTCCTCCGCCATCCGACTCTTCTCGCGGTAGTGCGCGGAGAGTTGGTGTAGAATTTGACACCAACAGTTTGGTGCGGTGAGCGTGGGCCTAAAGTCTCGCGGGTAACAATGACAGACTGCGAGTTTGCCCAAAATCGAAATCGTCTCAGTCCAGGTGAAGCCGCCCTCTTGGAAACTTTTGATTAGTCTCGTTGAGAGACCGATCAGAAGCTTGATGTGATCAGTCAGACCTTAGCCGTACTCATACAGGGGCTAGCCACTCGTCCCTCCATAGTCACAACGCCCCCAGTCGTGGCTACTCCTGTAGTAGGGGCTCCCCCACTCTACCCTCCTGTTCAAGCCACAGCTCCTTTGTAGTCTTAAGTGGAAGAGTTCTATGCTCGTTAAGATTTCTTCTGATGGGAAGCCCAAGGATGCCCGACCAGAGTGCTAAACTTCCAGGAGGGCTATGTAGCTTATCCGCCTCCTCATGATGTTGTTGATGTTCCTGTTAGATCCGATCCTCCATCTCCTTTTATTGAGGCGGAGGATCCTATTCCTTTCTCTAATAGAGTTCGTTGGGAGCCTTCTTGCAGCAACTTCAGAGAGCCCCGCGTGCCGGTATATACCAGGCAGACCAAGCTGTGCTACATTCTTCCTATTGAAAAACCCATTGAGGGAAGTCCAAATCTCTATAGCTCACTAACATCCAATGATGTGGTCGAAGAGTTCCGGTGAGATAGCCCGCTTGAGAGTAAACTCCGCTTTCGCATTTGTCTTCCTCCAAGCTCTCACCGCTTCAGCATTGCCAGCAGCAACAGTCACCTCTTTCCTGTCGTCTTCGCAGACGACCTCCCACTGTCCTCTCCCAAAAGATAGCTTTCCATAAACGACTTCCACTTCTTGAAGTTAGTCGATGTAAGAAGCTCAATTCCAAGATATCTTGCAAGTCCACCTTCCATTGCACTAACCCTGGATCACTTGGACTCCCAGAAGCAATAAAGCAAACTGAACGGTTGATCGCTGCTCAAGCCTCTGTACCGTTTGAGATCATGTAAAAACTTGTTAATCGCGGAAAACGGGAAACCAGGCGCAGGAACACTCCAACCAAAGCTAAGATAAATAAAGTAGATGCAATTAGAATATCAAGAATCTTGTACTATCAAAAATCTTTACAAGACGAGGCTTACATGACAAAACATGATTCACCGATATAGCTGATGGAAGCAAAACAAGAAGATAGAAAACTAGTCGCGCGGACTCAAAGAGTAATTGCTGACTCTGCCGAGCTGCTTACGGAGTCCGCTGAAGCCGCCAAGTCGCCAGACTGCAACCTAGCCACGCGGACAACCCATTATTCCAAAGCTAAAGAACTCAATCTGATGATCTGTAAGCTGCCTAACCACGAGATCGCCTAGCAGCCAGATCGCCGCGAACAGCTGCTGCCGAACTGAACAAGCTGCCAGAAGCGGACAACTTATTGAACTGGGAAAGAGTTGCCAAAGAGAGAAGACCGCCTGGCCGTAAGTCGCGACCTGCTGCTAACCGCTGATTCTAACCAAAGAGTCCGCACAGATTCCTGACCGAAGTCAAAACCAAGTTCCTGGCTTCTTAGCACTGTACGGACAATTTGCACATTAAAAAACCGGTCATCTCCTTCAAACCGCGCGAACACAAAAACTTGTCTGCAGCAACCACCCGGGCTCACTTACTGTTCATTTGGTTGTACTATTAATGTGACAGGGGTATAGGCGCGGAGTGGAGTCTGATCACCACCCTATCTCGCGACGAGCACTGAGAGTATCCGCATAGCCGTGGACACAAATCCAGTCCGCCTTGTTGCCTTAACTAGGATGGACAACCAATCCTCTAAGCTCGCACCACCAAGGCTGGATAAAAATCCTATCCGCCTTGTCGCCACAAGACCAAGCCATGACTTGTCCTCCACACAAGCAGACCCTACGAAAACACCACCAGTCCGCACGCAAGCGGACATAGCTCCATTCCGCATGCCCTTGCGGATACTGCTCCAATCCACACACCCTGAGCCCGCAAACAGAGCACAAAGCCGACAGCTGCCGAACTCGGCGGACAAAGAAAACATTCTGAGCTAACCGCGCGACCTCCCGGACTAAGCACACCCGAACGTGGTACAAATCCAGACCAAATCCTCACCACCATCCATCCCTAATGCAAACACAGCACCAACGGATACGAGGGCCAGTCCCCACAAACCGGCGAACTACGCGGTTGCCACCAATCCGCACCAGAGCAAGATCAAGGCATAAGGCCATGCCGATCTCCCGAGCTCCAAACTAGTCCGCATCCCGGACTCAGCGAACTCCGTGGATAAACATCATATCTGCCCGGTTACCTTTAGGTAACAAGCCAACTGTAGAACCACTGTCCGACCTGGCTAGTCGCCAATCCTATTCGCATAGACCGCACGGTTCGACCGCCCAGACCGTCATAACTGTCCGCTCAGTACGCGCGGACAGTCCGCCCAGACTGCCACTTTCACTTCAAAAAATTCAACATCTTCTTCATCTCCATCAATCAAGAAGATCCTTGACACAAGGTTTTACATAAAGTCCGAAAAATACAGACAAGATGACTGTTTGAAGAACACAAACCACTGTGAACTCAATAAGTCTTCAACAACAAGTACACAGATCTCATTTTTTTGTGAGAAAAGAAGAAGCACGACAAACTCATGCTACTGTTCACCTTCAAGGCCACTACACTCAACTCTACTACATCAAAGGCTTGAAGAAACAGTGCTTTATAGTTGTCTTCATAGCACAAGCAGAAACTTCCTGAAGATCTACTATCTTGGTGCTGTGAAGAAGTTAGGATTAAGTTTACTCAATTCAGAAAGAAGACTCAGAGAACCATTTCTCTGGAGTCTTTCATCATCAGCAATCTACTCTTTCTGTAAGATCATTATTGATCTGAATGGTAAGCCTAAAATATAATGGCTGAGAGATAGGATCTTGGTCAAGATTTGAGGTAAAAGATTAGTTATCTCTGAGTTGTAGTGTTTCTTGATAAGCTTGAGGTAAGTGATTTGGAGGATCACTGAGCTGTAGGAGTAAAGTTTACTCTGAGTGGGTTGGGTTGTGGCTTAAGGTAGGGCTTGGAGGAAGCCTGAGAGATCATGAGGGACCTGAGTTGTAAGCTCTTTGAGCCGAGTTTGGAGAAGATTGTCTTGTCTAACACACTGTTGGAAAGGTGGGAGAAAAGTGGATATACCCATACCTTGGGGAACCACTATAAATTTCGATGTGATGTTCTTGTTCTTGAAAACTAACATAAAATCAATCACACAACTCACTAAAGTCAAAGAAAGTTCAAAAAGACTAAAAGACTTATTCACCCCCCTCTAGGTGTATATCTACTCTTGAAACAAAGACTTTCATTCTAAATCCTTCACCTTGCCCTAGCTATGAAACCTTGGCATATGTTATCCTAAGGGGGCCTAGTTGTTAAAATTGCTGAAGTGGGAATGGAATGGTGTGGGCGATCTGATTGGGCAGACCACACAGTCCGTAGAGTTCGTTGCGGCCTGGAAGATAGCTTTCGACGAGATGCCGATCTCTTTTGCGGTCTGGCTCAGCAAGTATCCTTGGTGATCCGAGAAGTTAAGGTTGTCTAACCGCGGTTATGGTGGACTCATATGGAGTTCACCGAGTCCTACATGTTGTGGACTCATCTGGAGCTCGTCGAGATCAATATGGTTTTGTGCCTTGGTCTTATTCTCAGGTGGCGTGGTTGGTTGGAGACCGCGAAGATCGTCGGGTTCACGGTCTGGTTGTGGAGTCTACCTGATGTTAAGCTCGCAGATTACAGAGTCCTCCTGGTGTTAAGCTCGCGAATTGTGGAGTCCGCCTGTGTTGAGTTCACGCCAGACTGCTGAAGGTTTGCACTTGGTCACGGTATGTGCCATGTCCGGTTTCTCCATGTTTGCTGAGTCTGCGTGGTTTGTGCGGACTGGATATGGATTCAGCGGCGACTTTAGACTGTCTCGCGCGGTCTGTTTTTGTGTCCGCACTCATGCGTGACCTGGTGTGGCTAGCCTCACGATGATGAGCGGTTACCCTATCACTATAGGTGGTGACTACACTCCTCCTCACACCTATAAATAGGAGTCCTCGGCTCATCATAACATGAATATGAACAGTAAGCATTGAAGCTTTGGTTAAAATTTGCGGACTGGTTTTTCTTAACTGCGTGTCTTAGAGAGTAACTGATTTTGCTGCATTGCAGACTGTGTGGCTACCACTGAGCAACCAGGGACTTGGTTCTGATAGGATTTGAAAGTGAGAGTTAGATCTGAAATACTCTAGAGGGGGGTGAATAGAGTATTCTTAAAAAGTTCTTAACAACTATTATAGCTTTTGCTGTAAATTAAACGTGCAGAAATAAATATAGCTAGCACACAATAAACTTGAAGCACAAACACAGCAAGAACAACAGAAAAAGGGGCAACCAGACGACACAAGAATTTTATAGTGGTTCCCCAACCTGGGTACATCCACTCTTCTACCACCCTTGGTAGGAATCCACTCAGATTTTTGATCAGGTGCCTGACACCAATGAGCTTTTGATCAGGTGCTCAAAAACCAACCCAAGTCTTTTGATCAGGAGACTTGCAACCAAGGAATCACTTTTGAAGGGAGATGACAACCCTTTACAGAGGTGGGGATGAGAGATGATTTTGTCTTCTCTTTCTCAATATACAACTGAGAAGACTGTGGATTTAACTATAGCTTATGGCTCCCCCTGAGATGTAGAATGAATCAGGGAAAAACAAGAGCTAAGCTTCAGGGTGATAGGTCTTCAAACTGAATTCTTGACCAACAATAATCTTCAGGAACTTCTTTGACAGATGGAACTGATGTTGTCCTTTTGAAGTGTCCTGGAGTGTTTGAAGAAAGAAGATTCTAGATATAGGTATTGTTATTCTTCTTCTTCAGGTATTGATGAGCTTCTGGTTGAGGGCTTCTCTGTATCAGAGAATGCTTCTTGTTGACAGAGCAGATTGTTCAAGACTCAATATTTCTCTGTCTCTGTAATCTCTGTATGCCTCTAAGTACACTGTGCTCTGCCTGAAACTTTCTTAATGATCCCTCCTTATTTTAATTTCAAAAACATTCCTTTTTTTAATATTCTGCAGGAATCGAGGAGAGAACAAAACAGATACAAAAACTACAATAAATGATTTCCTCAACTGTCCTTGACATGTAATAAAATATAATAACTCTGTGAAGACCTGTAGTTAATGCTGCAATAGAAACGGCCATAATCCTTGAAAACATCAGCATTAACTACCAGAGATTTAATGTCATAAATAACATTGACAAAATAAGAATGAAATCTTCAAGACAGTTGAGTAATAACGCAGTTGAACACAGAACAATAATCGTTGAGCTGAGATAGAAGATCGTCGAGCTGAGACAGGAAATCATCGATCTGAGATCTGAGATCATCTAGCTGAGATCAACTATCTACGATCTGAGATATTCGAGAACTGAAGAGAAAGCGTCAACCTGATCTCGTAGATCATCGAGCTCAGTTCAGAGACTAATCTCTGAGATCGTCGATTGGAGATCGACAATCGTCGAGCTGAGTTCGACGAAAGTCGAACTGATTTGAAATTCATACTTAACTTCTGAGTCTTGGTCTTTGAAATGAAATCCAATGCTGGTCTTTGTGAAGCCTGTTCTACTAAGACTAACTTAGATCTAGACTTTGACCCAGGCTATACAAGTGGGTCAACCAACCTATGAGTGAACCTAGCCCAAATCAAACATGGGGTTCCAACAATCTCCCCCTATTTGGGTGAGGTTACTCAAAATAAAAACAATAACAAAAAGCAATACAGTGCTATAGAAATCTGATATAATATTGAAATAATCAATAGATATAGTATAGCATGTAATTCACAAATAATTCAGTCAGAGCAGTAAAAATAACTAAACTATAAAGAGTTCAAATAACTTAGGATTTATCAGAAGGAGGAGCAGAAGAGGGCTTAGAAAATATGATCTTCCTGGAATGATCTTCTGCTTCTTTCTTTGTCATTTTCCTATCTTGATCTCCTAGAATCTTCTGAGATGTAGCTCTAGGCACACCTGTTTCAGGATGAAGAGACATATACTCTGATGGATTAAATACTTTCTTGCTGACCTGCAATCTGTTAAGTTCTTTCTCTCTATATGATGACATAGTAGTGAATTGAGAGGGGTCTTGACCTTCTTTCCTGGCTTTATTCGTTTGTGAGAGCCCAACTAATTCATTGAACCTTGCCATTCTGAAGTTGGGGTCAAGCTCAGGATCAAGAGGAGGAGAAGGAGGTCTCTCTGAATTTGCTACCTGGTCTGACTTTAGAGAAGAGATTCTGAACTGAGTAGATTGGTCCTGGAAGTTTGTAGACACTGTATGTTGCTGTTTCTGACTGGAGTATAAAGACCTGGGAGGTGGGACTTCACTAATCTTTCCTTTTGACTTTCCCGAAGTAATAGGCCTTTGAGAGGATGAATGCTTATCAGATGATCTGGCTGGAGAAGGATTTGAAGATCTGTCTTGCCTTTGATAGGTCTGGGTAATAGAAGAAGATCTTTGAGATGCTAATCCTGAGGCTCCTGCTGTTGGAGGAGGAGGAGGAGGACCTCTCTTAAACAACTGAGGTGGAGGAGAGTATCTCCTGCTCTTCTTCATAGCTTTTTATTCATTCTTAGATAACCACATCCATCTTTCCATGCCAGGGTATGGTGTAATCCCTTTCAAAATGTAATAATGGGTGTCATTTGTATTGCCTGGCTTGGGAGCAGCTTTGGGAGCAGTCTTTCTTTTCTTAGACATTTTCTTCTTCTTAGAGTCAGACACAGAATCCTCTGAATCATCATCTTGATCTTCATCAGATGATCCTTGGGGATTGTCATAAAGAGCATCAATCTCTCTAATCATTTCTATGGGAATTTCCTTAATAGCTGGAGGAGGGACAAATTCAGTAAGGACTGCTTCAGTTTCCATAGCAATGTCTTGAGCAAAAATGTCATCAAGACTGGGAATGGGGCTATCATCCATAACATAGGATAGTCCAGGAGGGCTAGATATCTGATCATCAGGATGTACTGCTGGAGGAACTACCAAACTTGCCTTAAGCCGTATGCGAACTTTAGAAGTTATAGGAGGAGAGCAGCACACAATGTCCAAACAAGATGACTTGGGCCTTGGAAGACAATTAAGATAACTTGTGCAGAAAGAAGTTAATAGATCAAAAATATCCATTGTGGGATTGATGCAACAATCACCAACAGTCACAACTACTGGAAGAGTGATGTCCTCTGAGGTTGTATCAAGAGTTATTTCTGCTGAATCTGTATCAATATCAATAGCTTCTGTATATATAACTACCTGATTTTCTGAAGGAACATCTAACTGGTCTTCTGAATAGATATCTATCTGCATTTCTACTGGAACTGCTGCTGCTGCTGAAACTGCTGCTGAAGGGATCAAGGGAGCTTCTTCATTGGATATCTCCCCCTGCCTGGCTGCAGAGGCTTCTGTAGTCAAGCCCCCAGAAGAAGAAGCAGAGGATAAAGCAACAACTCTTTGGGTAAGAGTGTTGATAGAAGCAGTTAGAGGAGCTATAACTTGAGATATAAGAATCTCTAAGGAAGGAGAAATGAATTGCAGAAGATCTTTAGTTATAATGGAGAAGTTGAGATGAAGGGGTTCAGGTTTAGAGGCTGAGTAAGGAGTTCTATGCCCACAGTTTGAGCAAATAGAGAGTGCAGAAGAGAAGTCTGTGCGAGTGTACTCAGGAAAAGATGATGATGGAGGGGCAGCAGGGGGAAGAGATGTTGAGGGAACATTTGTTGATGGAACAGATGTTGGTGGAGCAGATGTTGAAGGAACGTTTTCTTGGATGGGGTCAGAGGGGATCTGAGAGGATAAAGATGGAGAAATGATGGGAGAAGAAATATGCTGAGGAGAATCATGAGGATTTTCAGGATAATCTTCATGAGGAGAAGCAAGATTGACTGCATGAGGAGATGCAGAAAGATCTAGAGGAGAAAATGCAGGATGATCTGCATGGTGAGATGCAGAATGATCTGCAGGAGGATCTGCATGGTGAGATGCAGAATGCTCTGATACTAATGCAGGATGATCTTCTGGAGCTAGGGAACTAGCTCTGGTATCCTCAGAAGTCCTAGAGGTATTAGGAGGCCTAGGAATGGTCCTCTCCCATTTTCCAAATAAAGAGGAATCCAACTTCTTGCTGGCATTGATGAATTGGGTTTGGGAGACCATCAGTTCAGGGGCTTTTGCCTCGAGGAATATCCCCAATATTCTCCCAAAGCATACCTCTTTCTTAGAGCATTTCCTTCTAATCAATGAAAAGAACAAATCAGCCCAGTTGACTGACGTTCCATTAACCAGAGCAGACATAATGGCAAATTGCTGCCTGTTAATGTTATCATGGGCAGAGTGCTTTCCCAGCAGCACTTTCCCGACAACATCAGCCAAGAACTTATATTGAGCAGATAAGTTCTTCTTGAGCAACTTTGCTGGCACTCCATCAGGATGACCCATCCTTCCCAGCATAGTTCTATATTCAGAACTGTCTTGGTCCAAACTATCATCTCCATTCACCAAGTCAAATAATTCAGAAATAATGGTTGGGGTGAGAATAACCTGATTTCCAGCAATAGATCCAATCATGGTTGATTCATCTGGGCATGTTGAAGAGTAAACCCATTCTTTAATCTCTGCAGTTGGTAACTTGATTCTCTTTGTCATAAACTTCCTCAGACCTTGATTTTCACAAAGCTGGAGCATATCCATGAATATCGGGCTGCAATGGCTGATTGAGTCGAAATCGATGTCAAACCCTGCGTCAAATTTCATCGTAGATAGGGTAGCCGCTGGAATCGCCATTAGAAACCTGCAAGAGAGAACACGAGATCAAGTGCAGGAGGGGAAGTTGGAAAGTGCGGGATAGAGCACGACGATAAACCCTTAAGTAGGTTTTTCAGAATGTGAAGAGTCGGGCTCTGTCCTACGATAAGTAAAGAAAAACTTCGATCTCAGATTTAAGAGGGTAAATAGATCGTCGATCTTCGTTCGACGAATTTATCTTCTGAAGTATAGGCGTCAATCTCAATTCGATGATGTTTACTTCACAGAGCTGTTGTCGATCGCAGGTCGACGATTTAGCTCAAGAACAGTTCGAAGATCGTAGAACTATGTTCGACGATTTTGGAACAGATCCAAAACCTAGTGCCGAAAGGTTAAATTAATCCTTCCCATTGATCATTCCAAAGCTGATTCAGGAAGAACATGTGATTTTTTTCATCTAGGGGTTAGGTGAAATGTGTGCTCTTTGAAAATCAGTGGAGACAAAGTCAAGATTAATTTTTATTTTTGTCTACATTATCTCTAATGAAATGATGTCTTATTTTTGTATGTTTTGTTCTAAAATGATGCACTGGATTATGTGCTATAGATATAGCACTTGTACTGTCACAGAAAATGGTTGAATTATTGAGACCATAATCTAAGAGTTGGTTTTGTATCCACAAGATCTATGAACAGCAACTGCCAGTAGCCATATATTCAAGGTAAAATTCTTCAGGGTTCACCTGGAACCTAGCACAAAGGCATGTGGCAAACATGATATCTGGTCTGCTTGCTGTTAGATATAATGGGGATCCAATAATCGCCCTATACCTGGTCTGATCAACAGGTTTTCCATGTTCATCAGAGTCTAATACAGCCTTGGCAGCCATGGGGGGCTTCATAAGAGAGGCATCAGCCATCCCAAACTTCTTAATAAGCTCATTAGCATATTTAGATTAGGAAATGAAGATTCCATCAAAAGATTGTTTCACTTGGATACCAAGGAAATAAGATGGCTCACCCATGCTACTCATCTCAAATTTGGAATGCATTAGATCAGAAAATTACTTGCATAATTTGGGATCAGTAGAACCAAATATGATGTCATCTACATATATTTGTAATATTAAAATTTTATCATGATGCAATTTTGTAAAAAGGGTTCTATCTACCATGCAATTTGATAACAAAAGATGGATGAGTTGGAAAAACAGAACCTGGAGGTTGTTCAACATGAACCTCTTCTTTAAGTACTCCATTCAAGAATGCACTCTTCACATCCATTTGGTAGACCTTGAACTTCTTGAATGCAGCATAGGCCAGCAAAATCCGTATAGCCTCTAGCCTGACAACTTTCTTGAAAATCACTGTTTCAATCTTGACTTTACCATAACTTTTGGTCTGGCCACAGTTTGAATCACCAAAGATAACCTTTGCTCCCAGCTTGGACTTGTAATCACTTAAGTTGTCCTTGCTCCCTATCATATGCTTGGAGCAACCACTGTCCAGGTACCAATGTTGATTTTATGCTGGACAGTTCTTTTCCTGCAAGAAAAAATAGCTAATTGTTTTTGACCCAGGTAACCTTGGGTCCTTGGTGATTTACATAACTGTAACTGGAAATGTAAGAACATTCAGGTTGATTCTTGTCACCTTTAGGATGATATCTTCTTGGTGGTATTGTCCATTGATTAAAGAGATTGAAGTTGCTATTAGAATTTAGTTTTCTGCTAATAGAATCTGGGATTGACGATTTCTGGTGGAATCATCGAACTGAGCTCGACGATGTTGGATTAGATCTTCGATCTCTGCTCGAAAAAGGAAAATAATCATTCTCGGGGCACCACAATCGTCGATCTCTGTTCGACGAATCATACTGATATCGTCGATCGTAGATCAAAGAAAGATTACTACTAAAATTTGCGTTCAGAGATCGTCGATCTGCGTTCGACGACCAGTATTGATCTCATCTATCTCGGTTCAGAGAGTAATAATGATTACTATCTGTGTTCCACGATCGTCGATCTCTGCTCGACGAAAAGTGATGATATCGTCGATCCCCTTTTGCTGAGTAGTTAAACCCAACCTCTGGGTTCAGAGATCGTCGATCACCGTTCGACGAGTAATACTGAGATCGTCGATCTTGGTTCGACGACTTATTTTGAAAAAAAAAATTCTGAATATTTTTAGTTTGTTTTGGTAAAAAATCACTTATTTTTTCTAAGTCTATTATCTTTTCCTTGCCTTTAACTGATTCTAATGAAGCTAATTTTTTTGGAGTAATTGTTAATTCTTCTTTGAGTTGAATGTTTTCAGAAGATAAATTAATTACTTTTTCTCTGAGAAGTTTTATCTCCTTCTCAGATAGAATCAAATCATTGCATAAAATTTTAAAATCTCCTTTAAAATGTTCTGAAGAGAAATCAAGGGAGGAAATAACCTGATCCTCTTCTGATTATGTTATTGATTCTTCATCATATTCAGATTCTTCATTATAACTGCTGGAAGATGCATTGATTGCCATCAAGCAGAATTCTCTTGCTCGTATTTCTTCTTCATCCTCAGTTGTACAGGATGAAGCTTCAGAGTCACTCCAAGATTCAGCTTTAAATATTCTTTCTTTTGCTGATCCAGCAGCCATTGCTGTGAGCGAGTCCCAGATTTCCTTTGCAGAAGTACATTCAGCCACTTCTTGAAAAATGTCATCAGACATTGATTGAGCAAAGATGTCCATTGCTCTTGCATCAGCAATTTTTAGCAATTTTTGGGCTTCTGAGGCTGCAGATAGTGTAATGGGACCTGACAAAATAGAGTTGTAAATGACTTCATCAATAGAATTCATAAACAATTTAATTCTTGCCTTCCAGATAGCAAACATATTAAGGTTGCAAACTGGAGGTCTGGGGCTTGCATAGTCCTTGTTCAATGTTATGCTGTGTGTGTAAAACTATTAAAAAAGAAATGAAATAAGATAGATCTAACTTAGGATCTTTTGGTTCAAGATTTAACTTGTACAACCAAAGGAACCCCCTCTGATACCAATTGAAAGTGAGAGTTAGATCTGAAATACTCTAGAGGGGGGGGGGGAGTGAATATAGTATTCTTAAAAAGTTCTTAACAGCTATTACAGCTTTTGTTGTAAATTAAAAGTGCAGAAATAAATATAGCTAGCACACAATAAACCTAAAGCACAAGCACAACAAGAACAACAGAAAAAGAGGCAACCAGACGACACAAGAATTTTATAGTAGTTCCCCAACCTGGGTACATCCACTCTTCTAACACCCTTGGTAGGAATCCACTCAGATTTTTGATCAGGTACCTAACACCAATGAGCTTTTGATCAGGTGCTCAAAAACCAACCCAAGTCTTTTGATCAGGAGACTTGCAACCAAGGAATCACTTTTGACGGGAGATGACAACCCTTTACAGAGGTGGGGATGAGAGATGATTTTGTCTTCTCTTTCTCAATATACAACTGAGAAGACTGTGGATTTGATTATAGCTTATGGCTCCCCCTGATATGTAGAATGAATCAGGGAAAAACATGAGCTAAGCTTCAGGGTGATAGGTCTTCAAACTAAATTCTTGACCATCAATAATCTTCAAGAACTTCTTTGACATATGGAACTGATGTTGTCCTTTTGAAGTGTCCTGGAGTGTTTAAAGAAAGAAGACTCTAGATATAAGTATTGTTGTTCTTCTTCTTCAGGTACTGATGAGCTTCTGGTCGAGGGCTTCTCTGTATCAGAGAATGCTTCTTGTTGACAGAGCAGATTGTTCAAGACTCAATATTTCTCTGTCTCTGTAATCTCTGTATGCTTCTAAGTACATTGTGCTCTGCCTGAAACTTTCTTAATGATCCCTCCTTATTTTAATTTCAAAAACATTCCTTTTTTTTAATATTCTGCAGGAATCGAGGAGAGAACAAAGCGGATACAAAAACTGCAATAAATGATTTCCTCAACTATCTTTGGCATGTAATAAAATATAATAACTCTGTGAAGACCTGTAGTTAATGCTGCAATAGAAACGACCATAATCCTTGAAAACATCAGCATTAACTACCAGAGATTTAATGTCATAAATAGCATTGACAAAATAAGAATGAAATCTTCAAGACAGTTGAGCAATAAGGCAGTTGAACACAAAACAATAATCGCTGAGCTGAGATAGAAGATCGTTGACCTGAGACAGGAAATCGTCGATCTGAGATCTGAGATCATTGAGCTGAGATCAACTATCTGTGATCTGAGATATCCGAGAACTGAAGAGAAAGCGTCGACCTGAGCTCGTAGATCGTCGAGCTCAGTTCAGAGACTAATCTCTGAGATCGTCGATCGGAGATCGACGATCATCGAGCTGAGTTCGATGAAAGTTGAACTGATTTGAAATTCATACTTAACTTCTGAGTCTTGGTCTTTGAAATGAAATCCAATGCTGGTCTTTGTGAAGCCTGTTCTAGTAAGACTAACTTAGACCTAGACTTTGACCCAGGCTATACAAGTGGGTCAACCAACCTATGAGTGAACCTTGCCCAAATCAAACATGGGGTTCCAACAGGATTCATGATTCAGTGAGAGCTTGCAGAAAGCAATTACTGGATTGTAGTAGGTCGCGACTTTCGGCCAGACGGTTTCTCTTCAGCAAAGTTTTCCCAGTTCAATAAGTCAGTCTGCCTATGGCGATTTGACTTTGTTTAGTTCGGCAGTAGCTTGTTAGTGGATTCTGGAATCTAGGAGACCTTGCGTTTAGGCGGCTTGCAAGTGCAGACAATTTTTTCAGCATTCAATAACGGGGTGTCTGCGTGGTTAAGTTGCGGTTTGGCAACTTGGCAACTTCAGCGGACACCATTTTACGGATAGACGGTTTTGGCGGTTACTATTATCAGTCCTCCGAGTTTACTCTTGCTTGTTTGATTTTGTTTCCATCGGGTGTATTGGTGAATCATGTCTTGCAATGTATGCCTCGTATTGTAAAGAAGATTGATAATACAAGTTACTATTTTCTTTTGTTGTGCTGGTTTATTTGAACTTGGTTTGATTGAGTGTTCCTGCAACCTTTCCTGCTTCTTGAAATTTTTACATGGTATCATATGGACAGAGGTTTAAGCAGTGATCAGCCATAGAACTTTGCTTGTGCTTCTAGAAGTTTTCAAGTAACCAGTGTTATAGCAATGGAAGGAGGTTTCGTAAGAGGACTTGGTATTGAGATTTTGACGCAGACTAACTTTAAAAAGTGAAAGTCTTGCATGGAGAGTTGTCTTCTAGACGAGGATCTTTGGGAGGTCGTCAGTGGACACTAAGCAAGAGGTGACAGCTGTCGCTGGGAATGCTGAAGCGATGAGAGCTTGGAGGAGAACAAATGCTAAGGCGGAGATCACTCTAAAGCGGGCGATCTCACCAGAACGTTTTGACCACATCATTGGATGTCGGTCGGCTGCTGAGATTTGGACTTCCCTTGACGGGTTGTTCAATAAGAAGAATGTAGTGTAACTATAATTCATGGAGAATGAGCTGGCGAAAGTCACTCAGGGAGAACTGTCTATATAATCTTTCTTCTTAAAGATGAAGAACCTTTGCGCTAAAATTTCGGCGTTGGACCTAGATGAGCCCATCTCAGAGGCAAAGCTGAGGAGGCACATTATCCGCGGGTTGCGGAAGGAATATATGGCCTTTGTTACTTCAGTATAGGGCCGGGCTAATCATCCATCCTTGCTTGAGCTAGAGAATCTGCTTGCTTCACAGGAGAGCTTAGTAAGGTAAATGACTCGAGTATCTTTCTCTAGAGGAGATAACGAGATTATCTTCTCAGGGAAGAAGAAGAAATTGGACAAGAAGAAGCCATCTGTTGGCGATGGTCCTTCAACCTCATATCAGTAAGAGAGGAGCTATGCTCCTAAGCGAGATGTAAGGAAGAAGGAAGGGCCAATGTGTTACAGATGCAATAAGGCTGGTCACTTCAAGAAGGACAATAGAGCCAATCTTCAGCCAGGGCACGCTGTAGAAAAGGAAGGAGTTGAATCCAGAACTAAGGACGGTGTATGGGGGAATGATTTCATGATCAGAACATATATTTATGCTTTGTCCACCATCAACTATCAGGAGGACTAGATCGTGGATTCAGGGTGTAGTCATCACCTCACCAGGAACGAGTCAACGTTCTCTTCTCTGCAGGCATGCTCAGGTAATGACGCTATTATTACTGCTAATGACACTGTTCATGTAGTCGAGAAGGATGTCATGGTTTCTTTAGGTAGTGATAAGGGTTCACTCATCTTGAGAATTGTTTATCACATGCTAGGAATGAAGAAGAACCTCTTCTCGGTCACCAATGCTGTGGATGCGGGTATCACATTTTGTTCGGCTAGACAAAAGTGAAGTTTCTCTGAAATGTTTCAGCGGTCAAGGCCGATGTCACTCATATTGGGAGAAGGGTGAAAGACTTGTTCATGTTATCGACAATCTCCTATGTTGATCGAATGAGGGCAAATGATAGTGCTGCTATCTGACACTAAAGACTGGGACATGTTGGGGTGGACAAGTTGAAGGCTATGATAGTAAAGGGCCTTGTGAAATGTTTGTCTAGTCTATCATCCTACGACGACGGTCATGTCTATGCAGAATATTAATAAGGCAAGGATCATCGTCTTCCATTTGACAAATCACAGACTAGAAGGAAACACCGTTGTAGTGCATCCACGGTGATCTGATGATACCCACCATCACCACCAGTCTTGGAGGTAACATATACATGTTGGTATTGATTGATGACAACACTAGATACACAGTGGTGCATTTTTGTAGAGGAGAAGTCAGACGCTTTCCAAAAGTTCGTGGAGTTTAAAGAGCTCGTGGAGGGTCGACTCGGCCTACGGATAAAGAAGTTGACAATAGATAACAGAGTGAGTTTATTTCAAATGAGTTCTCAAACATCTACATAATGCACAATATCCGCAAGGAGCTTACTTGTGCGCATACTCCACAATAAAATGGATTTGTAGAGCGGAAGATCCGTCATCTGATGGAGACCTGCAAGTGCTGACTTCATGCCAAAGACATTCCTAGGTCCTTCTGGGCAGAGGGAATGGCCTGTGCAGTATATGTCATCAATCAGATGCCTCTCAGTTTGAACAATATGAAGTCTCCTCATGAGTTGATGTCTGTTAGTGTTACCATTGTGATCTAGAAGTGGTCAAACATGTAGTATCACTGCCAACGCAATATGAGCTTATGGGATCGCACATAAGAGTATTGGAGAAGTTGGAAAGGTTTGTGTTGTCATTGCTCATATGTGATATGAGTGAATGGCCAAGCCTGTGACATTCTAGATTTGGACCCATATTGTGAATGTAGATGACCAGGTGAGTTGTCGGATGACTCAAGGGAAATTCGTCGAAAGGTATCTTGGTGTTTCAAAGAATCTGTCTAAATTTGTCGAGTATACTCTTGCTATCTCGACGAATTGGACTTGGATTCATCGAATATACTCTTAACATCTCGACGAATTGGGCTTGGATTCGTCAAATATACTCTTGACATCTCGACAAATTGAACTTAGATTCGTCGACTATTCTCTAAACATTTCGACGAATTGGTCTGTCTGAATTCGTCGAGTATTCTTGTGTTATCTCGACAAATGAATCTTTGATTCGTCGTATATACACGTGTCATCTCGATGAATGCTATTAACTCCGGTTTAATTCTTTAAGTCTGATTTCGGCCTGGTCTGCGAGTAATAGATATTTCGGTATATAAATAGATGAGATAACTTTTATCTCATAATATGCCTAACCTAATTGATCCAGATCGTGTGTGGCAACTTCTTCTTGATGGAGACGACTTCCCACGACATGTGGCCAAGGAGCGTCCTCCCTCTGACGATGATGGTGACCCGGTAGATTTGAATGGAGACGTCGGCCCGCAACACTTTGATGACGACGACAGCATGCTTACGGACGACCCTTGGAAGCGTTGCCACAATAGCCGTCCGGAGCGCAAGCCCAATTATTGGCGTCGCCACAATAGCCGTCCGGAGCGCAAGCCCAATTATTATTTATTAATAATATATATTAATAAATAATAATTGAGTAATAATATATTTTATTAGTTGTTTTATTTCAAAATTATCATTTTTATTTCATGTTTAATTTCATGTATTATTTGTAACATGGTTATGTTATAAAACCATGATGTATGGTTGTGTCTTATTTCATTTTCATGTTGGGCTGCATGTAGCCCTTTTCCCTTGATTGTAAAGCCTATATAAAGGCATGTACTCCTTTGTTTTTCCTTAGTGAATGAATGAAAAGAAAACCAATTTCAAGATTGAAATCCTCCTCCTTCTCCAAGGCAAATTTCGGTCCCCTCAATTCCTCTTCTCCCTTGGCCGCCGGCCACCCTTCCCCTCCCCTCTCTCTCGGCCTCCCTTCTTCTCCTTCCTCATCTCTACCTTGCCTCCTTGCTACACGAGCCATCACTTTTCCCCAACCTCCAAGCCGTCACCTCCACTCTCACAAGTCCGGCTACCACCAAAACTCCTTTACCCGAGTCCCACCACCACCACCCTTCACAAATCCGGCCACCCCACCTCTTACCCGAGGCCTCCTCCTCACTAAATCCGACCCCCCACCCTATTCCCCTTCCTAAAAACCTTAAAGATCCTCTGCCATATTCAAAATATATCCCCGTCCTTAAATTCTCTACCTATCATATTTGAAATTATATCATTCCTTAATTATTTCCGATATCCTGCCACCTTTCTCTCTCCTGCCTTATTGAGAAATATTATTTCCATATTCAGAAGATTTCGCCGGGACTTTCCAAATATAGCGTGATACGAAGAAGGCGACGAATTTCTCTCCCTCCGGCGTATCTCTGGCGGTGCCGTTGAAGAGCGATTCTAGTAGAGTGAACCAGATTCGTCAAATCCGGTTGGGTAACGAACATTTTCACCTTTATGTGTTTCTCTTCTTTAGATAGATCTTGTGCAATTGGCAAATTGCGTGGCTTGTGTAACGCTTGAATTTTCGTGGCTAATTTCTTTTAGTTATTGTCGTGTTTATTTCTTTCGTTTAAGTTCGTGAGGCGTGGCGACCCTCGTTTTATTTTGTTGGGAGAGAACCACCCTTGTCCGAATCTTTTATTTTCGGTGGATTCTCTTTTGGTACAACAACGCTCGATCGAACCGTGTGAGTTCTTTTCGCTTGAGAGGACCTCGACATATCGCCTTGGTATTATCTTAAGGGGCCTTGCGAACCCCCCTGTAATCTTTAATTAGTAATAATATTAATTGTGTCGTTGCTGCGTTAAGTGCTTGAGTGTGACGTGAGAGTTATCGGAGAACGTCGTGTTAGTTCCGTCGGCCACCCATAACGCTCGAAAGAGTGAGCCTACATCAATTTTGGTATCAGAGGGAGGTTCTCGTCAATTTCTTAATTGACACTCCTCCCCCACTTATGTGGCACGTACGTACGCACTCACCCGTTTCATTGTAGATCAATATTTAGAAAATTAGTTTTCATGAAATGCATTGAATTTCCACAATTTCAAAGTTCAAATTAAAAACAAATAAATTTCAAAATTTCAAAATTCAAATTTCAAAATTCAAAATTCAAAATTCAAATTTCAAATTTCAATTTTCAAATTTCAAAATTTCAAATTTCAAATTTCAAATTTCAAATTTCAAATTTCAAATTTCAAAATTCAAAATTCAAATTTCAAAATTTCAAATTTCAAATTTCAAGTTTCAAAATTTAAAATTCAAAATGCAAATTTCAAATTTCAAAATTCAAAATTTCAAATTTCAAATTTCAAATTTCCAATTTCAGAAATCCAAAAAATATATATATCTTTCATTAAATCATTATTTTTATTAAGTTATTTTAAAATTTAATAGTTGGTCTGCAAATAGCGGCCTATATTTTTATATTTTCAACAAAATTCAAAAATAAATTTTTTTTTAATAATCCTCATATTTTTTCCAGCAAGAGAATCTATTTTATATAATTATAACCTTAGTGTCTAAGCGGGAACAATTCCATCTTTTAAAATTAAGTAGGGTCAGGTTATTTAGTCATTGCGTGTGCACCAGTTCTGGGTGAGTTTTCTCGCCGGTTCTCACTAAATGGCATATGACATATATGCTACCCAATTAGACTATTCTTATGCTAAGGATATGACTGAACACACCCCTAGGGCACACCACATTTATCCTACTTATGACGGTTTAGAGTATCCCCAAAGTTTTCGAGACTGGCTTAAGGGATTAGAACAATATTTTAATTGTCACTTATGGGATGACTACGAAAAGGTTTGCTTTGCCCGAGAGCTGTTAGTAGGTCGAGCCCGATTATTTTGGTTAAACTAAGAGCGTCGTGTTGGTAGCTATCATTATGCTTGGCCGCACAAGCGTAGCCTCCTCTCGGATCAATTTGATCCCGCCTACCTGCGCACTAATAGCACCACACCCGTTAGTAAGAATAGTTATGGCACCAGACCCGTTTCCATTTATAGGAGTGACCCTACACCTCAGGATAGATCCTATCCCCAGAGAGGTAGTAATACCCAAAGTGTGCATAGTCCCACCTATAGGGAACATAAGCCATTTAGACCCCAAAATTTGAACTCGAAAGAGGTTACTATTAGGGTGCTTGCTTCTTTAGCCTCGACATCTAATCCCTTTGGTATAGTGACTGATACCTCTGAGGATTCTTATGTGGATATAGAATCTCTGTATGATGAAGTTAATCAGCCAGGTGAGAGTCTTCCTACATTTATGATAGTGCCTGACTCTCCTGTTGAACCTGAGGATGTGAATAGGACTAAGCTCGTCACTGAGGACGAGGTAATTCTCGCTGACGCTTTTAGTGACGTTGAGGAGATTGGTTACCCTAGTGACCTGGACAAGGATTTCTCCCCTGAGGAATCATATCCATCCCCCTTCGACGATATTTTAGTCAGGGAGTCGTCTGATGACCCTGAGTCAGAATACGTTCCGGCTGAGTCGGTAAAGTCATCCAATGTTGAAAGCTTACCTGTTACTAAATTAGGTGATGACTTGCTAGGACCTGTTATTATTATGGTTGACCCAGAATTAATATATGTTTCAACGGTATTGGAAGAGTCACCTTGGGATGGTTGTTCAATTTGGGATAATCTTATTGTGATACATCCGGGAGTTAGTTCATTTACGGTATCAACTCCGCTTAAAAGTCAAGTTAATTTTGATACTCCCTGGGATTCGATTTGTCCATCCCTTTATTTTGATTGTGACGACGCACCCACATCATGGGAAGAGTTGGTTAACGAAGGATGTGTCATTTTGGAAAATTTACACTGTGGGGAAAAATTATCTTTGGATGACGGTAGCCCTAAGGGCCAGAAAGACATTTCTTTGATGATAGCTTCTTTACCTGGGGCCCAAAACTGTTTAGAAATTTTGTCGGATACGATCTTTCCTACCTATGATACGATCACTAATTCTGAATTAAATGAAGTATCGAATGAGTTGGAAGACTTGTCGGCTGAGTTTTCAGTGAGGACGAATCCACTATTTAATTTTTCCTATGATTTTAACGGCCTGCAACCGGAGGCTTGTTCTTGGATGAGTAATCTGTGTTTTGACGTTGAGTGTGACTTAACTTCCCCTACGGAATCCCCCATGTCGACTCTCCCTCCGGTTCATTTAACTCAAGTAGATGATTTGTTAGAACACGAGCTAGTCATTTCTAGCCATTTATATTTGGAGAAGTTTATTATTACTGCCTCTCCATTAGGCTTACTTCGATGGATGTGGGTAAACGTAGTTGGTGACGAACGTTTTCTGCTGGCTATTCATTACGACATTTTAAAATCAAAATTTAATTCCAAATTTAAAACAAAAACGTTAGGCTCCACCAAAATAATTTTTGAATTTAAAGCACCCGTACCACCTGACATAGTTCCGTTATTTTCTACTATTAATTCTAGTCATGTTGCACATGGGTTCACCCCCACATGGTTTTAATTTAATTAGGCGCATTCTTATCCTTTTAATCCATCAAAATGCGTCCTTTAATTTACTTGCGAGTTTGTATCAGAAAGTCTCCCACTGTTATGTGATTGATTTGGTTTTGGATTGTCTCACCCCTGAACGGATGCTCCCGGGCGCCTTAGAAAGAATAACGAATTGGCTAGTCTGTTCTTTACGAATTTTACGGAAGTTTGGTGACATGACATTTCTTTTAAAAGTTTCCACTGATTGGGGCATAGCTCCTATTTTCATCGTTACATACTTTACGCTTTATGCTTTTATGCCACTTGAAATGTCTACCTCTCCATGTATATTTTCCACTATGCTTTCTATTGGGTTGGGTGGTGACAGTTTTCTAGGATCGTTGTTGGGTACATTAGTTTAAATGTACTTGATTTGAAGAAGCCTCACCATACTCAATGATATACATCAAAATGTATTTGATGTATTTTGAGTTGCCTTGTGCAGGTTAAGTATTTGCTGGGAAAGATGAAAAGTTTCTAAGTCCATGTGTCGACACCCAGGAGCAAAGTGTCGACACTTAAGAAGACTTGTGTCGATACCCAGGCAAGCAGTGTCGACACTTGGAGTAATTGTGTCGACACTAGGGATGCAGAGTCGACACCAGACAGAAAGTGTCGACACATACAGGTTGTGTCGACACTCAATGAAGAAAAGTCCAGTGAAGCTGTGTCGACACTTAGCAGCGGTGTCGACACCTAGAGGAACTGTGTCTACATCAGAAAGTGTCGACACTTGGAGGCTGTGTCGACACTCAACAAAATTCAGCAGAGTCTAAGTATAAGTGTCGACATAATAAAGAATGTGTCGACACTCAGCAGAAGACTTAACACTTGAAGAAAGTGTCGACACAATGAAGAATGTGTAGACACACAGCAGAAGACTCAACACATGAAGAAAGTGTCGACACTAGGAGGCTGTGTCGACACTCAGCAAAGTTCAACAAAAAATTCTAAGTACAAGTGTCGACACTAAGGAGATGTGTCGACACTCAGCCAAAGTCTCAACAGAAGAAGAATGAGTCGACGCAAGGAGCAGTGTCGACACTCAGAAAGTATCAACACAGAAGGCTTGTGTCGACACCAAGAAGAAGTGTCGACACTGAACAAGTTCAACACATGAAGATGTGTCGACACAAAGGTGTTGTGTCGACACTTACAAGAATTCAACTAAGTGCTGAAGAACAAAGAGTTGTGTCGAAACTCAATATCAGTGTCGACACATATTGAAGAAGCTGTGTCGAGAAGTGAATTCTACAACACAAGGAGTTGTGTCGACACCTTGTGTAACGTCCCGAATCGCTCTAGGCCCTTAGTGTGTGTGTTTTGAGTCAGGAGGGTTGACTCGAGTCCTGAGAAGTGCAGGGAATTGGGCTGCACTTGTGGAGAAGGGGAGAAAACAGTGCAGAGAGAAGTGACACGGGTAGAGACACGGCCGTGTCCCTACCCGTGTGCGTCGAGATGATCTCGACGAGCCGTGTCGAGATCGTCGAGAATCGTCGAGAGTCGTCGAGATCAAGTGACACGGGTAGTGACACGGCCGTGTCCCTACCCGTGTGCGTCGAGATGATCTCGACGAGCCGTGTCGAGATCGTCGAGAGTCGTCGAGATCGTGACACGGGTAGTGACACGACCGTGTCCCTACCCGTGTGCGTCGAGATGATCTCGACGAGGCGTGTCGAGATCGTCGAGCGGGGTCGACACTAAGTGACACGGGTAGTGACACGGGCGTGTCCCTACCCGTGTGCGTCGAGTTGAGCTCGACGAGAAGTGTCGAGATGTAACTGAAGATGTACACGACCAATGACACGGCCAGGCACACGGCCGTGTCATGTGGACACGGGTCGGGACACGGGCGTGTCCCTGCCCGTGTCAGACACTGAACCGACATGGAAACTGTCGTTGCCGTTTCGCCAGGCAGGACACGGGTAAGGACACGGCCGTGTCCCTACCCGTGTCACATTTTGCATATAAGGGGCAGAGAAACCCTAGCCGTTTTTCATTCTCATTTCCTTCCCCTATTTCCTGTGAGAACTCCTGGTGAGAGGAGAACTGCAGGAGCAAGTTCTACCGGAGGAGTTCCGCCATCGCCGTGAAAGAGAAGATGCCGCCAAGGAGAACTACGCGATCCATGGCCGGAAATGGTGGTACCGCTGGAGTCAACGTGAGTTTCCTACCCTCTCCCTTGGTGCTAGATCTATAGTTATGCCTTAGGAGAGACATCGACTCAAGAGAGTCTTGATGGAGAGGAGAAGATCTCTAGGTTAGGCCATGTTAAGAACTTGTGTTCTAGACTTTAGATCTCTTCAACCCTTCCCCTTTTCTTCAATATGACGATGGGTGGATGGTCTCGTGAGGAGTTTATGGCCTTTGAGGTTGAATAAGGGAGGAGAATATTTCTGGAAAATCTAGGAACGATCGCCTTGAGGAGGAAGACGAACCGATGCCGTTCATTTTCCTTTAAGATGCGCGCAGAATCTGTATCCTGCGCGCAGCGATCTTTCTATGCCATTTTCTTTGTAGGATATGGGCAGATCTGGGCTCTTGGCTAAACACGAAAGTTGTAGCCCTTGGAAATACCTTTCCAACGAGTGGTTGCACGACTTCAGGTGATGTCTGTGGCCCCGGGAAAACCTAATCGAGTTTGCTGCCCGGCAATTCCTGTACACAGAAATTGTGTTCTGTGCGCAGTGAACTTTGAAGCCGATTTCGAGTAAGTTATTGTCAGATCTGGGTTGTGACCTGAATATGAAAGTTGTAGATCATGAAAAGATCTTTCTAACGAGGGGTTACACGCCTCCACCGGATTCCTGTAACTTCAGGAAACGCCGGTCGAAGTTGCTGTTCAGTGCTAATCCTGCGCTGAAATTCTGGGTCTCTACATACGTTGTGGATTTGAAATTGGTGGATCTAATGTCGCAATTAATTCTAGATTTTGGAGAAATAATTTTATGTTAACCACCAAGTGTTATGGATGATAATATTTACTGTTTTAGAAATCAATTTATTATTGCAAAATAGCTTGAGGCCTGTTGATTTCCTTATGTTTAATTGGATTGATTTGATAATACTTCGGTAAGTTGTCGTAAGAGCAAATCTTGTTTAGATCATGTTGAAATCACTTGGGATGATATATAGATGGGTAACCCATGGCCATGCATATGTTTTATATCGGATTGAATTTATGAGTCCAATACTTAGAGAGTCGTCTCCCTACGGGTAGTATTGTGAAGGGATGTAAGTGCGGTGTTGACCGTCACTTGTGTTGGTTGTGTTGAGATAAAGTGTGGATGGATGGTTGGGCTGTGTCCTCGTGCTCACTCCGAGGCCCCCCTTCCATGATATGTTGATGTGGAATTTGCATGTGGTGTGAGTCGACACGCGGTGTCGTAATCCTGGGTTAAGGATAGTGTGGCAGGTCTACGGGCTCGCCAGTCGTCACACCGACGGGAGTTGGCAGTTAGACTTGGTCGGTTTGGGCTGTGTCCTCGGTGTTCACGTCCCGAGGCCCCTCAGGCCATGTGAACGGTTGGGCTGTGTCCTCGTGCTTTCTTCCGAGGCCCCTTCCGGGTCACGCAAGGCCAGTTCGGGCTGTGTTCTTGGTGCACATCTACCCAAGACCCCGCTGGGCCATAGTACGCATGGGCTCCGCTGTTGTGTTCTTAGCGTTGAGGCGTACGGAGGCCTAGGTGAAGTAGTGTGATACCCGCCTAGTAGTAGAAGTGCCCGTTCTACTGTCACCGCCTGGCCACGGCGGCTGATGCCTGAGAGGTTAGCTACCTGCTCGAAAAGTGGGAACTATAGTCTGTGTCGACATAGCAGTTGCATGGGTGTGCATGGGTGAGTCATTGCATAGCATTCATAGCATTCATAACATTGCACATCAAGATCCTCATCGTATAAGTTTGTATGGGCACTCTTATACGATGAGTTACTTTTATGTAACCCGATCCTTAACTTATAAGTTTGTATGGGCATTCTTATAAGTTAAGTTACTTCCTGCTCTTACTTATACTTGCTAGTTTAGTGTAGCTCTTTCATATATGCTGACTATGATGCTGTTACTCTTACACTACTGCCACTTGCTTGTACTTCCTTTACTTGCTTACTTGTTATATACTATACTACTGTTCCTTTTCTCCGCCCGGTGCCGAGGAGTCGCCGGGGGAGCGGATGTGAAACCACTTAGTCGTTTCGACTAACGGTTGCTACGTCTTCCTTTTTAGGAGGTCACGCCGCAGGTAGAGCAGCCGCAGACTACGCCGCAGGACAGCCAGGCCAGGACGACAGAGCCTGATGTGACGGTACCGTCGATACCGTCTGTTACAGATGTTAGTGTTTTGCTTACTCTGATGTAGCCCGTTTGGGCAATGATTAGCTGTACTCTGATATATTGTAGAAGCATGTTTTAGCTTCTCATTATTGATGTTTTGGACATTATATATTACTTAGTGTGGATTTGACTTCTCTTGTTTATTTATTTGGTTGGGTTGGCATGATATATTGATATTGTTGTAGCCGGCGGAATAGGCGTCTTGTGGTACAGGTTAGCCCGTGTGCTAATGCTACCGCAAGGCGGCTGTTCCGGGCATAAGACTCCCCCTTCGTGCTGAGTTTTGGGATCCGGGAGGGGGGGGGGGGTCTTACAAATGGTATCAGTTTGCCACGATCCTCAACTAAGAAGTCATTCAACAATGGTGCCACCCCCGTTTGGTTAGTCAGTTTGGGGACAAACTGACTTAGCGGAAGCAGTGGTGTGCCCATATGTAATTCACATTAAGTTTGTCCAACTTTGACCCTACGATTAGCCAACCTGACCTTAGGTACATACCGTTATATGTCGATCTTCCAAGTTTGGACGACCCCAAGTATGTAAAACTATGGTATAAAGTCTTGCGAGATCCCTTAGGGCAAGCACTTTTGTTTATAGCAGAGTTTGAATCTAACGGAGAAAATAGACATGACAAATTTCCTAGGGCAACCACTTTTGTTTATAGGAGATTTGTGCTTGGTGGAGATAATGGATATGGTAAAGTGGTTGGGAGCGGGTCTTTTGGGTGTTCAGAAAAGCGTTAAGAGACTCGCTGAAGGAGTGATTGAAGCGGGACCCAGCTCAAAGACGAGGACTACGAGGAAGAAATTAAGCATTCGTCCTTAGTCTGCCTAAGTTTTTCTAGGAATCTGGCTTGAGCATTCACAATCTTGATACTAAGGAGTAATGGTTAGTGAGAAACCAGCCTACACTCTATTCGATACCGGTGCCTCACACTCTTTTGTGTCTGGGATTTCATAAAAGACGTGGGGGATGTTCAGTACTTCACGGGAATAGCCCGACGTGTACGCCTTCCGGACGGCTCGGAGATGATTGCGACCGCCAAGTGCGAGTTGGAGTTATTTATTGATGGGAAAGCCTTTGATACACCGGCCACAGTTCTGAGAATGCCGGAGTTCGACATCATTTTGGGCATGGCATGGCTGGACTGGCACTTCGCGAGGATCGACTGCGCGGAGAAGCGGATCTATTTGAGACATGGAGACTCTGACGTCATCTTCCAAGGTATTGGCTTCGCTCCTCGCATGATGTTATCTTCCGTCCAGGTTGTAAAAGCTCATATGAAGGGGGACGAGGTCTTCATGATCTGGTTCGAGTTGAAGGAGGAAGCGTTGGAATTAAAGGATGTACGGGTTGTGCGGGATTTTCCCGAGGTATTTCCTGAGAAGCTACCAGGATTACCACCGCATAGAGAGGTCGATTTCCAGATTAATTTAGTACCAGGTGCCAAGCCTGTATCTAAGACTCCGTACAGAATGGCCCCGAAAGAACTAGCAGAATTTAGAGTTCAATTGCAGGAACTAGTAGATTCAGGGTTCGTTCGCCCCAGTTCATCACCATGGGGTGCCCCTGTGCTGTTCGTAAAGAAGAAGGATGGAACCCTGCGATTGTGCATAGATTATCGGGAACTCAATCGACTAACGGTGCGGAACACTTATCCGCTACCTCGGATCGACGAGTTGTTCGATCAATTAGTGGGAGCACATTGGTTCTCTAAACTAGACCTGCGCTCTGGATACTATCAGTTGAGGATACAAGAGAGGGATATTCAGAAAACAGCCTTCAGTTCGAGATATGGTTTGTATGAGTTCACAGTAATGCCGTTTGGGCTCACGAATGCGCCTTCGGCCTTCATGAGCCTGATGAACAAGGTGTTTGAACCATACTTGGACATCTTCGTCATTGTTTTCATCGACGACATCTTGGTCTACTCAAAGACGGAGGAGGAGCATGTCGAGCACCTGACCTTGGTTTTGAAGAAATTGAAGGAGCATGCCTTGTATGCCAAGTTTAGCAAGTGTGAATTCTGGCTTAAGGAGGTAGCCTTCTTGGGGCATGTGATTAGTGGAGCAGGATTAGCTGTGGATCCAGCCAAGGTGCGGGCCGTGAAGGAGTGGTCGCCCTTGAAGTCGGCGGCCGATGTACGAAGCTTTCTTGGACTTGCTGGCTACTACCGCAAGTTCGTGAAAGGATTTTCCAAGATTGCCCTTCCTCTTACCTCCTTGACGAAGAAGGGTGTGCCATTTGAGTGGACACCTAAATGTGAAGCAGCATTTCAAGAGTTGAAGGATAGGCTTACCTCCGCCCCCATCCTTGCACTTCCGTCGGGGAAGGAAGGATTCCAAGTTTACACGGACGCATCATATCAAGGGATGGGAGCGGTGCTGATGCAGCACGGGCATGTGATCGCTTATGCTTCAAGGCAGTTAAAGAAACATGAAATCAATTACCCGGTTCATGATTTGGAGTTGGGAGCAGTGGTGTTCGCTTTGAAGGTCTGGAGGCATTATTTATATGGCGTCCACTGCGAGATCTTTTCCGATCACAAAAACTTGAAGTATGTTCACACTCAGAAGGAGTTGAACCTGAGACAACGGCGGTGGTTGGAATTTCTATGCGACTATGAGTTCACCATGAACTACCACCCCGGGAAAGCAAACTCTGTAGCCGATGCCTTGAGTAGGAAAACGCCAGGCTCTAGCCCAGAGTCTCGGTTGATGAGTATGGAGTTGGCTCGGATGGTCGAAGAGATGGAAATTACTCTAGTATTCAAGGCTCCTTCGGCAGAGTATGCGGAGTATTTGGCCAACATGAGCATAGTTTGTGATATCCGAGACCGGATTCGGGTGGAGCAAGGAATGGATGCGTCCTTGGCCCCGGCAATCAAGGCAATTGAAGATAGGACCACCGATGAGTACACACTCAAGGACGGCCTCGTTTATTTTCGTGGCCGACTTTATATTCCCAAGGGCGGCAAAATTCGGGAGGATATATTGAGAGAGGCGCATTCCTCTCAATATTCAGTGCACCCGGGTATTGCTAAGATGTACGCCGGACTGCGGAAGACCATGAGTTGGCCGGGAATGAAGAAGGATGTTCGCTACTATGTTACACATTGCAAAGCTTGCCAAGGAGTGAAGGCTGAATGCAGGAGTCCCGGTGGTTTGTTGCAGTCGTTGCCCATCCCCGAATGGAAGTTCGAGGACATCTCCATGGACTTTGTCCATGGGCTACCTCGCTCACGCTCCGGGAATGATTCGGTATGGGTTATTGTGGATCGACTGACAAAGGTGGCCCGGTTCATTCCAATGAAGAAGGAAGCACACGTGGATGTTTTGGTACGCCTTTTTGTGGAACAATTTGTACGGTATCATGGCGTGCCCAAGACAATTGTTTCGGATAGGGATGGTCGGTTTACATCCAATGAGTGGAAGGCGGTACAGGCGTATTTGGGCTCACGCCTAACCTTTAGTACCGCATTTCATCCACAGACTGACGGGCAGTCTGAAAGGACCATCAGGACGCTGGAGGATTTATTAAGGTTATGTGTGTTGGACAGAGGAGAGCCGTGGAAAGACTCTTGCCCCTGGTAGAATTCTCCTACAATAATAGTCATCAAGCGAGCATCGGTATGGCGCCCCATGAAGCCCTTTACGGAAGAAGGTGTAGGACTCCCTTGTCTTGGGTGCAAGATGAAGATCCGAAGGCATTGGGAAACGAATACATAGCTGATACTGATGCGGCGGTCAGATTGATACGGGATCGTATGTTGGAGGCTCAAAGTCGACAGGCAAAATATTACAATAAAAAGCACCGGATGGTGGAATACCAAGTGGGCGAAAAGGTGTTCCTTAAGATTCGGCCGATGCATGGAGTTTCGCGGGTGCGTGGAGTGAAAAAGCTCAGCCCAAGGTATGTTGGGCCTTATACCATATTGGAAAGGATTGGCCCGTTGGCCTATCGGTTGGAGTTACCACCGGAACTAGAAAATCTTCACGACGTGTTCCATGTATCGTCGCTTCGAAAAGCACTATTGCGGCCCAACCAATTTATTCCCACTACTGATGGTGCGGTGGCGTCAGATAGGTCTGTGCGACTAGAGCCGGTACGAATCGTTGACAGCGAGACAAGAACATTACGCCGCAAAAGTGTCCCCTTAGTGAAGGTGCTATGGATGAATCATGGGAAGGAGGAGTACACCTGGGAGCCAATGGATTTGATGCAGCAACGCTACCCGGAGTTGTTTGCCCAAGGTAATCTTATTTAAAAACATATGATAAACTTCCTGTTAGGTTTTTCTCCACACAGCCTAAGCCTGATTTCGGGGACGAAATCTTTTATTTTGTTTATAGGATTTGTAACGTCCCGAATCGCTCTAGGCCCCTAGTGTGTGTGTTTTGAGTCAGGAGGGTTGACTCGAGTCCTGAGAAGTGCAGGGAATTGGGCTGCACTTGTGGAGAAGGGGAGAAAACAGTGCAGAGAGAAGTGATACGGGTAGAGACACGGCCGTGTCCCTACCCGTGTGCGTCGAGATGATCTCGACGAGCCGTGTCGAGATCGTCGAGAATCGTCGAGAGTCGTCGAGATCAAGTGACACGGGTAGTGACACGGCCGTGTCCCTACCCGTGTGCGTCGAGATGATCTCGACGAGCCGTGTCGAGATCGTCGAGAGTCGTCGAGATCGTGACACGGGTAGTGACACGGCCGTGTCCCTACCCGTGTGCGTCGAGATGATCTCGACGAGGCGTGTCGAGATCGTCGAGCGGGGTCGACACTAAGTGACACGGGTAGTGACACGGGCGTGTCCCTACCCGTGTGCGTCGAGTTGAGCTCGACGAGAAGTGTCGAGATGTAACTGAAGATGTACACGGCCAATGACACGGCCAGGCACACGGCCGTGTCATGTGGACACGGGTCGGGACACGGGCGTGTCCCTACCCGTGTTAGACACTGAACCGACATGGAAACTGTCGTTGCCGTTTCGCCAGGCAGGACACGGGTAAGGACACGGCCGTGTCCCTACCCGTGTCACATTTTGCATATAAGGGGCAGAGAAACCTTAGCCGTTTTTCATTCTCATTTCCTTCCCCTATTTCCTGTGAGAACTCCTGGTGAGAGGAGAACTGCAGGAGCAAGTTCTACCGGAGGAGTTCCGCCATCGCCGTGAAAGAGAAGATGCCGCCAAGGAGAACTACGCGATCCATGGCCGGAAATGGTGGTACCGCTGGAGTCAACGTGAGTTTCCTACCCTCTCCCTTGGTGCTAGATCTATAGTTATGCCTTAGGAGAGACATCGACTCAAGAGAGTCTTGATGGAGAGGAGAAGATCTCTAGGTTAGGCCATGTTAAGAACTTGTGTTCTAGACTTTAGATCTCTTCAACCCTTCCCCTTTTCTTCAATATGACGATGGGTGGATGGTCTCGTGAGGAGTTTATGGCCTTTGAGGTTGAATAAGGGAGGAGAATATTTCTGGAAAATCTAGGAACGATCGCCTTGAGGAGGAAGACGAACCGATGCCGTTCATTTTCCTTTAAGATGCGCACAGAATCTGTATCCTGCGCGCAGCGATCTTCTATGCCATTTTCTTGTAGGATATGGGCAGATCTGGGCTCTTGGCTAAACACGAAAGTTGTAGCCCTTGGAAATACCTTTCCAACGAGTGGTTGCACGACTTCAGGTGATGTCTGTGGCCCCGGGAAAACCTAATCGAGTTTGCTGCCCGGCAATTCCTGTACACAGAAATTGTGTTCTGTGCGCAGTGAACTTTGAAGCCGATTTCGAGTAAGTTATTGTCAGATCTGGGTTGTGACCTGAATATGAAAGTTGTAGATCATGAAAAGATCTTTCTAACGAGGGGTTACACGCCTCCACCGGATTCCTGTAACTTCAGGAAATGCCGGTCGAAGTTGCTGTTCAGTGCTAATCCTGCGCTGAAATTCTGGGTCTCTACATACGTTGTGGATTTGAAATTGGTGGATCTAATGTCGCAATTAATTCTAGATTTTGGAGAAATAATTTTATGTTAACCACCAAGTGTTATGGATGATAATATTTACTGTTTTAGAAATCAATTTATTATTGCAAAATAGCTTGAGGCCTGTTGATTTCCTTATGTTTAATTGGATTGATTTGATAATACTTCGGTAAGTTGTCGTAAGAGCAAATCTTGTTTAGATCATGTTGAAATCACTTGGGATGATATATAGATGGGTAACCCATGGCCATGCATATGTTTTATATCGGATTGAATTTATGAGTCCAATACTTAGAGAGTCGTCTCCCTACGGGTAGTATTGTGAAGGGATGTAAGTGCGGTGTTGACCGTCACTTGTGTTGGTTGTGTTGAGATAAAGTGTGGATGGATGGTTGGGCTGTGTCCTCGTGCTCACTCCGAGGCCCCCCTTCCATGATATGTTGATGTGGAATTTGCATGTGGTGTGAGTCGACACGCGGTGTCGTAATCCTGGGTTAAGGATAGTGTGGCAGGTCTACGGGCTCGCCAGTCGTCACACCGACGGGAGTTGGCAGTTAGACTTGGTCGGTTTGGGCTGTGTCCTCGGTGTTCACGTCCCGAGGCCCCTCAGGCATGTGAACGGTTGGGCTGTGTCCTCGTGCTTTCTTCCGAGGCCCCTTCCGGGTCACGCAAGGCCAGTTCGGGCTGTGTTCTTGGTGCACATCTACCCAAGACCCCGCTGGGCCATAGTACGCATGGGCTCCGCTGTTGTGTTCTTAGCGTTGAGGCGTACGGAGGCCTAGGTGAAGTAGTGTGATACCCGCCTAGTAGTAGAAGTGCCCGTTCTACTGTCACCGCCTGGCCACGGCGGCTGATGCCTGAGAGGTTAGCTACCTGCTCGAAAAGTGGGAACTATAGTCTGTGTCGACATAGCAGTTGCATGGGTGTGCATGGGTGAGTCATTGCATAGCATTCATAGCATTCATAACATTGCACATCAAGATCCTCATCGTATAAGTTTGTATGGGCACTCTTATACGATGAGTTACTTTTATGTAACCCGATCCTTAACTTATAAGTTTGTATGGGCATTCTTATAAGTTAAGTTACTTCCTGCTCTTACTTATACTTGCTAGTTTAGTGTAGCTCTTTCATATATGCTGACTATGATGCTGTTACTCTTACACTACTGCCACTTGCTTGTACTTCCTTTACTTGCTTACTTGTTATATACTATACTACTGTTCCTTTTCTCCGCCCGGTGCCGAGGAGTCGCCGGGGGAGCGGATGTGAAACCACTTAGTCGTTTCGACTAACGGTTGCTACGTCTTCCTTTTTAGGAGGTCACGCCGCAGGTAGAGCAGCCGCAGACTACGCCGCAGGACAGCCAGGCCAGGACGACAGGGCCTGATGTGACGGTACCGTCGATACCGTCTGTTACAGATGTTAGTGTTTTGCTTACTCTGATGTAGCCCGTTTGGGCAATGATTAGCTGTACTCTGATATATTGTAGAAGCATGTTTTAGCTTCTCATTATTGATGTTTTGGACATTATATATTACTTAGTGTGGATTTGACTTCTCTTGTTTATTTATTTGGTTGGGTTGGCATGATATATTGATATTGTTGTAGCCGGCGGAATAGGCGTCTTGTGGTACAGGTTAGCCCGTGTGCTAATGCTACCGCAAGGCGGCTGTTCCGGGCATAAGACTCCCCCTTCGTGCTGAGTTTTGGGATCCGGGAGGGGGGGGGGGTCTTACACCTTGAAGGCTAGTGTCGACACTTAGTCTACTTGTGTCGACACTTGGTCTATAAGTGTCGACACTTAAAGACAGACCGTCTCGACACTTTCAGACAGTTACAGATTTTTCAAGAACTGACTAGATGACTTGACAGCTGCCATTCCAGCCGGTCTACTACACCTGTCAGAGTTGTCAGAAATCAGTTAGGAACCGGACCAGCCGGTTACCATGAAGAAGGCCTATATATAGGCTTATACTGTCTACAGAAACAGATGATTCAATAGATGATCAAGTGATTGAGAAAGAAAAGAAGATCTAGCTATTCATTGAAGAATCAAGTGAAGATCTAAGAAGTTGGAGAGAGAGAGCTCCATCCAAGAAGACAGCCGTTGGAACCAGGCTGTGAAGAAGGGTTCAGACCTAGTTCTGAATCTTAAGTTGCAGTGATTGAAGATCAGCTGCAGAGAATCAATCCTATTGTGTTCTACATTCAAGAAGCTTTGAAGAAAAGCCAAGTGAGATTGTTCTCAGCAGAGTTCTTTCAAGAACTCATCAAGAACCTATCAACTCATCTCTCTATTCAGAGTTGTAGGTATATACACTTTGTATTTTATATTTCTTGTAGGATCCTTAGGGATCTGAGTTGTAAGCCTGCAATTATAAAGGCTGAGGGGTAGGGCCTGTGTGCCTGAGTGTAGGAGATCTGTATCTCTGAGTGTAGGCCTGTTGTGGCTGAGTGTAGGCCTTGTGGCTGAGTGTATGCTTTGTGAAGAAGCTGAGTGTAGGTCTTTGGAGAAGACTGAGTTGTAGGGCCTTGGGCCTGAGCTGTAGGAACCTGTTTTGGGGTTCTGAGTGTAAGATCTGAGGATCTGAGATAGTGGAGGAGTTTGGCCGAATCTAGTACACTACTAGATAGGCGAAGGGGGAAAGTGGATATACCCAAACCTTGGGGAACCACTATAAATATGTGTGTCCACTGTGTGCATGTGTTATTCTGTGATTGCTGATTGATTGCTGTGAAAAAGTAGATATAACTCTGTGAAAATAATCTGCAATCTGCCTAAAAACTTTAAAAAGATTTAGTCACCTATTCACCCCCCCTCTAGGTGATTATGTACAATTTCTTTCAAGTGATATCAGAGGGATGTTCCTCAAAAAGGACTTAACTGTTTGAGTAGATCCTGTTGGCAGATTCAGTCTAAGTAAATTGCAGAATCAAGAAAATCAAGAAACATGGGTTCAACTGAGAATCATAAGGAACTTGGATCCATGAAGTTGCCCATTTGCAGAAAAGAAATTTTTGGCATCTGGAAAGAAAGGGTGAGACTATTTATGGAAGCCTCAGACCCTAGAATTTACATCACAGTTAAAGAAGGGCCATATGTGCCTATGAAGGTTTCAGTCTTGGATGCAAATCAGAGAACACCTAAAGACTTCTCTGAAATGACAAAGGATGAGATAATTCTAGCCATAATGGACAAGAGGGCTCAGAATATCATTGTTAGTGTCATAGATGATGCTACCTTTCAGAACTTGATACACTGTAAGACATCTAAGGAGATGTGAGATACTCTTATAGTGTACATGGAGGGTTCAGAAGAAGTGAGACAGGATAGAAAATCTTTGTTAAACCAAGAATATGAAAGTTTTAGGCAATGTAGGTCTGATAGCATCACAGAATGCTATAAGAAGTTCTATAGGATTGTCAATGAGCTAATGTCCTATAGAAGAGAGTTCAGTAATTATGAGCTAAATGACAAGTTTTTGAGGTCCCTAACAAAGGATTGGGACACTAAGATCTGTGTCATAAGGGAAATGGAAAAGTTAGCAGATATTCCTCCACCAACACTGTTTGGAAAACTGCTATCCTATGAGATGCAGTTGATGGTGAGAAAAGAAGAGGAGAAGTCTACAAGAAGTGAACATAAAGAAAGAACAATGACATTCAAGACAGAAGCCACCAGAAAATACAGAAGTAAGTCACCAACTCCACCTCCTAAATTAGTTGAGACTGAGTCAGATGATTCAGAAAGTAGAAAGTCTGAAAGGAGTGAAAGTGATGAGGACTTTGCAGCATTCACAAGACACTTTCAGAAATTTCTAAAGAAGAAATAGTGGAGGTCAAAGCCATCCACTTCACAGGGCAAAGATGACTATTATCAGAACAAGAAGTCATCAAAGAAAGACAGGAAAAAGACCAAGTCAAGCAAAGAAACCTTATCAAAAATTGTTTTCTATTGCTGTAACAGACAAGGACATGTTATTGCTGACTGTCCTGAGAGAAGGAAAAGTCTAATGATAAGAAAAAGACTCAATTCAAGGGCAAGAAGGAAAAGTCTTTTGTTGCCAAGAAGGACAAAGGCTTGTCAGACATGTCTTCTTCAGAAACTGAGTCAGAAGTTGAAGCTTACATAGGACTATTTGCTGAAGAAGAGTAAGAAGAGTTCATCCAGATCATGAACTCCATATATGAGCAAGAGGACATCCAGTGCAAAGGACTGATGGACTTAACAGAATGTGACAAAATCCAGGAGCAGCCTGGACCTAGTGAGGTACAAAATTATTCTTTAAGTTCAATTTCTGGTGCTAGTTCTGATTCAGTTACATCAGTATCAAATGATGCCAGTGGATCTGAATCAGAAGGGGATATTCATCAACTGATTGATGAATATAGAGTTCTGTTGCAAGCTTTTAAGAAGAGCAAGTCCCTAGCCAAGAGTCAGGCAAAGGAAATTGCTAGTCTCAAAGTTGCTGCAACTGATTTTGAGAAGATGATTGATCAAAAACTAAATGAAATAGCCAGACTGAAGCACATAACTATGATTCAGATGGGGACTATAACATTCAAGAATGATCAAATCAGAAGTCTGGAGATTAGTCTTCAGAAGGAGAGAGACATTGTTGCAAGGTTTTCTAAACCTAAGTCTGTTCTACCTTTGATTGATGAGTTTATACCTCACAAGGGTAAAACTGGATTGGGGTTTACTAACCCTGCTAGGACTGTCAAGTCCAAGTCTAAGGGCAAATCCCCAGCTCTCAACAAGCCAGCTGTAGATAAAACAGCTAGGGATGTACCTAATCAAAGGTATAATAGGTTTGAGTGCTGGTGCTGTGGTAAGGTAGGCCACTTTGCCATGGACTGTTGGCACAATGCAAGTGCCAAAGTGAGTAGCAAACTGACTGTTGGAAAATCTGTAGGTAGCTTTGTTAGGAGGCAAACTAACCAGTACCAAGGACCCAAGAATTCTTTGGGTTCTAAGGTCTACTAATCTGTTTTGCAGGTAAGTCCAAGTGGCTATGCCCCAATATGGTACTTGGACAGTGGATGTTCCAAACACATGACTGGAACTAGGGGATTGCTAAAGGACTACACACCTATCAAGGATGGTCCAAAAGTCACCTTTGGTGGTTCTGAAAAAGGAATCATCAAGGGTTTTGGTAACATTTCTAGCTCTCATATAACAATTACACAAGTGGCTTATGTTAAAGATTTGAAACATAACCTTATTAGTATAAGTCAATTGAGTGATTTAGGATATGACATCTCATTTGTCAAAGATGGTTGACATATTAGGAGATCAAATGATCAAGAGATCATTTTGACTGGTTATAGAAAAAGAAATGTCTATTGCCTAGACATTATGTATGAGAACAATGGTTCTCCAGTGTGTCTTGTAGCTGATGAGAAAGTCTTTCATTGTGTCAAATGGCACAAGAAGCTAGCCCATCTTAACTACAAAACAATTGTCCAACTCTATAGCAAAGAGTTAGTGAGGAATGGTCCTCAAGTTAAGTGTATTAAAGATGAAATATGCTCAGCTTGTCAAAAGGGCAAGCAGACTAGATCCACCTTTAGTAGCATTGAAAACAAAGATGCTGTGAGGTGCTTATACCTCTTGCATATGGATCTCTTTGGTCCTATGCCAGTTCACAGCCTAGGTAGGAAGGTCTATACCTTTGTGGTTGTAGATGACTACTCAAGGTTTTCCTGGGTGTTCTTCCTTAGACAGAAATCTGAAACACCTAGTATTTTCTATAGCTTTTTCAAACAAATTCAGAATGAACTAGACAGTACAGTGGTCAAAATAAGAAGTGACCATGGTACTGAATTTCAGTCTGATAGTATTGCAAAACTATGTGAAGAATTTGGGATATTTCAGGAGTTTTCTTCACCAAGAACACCTCAGCAAAATGACATTGCTGAGAGGAAAAATAGGACCTTGATTGAGGCTGGTAAAACTCTTTTAAGTGACACATCTCTCCCAGAATATTTCTGAGCTGAGGCAGTTAATACTGCATGTCATGTAATTAATAGGGCTACCATTACTAAAAGCCACAATAATACCCCCTATGAGATTGTGAAAGGCAGAAAACCAAACTTATCCTATTTCAGGATCTTTGGTTGTAAGTGCTTTATACTTAACAATGGAAAGTCTTACTTGACTAAGTTTGCTGTCAAGTCCCAAGAGGGGATCTTTGTTGGGTACAACAACAATAATAAGGCTTATAGAGTCTACAACTTGTCTACTCAAGTTGTTGAAGAGACTGTACATGTAGTATTTGATGAAACTAAACTTATTAACAATAAGTTGTCTAGTAGTATTTGTAGCTCCACAGGTGTGACTGAGAAGATAGACAAGCTCACTATAGAAGAAGGACCTACTGCAAGACAGCAAGTAGAAGATAGTGGCTGTTGTCCAGGGGGAGTACTACATGTACCTAATGAAGAATAAGTCCAAGGAGTGCAGCAAGATGAAGAAGCTGAAGGAGTTCAACCTGAAGCCAGAATGCCTACAGCTAATAGGCATCTAAGAGATCATCCAGCAGATCAAATCATTGGTGATCTAAGACAAGGGGTACAAACAAGGAGCAAAAATCAGAGTGCAACACTATACTCTAGTTTTCTATCCCAAGTAGAGCCAAAGAAGTTTGAAGAAGCCATCCTATACCCTCATTAGATTGAGGCAATGCAAGAATAGCTGAATCAGTTCAAAAGGTGCAAAGTCTGGGAGCTTGTTCCTAAACCAAAAGACCACAACATAATTGAGACCAAGTGGATCTTTAGGAACAAGATGGATGAACATGCAGTAATTGTCAAGAACAAAGCAAGATTGGTTGCTAAAGGATATAGACAGGAAGAAGGTATTGAATTTGATCAAACCTTTGCTCCAGTAGCCAGACTGGAAGCCATAAGGATGTTCTTGGCCTATGCAACCTATCAAGGATTTAAAGTTTACCAAATGGATGTTAAGTCAGCCTTTCTTAATGGTAATCTAAAGGAAGAGGTTTATGTGGAATAGCCATCAGGTTTTGTTGATTCAACTCAACCTAATTATGTCTATAGACTTATGAAAGCTTTGTTTGGGTTAAAACAAGCCCCTACGGTTTGGTATGAAACCCTGTCTAGTTTCCTCATTGAGAATAAATTCACAAGGGGGAAAATAGACAAGACTCTATTCCTTAGGGAATCCAGAGGCAAGATAATACTAGTTCAAATATATGTAGATGACATCATATTTGGGTCTACTGAAAGTAGTCTTTGCAAAAAGTTTGCAAAACTAATGTAAGGGCAATTTGAGATGAGTAGTATGGGGGAACTTAAGTTCTTCTTGGGTCTCCAAGTTAGACAGACTGAGAATGGTTTATCCATATGCCAGTCTAAGTTCACCCTAGAACTGATAAGGAAGTATGGTATGGATTCATCCAGTACCATGAAGACTCCTATGGGGTCAAGTATGTCTCTTAGCAAAGATGATGCAGGGAAACCTGTAGATGAGACTTTGTATAGAGGGATAGTTGGCTTCCTACTCTATTTGACTGCAAGTAGACCAGATATCATGTATGCTACATGTGTCTGTGCTAGGTACCAAGCATGCCCTAAAGAGTCTCATTTGACAGCAGTCAAAAGGATACTGAGATATCTAAAGGGCACTCCTTATCTAGGCCTTTGGTACCCTAGGAATGGAGATTTTGAACTTACAGGTTATTCAGATGCAGATTTTGCAGGCTGCAAAGAAGATAGGAAAAGTACAACTGGTACCTGTCAATTCCTAGGTGGAAGACTGATCTCATGGAGTAGCAAAATGCAAACAAGTGTGGCTATCTCCACAGCAGAATCAGAATATGTGGCTGCAGGAAGTTGCTGTACTCAACTTCTTTGGATACAACATCAGCTAGTAGACTATGGAATTCAGGTAAGTAGAACACCACTATTTTGTGATTCTACTAGTGCTATATCTATTGCAAACAATCCTGTTTCCCATAGTAGAACTAAACATATTGAAATAAAATATCGTTTTCTAAGGGAACATGTAGAAAAGGAAGATATTTCACTAGAGTATGTAAATACTGATAATCAATTAGCTGATATGTATACTAAGCCTTTAGAAGAAACAAAGTTCAATAGGTTTAAAATTGAACTAGGTATGATAAACTTAGAATAAATTTACAGAAATGACTAAGTAAAATAGTGTCGACACACAGAGTTGTCTGTGTCGAGACAGAGAATTGGTGTCGACACTTCAGAGAAAAGGTGTCGACACATCTAGGAAATTGGTGTCGACACTTCAGAAAATTAGTGTTGACACATGATAAGTAGGTGTCGACACATCCAAGGTGGTGTCGACACTTAGGCTTTATGCAGAATTAGTAAAGTAATATCTCGACTAAGTGTCGAGCTAAGCGGTGTCGACACATAAACAAGTGTCGACACATATATTCTGTCGACTATACTTGTGTCGACACATTGTTGTCGAGACATTATAAGTCGGTGTCGACACTTATCAACAGTGTCGACACAATTTGAGTTTGCTGACGCGCCCTTTCATCTTCAATCCTAGAAAGGTATAAATAGGATTTCGCCATTGACTGTCGACACGCTCCCTAAAGTTTCGAGACCAAACTTGTGTGTCGTCACCTCTCTTCTCTCAATTCAAATTCTTTAAACCCTAATGGCGCCAAATCTCGAGGAGAACGTAAATGAAGGCTATGAACCGGTGCGGCATGCGTTTGACGATGCAGAACAAGAGATCAAGGATGTGGTAACCCTAGTTGCAAACTCAGGGTTAGATTTTCTTGTTTCAGAGCCAACCAAAATATGGAAGAAAGAAGTATTGGAATTTCTGAATGGAGCAATCCTACACGAATCTGGATTCAAGATCAAGTCAAAGGTACATGGAGAAAAGGTGAAGGTCTCACCCAAGAGTTTAAGAAAGGTTCTAAACCTACCAAGGACAAAGGAAGAAGATGAAGTTACTGCTTCTAAGACCAGAGAAGCTTTAACATGATGTGGACTGGATTCCAAGCTGAGACTTGGATCAGTATTCAATAGAAAGGGGATGAACAGCCAAGGCAAATTTCTCTCGGAAATTGTTGGCAAGGTGATCTTGAGTAAGCCTGGAGGGCATGACATGGTATCAGCCCATATGTTCAATCTAATGACAAAGATTATCTTCTCATTGAAAACTGATTGGTCTGTAGTAGTCTTTGAGAAGATTAAAGACAGTCTGAATAAACCTAATTTGGGCAGGATACTCAGTCTTTACTTGACTGGTGGTATACCAGAAGTAATGAGTCAAGCTGCTGGATCTAAAATCAATCATATGAGGAAGATGGACATGAGACTCTTCTCAAGATGGGATAGAGTCTTGACCAAGGAATTGCCTACTCCTGAGAAAATAACTCCACAAAAGAAGAAGAAGAAGATAGCCCATGTGGCTCAAGATTTATCTAGCAGCTCTTAGGAGCAAGTTGTCTTTACACCAGATGATGAACAAGAACCTGGAGATGCTGGGAAGTCTCCAACTCAATAAGAGGTTGCAGATAGGCAGTGGGAGTTACCTCAAGATAGCCCCATACACCAGGATTCTATCCAGGGGGAGCCCCTACTAGTGGAAGAGCCAACTCCACTAGAGAGTGAACAAGCTACCCACACTATTCTTGAGGTAATCACTGAGATTAATGCATTAGATTTTCCTATAGAGGATACTGTTTTGTCTGATTCATTAAATCATGTTAATCAGCAACATCAGATTGATAGCCAACCTCCAGATGTTGTCATGGAGGACACATCTGTTGTAGCTCAAGTTATATCTGATCAAGTTGTTGATGAGACAAGGGATTCACCATCACAACCTCAACATGAGTTTACAATGGAAGATCTCTTCCTTAATCTGGATCAAACAGATTTTAAGAAAGCAAGTACTGCTGCTGAGGGGGAGAATGCTCAAGTTGAGGGGGAGCAAGTGGAAATTCTAGAAGAAACAGCAAGGAAAGAGCCTGAGAAACTAAAGAAAGTTGAGGAGCTCCCTAGGGAGAGGGTAGACATAGCAAGCACCTCAGCTTCTGAAGATGAGGAGGCTACAAGAGCAAAGAAAAGGAAATTTCAAGTCTTCAAGAGGAGAAGCCAGACTTATAAGAAAGCTCTGCAAACTATAGCACCACAGCCTGCACTACAGCCAGCACCAACTGTAGATTACAGTGCTTTGATGGTTGTTATGCAAATTAAGCTTGATGAGCACAGGAAAGCCATAGAAACATATATGAATGAGGGGCATAAGTCTTTACAGTTTGACCTGGCCCAGGACATTAAGTCCATTAGATTTGAGATGAATCTAAATAAGAAGGAGATGACTGACTGCTTCCACAAGGGAGGGAATGCAGTGGTATAATTGGCTACACATCAGGAGAAGATAAAAGCTCAAGTGGATGAACTTGAAGTAAAGCAAGGATATGTACTGGAGAATCAAATCAGAATGAATGATAACTTGACAGCTTCTCACAATGCTATTGTCACTGAGCTCAAGAGTATAGCCACTGCACAGAATGCTGCCCTGACTACTGCTAAAAAGGAATTTGATAAAGAACTGCAAGAGAGCCTCACTGCTGTAACTTCTGCCATTCAAGATTCCCAGAAGCTACTCACTGAAAAACTCCAAAGGTTAAAACCTTTCTACAAGGATGGAGTCAATTATCTAAATGCCCAAATCCGATTTCAGAAAGATGATTTAAGAGATCATATTGAAAGAGAAGTCATAAAGGGGGAGAGGGTGTTAGTCAAAACAGGTTCTGACCATGCAAAATGGATTTCCAATTCCATCAGAGCCACTCTTGGTTATCCTCCTTTATGTGATGATGATAATGTTGCTGAGTCTGGGATTAATCCTGCCTATCTTGGAGGTGAGCAAGCTGAAGTAGCTCAGGTGATCTATCCTCCACCAGACTTTGATATGGTACAAGCTGATATACAGTCCATGTATAGCCCACCTGAGGGACGGCAAAATGTTATCATAGAGAAGGTGGTTCAGCCAGTATCTGAGGCTTTACAGGAAGCTATACTGAAGGAACAAGCTAAACAAGAAGCTAGATTGTCTAAGAAGAGGTTCAGAGAGCAAGCTGAAGAAAGGCCTGACTTTGAACAGTGGAGCCCCACTTCAAGAAATATTATTTTGACTGCTTGGAAGGCTGCCAAAGATAATATATAAGACAGAAACAAGTGGTATTCTGAACTAGAATGGAGAAAGCATGAAAACAGGCAAGAAGCCATTGTGCAATACAGGAGAAATGCAAAGATGGCAAAGCTACCTCCTACTGCCCAGGAGCCTAGCAAGTACTTTCCCAAGCCCTATCATTACTTTGAGAGGCAGGAGATTAAAGCTGAAGAGCTAAAGAAGAAGGAGCTGAAAGGGAAAAAGCCTGCTGATACTGAAGATGCTGAAGCCCCTGTACAAGCCAAGATACAGTCTGGAAAGGGAATAGTGATCAAGGATGCTGAGCAAAAATAGAATAGAATTTTCTTCAGTTTATAATTGTAATCTTTTGATTTTAAACACTTTGTAAACTTTTGTAAAATGAATATGACAAAGTTGATAGAACAATATGCTGTGTGATAAATCTATTTCATAATTGTTCTGAGATGATATCTATGTATACATGTTTGTTTAATACATGTTTATGTTTTCCCTGATTGCATAATCCTGTTTTACATCATTCTATAATTTTATTATGAATGGTGTATATCATTGACTAAGGGTTATGACTTCTCCAAATAGGGGGAGATTGTTGGGTACATTAGTTTAAATATACCTGATTTGAAGAAGCCTCACCCTACTCAATGATATACATCAAAATGTATTTGATGTATTTTGAGTTGTCTTGTGCAGGTTAAGTATTTGCAGGGAAAGATGAAAAGTTTCTAAGTCCATGTGTCGACACCCAGGAGCAAAGTGTCGACACTTAAGAAGACTTGTGTCGACACCCAGGCAAGTAGTGTCGACACTTGGAGTAATTGTGTCGACACCAGGGATGCAGAGTCGACACCAGACAGAAAGTGTCGACACATACAGGTTGTGTCGACACTCAATGAAGAAAAGTCCAGTGAAGCTGTGTCGACACTTAGCAGCGGTGTCGACACCTAGAGGAACTGTGTCTACATCAGAAAGTGTCGACACTTGGAGGCTGTGTCGACACTTAGCAAAATTCAGCAGAGTCTAAGTATAAGTGTCGGCATAATAAAGAATGTGTCAACACTCAGCAGAAGACTTAACACTTGAAGAAAGTGTCGACACAATGAAGAATGTGTCGACACACAGCAGAAGACTCAACACATGAAGAAAGTGACGACACTAGGAGGCTGTGTCGACACTCAGCAAAGTTCAACAAAAAATTCTAAGTACAAGTGTCGACACTAAGGATATGTGTCGACACTCAGCCAAAGTCTCAACAGAAGAATAATGAGTCGACACAAGGAGCAGTGTCGACACTCAGAAAGTATCAACACAGAAGGCTTGTGTCGACACCAAGAAGAAGTGTCGACACTGAACAAGTTCAACACATGAAGATGTGTCGACACAAAGGTGTTGTGTCGACACTTACAAGAATTCAACTAAGTGCTGAAGAACAAAGAGTTGTGTCGACACTCAATATCAGTGTCAACACATATTGAAGAAGCTGTGTCGAGAAGTGAATTCTACAACACAAGGAGTTGTGTCGACACCTTGAAGGCTAGTGTCGACACTTAGTCTACTTGTGTCGACACTTGGTCTATAAGTGTCAACACTTAAAGACAGACCGTCTCGACACTTTCAGACAGTTACAGTTATTTCAAGAACTGAATGGATGACTTGACAGCTGCCATTCCAGCCGGTCTACTACACCTGTCAGATTTGTCAGAAATCAGTTAGGAACCAGACCAGCCGGTTACCATGAAGAAGGCCTATAAATAGGCTTATACTGTCTACAGAAACAGATGATTCAATAGATGATCAAGTGATTGAGAAAGAAAAGAAGATCTAGCTATTCATTGAAGAATCAAGTGAAGATCTAAGAAGTTGGAGAGAGAGAGCTCCATCCAAGAAGACAGCTGTTGGAACCAGGCTGTGAAGAAGGGTTCAGACCTAGTTCTGAATCTTAAGTTGCAGTGATTGAAGATCAGCTGCAGAGAATCAATCATATTGTGTTCTACATTCAAGAAGCTTTGAAGAAAAGCCAAGTGAGATTGTTCTCAGCAGAGTTCTTTCAAGAACTCATCAAGAACCTATCAACTCATCTCTCTATTCAGAGTTGTAGGTATATACACTTTGTATTTTATATTTCTTGTAGGATCCTTAGGGATCTGAGTTGTAAGCCTGCAATTATAAAGGCTGAGGGGTAGGGCCTGTGTGCCTGAGTGTAGGAGATCTATATCTCTGAGTGTAGGACTTATGGCTGAGTGTAGGCTTTGTGAAGAAGCTGAGTGTAGGTCTTTGGAGAAGACTGAGTTGTAGGGCCTTGGGCCTGAGCTGTAGGAACCTGTTTTGGGGTTTTGAGTGTAAGATCTGAGGATCTGAGATAGTGGAGGAGTTTGGACAAATCTAGTACACTACTAGATAGGCGAAGGGGGAAAGTGGATGTACCCAAACCTTAGGGAACCACTATAAATCTGTGTGTCCACTGTGTGCATGAGTTATTCTGTGATTGCTGATTGATTGCTGTGAAAAAGTAGATATAACTCTGTGAAAATAATCTGCAATCTGCCTAAAAACTTTAAAAAGATTTAGTCACCTATTCACTCCCCCCCCCTCTAGGTGATTAGGTACAATTTCTTTCAATCGTTCTCCTTCTCGGTCTCCATCGGAGGTATGTTGGTGGATGTTGTTGAAATTCTTTTTCCTTCTTTGGATAAAGCGTATTTGAGGTCCCTCCAAGACCACCTTTTGCCATGCAGGTTCTTCTTCCCCGCCGATGACCTTCCAAGGGAGTACACACAGGTATACTCATCAGTGATGAGTATTTTTAAGAGGGGGAGGATTGATGGAGCCGACTTCCCACGACATGTGGCCAAGGAGCGTCCTCCCTCTGACGATGATGGTGACCCGGTAGATTTGAATGGAGACGTCGGCCCGCAACACTTTGATGACGGCGACAGCATGCTTACGGACGACCCTTGGAAGCGTCGCCACAATAGCCGTCCGGAGCGCAAGCCCAATTATTGGCGTCGCCACAATAGCCGTCCGGAGCGCAAGCCCAATTATTATTTATTAATAATATATATTAATAAATAATAATTGAGTAATAATATATTTTATTAGTTGTTTTATTTCAAAATTATCATTTTTTATTTCATGTTTAATTTCATGTATTATTTGTAACATGGTTATGTTATAAAACCATGGTGTATGATTGTGTCTTATTTCATTTTCATGTTGGGCTGCATGTAGCCCTTTTCCCTTAATTGTAAAGCCTATATAAAGGCATGTACTCCTTTGTTTTTCCTTAGTGAATGAATGAAAAGAAAACCAATTTCAAGATTGAAATCCTCCTTCTCCAAGGCAAATTTCGGCCCCCTCAATTCCTCTTCTCCCTTGGCCACCGACCACCCTTCCCCTCCCCTCTCTCTCGGCCTCCCTTCCTCTCCTTCCTCATCTCTACCTTGCCTCCTTGCTACACGAGCCATCACTTTTCCCCAACCTCCAAGCCGTCACCTCCACTCTCACAAGTCTGGCTACCACCAAAACTCCTTAACCCGAGTCCCACCACCACCACCCTTCACAAATCCGGCCACCCCACCTCTCACCCGAGGCCTCCTCCTCCTCACCAAATCCGGCCCCCCACCCTATTCCCATTCCTAAAAACCTTAAGATCCTCTACCATATTCATCCCTTATTTACCATATTCAAAATATATCCCCGTACTTAAATTCTCTACCTACCATATTTGAAATTATATCATTCCTTAATTATTTCTGATATCCTGCCACCTTTCTCTCTCCTGCATTATTGGGAAATATTATTTCCATATTCAGAAGATTTCGCCGGAACTTTCCAAATATAGCGTGATACGAAGAAGGCGACGAATTTCTCTCCCTCCGCGTATCTCTGGCGGAGCCGTTGAAGAGCGATTCTAGTAGAGTGAACCGAATTCATCAAATCCAGTTGGGTAACGAACATTTCCACCGTTATGTGTTTCTCTTCTTTAGATAGATCTTGTGGCATTGGCAAATTGTGTGGCTTGTGTAACGCTTGAATTTTCGTGGCTAATTTCTTTTTGTTATTGTCGTGTTTATTTCTTTCGTTTAAGTTCGTCAGGCGTGGAGGCCCTCGTTTTATTTTGTTGGGAGAGAGCCACCCTTGTCCAAATCTTTTGTTTTCGGTGGATTCTCTTTTGGTACAACAACGCTCGATCGAACCGTGTGGGTTCTCTTCGCTTGAGAGGACCTCGGCATATCGCCTTGGTATTATCTTAAGGGGCCTTGCGAACCCCCCTGTAATCTTTAATTAGTAACAATATTAATTGTGTCGTTGTTGCGTTAAGTGCTTGAGTGTGACGTGAGAGTTATCGAAGAACGTCGTGTTAGTTCTGTCGGCCACCCATAACGCTCGAAAGAGTGAGCCTACATCACTTCTTCTCCCGACGGAACTGTTCCGCAACCTAGAAGTCGCAGCCACCGATCCGTTGCCGCCGACCATTCTGAACCATTGCTGTCGCCGGAAAGTGTTTCTTAAGCTTTGTCTTCATCACCGCTGCCTCTCCTTTAAGGGATCTAGTAATCTGTGGAGACGTTGAGGGCATTCCTTCTTCCAACCTAGATCTTGTGTGATAGGAGTCTAAGGGTTTTTCTTGCTTGTGTGGATACCCATAGTGGCATTGATATACTTCTACGCTCGGAACTCCAGCCGCAAGTGTTCGTTGGACTTCCTTAGAGCATCTTGGTTGAGTAGTCACTCAATCCCGCTATGGTATACTTTTATTCAAAGTGTTTTTACTTCTTGATCAATGATAATCGCAAGATCCATTACTCTTTGGGTTTTTCTTGATTTATTATGCTGTGCACATGTGATGTGCATCTCTCCTAGGAAAACCCAATAGTATAAGGAGAAGCCCAATGTTGAACATGTTTGGGTGTTTGGGTCGACCTACTACGCACACGCTCCAATTGCTCTCAGGACGAAGCTGGATGAGAAGGCAAGGAAGTTTATTTTTGTGGGCTATGATGATAGGAAGAAGGGTTGGAAGTTTATGGATCCTGCAATGAAGAAGTTCGTTGTCTCAAGAGATGTTGTCTTCGATGAACTTACATCATACCAGGATTGTTCATTTATGTATCTACGAGAGAGTAGGTCAGACGGAGGCCAAGAGGAAGCTGCTCAGGATCTTCTGATAGAGTTGCTCGTGTTACCAGGTGCTCCAGTTTTGTCTAGCTCTAGGGTGTAAGCTTTTGAATCGGGATGCAGGGGGGAGCGATGCTCCTGGTATGCCTGGGATCAGAGCTAGTACGAAAGAAGCAGCGAAAGTGGTGGATCAGGGTCAAGCCTTGCGGAGGTCCCAGAGGACTATTATTCCACCAGCTCGGTATATGTGCGGGAACATGATGAGTTTTGTCTCATGTTTCTTCACAGGTCCCCTAGATGAACGAGAGTCTTCATGCTTTCAGAACGCCACTAGGTTCAAGGAGTGGGATGATGTCATTGATGAGGAGATGACTGTCCTCAGGAAGAACGAGACTTGGGATCTTGCGCTCAAGGTCGATGACATTACTCCTGTGACGTGCAAGTGGGTTTATAAGTTGAAGAAGAAGGATTAAGATAGCATCGAGTGATATAAGGCTAGCCTTGTAGCTCGGGGGTATTCACAACAGTATGAAGAAGACTACGAGGAGACGTTCAGTCCTGTAGACAAGATGACTTCAGTGCGGGTGGTGATTACCTTGGCGGCTTACCGAGAATGGAACATTTGACAACTCGACGTGGAGAATGCTTTTATTTACGACAAGATTGGCAAGGATATAATCATGGTGCAACCACCTAGTTATGTTTCTGAAGATCATCCATGACACGTCTACAAGCTCAAGAAGGATTTTTACGACTTGAAGCAGGTTCCTCGAGCGTGGCACGGAAAGATCGCAGAATACCTCCAATTCTGCGGATACATCGCTTCTAATTCAGATGCAAACCTGTTCGTAAATAATAAGGGGGCTTGAAGTCTTGGTGCTATTATATGTTGACGACATGATCATCATGGAGAGATCAGAGGAAGAAGTAGCTCAGATCAGAGCTGAGCCAGCTATTCGGTTCGAGATGAAGGATCTAGGTGAGCTCCACCATTTCCTTGGACTTGAGGTCGAGAGGAAGAAGAGCAGTATGTTTGTTTCCCAAAAAGGCTATGCAGAGTGGACCGTTAAGCGGTTCGACATGTGAGAGGGAAAGAACAGCTCTACTATACTGGATGTCGGTCTGAAGCTCTGATGTGATGAGGGAAGGGTTCTTCCAGATCTCTTGGTGTTCCGGGCTCTGGTTGGAAGCCTTATATACTTGACGATTATGAGGCCAGATATTGCTTACGTTGTAGGTCGAGTAAGTCGATATATGGCGAAGCCGCGAAAGCCTCATCTGGTGGCGACCAAGAATATCTTGAAATACGTGAAGTCTACCTCTGATATGGGTCTCCTTTATGGGACGGACATGGACTTCAACATGCACGGTTACACAGATGCTGATTATGGGGGAGACTAAGATGATCAAAAGTCGACGTCTAGTTATGTTTTTTCTATACAGATCAATAGGTATTTCGTGATTTAGCAAGAAGCAGGATTCAGTGTATGTCTCCACTACAGAAGCGGAATTCAAGGCTTCAGCCTTGGCAGTTCAAGAAGCTATCTGGATTAGGATACTAGTGGAGGACATCCATTGAGAACTGCGAGGTCCTACTCTGCTATGCGGTGACAAAGAGTGCTCTCAAACTAGTTAACAATCCAGTTTGTCACGTGTAACACCCCCTATCCGTCGCATAGCATATAGCAGTAGGTCCGGCCGGGGCCCGACACCATATACCACACACAGACCGGGTGGTTACTCAATAGAAACCATCCAACCAATCACAACATCCTACACAGAGCATAGTGGGACGCGATTGACTCCACCGCCTTGCCCTTCTCTTCATAAGTTGCTCCCGGTTTCCTTTCGGACTTGGGACGTCCGCTCCAACAGTCACGGGCAAAGTGCCCCGGCTTTCCACAAGCAAAACATGCACCCGGGGTCCGACCCGTAGTCACCCCAAAAGCACTAGAAGAAGGAGCTGGACCCGATGTCCTAGACTTCTTAAAGAACCTTTGATAGCCGGACTTTGAAGTAGTCGGCACTTTGAACCCAGAATTCTTATCACCAATGCTATTCTTCGCTTGAACATTCTTCATATCCTTCTCCAAGGACCGGGCTGTGTTGACCAAAGTCAAGAAACCCTGCGTCATCGGCCCCGAGAGTAGTAGCCTCAAATCATCTCTTAACCCTTCGTAGAATCAGTTCGTCTTGCGCTCCTCATCCGCGATGGTGGAGCTAGCATACTGACTCAATCGAGTAAACTCGTGGATATATTCATCCACGCTAGTCTCTCCCTGAACCAACTTCAGGAACTCGTTCTCCAAAGCTATCCTCTGTGTCGAAGGGAGGTACCTAGCCAAGAACAGTCTCAAGAACTCCTCCATCGAGATGTCTATAAGTTGCCTACCTCTCAAAATATGCAGCTCCAAACCCTCCCACCACAGCCTAGCGTCTCCATCCAACATGAACGTAGCTATAGTGGTCATCTGCCACTCCTCCGTCTTCATCGCTGTCAAGACTCTCTTCACACGGGAGAGCTAGTATTCAGCTTGAGATGGGGTTCCCAACCCTGAGAATACCGGAGAATTAAAGCTCAAGACATGTTTGAGTTGTCTCTCGGTTGCCCTCCTTGGCACCAACGGCTCCACTACTACCTGCTCCACTCTTCTCGGCTATAACTCTGGAAGAGGTACGCGCTCCATCGCAGGAGCGGGCTGCTGCATTTGCCTTGCAGGCTGCGCATTAATCATGGCAAACACCGCTTCGGCCACCAATCGTATGGTCATAGCCAATGGAGGTGTTGCAGGAGCATCATTTGGTACACTGCTAGCCTCAGAAACTCGACGTTCAGATGGCCCAACACCGCTTCTGGTCACCTATAGTGGTACAAAACATCGTTAAGCGACCAAACAATATTGCAAATAGCAATTATAGGAACACGCAGGTTCCCCAAACACGTGTATTTTCATTCCTAAGTGGACATTCATGGGTTTTGTTGTTGTTATAACGATGACGCACATACATGTGCTCACCACCCCTTAAAAAGAATTCGTCCACGAATTCATTTTAAGCCCGACCGAAACCAGTAGTCTTATACCAAATTGTAACACCCCCTACCGTCGCATAACATATAACAGTAGGTCCGGCCGGGGACCGATGCAACAAGCATGAATGTCCACTAACAAGCCAAGTAGGAATGAAGTACATACACAAGTACTGGCCTTAAGGCCTTACAATGGTTTGCTCAAATTACATGTTTTCCATACCACGACACGCAGGCCGGTCATACATGAATGAAAGCAAGTAAACACTCCAATTAGGCCTTCGAGGGCCGGCTTCGCAATTTGGGCTTTAGCCCGCTATTGACCGCTTGGTCCAGCAGCACCTGTAAGCACAATCCACCGCACGGTGGCAAACAAAAGCAACGGTCAGCAATGCTGACCAAATTATAACGATCCCGCCCCCAATTCGGGGCGGTGATGCTCCTTCCCTGCACTTATTAGCATAACCAAGCAGTATATAAATATACATTTCATCACAGGCGTAGGCTCACACGGCCACACACCCCATGCACTCAGGGCACATTCTCGGTGATCACGGTCTAAGCCCGCTGACTCACTACCGTCCCCAGGATGGCCAAACAATGAGCAATTTGTCTTCCCGGCATGGGTAGGTAATTTAAACCATAGACCGCCGAAGACCCTCATCTATGCCAACGACTCTAACCGAACGACATAGAACGGGTACGGTTCCATCTAACCCGTGCTCCCATCGCAACGTTAATTTAAAACATATGCGCAGGTCAAACTTCTCCGAGTCCCGTTTCCTTCACACATTTCACATAACCCAGTTATGTTCAAGTTGGCTCCCAGGCCACCAAGTTGGCAAGATCACGCATCCGCCCAGTTTTCTGGGTGCACCTTAGGGTTAATCCCCGAGGCTCCCTGTTGCAATCTACCACGTATTAAACCCGAAAAACAAACATTCGCACGGAGTCTTCTCCGGCATTTATGCAATGCAACATCACCGATCCAGACCAACATGTCCAGATAGGCTTCAAACATCATGCCTATGTTCGTTCTCGATTACGGACTCTACACAATGGGGACGTCACATATCTACCCGAAGGAATGCCTCAAACTCACCACAAACTCGCGTGAGTGGGCTTCCTATGCAAAAGAAGTAGAGCTTCACATGCTCAAGCAGAGAATCGTTACCCTAGCGTTCTTCCTTGGCGCCATGGAAATGTACGCGGATGTAAAGCACCGCAATCTCCTTGCCTGCGTAGATCCGAAGTCGGCTCGCGATTTGGAGCTCTGAAACTCCTCCAACGACTGGATCTAGACTTCTCCTTCCTCCTTTTCTCTCCCCTCTCTTAAAAGATTTAGACAGAGAACTTACGACAGAAAAATAAGGGTTTTGAAACCCTTCTCTCGGGTATAACCCCTTCGGGATAACCACAGCCGTCGGATCCCACAAAAATGGATGCACGGACACGATCCAGGTCTGACCTGGACAAATGGGGTTAAACACCGCACAGTACACCAATCCGGAGCAAGACACGTCTGCGACCAATTAAATAGTGTCGGGACATTTAGTCAACTCCCGCCAAAACCCCTGTGTCGACACTCCGTGTCGACAGAGTTAAACACGCCACAAATGCACCCCGCGCTCGACGATCGCCGAACCAAGATCGTCGACTGCTGCCAGATCGTCGAACGGAGCTCTCTGGCCAAATCGTCGAACGCAGCCAAATCGTCGAACGGAGATCGCTGGCCCGATCGTCGAACCCACAGCCCGATCTTCGAACCCACGGCCCGATCGTCGACCGCAAAACGTCGACCAAATTGTCGACCGCAGAATGTCGACCAAATCGTCGACCGCAGAATAACACAGATCGTCGAGCGTTGCTCGACGATCGTCGAACCCAGAAAACTGCCTGATCGATTTGCCAGATCTTTGAACTAAATCGTCGAACACCTCTCGACACTCCCTGGGACACGCCCGTGTCCCAGGCCGTGTACCCCTGCCAAATTCCAAATTTGGTACAGAAACGTCACCTGTCGCTCTTTTGAGTTTTGGGGCATTACATCACGTGCGAACCAAGTACATCGAGATCGAGTATCGCTTCATTTGGGAGAAGGTGCTGGAGAAATCTCTGATGGTTGAGCATGTACGGAGTAGTTACAATGTCGCAGACATCTTCACGAAGCCGCTATTAAAGGGACCGTTTGTACAGTTATGAGGGTTGCGAGGGCTGGTGTCACTTTCGACTTCAAGTGAGAGTGTTAAAAATGTTGAAGTGAGAATGGAATAGTGTGGGAGGTCTGATTGGGCATACCACACAGTCCCAGATTCCGTCGCGGCCTGGCAAATAGCTTTCGGCGAGATGCCGGTCTCTTTTGCGATCTGGCTTATCAATCACCCTTGGTAATCCGGGCGGTTAAGGTTGTCTAACCGCGGTTATGACAGACTCATATGGAGTTCGCCAAGTTCGGCATGTTGCGAACTCATCTGGAGCTCGTCGAGATTAACATGGTTTTGTGCCACGTTCTTGATCTCTGGTGGCGCAGTTGGTTGGAGGGCGCAGAGATCGTTGGGTGCGCGGTCTGGTTGCGGTGTCCACCTGATGTTAAGCTCGCAGATTACGGAGTCCTCCTAGTGTTAAGATCGCGGATGGTGGAAACCGCCTGTGTTGAGTTCATGCCATACTGCTGAAGGTTTGGACTTGGTCATGGTTTGTTCCAAGTCTGGTTGCTCCTTGTTCGCCGAGTCTGCATGGTTTCTGCGGACTAGATATAGAGTCAGCGATGGCTTCAGACTATCTCGTGTGGTCTATTTTTCATCCGTACACATGTGCGACCTGGTGTGGCTAGCCTCACGATGATGAGAGGTTATCCTATCATTATGGGTGGTGACGACACTCCTCCTCACACCTATAACTAGCAGTCCTCCGTTCATCATAACATGAACATAAATAGTAAGCATTGAAGCTCGAGTTAAAACTTGCTGACTGATTTTTCTTAACCGCGTGTCTTAGAGAGTAACCGATTTTGCTGTATTGCAGACTGTACGGCTACCACTGAGCAACCAGGGACTTGATTCTGACAGCAGTCAGGATTCAGTGAGAGCATGCGGATAATAGTTAGCGGATTGCAGCATGTTACGCCTTGCGGCGAGGCAGCTTTTCTTTGACAAAGTTTTACCAGTTCAATAAGTCAGTCCGCCTCTGGTGGTATGACTCTGTTCAGTTCGGCAGCAGCTTGTTCGCGGATTTCGGCAGCCAAGCGAAGTTGCGGTTAGGCAGCTTGCAGGGGCTGACAATTTCTTTAGCATTCAATAATAGTATGTCCGCGCGGTTAAGTTGCAGTTTGGCTACTTTGCAGCTTCAGCGAACACCATTTTGCAGATAGGCGGTTTTGGTGGTTATTGTTATCAATCCGCTAAATTTATTCTTGTTTGTTTGATTTTATTTCCATCGGGTGCATTGGCTAATCATGTCTCGAAATGTATGCCTCGTGTTATAAAGAATATTGATAATACAAATTCTTCTTTTCTTCTGTTGTGCTGGTTTATTTGAGCTTGGTTTGGTGTTCCTGCGACCTTTCCTGCTTCTTGAAATTTTTACACTAGTAGCAAAAACGGATGTTACATGTGTGCTTGTTATTTAACGAATTGTAGTATTTCTCGATGGGTGCAGGTGCCTTATTCCACATGTGATGCCTTTTATTACATTATGTACTTTCTTTTAGAGTGTTGTTTTAGGCAAACCAAATTTGGGTATTGGCACACCAAAAAAACCACTGTTAACAAATTAAAACCCAATCTCCTCTACCAATACCCGCACACCGGCTTCCTCCTTTTCGCGAAGTGCAGCCGCTTGCATCCCTCCGCTTACCTCTCTCTCCGTTGCCCGAATACCCACTGTCGGCTGCCTATTTCACCGGAAAATCGCAGGAGGCCGGTTGTCTTCTCTCCCAGCAAAACCTGCACGCCGGCGTCCTCCTCTTTTTTGCGAACTGCGTCTGCCCGAATCCCTCTGTCTCCCTCTCTTGCCAAAGCCCTAATCCCCACAGCCGACTGTAACGCCCCCACCTGTCACATGACATATAATAGTGGGTCCGGCCGGGGCCCCACGCTATATAGCACAGACAAGCGAAGGAATCACGTGTGGAAATCAAAATCTATGCGTGTCCTTAACTCATTCCATTCTAGCGCAGCATTTTTCTTGTTAACATGAACTCAAACCAGAATGTCCACCCACATATAAATACCACATTTATATAGAACAACACCAGGAATGTATACAACTCACACACCCTAGCCTTATGGCCTTACAAGTTCCTCTTTACATAGCAATAAGTTCGTACATCGGCACGCAGGCCGGCCACACATGAAATCCAACCACGATTCTTCACATAGCCTTCAAGGACTACGAACACCAAGCTAGCCAATCCACTTATTCTTTCCAAACTGCAGCACCTGCAAGTCATCATCCAAGCCAACACAGAAAACAAAGTAACGGTCAGCATTGCTGACCCATTATAACGACCCTACCCCCTACCCGGGGCAGTGGTTCCTTCCCTATATACAGTGCTTCCTTTTTCATCAAGCATCATCAAACATCACCAAATCATATCATAGGATCATTCTCTTTAGGCCACTATCTAACAAACACACCACATCACAAACGCTGGAGTCCACCAACGCTCCGTGCACTCAGGGCACCTTCTTGGCGTACCGGAATCCACCGTCGTACACCGCTGTCTCTCGAGGCTTTAACTTGTTGGTTGACCGGCCCTAGTCCACCAGCTCGCAGGCTGGCGACATCCCGCCCAAGCCACTCAGAGGTCCATCCTCACAGCATCACAAACAGAGCAAACCGACCCACACTCCGTGGTGTAGCAAGCCGGGTTTATCTAAGCTCCCCAGGCAATGTCTACCCATCGGTCCCCCTCCTAATCCGATCGACCCACACCATGTGGTGCAGCAACCCGGGTTTAACTCGGCTCCCCTAGCATTGCCGCCCATCGATCCCTTCCTTAACTAGATCAACCCACCCTAGTGGTGTAACAGGCCGGGTTTATCACGCGCTCCCCAGGCGTGCTACCAATTGATCATCTCATAACCAGGAGCTTCACCAAAGCCTCCTCACAAGCAGTCCATCCATACATTCATCACAACAGAAATCCGTTTTGCACAGCATCAAAGCCACGGAGTCTTCTCCGGTTTACCCATGAACATCACCAATCCAGACTACCGGTCCAGAAGGGCTTCACACAGCATGCCTACGCCGTACTTCATCATTCCGGCTCTAGATGCAGACTCACCAAAGGAATCACTTCCGTGATCCACCTCTTGGTGGAGGATTCCAAGCACATGTATAGAGAAAGGACTTCGATGTCCAAGAAGGAGATCGTTACCCTTGAAGATCGCTTCGGCGCCATGAAGTAGCCGGATGGAAATCACCGCTTCGGCTCTACCTTCACGAATCCGCTCTCGGATCTTCGTTCCGCACTCCGCAGCTCCTACAGCAGCTGGAAGACTCCTCCTTTCTCTCTCCCTTAGGCCTTTCCCCTTTCTTTCTTGGAATGAAGATGAAGAAGAAGAAGAAGAGAAGATAAGGGATTTATCTTCAAATTCTCGGCCTTCCCAACACCTGGACAAAGCCCAGCCACTGGATCCAGGAAGAGGGAAACAAACGGCTCAGATCTGGCCAGAAAACCCTGAACACGGCCTAACACGCCCTGTGACACGCCCGTGTCACAGGCCGTGTCCCCCTAAGCGGCAGACAACCGACTCAATCCAACCAGTACACGCCCGTGTGACACGCCCGTGTCACGGCCGTGTACCCGACACGCCCTCAGACATGCCCGTGTCTGAGGCCTTGTACCTCAACAGAAATAATCCCAAATCAACCCGAGACTTCACACGGCCTGGCACACGGCTTGGCACATGCCCGTGTTCATGGCCGTGTGCACCAGGACACGCCCGTGTCCCGCAAACACGCCCTAACCCGAGATGTCGAGCTGACTTTGACGCCCACTGACACGCCCTGTGACACACCCGTGTCACAGGCCGTGTCCTCACTGGAACTCGATACTCGACGATCGTCGCGTAACACTCGTCGAGCATTCGACACGGCATCCGACACGGCCGTGTCCTGGGCCGTGTGCCCCCTCTCGACGATGTCGAGCGGAAATCGTCGACACCAAGTCCAATCGTCGACACAACCTCGACACGCCCTGCGACACGCCCGTGTCGCAGGCCGTGTCAACTGACACGCCCTGGGACACGCCCGTGTCCCAGGCCGTGTCACCCATGCCTGAACCCGATTTTGCTCAAAATGATCCTCTTGACTTCGGGGTGTTACAATCCTCCCCCCTTCAAATAATTTCGTCCTCGAAATTTGACTCCACACAGCCAAATAGTCACAACATGCTCAAAGCTTACACCGCAAGCCTCCGCACACACTAACAAACAGACAACACAACAAACATCCCTAGCTTCCACTTGTGCACATTCAACCACATAAGACCTCAAACAAAACGACAGAATTGATTGATTTCAGCACAATCACAAGTATCAACATCATGTATATACACCAAGATGGATGATTCATCAAGTTCCAATTCGCGATTCAGTCAAAAGTGAAGCACATCAGCTATGATTCATCACATCTGATAGCAAAACATAATGTACATACACAACTTTCATAACATCGATATGATTCACATCAGTTCACTTCCTCTCAGCCTCCCGATTTTGAAATTCGCGATTTAAAGATAAATGAACCGCTCGAGGCTGAATTTCACCAACTGAGCTTTGCGGCTCTTGCACTTCCATCGCATGCAAGCGAGGTTGCGTCCGGGGTGCAGATGATTCGGCCACTGCTTTCCCTTTTTCTTCATATGACGCACCTGTCTTTTTCTCACTTCCTGGAGGGACATTCCAACAGAATTTTGCGATGTGTCCTTGCTGCCCACATTTATAACATATACGTGTATCCACACGTCCTGGCCCATACGTCGCCCCCGAAGAAACAGTCGACGGAGCTACGTCCACCGGCCTAAATCTTTTCTTCTCTTGTCGTCGAAACTCCGATTCTTTCAACTCAGACTTTTCACTTGCCAGTCTCTTATTCTCTCGTACTCGCTGCATATCCTTCTCCAAGGCACGGGCTGTATCGACTAACGCTTGGAAGCCTTGGCTCACAGAACTCGAAAGTGCCAACCTCAATTCATCCCGCAATCCTCCATAAAACCGATTTGTCTTTCGCGCTTCCTCCGCAAAGGTCGATCCCGCATATCTCCCCAATCTTGTAAATTCATGCAGGTAGGTATCAATATCTCGCTCACCCTGCACCAAGCGGAGAAACTCATTTTCCATTGCAATCCTCTGCGACACTGGCACATACTTGGCTAAAAATATTTGGGAGAATTCCTCCATTGAAATCTCTATTAAACCTCGACCTGCCAAGTGGTGCACTTCAATCTCATCCCACCATAATCTCGCATCTCCTTCCAACAGAAAAGTGGCCAACATCACTTTCTGTTCTTCGACCGTCCTGATTGCAGTTAGGATCCGTTTTACTCTTGCCAACCAATCTTCTGCCTGCGTTGGTGAAAACGCTCCACCAAACGTAGGTGGGTGAAAGTGCATAAAATGTGACAAGGCATCGTCACTTACTTGCGCTTCCACCACCTCGGCAGCATGCTCTTACCTTCCACCAGATCTTGTCTGTCCAGTTGGGTGTGCTTGTAACACTGCAAGCACTGTCTCTGCGACCACCCATATGGCCTCTGCCGAGGGAGGCATCGGCGCTTCCACGGGTACTGCACTTTCATCCGACCGCTGGGGCTCAGACGACCCAGCTCCATCCCTCGCCACCTATCAATGTACAGAACACCATTAAATCCTTCCAATGCATAACGGTACTGGTACATTGACTACACCCTCACGCACATCATGTGCATGACATACATTCCTAGTGGACATTCATGAGTTCATTATGTTCTCTCCTCCCAAACAATCTCAACCTGGCTCTGATACCACTTTATAACGCCCCCACCTGTCACATGACATATAATAGTGGGTCCGGCCGGGGCCCCACGCTATATAGCACAGACAAGCGAAGGAATCACGTGTGGAAATCAAAATCTATGCGTGTCCTTAACTCATTCCATTCTAGCGCAGCATTTTTCTTGTTAACATGAACTCAAACCAGAATGTCCACCCACATATAAATACCACATTTATATAGAACAACACCAGGAATGTATACAACTCACACACCCTGGCCTTATGGCCTTACAAGTTCCTCTTTACATAGCAATAAGTTCGTACATCGGCACGCAGGCCGGCCACACATGAAATCCAACCACGATTCTTCACATAGCCTTCAAGGACTACGAACACCAGGCTAGCCAATCCACTTATTCTTTCCAAACCGCAGCACCTGCAAGTCATCATCCAAGCCAACAAAGAAAACAAAGTAACGGTCAGCATTGCTGACCCATTATAACGACCCTACCCCCTACCCGGGGCAGTGGTTCCTTCCCTGTATACAGTGCTTCCTTTTTCATCAAGCATCATCAAACATCACCAACATATCATAGGATCATTCTCTTTAGGCCACTATCTAACAAACACACCACATCACAAACGCTGGAGTCCACCAACGCTCCGTGCACTCAGGGAACCTTCTTGGCGTACCGGAATCCATCGTCGTAGACCGCTGTCTCTCGAGGCTTTAACTTGTTGGTTGACCGGCCCTAGTCCACCAGCTCGCAGGCTGGCGAACATCCCGCCCAAGCCACTCAGAGGTCCATCCTCACAGCATCACAAACAGAGCAGACCGACCCACACTCCGTGGTGTAGCAAGCCGGGTTTATCTAAGCTCCCCAGGCAATGTCTACCCATCGGTCCCCCTCCTAATCCGATCGACCCACACCATGTGGTGCAGCACCCGGGTTTAACTCGGCTCCCCTAGCATTGCCGCCCATCGATCCCTTCCTTAACTAGATCAACCCACCCTAGTGGTGTAACAGGCCGGGTTTATCACGCGCTCCACAGGCGTGCTACCAATTGATCATCTCATAACCAGGAGCTTCACCAAAGCCTCCTCACAAGCAGTCCATCCATACATTCATCACAACAGAAATCTATTTTGCACAGCATCAAAGCCACGGAGTCTTCTCCGGTTTACCCATGAACATCACCAATCCAGACTACCGGTCCAGAAGGGCTTCACACGCATGCCTACGCCGTACTTCATCATTCCGGCTCTAGATGCAGACTCACCAAAGGAATCACTTCCGCGATCCACCTCTTGGTGGAGGATTCCAAGCACATGTATAGATAAAGGACTTCGATGTCCAAGAAGGAGATCGTTACCCTTGAAGATCGCTTCGGCGCCATGAAGTAGCCGGATGGAAATCACCGCTTCGGCTCTACCTTCACGAATCCGCTCTCGGATCTTCGTTCCGCACTCCGCAGCTCCTACAGCAGCTGGAAGACTCCTCCTTTCTCTCTCCCTTAGGCCTTTCCCCTTTCTTTCTTGGAATGAAGATGAAGAAGAAGAAGAAGAGAAGATAAGGGATTTATCTTCAAATTCTCGGCCTTCCCAACACCTGGACAAAGCCCAGCCACTGGATCCAGGAAGAGGGAAACAAACGGCTCAGATCTGGCCAGAAAACCCTGAACACGGCCTGACACGCCTGTGACACGCCCGTGTCACAGGCCGTGTCCCCTAAGCGGCAGACAACCGACTCAATCCAACAGTACATGCCCGTGTGAACACGCCCGTGTCACGGCCGTGTACCCGACACGCCCCTCAGACCACCGCCCCGTGTCTGGGTCGTGTACCTCAACAGAAATAATCCCAAATCAACCCGAGACTTCACACGGCCTGGAACACGGCTTGGCACACGCCCGTGTTCATGGCCGTGTGCACCAGGACACCCCGTGTCCCGCAAACACGCCCTAACCCGAGACGTCGAGCTGACTTTGACGCCCACTGACACGCCCTGTGACACACCCGTGTCACAGGCCGTGTCCTCACTGGAACTCGATACTCGACGATCGTCGCGTAACACTCGTCGAGCATTCGACACGGCATCCGACACGGCCGTGTCCTGGGCCGTGTGCCCCCTCTCGACGATGTCGAGCGGAAATCGTCGACACCAAGTCCAATCGTCGACACAACCTCGACACGCCCTGCGACACGCCCGTGTCGCAGGCCGTGTCAACTGACACGCCCTGGGACACGCCCGTGTCCCAGGCCGTGTCACCCATGCCTGAACCCGATTTGCTCAAAATGATCTCTTGACTTCGGGGTGTTACACCGACCATCTATTTCGCCGGAAAAATCAGAGAGATTACCAGTAAGAGTTCAAAATCTTCTCTCTTGTGTATATTTTTTAGAATTTAAGGCTCTTCATGTGGTTAAGGTTTCTAACTTTGGGCGAATTTTTACTCCAGATTTCTGTTTCTTCTCCAATCTGAAGGTGCTTCTCTTGTATTCCACTTAGCCGGCCTTTATCAAGGTATAATGTTATGTTATATTGTATCTATTTTTCGATTGAAGAACATTATTTTTCGTTTAAGGGTTGTATATTTGTGATCACTCTGATTATATTATGTTGTTTATCAATTTTTTTTTTGTTTTTTTAGATTAAAATGAATGTGGAGCATGCATTGTCTGTAGTTGAGCACAAATGTAGAATGATTTCAGTAGATGTCAGGGTTCACTTTGTGACAGATACAATTTTTCCTATCAAAGATGACCTAGTTAAGTGGGCTCGTAATGTTGCTAAACAAGTTGGATTTGTTGTTGTAATACATAGAGCAAATAAGCTTGATGGAAGACCTAAACCCAGGGTTTTTCTAGGTTGTGATAGGGTGGTTCTCAACGTGATAATCAACATTCAAAGGGTTGTGAGAAGAAAAATATAAGAAAAACAAGTTCCAAAAGGTGTCAATGCCCCTTTTTTGTACTTGGCCAGAAAAATTCTTGTGTGGATGAATGGAAAGTTGAGGTCAAATGTGGTGTGCATAATCATGAATTTGTACATCTTGAGGCTCATAGTTACGTTGCAAGGCTAAATGAAAATAAGCAAAAGATTGTTGAGGAAATGTATGCTTCCGGCGTAAAGCCTAGAAAACTTCTGTCCACCTAAAAAAATCGAACAAATTCCTCTATGATGAGAACTATTTATAATGAGAAGAATAGGTTGTACAAGAAAGAGTTGCAAGGTGGAACCCCTATTCAGTTCTTATATAAGTGCATTAGGGATGCAAAGTACATTAGTTATAATCATGTCAACCATGTTACTAATAATTTGTATAGCTTATTTTTTGCACATCTTACTTCTATTCAGCTCAGCAATATGTTTTCAGATATTTTTTTCATGGATTGCACTTATAAGACGAATCGTTATACATTACTTTTGTTGGGTATTTCATCCACATGAACCCAAATTTGATGAAGTCACCCTGGAACTAAGATGAATTAAGTGTATCTGATGCTTGGTTTGAGTTATATGTGTGCAGGAATTTCATTGGAAGTATAGACCATTGTCAGTCCACAGTGGGTCTTTAAACACAGGAACTGTGCAATGTAATCCCTCATTGCATATTCCAAGGTGTTGACTCATGTGTGGTCTCTCTATTGGGATGCACTTCATATTCAAGATATTGGACCATGGGAAAGAAATTTGAAGGTGGCTACTCTAGAAGAATCAGTTTTTCCAACATCAGAAAATTTCTAAGTGTTTTACTCGAGTAGAGCTTTCACCTACTCGAGTAGTCTGAGTATCATTTACTCGAGTAAACGAACCTTGTACTCGAGTAGACAAAGTCATATACTCGAGTAGCTAAGTTACATACTCGAGTAGACAAAGTCATATACTCGAGTAGCATGCTTATATACTCGAGTAGATTACTCTTTATACCGAGTACTATAGGGTTTTCTCATCTAAATTTCTCTAAGTCATATACTCGAGTAAGTATACTCATATACTCGAGTAAGTATACTCACTTACTCGAGTAGTAGATA